>CM069076.1:23811631-24519131 GCA_035578085.1 Solanum pinnatisectum
ATACAGTAAAAGAGGTCCCACATCTGGGTCCCTGAACAGTGTATCAACTGTTTAGTGGGGCTGCAATAGTGAATCTTCTGTTGAGTGGGCCTGTCTTCACGTGATTATGTTTCCATCTTTATGTCACATTCTTGCCTTTATCCAAGGCTTTCATTTGTTGCAGGAATTCTTCTGCATCTTGCAATTATGTGGCCAACAACATATTATCTGACTCGGCACACTGTGATTCTTCTACGTCATTGCTAGTTTCACTTCGCATTAAAGTGTCCGATTTATCTATATGGGTTATTGTTTGAAGTAAATTTTTTCTTAATTCTTCTAGATAATCCTGAATCATCTTTTCTTTATCTCCTTCTTGAAAGGAGATTCTCCTGGCAATATGTCGCACAGAGGTATCATCAATAATTTTTTCCGGATGAATTATATTATAATCGTCAATTTTTTTCTTTAATTGAATCCAGAAGTTCTTGACCAATTAATTGCTTGGTCTTGGGATCTAGTTTCATAAGCTTATCCCAGAAATTATTATAATAGATTCTGTAGAGATAAGGAATATTTTCCTTGGTGAACCCTACTTCAGGCATCCATTTATGTATACATGGGATAAAGAATTCAATGAAAAAATAGATTTGATATATCCTTTCTAACCAGCACACGTGATCTTCATGATATAATCTGTTTAAATCCGGTGATACTTTAGTCCATTCTTTATATAAGTTTAGGAATGGTTCTGGTAAAATTTGAACTGTCGGACCGTGGTATGACCTCCAGTTTATGAACCAATTTGGAATTGGCTCCGCAAAAATCTTTGCGCACACCTTTATGAACCAAGTGTGTTTATGCTTATCATTATTGTAATAAAGCACTTTATCAAATGCTCAGATATAATCTCAATAAGTGAAATTCATTCGAGTATTATTGAGACTTATATGCCTTTCTTTCATAGTTGACATGCCCCAATCTTCAACAGATATGATCTGTTTAATAATGATTTTATAAAAGTTATAACTCTTCTCATGTGGGTTGTGACCCATACCTGAAAAGTGCTGAAATTTTGCACTTCTTGAACTTATTAATATCTCTTCGTAATATGAGCGAGTCTTATATGACTCTCCAGGATAATATAATCCGTTAACGAGGTACCGTTGGAATATCTTCCAGGGTTCATCTTTTTGTTGAATATCAGAATTCTCTAAAAGAAATATCATTTCTTTTTTCTTCAATTTTTCGTAGGATTTGATATTATCAGAATCCTCTCTTACTACAGAAACAAAAGTATCATTTTGCTTCTTACCTTCTAGGTAGGCTTGCATATGAGCATACAATGGACTGTCTTTTGGAATATCTTCTAAATTAAATTGCTGTGAACTGGATGAAGACTCTTCGTGGGAAGAAGTCTTTTTATTGATCAAAGTCCCTTTTCCCACTTATATGACTGGGGAATTTGATTCGGATCTGTATGACGATCCTGATGACCTGGCTATGGCTCCGTATGATGGATTACCATAATTGCCTCTACTCGAGGCTGTTCTTCCCCTTCCTCTTCCTTTGATGTGAATCCAAGGTGGATCCGTTCTGCAAACGTAGCATTCTTTTGTTATCATTCAGAAAAATAATCTGTCAAATAATCATTTGAATAATATTCTATACGAATATAAGGAAAATCTTCATTTAAAACTTTATCAACAATTTTTGTAATGATATGATTTTTCATATCTCTGGGTAAAGGTGCAAGAACTCTTAGTATTGTAACGACAGTTTAGTTATCAAGAAAAGTCTGGAAAAACATGATTATTGAATATATTTCCTGGATAAGAAATTCAATAAAGAGTTATCAACTCCCTTTTTATACTAAATTTCGAAATCGAAAGGGGCTAATTGTGTTTGCCACTTGGCGAATATCAATTTCGAAGCATCATGCTTGAAATCTTTGTCAAACATAAATTTGACCGATTGAGCGTCAGCTTTTATCAAAAACTTCTGGTTGTATAGATCATCCTGAAATTTTAGAACGCACTTAACGATGGTTAACATTTCATGTGTTACCGTCACATATTTCTTCTGAGCTTCATTCCATTTGCCTAAATGAAACCTAATCAAATATTCTCTTTTGTCATGAGGATTAATCTCTTTAAGAATCCCCCCATATCCAATATTTGACGCATCCGTCTCAATAATCTTTTGCCAAGCAGGGTTGGCTATAGATAAGCATGGCAGTGATTGTACTCGCTGCTTGATTTCTTTTACCAAGTTGGTAAGATTCTCAGTCCAAGGAGACTTATGATCCTTCTTCAGCCTGTCATATAACAGGCCCAAGTCTCTAGAGAGATGTTTGTAGAATGGGGAGATATAATTTAAACTTCTCAAAAATCTCTATAACTGAGTAGGGTTATGGAATTACCCAAAACTAAGGTTGAATACTGGAAAGCTAAGTTTATAGATGGCCTTCCCACACTATTTGCAGAAAGAGTTCGAAAAGCTCTTAGAAATGGTCACAGTGAAATCCCGTACGCAAATTTGAGTTATGGAAAAATTATAGGAGCTTGCACACAAGAAGGATTAAAATGATAGACTAGTTAATAAAATTAGAATTAATACTAGTCTTAATATTGTTCATGCAAATGATATTGCTTCTGATATTTCTGATAAGGATATTCCTTTTCAATCCGAAATGGATTTTGATCTTAATAATACTTGATAATGGATGTACATCAAATAGATTTTAGCCCAGGTTCTCTGGCAAGAAAGTACATTCAAAATGAGTTTTTAAGTGATAAATGTAACTAGTTTAAAACTTGACTTTTTGACATCTATAGTACCGATGATTTGAATAGTATTTCCCAAGAGTTTTCTGAAACTTGTGCTTTACATAGTCAAATTATGTCTTTTGTTCCATGGTTTATAACCACTTATTTGCCATTGTTCATCAACGTTCTTGAACAATCTTATAAAGATGAAACATGTAATATTATTAAGGCGGTTTACCCATATCAGTCATCATTTGTTTTACCTAATAATACTGGTATTAACTTTTACTGCCTTTCAAAAATTTGTTGAAAAATATGTTGTGGCAGTCAGAATCAACGAAATTAATAATTTGATCTCTCAAAATAATTATTTGGGACTTTATGTTAAAGTTTTGGGTGAACTTATTGGTTCTCTTGATAAAAAATTAGATGAATTAACTGCTTTAATAATCAAAATAAAAAATGATGTAATGGCTTTTAATAAAGCTTCTACCTCTAAAACTAATTTGGAAGCACAAACTATGGCTACTCCTGTGCAAAGGCCTCCTGAGATTTCAGAATCTAAATTTAAATCTATGTATTATTTCAAAAAACTTCTTGATAAAAAGTTTTCAGAATTCAGCGCGAAACCTATGGATTTGTCAGAAAGTTTTGCTGATGAAATGGAAAACACTTTTGATTTTAAAAATCATGTGTCTTTGGAATTTAATAAACTTCAGGGTTATCCTAAGAAGAATAGTGGTAATACTAAATTTGCGCATAAACCTAGCATGCAAACGTACTATTATTCCAGACCAACTCCTCAGGATGTGCTTATAGAGGAACGAGACTGGAATGAGACTAATACCTTTTATAGCGGTTCTAAAATTTATGAATGGAACCTTGATGATTTGACTAATAGACAACTAACTATTCTTGTTCATAGAATGCTCATGTATGCAACTATCTGTAAAAATGTTAAAAACACAGATAGAAATATTTGTAAAATGATTATTATAGGTTTTACTGGCCAACTCCGAGGTTGGTGGGATAATTATATAACCCTTGAACAAAAGGCTGCTGTGATTAATGCTACTTCTAGTAGTGAAAGTGTTGATAACTTAGGTATGACTCTTGTTGCATATAGAAAAGACGCCGTCTATACCTTAGTCTTAACCATTTTAGAACATCTTAATGGTGGATTTACCAATAAGTTTGAAACTGTTCATACCCTATTAAACGGTCTATGCTGTAGAACCTTGGGAGAATTCAGGTGGTATAAAGATACTTATATGAGTAGGGTGATGGAACTACCCGAAAACAAATATGAGCATTGGAAAGCTAAATTCATAGATGGCCTTCCCCCATTGTTTGCAGTAAGGGTTAAAAAAATCCTTAGTAATGAGCATGGTGAAATTCGTTATGGTAATTATACCTATGGTCAGCTGATAGGAGTTTGCAATCAAGAAGGGATAAACTTGTGTAATGAATTAAAATTATCTGGACAACTTAAGATGGATAAGCTTAGAGAAAGATCTCAGTTAGGAGACTTTTGTACCCAGTTTGGTTTACTTGATACTTCGGCTAATAGCAAGAAGAAGATCAAACATAGGGATTATAGGGGCTCCAATCCCGATGAACCTTATAGGAAAAGAAGGTCTAGACATAAACGTAGATCTAAGAAAGAACGGGATGATAGAAAAGCCTCTCATATATCTAAAAGATTTACTAAGAATAGGTCGAAGCGAGAGCTCGCCAAAATTAAGTGTTATAGGTGTGGCAATTTCTGACATGTAGCACCCAATTGCAAGCTTGAAAAAGCTGAAAACCTTAGAACTTGATGAAGAGGTTCATGATAAGGTTTATCATTTCTTATACACCTCTGGTTCGGAGTCTAATTATGATTCTCTGTCAGGTTCTGAAGAAGAAATTGATTTGTCTAATTTATCTGATAATGATCAACATGTTAATGTGAATGCTTGCGATACTTGCAAAAATGGTCAAGGTGATATTTGTTCCTGTGATAATGATGAATTTTATAAATTACAATCTCAATTTGAAGATTTGAATATCAACACTATTACTTCTGATAATGTTAAAGAACTTTTGAAAAAAGTTACCGATAATAATCTTCGTGAAAAAATTATTCAATTAGCTGTTAATAATAATGCTAGTTCTTCAAGAAATTCAGAGAAAAAGAATGATTTTGAATATGAATATTCTGCTCCTTATTCTTTGTCTGAAGTTCAAAACATACTCAATAAACAAACTATTTCTACAAGAGATTCTTCTTTTGATGATTTAAAGAATGAAATTGAAAATTTGAAAAATGAGATTAAATCTGTTAAACAAAATCAAATGATTTGTGATCATCGTCTTACTCAGATTGAAGCAATTAATAACAAAAGGAAAAATATTGCTAAAGAAAATACTTTTGCAAAACATGTTAACCTTGATCCTAGACAAGGTATGTTTTTAGGAATGATGCAAATTGTCACTACTCTTAAATGGTATGTTAAATGCACCATTTTGATTGATAATAGTTTTTCGATAACTAATGTTGCTATGATTGATAGTGGAGCCGATGTCAGTTGTATTCAAGAAGGTCTTGTACCTACTAAATATTTTGAAAAAACAACTCATATGGTTAAATCTGCTTCTAGACATGCTTTAGATATAAAGTATAAATTGCCTAATACTTGCATTTGCCAAAATAAAGTTTGCATTCCGCATTTCTTTTTCTTGCTTAAAAATCAGTTATACCCTCCAATTATTCTTGGAACACCTTTTATAAATGCTATTTACCCATTTACTAGTCTAACTGCTAAACGTTTTTCTGCTACTTAGAAAGACCGGAATATTAGTTATACTTTTATCACTGACCCAATTTCTCGTGATATTAATACTTTAATTGATATGAAGCAAAAACATGTTGATTCTTTACAACTTGAATTGTTTAGTATAAATCTATTTGATACTTTGAAATACACCAAAGTACAGAAATAAATTAAATTAATTTCTCAACAAATGGTCATTGATATTTGTGCTGATCATCCTAGTGCTTTTTGGAATCGAAAAAAGCATATTGTTGCACTTCCATACAAAGATAATTTCTCTGAGGATATATCCCTACTAAGTGTCGTCCCTGCCAGATGAACGCCGAATTGGTAGACTTCTGTAAAAAGGAAATTGATAATTTGTTACAAAAGGGTTTGATAAAACCCTCGAAATCACCTTGGTCCTGCACTACATTTTATGTTAACAATGCGGCGGAAAAAGAACGAGGGGTCCCCAGGTTGGTTATAAATTATAAACCTTTAAACAAATATTTAAAATGGATTAGGTATCCTATTCCGAATAAAAGAGACTTATTGTCTAGGTAATATGATGCCAATATATTTTCAAAATTTGATTTAAAATCAGGTTATTGGCATATTCAAATATTTAAAGAACATTCTTATAAAATATCTTTTAATGTCCCGTTTGGATATTATGAATGGAATGTTATGCCATTCGGTTTAAAAAACGCTCCATCAGAGTTTCAGAAAATTATGAATGATATTTTCAACCCATAATTAGATTTTATCATTCTTTATATTGATGATATTTTGGTTTACTCAAAGACTCTTGTAATGCATATCAAACATTTAGACATTTTCAAGAAAATTGTGATACAAAATGGTTTGGTGATTTCTAAACCAAAGATGAGTTTATTTCAAACTAATGTAAGATTTTTAGGACATCTTATTTGTCAAGGGAAGGTTACCCCTATTCAACGATCAATTGACTTTGCTTTAAAGTTTCCTGATGTTATTACAGATAGGACACAATTGCAAAGATTTTTGGGAAGTTTGAATTATATATCTCCCTTTTATAAAAATCTATCTCGAGATTTGGCCCCTTTATACGACAGACTAAAAAAGTATCATAAATCGCCATGGACTGATAGTCACAACACTTTGTTAAAGAATATTAAACTTCGTGTTCAATCTTTACCTTGTTTAACACTTGCTAACCCTACTTGGCAAAAGATTATTGAGACAGATGCGTCTAATATTGGTTATGGTGGAATATTGAAACAGATCAATCCCCATGACAAAAATGAATACTTGATTAGATTTCATTCAGTAAAATGGAGCGATTCCCAGAAAAAATATGCTATGGTGGCTCATGAAATGTTAATCATCATCAAATGCGTATTAAAATTTCAAGATGATTTATATAATCAAAAGTTTTTAATAAAAACAGACGCGCAATTGGTGAAATATATGTTTGATAAAGATTTTAAACATGATGCATCGAAATTGATTTTCGCTTAACTCCAGATAATCTGAATTCATCTGGCAAGGCCTTGCTTTCATAGGAATGTTATCCTCTCTAAAGTTATCCTCATATGGGAGGCTAACAACATGCTTTTTTCTACTCCAGAAAGCATTTGGATGATCTCCACATATATCAAGGGAGAACTGATTCTTTAAAATAGCAATCTTATCCTATAATTTAGGATTTTGAAGAATATTATCAATCTCAATACTATTAATTTCTCCTTTGATAAAACTGACTTGATTGTTTTTTAAAATCATTTTTGAAGATAGCTCATTTATCATTCTAGTAAATGGTTTGTAATAAACTCAAGTATTAAAGGTTTTTCATTCCAAGTACCAATGATCTTCTCATTGTCCCAATTATTATTATTATTATTATTATTATTATTATTATTATTGTTGTTGTTGTTGTTGTTGTTGTTGTTGTGAATCCATGGCAGATCCATCCTGCAAACATAACATTTGTTAATCATTCCAAGTAATATGCTTCATAATCAATCAGGTAATCGTCTGAGTAAGATTCTAGAAGAATATGAGAGAAATGTTCATTAAGAATATCATCAATAACTTTTTTAATGATAAGATCATTTATATCTCTAGGTAATGAAAGAGCCCTAAGTATAGTAACGAGGGTTTCATCATTCAAGAAAGTTTGGAAAGACATGTTATTGAATGTATTCACGGGATAAGAAATCCAGTAGTGAGCTATCAACACCCTTTTTATAATGAATTTCAAAGTCAAAAGAGGCTAATTGTGCTTGCCACCTTGCAAATATTAATTTCGAAGCGTCATGCTTGAAGTCTTTATCAAACATAAATTTGACCGATTGCGCATCAGTTTTTATTAAAAACTTTTGGTTGTATAAATCGTCTTGAACCCGAAAGCTTTTTATCAATAAGATCTTCCAAATTGTTTACAGAACCAAATTTAAAATCTTGAATATCAGGAGGTCGTTGAAGATGAGTAGAAACAACCTTGGGTTTTCTTTCAGAAGTTGAAGCAAGATTTGTTTTAGCTATATCAGCCTTTATATCCTTTATCAAAATAGTTAAATCATCAAGCTTTTTCGTCAAGAGAGCTAATATGCTCGCCCAATATTTTAACATAAAAGCACAAATAATTATTTTGAGTAATAAGTTTATTAATTTCAGCAATACTGATAGAAGCAATATCTTCTTCAATCAATTTTTGAAATGCTGAGAAAGTAATATCAATATTATTTTGCAAAACAAAAGATGACTGAGGAGGGTAGATAGCTTTTGTAAGATTATCACTCCTATCTTTATAAGTCCTTTCAATAACTTTAATATATAAAGGTAAATAGGTGGTTATAAACCAAGGAACAATTTCAGAGAGTCAAATATATTCATACTAGCTGAAGTTGTGAAGAATCCATATGATTCTGTTTCATATTTATCAAAGCATTGATATCTCTGGTTACCGGATATGTAACAAAAGAATAAGTAATTTCATTATCTTTATAAGTGGCAGAAAATCCTTTTGAGTCAATACTTGTAAAAGGATAAATAGCATTTATAAATGGGCTTCCAAGTATGATTGGAGGATATAATTGATTTTTTACCAAAAAGAAGAAATGAGGAATGCAGATTTTATTGTGGCAAATTTTTGCATTGGGCAATTTATACTTTATATCTAAAGCATGTCCTGAAGCAGACTTGACCAAATGAGTAGTTTTTTGAAAATATTTCGTAGGCACTAAGCCTTCCTGAATACAGCTAACATCTGCATCACTATCAATCATGACAATGTTAGTAATCGAAAAGTTGTTATCAATAAAAATAATACATTTAACATACCATTTATAAGCAGTAATAATTTGCATCATTCCCAAAAACATATCTTGTTTAAGGTCCAAATAGACAGTTTCTTCTTTAACATGATTTTCAACAATACCTTTATTTTTCAAAAATCTGTTTTTAAAATTATGCGTCTCAATCTAAGTAGTTATATGATCACAAATCAATTGATTTTGTTTTAAAGATTCTATCTCTTTTTAAAATTCTCGATTTCAATTTTTAAATCATCAAAGGAAGAATCTTTTTTCAGAAAAGTGTTTCTTTTTAAAAGGCGTTCATCAACCTCCTTTAAAGAGTAAGGAGTTGAATATTCAAAATCATTTAAATCGTTCTTCTTGTTTTCAAAATGTTTGGAAGAACTTGAACTTGCTTCGTTAGAAGTAGCCAAATTAATGATTTTTTCACGAAACTTGCTATTAGTAACTTCTTTTAAAAGCTCAATCACATTATTAGAAGTGATTGTGTTCATATTAAAAACTTGAAATTGTGATTGAACTTTATAAATTCCATCATCTTCACAATTGCAATCATTACCTTGGTAAGTAGTACAAGGATTATCACAATTTTTATCACTATCACATAAATCAAGTAACTCAATATTAGAACCTGAATCCCACTCATAATCATCGTTAGAACCTGAAGTGTACAACAAACCATATACCTTTTCATAGATTTCTCCATCAAGCTCCAAAGTTTTCAACTTATGTAACCTGCAATTAGGGGCAATATGGCTAAGTTGACCACATTTGTAACATTTAACCTTAGAAAGGTCTCTTCCAGATCTATCCTTGGTAAATCTATTAGATTTACGAGCTCTTCCATATTCAGATAATTATCCCACTAATCGCGAAGCTGGCCGGTAAAACCTGCAAATTGTCCTGTCATTGTTTTTAACACTTTTACAGATTGTTGCATACATAATCATATGATGAACAATAATGGTTAACTGTCTATCAATCATTCCATCAAGATTCCATTCATAGATTTTAGAATCACTATAAGACGTATTAGTCTGATTCCAGTCATGCTCCTCTATCAGAACGTCTTGAGGCGTAGGATAGGGATAATAATAAGTTTTCATGTTCGGTTCAATAGCATAACCATTGTTTTTCTTAGGATAACACCTGAGTTTAAATCACAGTTATAATAGACATTCTCTAGCTAGTCATAGACTTTTGCCTGATGTTCATCATATTTCCCCTATTGAACCTATATATGGTCCAGCTCGAGATCGTGCTACCTCTTTACATACTATTGCATCTGATAGAAACTCTGTGGTTGAGAAGGTAAAGATTGACCCCCGAACAAATATAGTGATGATGTTTCTAACAAGGCTTGACCCAAACGATTCTTAATGTTTTCACACCAAATTGATTTTAGCCCAGGTTCCCTGGCAAGAAACATATTCAAAAAGAATTTTTTGATGAAAAATGGAATTGGTTTAAAACTTAGTTTTTTTAATTATTTGAGCCTTTATGTTAAAGTATTGGGCGAGCATATTAGCTCTCTTGACCAAAAACTTGATGATTTAACTGTTTTGATAAAGGATATAAAGGCTGATATAGCTAAAACAAATCTTACTTCAACTTCTGAAAGAAAACCCAAGGTTGTTTCTACTCATGTTCAACGACCTCCTGATATTCAAGATTTTAAATTTGGTTCTGTAAACAATTTGGAAGATCTTATTGATAAAAAGCTTTCGGGTTTAAAATTTAAGCCTATTGATTTATCACATTATTTTGTTGATAAAATGGAAACTACTGGCGAATTTAAAAATCAGGTTTCTATGGAGTTTAATAAACTCAGGGGTTATCCCAAGAAAAACAGTGGTTATGCTACTAAACCGAGCATGAACACTTATTATTATCCCCGTCCTACGCCTCAAGACGTTCTGATAGAGGAGCGTGACTGGAATCAGACTAATACGTCTTACAGTGGTTCTGAAATCTATGAATGAAATCTTGATAGACTGACTAATAGACAGTTAACCATTATTGTCCATCATATGCTTATGTATGCAACAATTTGTAAAACTGTTAAAAACACTGACAGGACGATCTGCAAGATGTTTGTTGCAGGTTTTATCGGCCAGTTTCGCGGTTGGTGGGATAATTATCTGAATATGGAAAAGAAATCTTCCATTATAAATGCGGTGGCTACCGATGAAGGTGTTGATATTCTGGGCATGGCCCTAGTTAAAAACAGAGAAGATGCGGTGTATACCCTTGTCCACACCATTTTGGAGCATTTTAATGGAAGCTTTACCAATCAACATGAAACTGTTTGTACCCTCCTTAACGGTCTAAGATGTCAGACCGTAGGATATTTCAGATGGTACAAAGATACCTTCCTTAGTAGGGTTATGGAACTACCAGAAAATAAAGTTGAGTATTGGAAAGCCAAGT
Organism: Solanum pinnatisectum; assembly: GCA_035578085.1. Lineage (NCBI taxonomy): Eukaryota > Viridiplantae > Streptophyta > Magnoliopsida > Solanales > Solanaceae > Solanum > Solanum pinnatisectum. The sequence goes on from CM069076.1 coordinate 23,822,906, forward strand.
TCATAGACGACATTCCCCCTTTATTTGCCGAAAGAGTTCGTAAAGCTCTAATAGGCAATCATGGTGAAATCCCCTATAAGGATTTGACTTATGGAAAGTTTATAGGAATTTTCACACAAGAAGGTTTAAATTTGTGCAACGAACTGCAGATGGCTAGACAACTTAAGATGGATAAGTTAAAGGAAAGATCTCAATTAGGTGACTTTTGCGCACAGTTCGGCTTACCCAATCCCTCTGCTAAAAGTGAAGATATGAGCAGGTATTATAAATCCTCTCGAACTGAAGGTTCCCACAAAAGAAGAATATTCCTTTTCTGATTGAAAGTAGCAAGCCACTCTACTATTGGTACAGAGGCCTATGAGGGTATCTGTTTAGTGGCTAAGAGTTATAGTCTTTTTCAAGAGGGCCACGATGATGTCATTAAATATAAGGGGTTGGCTAAATCATGTAAAATTGTCCCTCCTAAAAAGATTATTCCAGAATAAATGGGCAATAGTTAGGAGAGGGGAGGGAACCTCCTTTCGGAGTGTGATTCGTAGTTTCCAATGCGGTTAATTGCTATTAGGCATCTAGACGAAGGTCCAAGGAGGAACGCGAAGCTAGAAAAAGCTCTCATAAATCTAATAGATTTACCAATGATAGATCTGGAAGAGACCTTTTTAAGGTTAAATGTTACAAATGTGGTTAACTTGGCCATGTTGCCCCTAATTGCAGGTTACATAAGTTGAAAACTTTGGAGCTTGATGGAGAAACCTATGAAAAGGTGTATGCTTTTTTGTACATTTCAGGTTCTAACAATGATTATGAGTCGGGTTCAGGTTCTAATATTGAGTTACTTGATTTATCTGATAATGATAAAAATTGTTATAATCCTTGTACTACTTGCCAATGTAATGATTGCAATTGTGAAGATGATGAAATTTATAAACTTCAATCACAATTTCAAGTTTTTAATATGAACACAATCACTTCTGATAATGTGATTGAGCTTTTAAAAGAAGTTACTAATAGCAAGCTTCATGAAAAAATCATTAATTTGGCTACTTCTAACGAAGCAAGTTCAAGTTCTTCCAAACATTTTGAAAACAAGAAGAACGATTTAAATGATTTTGAATATTCAGCTCCTTACTCTTTAAAGGAGGTTGATAATTGCCTTTTAAAAAGAAACACTTTTCCTGAAAAAGATTCTTCCTTCGATGATTTAAAAATTGAAGTCAAGAATTTAAAAAAAGAGATAAAATCTTTAAAACAAAATCAATTGATTTGTGATCACAGAATTACTCAGATTGAGACGCATAATTTTAAAAACAGATTTTTGAAAAATAAAGGTATTGCTGAAAATCATGTTAAAGAAGAAACTGTCAATTTAGACCCTAAACAAGATATGTTTTTGGGAATGATACAAATTATTACTGCTCATAAATGGTATGTTAAATGTACTGTTTTGATTGATAACAACTTTTCGATTACTAACATTGCCATGATTGATAGTGGTGCAGATGTTAGTTGTATTTAGGAAGGCTTAGTGCCTACGAAATATTTTCAAAAAACTACTCATTTGATCAAGTCTACATCAAGACATGCTTTAGATATAAAGTATAAATTGCCCAATGCAAAAATCGGTGAGGCATATTGCCCGGAGAATATAGATTTACAAGATCGACAATCTGGCGGTAATCCGCCTGCGAAAGAATCGAAATACACAAGAATTTTTTTATAATTTCTCTGACTACATGGTGATAATTTTACCGGAGCAAAGGGTCTGTCAGGAATCTAATACATACTTCTTATTGAGCCCATGTGTCTGGTAATTCTAACCGGGTATAAGACGCCCTTTTCAACTCCTTAATCGGGCTAAGAACCACGGCTAACCAGACGAAGCCACTAAGGCAAAGCCAATAGGAGTAGCACTAGATCCGACTGTACCTCGATCTCAGAACCAAATCAAGAACCCATAACAAAATTCCTTTATATTTAAATAAAGCTTAGATCCGTTCATGGTCTATATAGGAGAGAAGTTAATTATTCAACATAGATATGAAACCTTTAGCCGGACATAGTCTTGGCTAGGAGAGACAGAGCAAAAGAAAGATTGAAAATAAAATATACCTTATAAAGGAGGTTGTCACCAAAGTCCAAGAAGTGAAGAACTGATCGGATTTTTATTTATGAAGGGATACCGGAATAGTGCTTAAAGAGATATCTTTACAAAAGATTTACAACTATGAAAAGAGAGAGCGTTTTTTATTTTTTCTGATGCCCTTCTCTGAAGAAAAGACTAAGGCATATATAGACAAAAATTAAAACATAAGGAATCTATGTACAGTAAAAGGGGTCCCACTATCTGGGTCCCTGAACAGTGTATCTACAGTTTATGAACAGTGTTTCTACTGTTAAGTGGGCTCCGGGCAATAATCTATCTCCTGTTGAGTGGGCTCGTCATCTCCTTTATTTCATGTTTTTTCCTTTATCCATGTCTTTCATTTGTTGCAGAAAATCTTCCGCATCTTGCAATTCTGTGGCGGACAACATATTATCTGACTCAGCACACTTCGATTCTTCTGCATCATTGCTGGTCTCACTCCTCATTGAAATGTCCGATTTATCTATCTGGGTTATAGTTTGAAGTAAATTTTTTCTTACTTCTTCTAAATAGTCGTTAATCATTTGGTCCTTATCTCCCTCTTGAAAGGAGATTCTCCGGGCAGTATGCCTCACCGAGTTGTCATCAATAATTCCTTTTGGAGGAATTTTAGTATAACTAGTGATTCGGTCGCCGATGGTATCCAAAAGCTCCTGACCAATTAATTCTTTAGTTTTAGGATCTTGTTTCATTAACTTGTCCCAAAAATTATTATAATAGGTCCGGTAAAGACAAGGAATATTTTCCTCTATGAATCCTACTTCAGGAATCCATTTATGAAACCATGGTATGGAAAATTTGATAAAGAAATAGATTTGATCTATTTTTTCGAGCCAGCAGATATGATCTTCACGATATAATCTGTTCAAGTCGGGTGACACTTTTGTCCACTCCTTGTATAACCTGAGAAATTGTTCAGGTAAAATTTGAACAATAGGACCGTGGTATGACCACCAATTGATAAACCAATTTGGAATTGGCTCTGCCAATATCTTTGCGCATACGTTTATAAACCAAGTATGTTTTATTGTTGTAATAAAGCACTTTTTCAAATGTTTGGATGTAATCCCAATACGTAAAATTCATTTTAGTATTGTTGAGGCAGATCTGCCTTTCCTTCATGGTACCCCAATCTTCAACAGATATAACCTGTTTAATAATGATTTTTGAGAAGTTATAAACTTTTTCATGTAGGCTATAACCTGTGCTGGAGAAGTGCTGGAATTCTGCACTTCCTGAACTTATCAAGATATCTTAATGTTTGGGTCAAGTCTGCATCAGGACATGCTTTAAAGATAAAGTATAAATTACCCAATGCAAAAATTTGCCAGAATAAAATCTGCATTCCTTATTTCTTCTTTTTGGTAAAAAATCAATTACATCCTCCAATCATACTTGGAACCCCGTTTATAAACATTATTTATCCTTTTACAAGTATTGACTCCAAAGAATTTTCTGCCACTTATAAAGATAATAAAATTACTTATTCTTTTGTTACAGATCCGGTAAATAGAGATATCAATGCTTTGATAAATATGAAAAGGATCATATGGATTCTTTACAACTTGAGCTATTCAGTATGAATATATTTGACTCTCTGAAATCTGCTAAGGTGAAGGAAAAAATTAAATTGATTTCCAAGCAGATTGCCGTTGATATTTGTACAGATCACCCCAGTGCTTTTTGAAATAGAAAGAAGCACATAGTAACTCTTCCATATGAAGAAGGCTTTTCTGAGGATGATATCCCTACTAAATCTCGGCCCTGCCAAATGAACGCTGAGTTAGTAGAATTTTGTAAAACTGAGATCGATAATCTCTTACAAAAGGGTTTGATTAAACCTTCCAAGTCCCTTGGTCTTGCACAACCTTCTACATTAATAACGTGGCTAAAGGGAACGAGGAGTCCCCATATTAGTTATTAATTACAAACCTTTAAACAAGTTTTTAAAGTGGATTAGGTATCCTATTCCAAATAAAAGAAATCTATTGTCAAGATTATATGATGCCAATATAATTTTCAAATTTGATTTAAAATCAGGATATTGGCAAATCCAGATCTTTAAACAACATGCTTATAGGACATCTTTTAATGTTCCATTTGGACAATACGAATGGAATGTCGTGCCTTTTGGTTTGAAAAATGCCCCTTCTGAATTTCAGAAAATCATGAATGATATTTTCAATCCATACATGGATTTCATTATCGTTTAAATTGATGATATTTTGGTATTTTCTAAAACTTTTGAAATGCATATCAAGCATCTTGATATTTTTAAGAAAATAGTAATACAAAATGGTTTGGTTATTTCAAAACCAAAAATGAGTTTATTTCAAACGGATGTTTGATTTCTAGGACATCAAATTTGTCAAGGGATAGTCACTCCTATTCAAAGAGCTATTGACTTTGCCTCAAAATTTCCTGATATTATTACTGATAGGACTCAACTGCAAAGATTTTTGGGAAGTCTAAATTATATTTCCCCGTTTTATAAAAATCTTTGTCGATATTTGGCCCCATTATATGACAGGTTGAAGAAAAATTATAAGTCTCCATGGACTGATAGTCATACTAACTTGGTCAAAGGAATCAAGCTTCGAGTGCAATCATTACCGTGCTTGACCCTCGCCAATCCGGCTTGGTCAAAGATTATTGAGACTGATGCGTCTAATATTGGTTATGGAGGGATTCTAAAGCAGATTAATCCCCATGATAAAAGTGAATATCTGATTAGGTTTCATTTTGGAAATGGAATGAAACTCAGAAGAAATACGCGACGGTGGCTCATGAAATGTTGACTATTCGTCAAATGCGTTTTGAAATTTCAGGATGATTTATACAACCAGAAATTTTTAATAAAAACTGATGTGCAATCGATCAAATTTATGTTTGATAAAGACTTTAAGCATGACGCTTCGAAATTAATATTTGCAAGGTGGCAAGCACAATTAACCCCTTCTGACTTTGAAATTCATTTTAGTATTGTTGAAGCAGATCTGGTTTCCTTCATGGTAGACATACCCAATCTTCAATAGATATAACCTGCTTAATAATGATTTTTGAGAAGTTATAAACTTTCTCATGTGGGCTATAACCTATGCTGGAGAAGTGTTGAAATTCTGCACTTTTTGAACTTATCAAGATCTCTTCATAATACGATCGAGTCTTATATGACTCTCTCGGATAATATAATCCGTTGATAAGGTATCGTTGGAATATCTTCTAAGGTTCATCTTTTCTCTGAAGATCAGAATTTTCTAAAAGAAATATCATTTTTTTTTTTTGTAATTTCTCGTAGGATTTGATATCATTAGAATCCTCTTTTGTGATGGAAGCAAAAGTATCCTTTTGCTTTTGAGCAGCCAAGTATGCCTGCATGTGGCCGTATAACAGACTGTCTTTGGAAATATCTTATAGATTAATCATCCGTCCTGAGTTGGAAGAAGATTCTTCTTGGGAAGAAATATTCTTGCTTATCAAAGTTTTTCATCCCAGCTGTATAAGCTGGGCATTTGATGGGGATCGGTATGACGATCCTTATCATCATCATCATCATCATCATCATTATTATTATTATTATCGAGAGGTCTTCACATTCACTTACAATTTTATTTCTTTAGCGTTTTTCCATTAAGTATTTTAAAAGATTGTAACTAAATTTTTTTAAAAAAAATTAACTGATAATCTATGTTAAGTAATGACTGCACATATATGAACTAAAGTCTAAGACAAAACAAAAAGAGCTATCAAATAATAAATTTGAATTAATTTAATTTTTGAAAAATGCTAATAATTAAGAAACTGATTTTTTTAAAGTTAATTTTATACTACTAACAATATTGAATAATAAAATTATTTTTAATAATTAGTCATGAGAACGTTTTCATTTGACAAAAAATATTTATTAGTATTTTTATTAATTATATCAATTGTTTACTTATATAGTTGGGAGTTGAATATTTATTAGGACTCATGAGTAAAAAGAACTTAAAAAAATGAAAGAAAAGAAGAGTGAGTAGAAGAAGAACAGTAAAAAAGTAAAAAAAATGAGTCTAATATCCAAGTGTCAAAAGAAGAATGGAACCTCACACAACTATTATTGGTTGGCCTCTGTCCTCGTAAAATTTTTCTCCTAAGTCATAACACAAAGATGAAATCACAATAAGACAATACTAATTTAAAATTACTATTTTCCCCTTTATCTTTCACTATTTGTAATTTCCGTCAACCCACGTCTGCTTCCGGTCAGCGCCATCCCACTAACCGCACAGTCAGGCGAGTGGAGGGCCTCTTATGTTTCATGTAAGTTTTTCTTCTTCTTCCAATTTTGCTTTTTCTCATTTTGTAATTAAGTAGAAAACCTTGCTTTTGTTAGTTAAAGAAACGTTAAGGATATATAAGCTGTTGTTTGAAAGAGATCATAAAAGCATTCACAGGGAAAGGACTCGAGCAATAGAGGATATTATTCAATGATTTCACTTGGGGTTTCATGATTTCACAGTGGGGTAGTCACCTTTTTTCATGGTTGATAGTATTTCAAATTTACAGGGTAGGGCTCCTTGCTTTGATTTACCCGTGCAAGGAGTATATGTTTTATAGGTATCAGGAGTTCATTGTACAAGTTTGAATTCTAACTATGAGAATTATTGCATCTATTTGTTTGCTTGACTTCCTTTTAGTTTCCCAATTCACTTGGTGAAATTCAAAGAGAACATACTTCACTTTTTTAATTTGTGTTGGATACATGGGATAAAGACTTGAAAGAATTAAACCAACCTCGAGGTTTTTAAAAATGATTAAGAGATGAAGGTAATATTGTACAAGCTAATAATTGAACACTACAGACATTATCTGGGGAATCTTAATAACCCGTGAAAGTTTCCACCTTTCAAACAGTTGCACTAGGGGATGAACTTTTCATGATTATAGGTTCCTAAAATCACTTATAGTTGTCATGACATATAAAGGTTTTATAGCTAGGAAAAGAAGGCACAAAGCTTGGAATGTTACTCCTCTTGCTTTTGTGTGGGTCATCTGGAAGGATAAAAATAGGAGAACTTTGAAGGGGTGGGGGTGAGTTTCGCTCAATTGAGGTGTAGTAATCGATCCCTTTTATAGTTTTTTAGTGCACCCATGTTGTTCCTGTTTGTATAGAGTATTGAGTGTCTTTTGGAGAGAACCATATTTTGTAGGTTTCTCCTTCTTGTATATGGTCAACCTTTGGACTTGCTCCAATTTTTGGCATGATCTTGGCCTTGTTTAATTGAAAACCCCTAGTTTATTTTAAGTGAAATTCATCCAAGATTCATTCAGTTGGTAGTTTCAAGATTTGGGTTTCGAATTCATTGAATTAATTTTTGGTTCATCTTCATCAAATTTTGGCATTTGCACTCTAGCTCCTAAGACTTTTAGCTTTGTGCACAGTCAAAAAGGATGACTTATTGTACTTAAGAGTCAGACATGAATTGAATTCTTGGGGTGTTCCCAAGAGATAACTATTAAGTCCATTTAAATTCGTGTAGGTCTCGCGTTATGAGAAAATAAATTCATCTAGATCTCTGCATATCTTTTTGGTTAAGTAGCTAATGGTTATTTTTGGACCTTCCTTTGTTTTCCCCATTATATAAGAGAAGAGGCAATGGGAGAGCAAAAACCCTGTTCATCTTTGCATTTGCCTAAGTTCCTTATTCGAAAATTGTAGCTCCTTGATTTTCCATATAATGGCCCCAAAATCAGTGTCTTTTTTTACTAACAAAGAACATGTATCCTTCGGCATCTTGACGCCATTTCCTTTCCAAGGCTAATGTACTACTGTTGTTGCCAACTCGCCCAAGGGCAATGAGAAGATATCTTTTTCCTTAGGGTGCTACTTTACTGATTGTTTCTGAGTGGGTTAACTATTAGTAAGTTTTTGACTGAATTCCACGTCCCGTGAGGAAGACAAAGAGCCTACATTGTTTGAGTGTACACTAGATGTGAAGGCTGAGACGAGCAGAAGTGTGGATTTTTGATATAATCTTTCTGTTCACACACCTCTCCACATCCATCATCAGGATTTCGAAAGTAATGAAATTCAACTCTCCGACAGTATATGATTTTTCTATGGACCATTGAGTTGGTTCTCAGTGTTATTGTTGAGTTGATTCTCAGTGTTACTGTCGGAGAATCAACACTAAAAGGCCAAGGCAGGATGCAACTCATAGGGATGATGACGCTATGTCAATCATTCAGATGGACAATAGATTAGAGATTGACACTTATGCAGAACAAGGAAACAAAGAACTTGGAGCCGTGAATGTTGAGGAAGCCACTCCATTAAATTACATCGAGTTACACAGAACTTCGAACCAATATCAGACTCTACAATTCCTTTATGGGTCCGACAGAACATTATTAATCTGGGAAAAAAATTTGGGATACACTTTAATGGGTGCGAGGAAATCGCGGAGGAATTGTTTATGAAGATAGATGGGAAAAGGCAAAGAACCGGTGAAGCAACAAAGGCTCTAATGTTGATGACACCAAAATCAAAAGTCTCAAAGGAATTAAAAAACCTGGAAGTGGGAACAAATTTTTTTAGCTATGGCACAAGAAGTAGGGGGGGGGATGCAACATCGTGCAGTCTCATGAAGATTAACATAGTTTCATGGAATGTGAAGGGACTAAATGATGCCAGGAAAAGACTGGTGATCAAAAGTCTCATACACAATTAGAAGGCTGATGTATTTTGTTTTCAGGAAACTAAATTGCAAGGGGATATAAACAACTTAGTGAGAGATTTATGGGCCAACAGATGGGTAAAACATGCTCAATTAGATGCAAACGATACTAGAGGGGGAGTCATTCTAATGTGGGACAACAGAGTTTGGGAGGGGGAAGTTTGTGAAACAGGTGCATATTTGTATTACTTGCAAATTCACCGGCAAATCTCTGGACTTCAGCTGGCACATGTCTGGAGTTTATGCCCCTAATAACAGAGAAGAGAGAGAGGAAGTCTGGTGGGAATTGTGCTTGGTGAGAGGTCTTTTTTCAGGACCTTGGGTGGTTGGGGGGGACTTCAATACAGTCAGATTCCCTTCAGAGAAACGAAATTGTACCAGATTTAATAAGGCCATGACGGACTTCACAGATTTTATCGAAGATGCAGAGCTAGTTGACATCTAGCTAGCGGGAGATGTTTTTACATGGAAGAAAGTAGAAGGCCATGATCCTGCAGCTAGGCTAGATAGATTCCTGATTTTTGAGGAATGGGAGAACACTTTTAAGAACATCAAACAATCGACATTACAAAGGGTCATTTCAGATCATTGCCCTCTGATATTGGAATGTGGTAATTGGGAGAGACCAATCTCCTATTTCAAGTTTGAGAATTGGTGGCTTCAAACAGAAAGTTTTAAGGAGATGGTGAAGATTTGGTGGGACTCCAATATTTTTAAGGGAAAACTTGACTTTATCCTGGCAAGTAAATTAACATACTTGAAGGGTAAACTCAAAGAGTGGAGCAGAACAAGACAGGGAAACTTGGGACTACAGAAACAGAGCATTCTTAATCAACTGGCTGACTTAGAGAGGATACAAGACCAAAGACAACTCACAGATGATGAATCCTATTTAAGAGCAGTTCTCACCGTTGAATTTGAAGATAATGCAAAGAGAGAGGAAGTAGCTTGGAGACAAAGATCCAGAGCTTTGTGGTTAAAAGAGTGGGACAGGAACACTAAGTTCTTTCATAGAATTGCAAACAACCACATGAGATACAACAACATTGATAAGATTTCTGTTAATGGAGTGTGCACGCAAGAACCAACAATAATCAAAGAAGAAATCTTAAACTTTTATCAGAATCTTTACACTGAGAATCTTTACACAGAGAGGTGGAGACCTCAGTTCATTGCTAGAAATGGCAAGATGATTAGTGAAGGTGACAATATTGTCAGTTTACTGTGGATGAAATAAAGGATTGTGTCATGGCATGTGCTGGGGACAAAGCTCCAGGCCCTGATGGGTACACTATGGCTTTCTTCATTACATGCTGGGAGGTAGTTAGAAAAGAGGTAGTTGCAGCTGTCCAAAACTTCCATGATCATGATATTTTCGTGAGAAGTTTTAATGCTACCTTCATAGCATTGATTCCAAAAAAGAGAGGGGCTAAGGAGTTGACGAATTTCAGACCTATTAGTCTAATAGGGAGCATATATAAGATCATTTCAAAAGTTTTAACGGAAAGACTTAAGAAAGTGGTCTGTAATCTGGTGGATGCCCAACAAATGACCTTCATAAAAGGTAGGCAGATCATGGATGCAATTCTGATTGCAAATGAATGTGTGGAGGAGAGAAAGAACAGTAAGGTGCCAGGCATTTTATGCAAATTGGATATTGAAAAAGCCTACGACCACTTGCATTGGGGCCATGGGCTTTGGAGGAAAATGGCTAAAATGGATTAAGTTTTGCACTACAATTGTAAAGTTCTCTATTTTGATAAATGGGCCTCCACTGGTTTTTTCTCATCAGAGAGAGGACTGAGACAAGGAGATCCTTTATCTCCTTTCCTTTTTATATTGGTGATGGAGGGCCTAAATGACATGCTCAGAACAACCCAAACAAGAGGATGGATAAGAGGATTCAATGCTAACATGAATGACAGACAAGCTCTAGCCATCTCCCACTTACAGTATGCTGATGACACATTGATATTTTGTGATGCAGACAGCGCTCAACTAAAGTACCTGAGAGTAATTTTGATCCTTTTTGAAGCCATCTCAGGCCTACACATCAATTGGGGAAAGAGCTTCATCTATCCTATCAATGGGGTGCCTAGGATAAACATGCTTGCAAATATTCTGGGGGCAAGGTAGGGGATCGTCCCACGATATACCTTGGCATGTCTTTGGGTGACAAGAGCAGGTCAAAAGGTATTTGGAACAACATTCTAGAAAAGTGTGAGAAGAAGTTGGTGAACTGGAAAAGTCAATACTTGTCCTTGGGAGGAAAGCCACACTCATTAATAGTATGCTAGATGCTCTACCTACATATATGATGTATGTTTTCAATATGCCTGCAAATGTGATTGATAGAATGGATGCAACTAGGAGGAATTTTTTGTGGCAAGGAAATTGTGATCCTAATAATCATAAATTCCATCCAGTGAAGTTGGACCAAGTCATTCTTAGCAAAAAGGAAGGAGGTTTAGGGATTAGGAATCTGAAAATCCAAAATCAAAGCTTACGTATGAAGTGGTTATGGAGATTTGCTGCACAAGAACAAGCTCTCTCGAAGGAAACAATAAAGGCTTGGTTTGGTATGGAGAATTTGTGGATCACCAACCTGTCCACACAACCCTATGGATCTGGAGTATAGAGATCCATCATGGATCAAATTCTTTAACAAATGCAAAGTCAAGGTAGGGAATGGTGGAAGGACGTTGTTCTGGAAGATAAATGGGTGGATCAGGTGACTTTGAGAAATAGGTTCCCTATTTTGTTCAACATGAGCCTATCAAAAAAAAAGAGGCTACAATCAGAGAAATAAGAGATAATCAAAGATGGGATCTAAGGTTTAGAACACATCTAAACGATTGGGAGGTCAATGAAATAGTTGAGCTACTCAACATTCTAGGGCAGTGCAAAGATCTAAGCACAAATGAGGACAATCTATTTTGGAATCCAGGTAAGTAAGGCAGATTTTCAGTTGGCTCAGCTTATAGAAGCTCACAAAGACCTGGTACTCATATAGGTGGATGGCCTTGGAAGATGACTTGGAGGGTCAAGATAGCATGTTTCACTTGGCTGTTAGCCAATCAAGCTGCACTCACTCAACACAACCTCATGAAAAGAGGTATGCAAATCCAGGTGTTGGTTTTATGAATGTGAGGTCGAGACAATAAATCATCTCTTTCTACATTGTAGAGAGATTGTGAAGTTGTGGCAGATTTTCATCAACTTAAGGGGCATCAGTTGGACTATGCCAAGGAACATCAAAAAAGCTCTAGCTTGCTGGAACAGAGATGGCAATCAATCATGAAACAGGAGAGATGGAAGATTGTCCCTGCCTGCATTTGGTGGTCTATATGGATGGAGAGAAACCAGAGATGTTTTAAAAACGAGCTGCTCTATGCAGAATTTGAAGTCGAATTGTCTGGTTCTTTTCTTTTTTTGGTGTAGACATGAATATCCTCAAGATGCAGAGGATATTCCTAGTAATTTAGAGTTCTTATGACCTCCATGGGATTTCTTTGCTTTTTGCAACTTTTGGATGTAAGTATTACTAGATTACTCATTATTTATTCTTTTGTTTATAATACAAGTTACCTTTCTCAAAAAAGTCCTGTAAATTCATGAGGTGTTAAAACTTAAAAAAAGCATTAAAGGAATGTGAAAACACTAGTAAATAAAGTGAGTTTTTCAAATTGAACAGGGAGAATTCAAATTTTTTGATAACAAGAAACTTTATATTTTGGATGTGGATGATGATCACCACTACTATGTGCACCCAGTTAGCCTATTTATAAACACTAAAGCTAGCTGCTGGGCTCCCTTTCCCGCTTTGCTGCTTTCAGCTAGATTTCCTCCATCATTCTTCTATATTTGGATCAATGCCTAATATCTTATGCTTGATAGGCGGCTGGATTGGCTGAATCCTTAATTTTAGTGGTTGTATTATCTGACCAAGAAACACTCATCCGTTCAACAATCTGTGAGAACTTAGTTGTTAACTAGTTCCTCCATCTGTAAGAGCTTCCTTGAACTTGGTCAAATGCGGTAACCCTCATATACCATGCTAAATTGGGTTATAGCTGTCTCTTGAATTTATCTTCTTGGACAGCCCATTCTCGGCATGATCTTTGCCAAAGAACTTCTTAATTGACTGGCCAAGCCCATTTTACACCTAATCCATCACTACGAAGACGATTATCGTCCTGCAGCAAACTAGCTTCAAGGATTTGGTTTTTGACTTGGATTTTCATCCTTCAGTTGATCTGTGTCGAATCTTGGCATTAACAATAGGAAAAGAAGAACTAAGTTCCCAATTATAGTAATTATGATTCCAAATTCTTTTCAATCAAGGACCTATGAAAAAGGCAAAGAAAATATAGCAGAACCATAAGGAAGAGATGAAGAAGATCTCTGTTTATACACTTTTAAATATCTACTTATTTTTTGTAACCACACTATTTAGTAGTATTTACTTTGAGTATAACATTTTTTGGTGCTTTAAAGAGAATCTTCTACATTAATATCTTTCGAAGGCTAATGGTGTGAAAGTGTATAATCAACCAAAATCTGGAGAGGAATAGCTGGTGACTTGGTGGAGTCTTTAACAGTCAGTGAGCTGTGTATATCCTACTCTATAGTTGAAGAATGTCTGGAGATACAGGCTTCGTTACAGCACAATTTAAATCTCTGACCAAAACAGCAATACTCGAGAAGGAGAGGATTGAAGAAGAAGAGGCTGTTGTAAGCTCATTAATCCTACTTCTTATACGTGTTATTGTACCTTTCCTTTTTGGTCCTATTTTTTATTGTGGGCATTCAAGTAGGTTACCGAAGGGAGATTGTCTCGGATTCGTTTTTCAATGTTTCTTGCTACCTCCTATCATTAGTTCTGGACAGAGTCAGATTGAATTTAAAAGCAAAACGATCAGAGGCATAGTTATTATTCTTTTTGAATATGAACCTCCTCTTGGCATCTGAAGAAAAAGTGTCTTTAAATTATCTTAGGCTGATGGTGGGAAAGAAGATAATCAACAAAAAGATGGAGCTGAAATTATTGGTGATGTAATGGCTTCAACAGTCACTGAACAATGTTCATGCTCCACTGAAGGTGGTGAAGATTTGTCTGCAGATATGGGGTGCTCTTCAGCTCAACTTAAAACTCAGTCGGAACCACCACTGGCAGAAGAAAAGAGGATTGAAGAGCGAGAGACCATTGTAAGTCATTAGTTCTACTTCTCAGTGTGTACACTCTTTTTTCTCTGCCACTTCACTGAACTTGTCATTCAAATAGTAGAGTTTTAAGTACAGATGATAAAAGGAGATCCAGTTTTGAATTTGGGTTTAATTGCATACTTTTGTTTCTTTTTACAATAGTTCAGAGCTGAAATAGATGCAAATAATAAGTTCCTTTCATAGACTATTTAGTAAGCATAATTACTGGTTTTGTGGTTACCTTTTGAGTATGAATCTGCTTATGGTATTTTCAAAAGTTCATTGCCAATGGATCTCTCTAGGCTAATGGTGAGGAAGGTTATAATCATGAGCACTAAGTGATGATGTTGTGGTGGAGTCTTCAACGGACAGTTAAATCTGGTTGTCCAACAGTGAAGTTGAAGAAATGCCTGTAGAGATGGGGAGCTTTGGGGTTACACTTCAACTTTTGACCAAACAACCAGTATTTTAAAAGAAAGAACAAAGATAAAGATGTTGGGGATAAGTAATGACCCTTAGGCATAACTCAACCCCAAAAAAACTATCTCAAGAAGCGAGGATTGCTCAAAACGATATGAGGAAACGAACTATTCATTTCCTCCACCTATTTGAGATGCTTAACACTCTTCTGCACGCCGAAGACTTGACATTTGGAGGAACATAACATGGGACCCAATCTTTCATAAACCAAGAATTACATGCTAACGACTGGACATCTGGAGCATGAACAACATAACATAGGGGCTAAACATAAGGGTCCAACATTGGGTAAACCAAACATATGAATGAGTATGGCTCTAATACCATGTGGGAAATAAAGTCGCATGAAAGAATGTTGAGAGAAAGCTTAGATTGATTATTCCCTCAAGCCTTTTGGGTGTTTAAATAGTGAAGTACACCTATTCTAAGACGAGAAAGAAAATTAAGGTTACTGTTGATTGATATTGATTTCCTGGCATAATTATAGGAGTAAATTGATCAAGAATTGATATAGTATTGATGGTAATTGATTATGTAATATTTCTTTCCTTATTTAGTCGTAGGACTTATTGTATAAGTACCCATTCTCATGGGATGGAAATTCATCTAGTAGTAGAAAGAAGCGTTTTCTTCTCCTTGAAATCCTCATGGTATTAGAGCCATTGCTGCCTTTTTGAGGTGAGTTATCCTCGCTTGCAGCACTAGGGTTCCCTTTTTTTAGAATGGTAACTTTTCATCTATATATCCACATGTATGCTACATCAAAAAATGTATTCCCCCCCTAAAAGTATTAACGTCTATATCACTGGATTCCTATTTGTACTTTTTGTTACAAATAGTCTAAAACATCAAAAATATCTTCTGGCTGCACTAGCACTTCCTGTTTACACCAAAAGTAATAAAGAGCTAAACAATTCATCTTAAAATTCTGTAAATTGTTCTGCTTGCCTCAAAACATCTCTGATTACTTTCTTTCCACATTGTCCACCATATACACACTGGGACAATCTTTCATCTCTCTTCCTTTTTCAGTAGCATTGTCCACACTGATCCAGCATTTTAGAACACCTTCTATATTCCAAGGCTTAACCAATGTTATCTTTCTTAAGGTGATAAAGATCCCCCAAAGCTGATCTACCCATTTGCATTGTAAAAAATAGATGGTTGACTCTCTCCGTTTGTTCCCAACATAAGCAACATCTGGAACGAAGTTGGAATCCCCTTTTCTTCATATTTTCCTGTGTCAGCACTGCTTTCTTAGCCAGCAGCCAAGAGAAACAGTTTACCTTGTATGGAATTTAAACCCTCCATATCATCTTCCGTGACCAATTATCCTCCCTGTTATTTAAGACAATTAGATCTCGATATGCAGAATTGACAGTGAAAATCCCATTGCTGCCTATCTTCCACACTGCTGTGTCCTCTTCCCTGTTAAGTGAAAGGTGCTATTGTGTTGTAGAAAGCACCTATCCTCTCCATTTCCCTGTCATTCAAATTTCTTTTGAGATGCAGATTCCATCCTTGACCTGTACACATTCAAGCACAATTGCCTGTTGTTGAAGGCTTAAAATGTGGATGCCTGGGTATAACTGTTTTAAGGGTCTATGATCTATCCATTTGTCCTCCCAGAATGACACTTTCAAACCATTCCCCTCCATAAAACTAATTCTAGATAGAACTAGTGGTCAAAGGTTTCTGAGGGGTTTCCAAATGCGTAACCACCATCTTTGCTACCCACTAATCCTCCATTTCATATTTTACCCTGATAACCTCCTTCTATAGCATATTTTCCCCTGTTACAAATTTCTATAGCCATTTCATCATTAGTTTTTTTTTTTTTTTGATAACCGAAAAATCTGTCTGTGACCCGCCCTTTGGACCAATCACAGCCGTCTAATACCAACATTCATTAAAAAAAGCCACGGAGAATCCATCCTGCCCTGGTGCTTTGTCACCTGCACATGCTTTTATGCCCTCCAGTATTTTCTGTTGGTCAAAGACTGCCATCAACATTAATTATTTTCCTCTTCTCAAATTATGGGACAATTCCTTATATCAAGATGTGGTCTCCAATCTTCTGACTCTGAGTAAAGCTTCCTCATAATCTACTATCTCCTCTTGCACCTCTTCTGATTAAGTCAAGATCTCCCCTCTCACTTTCAGCTTGGCAATTGTGTTTCTTCTCCTTTGTGCATTAGCAGTTCTATGAAAGAAACCGGTGTTTCTGTCCCCTTGCTTTATTTACACTTCCCTGGACCTCTGCCTCCATGTAGTCTCTGTCCTTTTAGCTATGTTTTCAAACTCCATGTTAAGTGCTAATCTAGAGGTTATTTCTTCTTCCTCTAGTGCTCTGTGATCCTGTATCTCCTCTACGTCAGCTAGAAGCCTCAAGAAATTTTAGTTTCTGAATATGATTACAAAAAATCAATCTAATATTTTTGAGCACAAAAAAAATGTTCCCAGGCACATTTTACGAGGCCTAGGTAGCTACAGGCTTTTGTCTAGACTTAGCTATTTTCTGGGGGCTTCTTCCGGCATGGGTGTGCGTTTGTGTAGATTTCTTGCAATACACTTAAACTTATACACGTAGCCGAGTCGATGGAACATAAATTCATGTTGCTGCTGTTATTTACAGTCAGGTACAGAAACTGAAAGATATTCAGCCTCATATTTTTATTTTTTCGCACCTTTTTTTAATTTTAATAGTACTGGATTGAAACGGAAGAAACATAGTATAGGTGCCAATTATTATCCTAACCCCTTACTAGCCTATTATTTCATCATCTGCTTGCAACTTAATGATGTGCTGAAAGTTAATAGCTTCTCTTTCTTTTCTTTTTCTATCCTCCATTTCTATTGGCAACGTTTCTTCTGGTTGTGCATTGAGTGAAGAACTTGGAAGCATAAAGCTCCTAATAAAATTTGATTTTTTCGAGCCTTTGGCAATTGATTTTAGAGGTTTATCAAGGAGAGTGCCTTGCAGGTGCATGCTGAAACAAATGTGAAACAAGTGATGGTGTTGGAGACTGAATTATTTGAACAAAAGGGAAGTGTGGTGTTGCAGAGACTTCTGGTGAGTGTACTTAAAATTCAGATGTCATGTTTAAATAGTTGCTTTCAACAACTGTGATAGCATATCATTACCAATTTTTGTAGCGGCCCCCAAGATATTTTAACTTCAATGGGAGCATATGGGAAGCATGCCAAATATGTGGTGAAGAAAACCATGGAGCAGCAGGTTGTAGTCCTCTTGAAAAGAAGAAACGGCGATGCTTTATCTGCGGACATTATGGGCATGATGGAAAATATTGCAAGAAGGTCTGGTTACAATTGTTTCACCAGTTTCACCATCGTACTAAGCTGCTTCACAATTTTATGATATATATTATTTACCATTCTCGACCAAAAACTTCAATGTGAGTTATGTCGACACTTGGAACATACCTTTTCCCTGGGTTTCCTTTTAGTTATTGCAAAGTGCAAATAAAGCGTGGGCTTTAATGGAAAAAGGCGCAAAGGGAGAAAAAAAAAAGTGTATGTTTAGTCCAAGACTAATAATTATAAACATGAATGACAACTATATGACCAAAGAAATTGAAAAAAAATTATGATAAGTGAAATATCAATTGTTTAGTGTCACTTCTTCATAAGAGGCTCATTGACATGGAAAAGTTTGTCTTAAAACTTTGATGACGACACTGAAGCGCACATAAAGCGAGGCGAGGCGAAGCGAAGCGCTCAGCACGTTTTGAGCCTCGCTTTAGGGCTTAAGCGCGCTTAAAGCGCACCTTTGATAACACTGACTTCAAAGGGAGCATATGGGAAGCATGCCAAATATGTGGTGAAGAAAACCATGGAGCAGCAGGTTGTAGTCCTCTTGAAAAGAAGAAATGGCAATGCTTTATCTGCGGATATTATGGGCATAATGGAAAATATTTCAAGGTCTGGTTACAATTGTTTCACCAGTTTCACCATTGTACTAAGCTGCTTCACAATTTTATGATATATATTATTTACCATTCTCGACCAAAAACTTCAATGTGAGTTATGTCGACACTTGGAACATACCTTTTCCCTGGGTTTCCTTTTAGTTATTTCTCCCGTCCTACCCGTGTTACATGGACATGAGTTTCCACCTGTTTTAAACTGGTATGATCAATTTGATGCAGCTCTGATGTGTATTTGAAGGTTCCAAATGATATATCCACATCTATGTTCTACCCATTGGACATGTATATGTCTAGGAAATGAACAGCTGGGTTAACACTTAACGTAGGACTTGGTTTCTCTTTGCACCCTTGAATCTTACAGAAGTAACTTTTCTTTTACTGGTACCTTGAAGAAGTAACTTAGAATAAAAAACCTTAACAATAGCGTCTAACCGTGGTGGGAAAATACAAAATGATATGTTAAAACCTTTCCAATTATATGGAGTCCTCTCTCTCTCAAGTTGGTTATATTGAGTTCTCCTTATGCTCTTTCTTCTCCGTCTTTTATTTTGTGGTTTCTACAATGATGTTTAATGCGATTGCCATCTATTGACTAAGTTTAACATTCATTTGATTTCGTTCTCTCATCTTTCTTGTTTGATGTTTTAAAACTTATCTTTTTCCTCATGTTTTTAATACCTTGGGAACGCTGGTGTTCTTCAAAGTACTAGCTAGTTAAGCACCTGACCATTGGGGTTTATCATCTGTGATCAGATCTTCTCATTTAGTATAGTGGAGATACTTATGACCAATAGTTGGAGGTGTTTGTGGTAGTTTATGCATGTGCAGTCTCATGCTAACATTTGGCGTACTGGGGTAATGATTTTCTTTTGCTCAAATGCTTCTGGTAGTCCACCAGAAAATATTTATAAAACAACAGTTTTTGGTACTGAGATAGTTTTGACATAGTTTCTTTAATTTCCAGAATATATAATTGAACTATTGAAGACTAATAAACATTGGAAATCTCACTACCCTGTATGACTACTTCATAAAGCATTGCATGAGGTATCCTGAGATTGCGCATGTTCAAGGTTCAACCTATGATTTGTTATTCTTCTAACTCATTCAATCTTCTCTAAGTTTATCAAGGTTAATACAAATGAGGAGAGGAAAAAGAACAAGAAATAGAAGAAGATAAGTCTTTCAGCCGGAAACCTTCGTAACTGTGTTTTTTCTCCAATCACCCCTTGATTGCTTAAGAAAATGGACCACAAGATCTATTTTAGAGCTGGGGAGAAGTCATACAATATCACAAATGTGTTACTCCTTCAGAAACATGGTTTGACTGGATGGAATCGAGGAACAACGTCCTTTGAAGCATGACAATCAGCTGGAAAGTCAGATCTTGGATCTGTTACTGCATCAGGCCTCAGAAGTTAAAGGAAAGGAAGTCGGAAGATGGAAACTTAGGGACCACAATGCCATTTACTTTGCGGAAATAAATTTAATGTCTTTGGCAGGTTTATCTCCATAGTAGCAGTTTGGAAAAATCGCAGTTCATTCTGGTGAAGGCAACATCATCATAGCCACTGGAGCAGCAGAAATCTACAACAAAGATATCCTGAGAAGATGGGTGGGGCATTTCGATGGGGAAAAGATCCCAAATCAGACTGTTGTTTGCAGGTGGGTACATGCGAATGGGGAAGTTCTGTCGGAGTTTTTGAGCTTTGCGACCATCAATTTCTCTTCGATTTTCCAACAAGGATATTGGCAGAATATACTATGATCTGTGACTGGAAGTGGGAGCAAAAGAAGCTGCACTTATCTTGGTGGTTTCCCTCATCCGATTGTGTTCCAAAGATGCGCCAGTATTCCAGCACTTGGATATGAGTGTTGGGTCTTCCTTTACACTTGTGGACCAAAGAAATGATGAACGAGTTCGACAACAAATGCAGAGACTGGATTTAGAATGAATAGGAGACCGAGGAGAGAGGAAAATCACCCTTTTTGGGGAAAGACCTGGGTCTAGGGTACGATGAGTCAGAAGACCTAGATTTAAGTAGGGAGGTTTTCAAATTCAAAAATTTAACATGTGAGGGGGCACGTGGAGAGACATCAAAGGTTAGTAAAAAACACTAAACTTATGCCCTAGCGAATGAAGTCTTGAAAGATAAGGGTACCTTGATACACAAATTTTCATAAATGAGCAGTAGGAGTAAAAATTAAACACCAGTCTGTTTGAGGGGAAATCGGTGCAAAAATTTGTCAAAAGAGCCATCGAAGCAAGAATCAGACCTTCCTCTACAGGTTATATTGTAGCCAAGAATTTGCACTGGGGAACACATACAGATCTTAGACCCGATCACAGAAGAGGGCTCTATCTCCCCATTCCTAGAGAATATTATCAGTGTCACACGAATTATGTCAGCAGACCTGGAGGATCAACTGGAAGAACAAGGACAGGAGGAATTCGAGTTAGAGCCTCAAGAAGCAGAAACAGGGGATGAAGATCAAAATCAGAGCATGCATGCAATGATTCTAGGGGGCAATGATTACAATGTGCAACAGTAAGAAGTCACCATTGAAGGTGAGAGAACAGAATGCAGAAACTGAAGTTACATTTTGGGTCCACCAGAATGTATTAAAAATAAGTAAGAAATTTGGTGCTCACTGTCAAGGTGTGAATGGGATGTTCCATCTCTTTTTATGAAAATTGACAAAAGGAGACATGGGACCAAGGGTGAACTCAACAGTTCAAACATCAAGACTACATTCACAGGGAATCAAAGGAGGTTCAGGGATCGATAAGTAATATTAGATACAAGGATGGTGAACAAAGAACTAGGGGAAGGCTTTTAAAAATGGGTGATCAATGAAGCTAAAAATTCTATCCTGGAATGTGAGGGGACTGAACAATAAGAACAAAAGGGAGGTAATGAAGCTGCTGTTGTTAAAATGGTAGGCAGAGGTGGTTGTTTTACAAGAAACAAAGCTAGAAGGGGATGTCATTAGTTTCTTCAGTCAAATATGGGGAAGTAGATGGGTAGATTTTGTTTACAGGAAGTAGCTGGAACTAGAAGGGGGATAGTGATTATGTGGAATAAAAGAAGTTACAAGGGGGAGCTAGTCAACACAAGTGCTTACTCCATTACTAGTCAGTTGACAGATTTAAGCAACAATATCTCTTGGTACATATCAGGAGTATATGGCCCTCATAACAGGTTGGAGAGGAGAGCGCTCTTGGGGGAGTTTGTTGCTCGTAGGAGTATTTGTGAGGGTCCCTGGGTGGTGTGTGGAGATTTCAACACAACAAGGTTCATATATGAAAGATGCAACAATCTTATTTTCACCAGAGCTATGAATGATTTCTCAGACTTCATCTAGGACATGGGGCTAAGAGATCCACCTTTATTTGGTGGATCTTCACCTGGAACAGAGGGAACAATCAAAGGAAGACCCTAAAGATAGACAGGTTTCTATTCTCTACAGAATCGGACAAGACTTTCATGCAAATCAGGCAATCCACTTTGCCCAGGACTCACTGATCGTTCACCCTTCATTCTACAGTTGGTAGATTGGAACCATTGTAAATCCTATTTCAAATTCGAGAATTGATGGGTCTACACAACAGTTTTCAAGGAGTGATTAGGGAGTGGTGGAATTCTTTGAGTATTAGGCAGATCTGACTTCATACTAGCCACACAATTGAAATTTCTGAAAGGAAAGCTCAAGGAATGGAATGCTACCAGTCATGGGAGCCTAGAAAGAAAGAAAAATGATATCTTAGAAAGGTAGCACAAATGGACTTGATCATGGAGCAAACAAGCCTCATTGATTATGAACTAGCTCAGAGAGTTCATCTTGACCCAGCGTGGTAAGAATATAATATAGTAAATCAAAGTGTGTTCTCTCTAACAACCTAAGTTGTAACTTTAGTTTTTAGATGAGATGGTCACACACTTCAACATTTGAAGTGGAAGAGAAACTAAAGAGCACTCAACTTGATTGTCCTCAAGCCATTGGGATTTTAATAACTATGTTTATATGACCTAAAAGGATAGGAAATATATACCTAATTACAATAGGAGTAATTTAAGCTACCTACTATATTTGCATATTCTAGAATATTCACAAGGATTCTAATACTCCTCCTCAAGTTGTGTACCATGTGTGGTACATATATAATTTGTTTTGGGATCGATTAGGGACTTGATGAATATGTAGGCAAGTTGATAATTTGATCAAGACAAACTTTGTGACGATGTCACATGACTAAAAAAATGACAATCAAGTGTGTGGTCCTCTTGTGAAACACTAGATTCGATGCAATGTGAAGTGCAATCTCATTAGCACACAAGTTTCATTTCTTTTATCTCTTCAAATTTCACCCTTCGGCAGTTGCTAGATCCATATGACTTTACATGTGACCATTGCCATAGCTCGTATTTTTCTTGTGCACTCGATCTAGCAACCACATTTTGTTTCTTAATTTTCAAAGACACCTTAAATTTCCCCCCGACTAGAACACGCTATCCAAAAGTGGGTTATTTGTAGGAGGGTCCTCCAGTTCCATCCGTATATCCAACAATTTTTTCATCTTCTCGGTCTTCGTAAAGTAGTCCTTTCCTTGGAGTAGATTTTATGTATATGAGAATGTGAATAACGACATTCCAGTGACGGTCATAAGGAGAATTCAAGAACTGACTTACAACACTAACCTGGAAGGCAATCTCAGGTCGAGTCTTAGTGAGATAATTCAATTTTCTACCAGCTTCCTATATCTTTTGGGATCAGTAAAAGGCTTCCCCTAACCTGGTAGGAGCTTAATATTTGGATCTATTAGAGTACTAATAGGCCTACAATCTATCATCCTGCCACCTCAAGAATATCAACTATGTATGTCATTTGTGAAACAACATGATTTGGATTGAGCAACCTCAATGCCCAAGAAGTACATTAGTCGAGCAAGATCCTTAGTATGGCAGTGCTAAGAAGGTAATGTTTTGACTTGGTAATTCCTTCATCATTATTACCTATGATACTACGTCATTAATGTAAACTCCCAAGTACATGCACAAACCTTCTTACCAGTTTTAAAAAAAAAGTACATGCACAATCCTGGAGCAGAGAGGATAATGTATAGAATGATTTGCTTCACTTAGAACCATGCCAAATTCCTGAATAACAATGCTATAAGTTTTCCAAACCATGCTCGAGGAGATCGCTTGATACAAATCGGGTTACTTGAATAAAAACAAGAAAATATTACAGAAACGAAAATAAGAAGATTAAAGATATGCGAAATTTGAGAATAAAATTCCCAAATTTCAAAATTAAGTGCTAAGAAGCCTAATTTCAATCTAAAGTATTCAAAAATTAGCGGATTAAAGCTAATTATGATATTAATAGAGTCAAATCAAGAACTTAGATAATAAACTAAGTCTAATTACCTTCTTTAATTCACAAATAAGAGTCAAAATAGCAAGTTAAAGAATTAATCTTACTTCTAGAAGAATCGTTCTTACAAAGTTGTTAAGATAAATCCCAAGTAGCCAACACCCAAAGGTGTAAAGAAAAGAAACTCTTAAATCATCATATCATATATTACTAAAAGTGGGAAGCTCCAAAGTGCAAAGTTGGATTACCATTTTACCCTACATTCAATCATAATACTATAAAATATTTAAATAATTAAATATTAAGTATTTAATGATATTATATTATACTAACTACTAAAAGTGAGAAGGTGTTAAATTAATATAATTCATTCTTTTAAAAAAAATGCATTAATTTTCTCAGTTACTCTCAAAAGGTTAAGAATTTGAAAGGTTACTTTGTATGGTTCAATAATATGGACTAGATTCAAATGCAGGTATAATTCTTTCAAAATCAATGCATTGATTTCCTTAATTAATTTGAAAAAATGGATAAGTAATTTGAAAAGTTACCTTTCATGTATAATTATATATCAGATTCATATGCTGCAGTGTAAAATGAATTTGAACAGTCATTTCCTAAAGTTATTTAGAAGCTAACGTATAATGCAATGAAGTCATAGAGATTTGTTAGAGTTACCTGGCACAATAATTTTATGGGTTACTCAAAAGGTTAAGGAAAAATGCAAGCCACCCTGATTAGAAAATGAATCTATTCACTTATATTTATTGTTATTACAAAGCACAATCTTATTGGAAATTGATATGAGATGAAGTTGAAAGGATCATTCTTGACCCATCTGTTTTATCAGGGGAGTCAGGTAAGGCCAAGAGGGTTCATTCAAACCCTCTTTGATAGAAAATTACACTATTTATACATATGGTTTAAATAGTTTTTTATGTATATATAGTAGATGTCGACCTTCGTGTGTTTAGTTCTTCATATTTTGAATCCCTTTTAGTGCAAATCTTAGTTATGCCACTGTTTTATTTAATATGTTTTTCTCACTGTTGATTCTATTATTAATGTCTTAAAATCATATTTTATGTGTTCAATTTTGTACTAAATGACTCATGGTTCATGTTGACTATTTTTTGCAATTTAGTGATTTTTTACACATAGATTTATGCTCAATATTGGAAGTG
The DNA here is from genome assembly GCA_035578085.1 of Solanum pinnatisectum. NCBI lineage: Eukaryota > Viridiplantae > Streptophyta > Magnoliopsida > Solanales > Solanaceae > Solanum > Solanum pinnatisectum. The sequence continues at coordinate 23,847,966 of CM069076.1, forward strand.
TTGGAAACCATAACATTGAATCAGTCCTTGCTTGGATACACGTGCAACACATGTACCCAAAGGCTAGTAATATTATAATAATGTTCATTGTAAAATAACAAAATCTACACTTATCCCAAATAGCATGGGATTCACATCCTTGTTTTATGGAAATAACAAATAATAAAAACCTTACTACGAAACTTTAAACTAGGAAAACAAGTAAAATATAATGTCAAACTTTCCCAAAACTAGCTAACAAAAAAGGAAGCTGTCAAATTCTTGCTCCCAACACACACCTATTTTGTGACTTTTGAACCGCTTTTTTATTCTTGAGAAAAAGCCATTATGGTCATTAATTGCAGCCCTTTGGAGGCTTGATTCTCACATGTAACAACCCTTTTCTTGGGCCCCTCCTCTTGGGCTCCATGTGGCCCCAATCTTACTCCTATTGGACTTGGACTGAAGTATGAAATATGTGTAGCACTTAGCCCACTCCTTGGCATAATTCGTGGGCTCATTATTGGGTTCTTGATCTACAATAAGCATCTTGTCGGCTCATTCCTGGGCTCTTCTTCAATGATAAGCATCTTCTTGATTTCCCAAGCTTCATCCAAGCCCTTCACTGGAGGTATGCCACCATGAATGCTATCATTCTCCTCTTGAAAATATTTGTTCTCGAATTTAAACCTCGCAAAATCAAGAAGACATGCACTAGTAAACAACATTCATTAATCATAAGCAATAATGGTAGGAACAAAACAAGATGATGACCATGTGTTCACTTAGCCGAATTAATCCTAGCATGTCTAAATACACCCTTCTAAAGCATGTGGATGACATCATCCCAATATAAATTTTTCTACTTATATAAGCACAACAATATTGTCGTCTAGATGCCATAGGAAATGATACATGCAACTCCAATTTACTTCTATCAATATAGTATCCCAATGCGCATGGCAACAACAACACAAACTCCCTAAGATATGTATCAAATTAAACACCTCTATGATATAGCCAAGGATCCTCAAGTACGTACACCTCCCACAAATTCTTCACATAAAAGCTATTCACATAAGCACTAGAGTGTTCAAGAAACTAGGAAGAACCTTTAAATTCCAAAAAGAAATCTCCACTAAATTCGAGCTCATTGTCATATGAGAACCCATTCGATACTAGAATAAGAGAAGAGGAAACATCCAAACCATAAATTTCATGCATGTTTTTGGTTATTGCATATGATATATGCATGTTTTGCAACATAATCATATAAAAAGGAATTCACAAAATATAAAGAAAGAAAAAATATTTCTTTTCTTAGTCTTAGCTCCTTTCTAGTTTTAGGTTAAATAGCAAATCATGAACTCGTGCTTGTTTGACAAATCAAAGCAATCTGCGTGGTAGGCAACATTTTGCTCAATCATTTGCTTCATCTTCCTGCTTACCATTCTTTTCTGAGGCCTTACTTTTCTTACATAGATTATGCTATCTCCCTTTTCTATTCTTTTACTTTTCTTTGAGAGGGAGGGGGTAGCAAGGCACAGATATTCATACAAAACCATATTTTTCATTTCCAGGTCACTGCTTGCTTCATTTGCAAGAGAAGAGGTCATTTAGCCAAGGATTGTCCGAATGCTAAAACACAGATACTACAAGCCCAATCTTGTGAATTTTGTTTAAAATGCGGTGACACGGGACATGATATGTTCACTTGTAAAGATGGTTATTCCTCTACTGATCTTGAGGTACGTGAGGTTTATCAACTTAATTCTGGTATTGGCATAAATCCTTGTCTGGTAAACAATTATTGTTGTTTATACGTGCTATGCTGTCTATTGAGTCATTACTTCAGGAAACTGTTCTTTTAAGACTTCTAAAACAAAGAATATTGACTCCACACTCCCTAATTCACTGACGGCAATCTATGAGCTCTTACTTAGACTATTATATTAATGTTTGATTTGCACAGCGTTAATAAGAAAATCCTCTTAGCGTTATAAGAAAATCCGTATAATTATGTATTCTGTAATTTTATGTTTTTATGTTTGAATTGAAGCAACATTACTATCAGTTATTATTATTATTATTATTATTATTTTTTGCATAACATGGTGTTTGGGCCAAGTTGCACGCGTCTTTACTATTTCACCAGGTATTTACAACCTCTCACCAGCACAGGCACCCTGGAACTTTACAAGCCAAGGATTAGGCTGATCATAATTTTATTCCCCACAGATAGGAACTCCCCAAGCTATGTCCCTCCCACATAGGGGCAACAGTTGGGTCATAATTAGAGTCTTGACACAACCTATTAAAACACTAAGAATAAACCAGATCCAAAATACGAACCATGAAATACAATACCTATGAAACCTATTACAAAAATACTGGTTAGATCACCAATTATCAAAAGAGAAAACTGTCCAGTAAAATTCGACATTTACCCACCTGTATCTACATTTCATCAAGTGGTCAAGTTAGGGAGGAAAACAATCATAAATATTAAATTACAAGTCATGCTACCCCATGCAACACATAGCTTAGTGTAGCACTTGGGTTCCGGTTTTCCTTGCTGAGTGTGCATCATGCTTAGAGAAGAGTTTGATCCATGCTCAGAAGGAACACGGAAGGAAATCATTTTTTGTGTGCCTGTGTTGGGATTTGATCCCCGTTCTCTTATGATATTTAGTCCATCTTTATTGGTTACTAGGGAATACCTTTGGGTGAAACATTCTAGTTAGTTATCTCGATTACATTCTTTCTGAAAGTAGTAAATTGTAAATAATGTTCACTTTAAACTAATGGTGAATCTGATGGTCTGATGTGGATAGAAAATTCAATGCTGGGTTTGCAAAGCTTTTGGCCATCTTTTATGCGTAGACTACAAAGATTATGGACCAAAACAAGTATCTTGCTACAACTGTGGCAAGCTTGGTCATTTAGGTTCAGTAAGTCATATCTGCCAGTTTCTATAATTTCTATTAGCCAATCTTTCACATCATATTGATCTGTAATTTAATTTTATTCTGTTTGTGTAAGGATTGCTTAAATTTACGTGGAAACATTCAGTTAGCTTCTTGTAGCTGCAAGAAAGGCGGGACTGGTCCCTCCTGCAGTGAAGGCAATAATGCAGCAGATCATACATTGCAAGACGAAAAGAAAGGAGATAAATATCTTTTATGTGAAGACAGAGAATCTGCGAAGGTATGGCTCAGCAGATCGAGAAACTATTGAGTTTGTTTGCATTCAGGGGGTGCCGCCTCTCCTTCTCTTTGTGGATGTATCTTTTTGAACCATTTTAGAAGTAGGAGAGGTCTTTGCTATGTGCAATCTCCTTGCGAATATATACTTGATTTCCATATGAATTTGTTTCATTCTTCTTTAGTAGGATCACTTGTTCTAGACTTCTAGTCATGCTTCATCAAAATTTTGTAGCTTCAGAAATCATGGTTCAAAAGTTATAAACACAGATGACCTCACATAGGGCACCTTCCAGAAAAATTGTACGAATGGATCAATGTTAAGTGATGTCTGTATGTTACTGTAAAGGCTACAGTCTGCACAAATTTTGGAATCTTGAAGAAAAATCATAGACAGTTATAACATATATAAACATATTATTGAAGGGAGATAGTTGTATTAGAGATTTAAGATGTAGTCCAATAAAATATGCTGTTCCTCCTCTCCGTTAAATTGACCTTGATTGAATTGTATAGATTTAGGAGTAAAATGAAAAGGACTGTTGTATTGACTTTGATAAAAGAACATTTAGAGTGACTTGAGATGTAAATGAATGGAGTAGATAAGTGAAAAGAAATAACTTTAAGATTGAACTAATGTAAACTGGTATTTGTTGTAGTATTTTGAATTGTTGCAAGGACAAAAGTTTGGCATTTTAACCCTTCTTTCTGCTCTTCCAGGTCCAGGATCTTCTTCAGCAAATGGTGAGTCTACAACCCCTGGTACTATTTCTAACCTCTATTCAACAAGTGATGTTAATGCTTACATAGGCAACTTTCAAGAATGCAGGTTGGTATTTGAGTAAATCTTATTAGATAAATTAGCGTTTTATTTTGTTTAGATTATCTTGTGATCTTCAAGTCAATAATATGCTTCAATGTAACTACTAAGAGTAAGCAATATTGTCCTTTTTTTAAGGAGAAAGGAAGTTATGGTATGGTGAGACTGGTTACTGTTGATTCTGGCGCAGCTCTGGTGAACATTCAGTAATTTCAGCCTAGTATCTGGTGATGTTAGGGATGATAGGATAGCTATTAATTGGGTATTTAATACATATTTACCGTAAATTAATACATTGTAGCAGAGAATAGGATGTCAACATGTGTGATGTGGCAGCATGACCAACACCTGCTTCTGGGAGGCAATTGTGAACTGGAAAGGCTGACTGCTAGTTTCATTTTTAGCCTCAGAAGGGAAATACAGAGGAGAAATCCTTTCTTGAAACATGTTTGGTAGTAAGAATTTATCTTCTGCTGCAGGAGACAATATCTGCCTGTAAAAGGTCCAGACTGCAGGGGTCTAAGTTTCTCCCTCGGTATAGTTAACCAATAGGCAGAAGATGTTATAGAATTATATAAAGGATGTATACATAAAAAAATATACTTGTGTATATATGAATGTGAAAATCATAATGCATTGCTTGGGAGGAACTGTACTCTCATTTCCTTCTTCAATTTGGCCCAAGTATAAATCCTTGGTCGACCAACACTTTCATCATCCAAATTCCGAGACCGCCACCAAAGTTTAGCATCACTGGACAAATACATGGAAGCAATGTTCAACTTGTCGTCCTCCGCAATTCGGCTTGTTTTGAAATATTGTTCCATGTCCCAAATGAAGTTTTCCAGTTCCTTGGCACTTCTTGTACCACTGAAAGACTAAGGTTAAGGGAACTTTAGTTTAGAGACATCCCCACCCGTCGATTTAGAAGCAGCAACGGTCATTCGCAACACCTTCACCTCTGCGTGAAGGTTTTTGTCTTCCTTCAGCTGTCCGTCGATCTGTAGTGCTGCTGCTTTACGAAAATTAAGACCTTCTAGCAGTTGGTCTTCAGCATCAACACAATATTGATTCAACTCTGTCGGAAATGCCTGAAATTCCGTCCTCAAGTCATTAATTTGGGTGAACAGATCCAAAAACGTAGGATCAGTCCCGTGCCAATTCCTTATACCAACAAATGTCTCTATATTGCGCACCAATTCTTGTAGTTCTGTGTTTGTCACCATCTCGTACATCTTATGCTTTGATACCAATTGATACGGGCTCGATTTTTTCTTCTAACACCACTGCACGGCAACCTGCAATGCTTGCAAACTTCAGCCTATCAATACACTCGAATCTGTCTTAACACTTAAGAGTTTTCTTTTACTTTTAGGCAACGTACTATATTGAGGAACACTCAGACGTTTACAGGATGAATCCCAACCTTTATTAATATGAATTCAGCAAAGGAAAGGCTTCATGAATTCGACTAAGGGACAGAGCACTCTCCTGCTTGCTTTAGCCAAATTTCCACCCCATTTTAAATCTACACATGGCAGTTACAACCAGTTACAAAACTGCCAAGTGTCTAACACATGTCATGGCCAAATCTGTCCAAATAAAACTAACTCTAACAGCTCTTTACAATTCAAATTCAAATAAATACAATTCATGAGCCTAGCACATATTATTTATTTGCCTTAGCCGAATTGCATCTGCCCATACTTAGAATATTTTGGCCGTCCCCCAGCCTTAGTTTTATTTCTTCAATTCTGCCAACTTGTGCCAACACTGATCAAGCTTTGTCTTGCCATCGTCAAGTCTACACAGCCTTGCCTTGTCAAGCCCACATGCTGTCCTGTCTTGCCTTCATCAAGTTCCCACAACCTTGTCTTGTCAAGTCAGCACGCTGCCTTGCCTTGTCTTGCCGATACCACTGTTTGCATGTATGCCCCTAAGGTGCCATACGCCTGTCGTTGTGATCATGCCCAAGTCTGCCAAGCCAACACTCTAGCATCCTTGGTCCTAAGTCTGCCTTCCCAATACTCAAACATACTTAGTCTTTTCACATCCACTGCTTAGCGAACACTTCAGCATCTTGAACACTTCGCTGCACTCCAACACTTAGTCGCACACCCGCATTGTTTTCCCATACCCATGCGAAGTCCAATGCCAAGTCCTTGTCATGTCAGTACCGACGTTGCATAGCTATTCTAGGGGTCTAACAACCTCCCACTAGCAGCAGGTACCAGGTAACCCTTTCCACCAAGTCTTGGACAGATTGGATGTTTTTTGATTTTTTAAATTCTTCATTCTAAGAAGTCATTTCCTGTAAGTATGGTATCATCAAAGTGCACTTGTATATCAGTGAGATCATATGGGGTGGAGTTTGGTTCTTATGAGCGTGCTTAATCTTTTTCTTTTGTTCCGGTTTCTCCTCGAGTAAACCTGTAATTCCTTTGTATGTTCCATGTACTTGTCATTAATTGAGTCATGAAAAGGCTTTATTGTCTCAATTTTTTCATTTAAATTATTTAACTCGTTATCTCGTACCTTATTTAGGTTTTGATTACCAAAAGTACTAGTTCTATCACGAAACCTAGAACATTTTGATTCTCACATATTCGGTCAATAGGATCCTTATTATTACTGGAATCTATGTTACATTTCTCCCCATGAAGATGAGTTCCAAAAAGCAGTTGATATTTTAAAAAGGTGACATCCATTATGATAATAATCTTCCTAGTATTTGGTTCATAACACTTGAATCCCTTTTGACTAGGAGCATAGCCAACAAAAATACATTTCTTAGCATGTAAATCAAGTTTATTCCTATTATGATCACGGACATGAAAAAGTATACTACACCCAAAGATTCTGAAAGATAGATCAATGGTCAATCTAGAAGTAGGAAAGTATGTCATGACATAATGAAATGGGTTTTACAACCTAAAACACGGGAACACATGCTATTACTAAGATAGGTAGTTGTCAAAAGAGCTTCTCTCCAAAGAAATTTAGGGATTCAACTTGTGAATATTAAGGTTCTAGTTACTTCCATAAGATGCCTATTTTTCCTCAATACTTAACTCCATTTTGTTGGGATGTATCATGACAAGAACTTTGGTGCACTATTCCTTGGAAGTGAAAAAATTGCGTAGTTGGTCATTAAAAAACTCTCCCATTCTCACTCCGAAATACTTGAATCTTCTCATCAAATTTTATCTCAACATAAATAGAAGCCTCCAATGTATGTTTTAATTTCCCTTTGTCTTTCAATTGGTACACCCAACTAAGTTTAGTGTGATAATATAAGAAATTCAAAAACCACCTTTTTCCATTTACAATTGCTACCCTAGAAGGCCCCTAAACATCACTATGGATTAACTTAAAGGGTTTTGTGGGCATGATATTTTTGAGAAGAAAAGAATGAAAGGCGATGTTAACCATTTCACAAAATTTACATTGGAAAGAAACAAATTTTTATTCGTAAAGTAAAGAGGTAATAAGAGTTTCAAATAATGAAAACAAGGATGTACACGTCTATAGTGCCATAACACAAGTTTGTTATCAACTAGAACAAAGTTCAAACAAGGTGAACAAAAATTTATTGAATTGTCACCATCTTCAAGAAAATACACCTTTAGACTCTAGCATTGCCAATCGTCCTGCCCGAAACCTTGTCTTCGTATACACATGAAATTGAGTCAAAGATAGCACAACAATTAAGGTCTCGAGTCAATTTACTGATGGAAACAAGATTGAAAGAAAATTTTGGATCATGGACATCAAAAAGAGTCAAAAGAGGGGTTAATTTGATAGTTCTTTTCCAGCAATTGCTGAGAAGGAACCACCATCAACTCTGACTTCTCTATTTCCTGCATAAGGAGTACAAGTTGAGAGAAAAATGGGAATTCCTTGTCATGTGATCAGGTGCTCAAAAAAACAGATGGTACAATACCTGTTTGGGAAAAAAACAAGTGAGAGTGGAATGATCAGGTTTACTGGTTTGTAGTTGAGATTGGAGAAGTTCAGTAGCTCTAGTTGCTCCTTGGTGAATGCTGACATTTTTGGAGAAGGTTTCAACCCTGATTCTTCGAGAGCGACCTGGTACTCTAGAAGACCCAGCTGCCACTGTTGTCTGCCCCTTTATTCTTCCATTTATGCAATTTCCTGAGGATTTTCTAGCAGGTTTCACGAGTGCCACTATATTTGCAAAAATCACACCATGACTTCTTTTTCTTGTGATTTTCATTTTTCGCAGCAACTAGAGCGAGTGTGCCAGTATTTTTTGCAAGGATCACACAACGACTTCTTTTTCATATCATTTTCATTTTTGTAGCAACTTGAGCAGAAGAATCTATATTTTTTGCTTCCAAATTGGAGTATGTTTTTAGCATAACATTCCTCCTTGTTTCTTCGCACCTAATCCTTCAAAGTGGGCTGGGTCTTTTCCAGGAATTTGTGAAAGAAGTTTGTAGAATTCTTAGTTCAATCTTACTAGAAATTTTCCTTTTTCATTTCTCTTATGCTATCCTTAGGACACTCCCATTCATCATTATAACATTTATCTAATTCTTTCCATATAGAAACCATCTTATTATAGTAATAACACCTCTCTCCCCCTGCCTTCCTTTCTACAATCTGACAAACATTTTCTACAGCAGAGTAAGTCTCTCTAGCAGCTCCCCAAACATCTTGACAGTGGGGAGAAACAAATATGGTTTACCTATGGCGGCAGGTTCCATTGAGTTTAATAGCCAAGCGATTACCATTGAGTTTTGTGATCTCCATGCATTCATTTTCGGGTCTCTTGGTGAAGGCCTTCTTGTCTATCTAGTTAGGTGTCCAAGTTTCCGTTGACCATCAATTAAAAACAGACAGATTGTGCCCGTTCCAAATTATTCTTGCCATTCAGCTTGTGACAAGTAAAAATGATAAATGAGAGGAATCGTCACTTTGACTCATAGTTGTCTTGGTCGGAACGTTGTTGATAGAACTCTTAGCTTCTATTGATGCTGCTAGGTGAAGTTGCCCTGTAAATGTTGTTTAGAGCCTGTTTGGATTGACTTATCTTTTTTGACTTATTTTTATCAAATTTCAGCTTATGCTAAGGGCTTATAGGAACTTTTTTGATTTAAGCAAACACTCTAAAAGTGGTTAATAGTTATTTTGCTTAAAGCCACTTATAATAAGCCAATCCAAACAGGCTTTTAATGATGAACAACACAAGAATAAAACAGCTCTGATACCATGTAAGTTATGGTACCAAGAATAAAGTTGTTCTGATATCATATGGTATGGAAACACCATGGCAATAGAGATGACAAAATAAACTCGAAGTTTGATTCTTGATTTTAGGATTTTTGAGAATCAAAAGATGATTTAAATTGATCTAATTGCCTAAATACTTGACAACATTAGATCTGATTTTATCGGATCAATTAGATCCTACAAATTAAATCCGATTATAATCAAATATTCATAAAACAACTATATCGGCCCTTATTCGAACAAATAACTAGATCTACTAATAACTAAATAGTGAATACGGAAGAGGTATCAGTAATGGGCAAAATAAATATGAGCAAAAGGAAATAGACCATAATGAAGAAGGGAAAAACACATATTTTAATTACCATTAAAAGTATAGACTTTAGTAGGAATAGCTATTCGACCTAGTTTTTTTTTGCCCACTAATACCTATTTACAATAGTCGCCATTAAATAATTACCTTGAGTTGAGGGTCTATCAGAAACAACTTCTCTACCTTTGAGGTAGGAGTTAGGTTTGCGTATATTCTAACCTTCCTAAACCCCATTTTGTGGGACTACGCTGGTTGCTAGGTATGTTGTTGTACATTTAAATAATTAATCTTGTACTTATTTGATCTCATGAAAACTCAGTCTCATATCACAACTCTTTCTTTCCTTTTTTCCCCACTTGAGTTATAAATTTTCTCATCCTTAATTTCTTTCTTTTCTATCTCAACGTCAATTTTGCTTGAAGTGTAGGAACTTCAAATGAAGAGAACCATTCTTTTGTTTCTTTGGGTGAGGTAGGTCACATCCCTCATTTCCATAGATTCTCTTCAAATGAATCTTGTATGGAAGAACTTAACTCTTTAGTAGCCACATATTTTTCCTTTTTAATGTATTCATACAAGGCTCTCAAACTATTTTGGAAACCTCTTTCAAATTGTCACATAAGCAATGGAATATCACAAGCCTCCAGAAATATTTTCCACAATATTTATCTTTAGTCTCTAAGGAATTTAGAATAAAATATTTTCCATCAATGTTGTGTCCAAATGCACATGCAAGTGTTCGTGGTCAACAAGTAATATAGTGACTCTTAAGAGCTGGACTGTCAAATCCAAAGGATTTATGACCAGCAAATAAACAATTCCACTTGTAACTATAAGTACTCGCAAGTGTGTACATAGAGTTCGAATTGTGTACTAGACTAGTAATTGCTCATCTGGGAACTCCTAATGAATTTGCCCTTCTTCATGCACATGCAGTGAACTTTCTTACCTGGATAACTGGTCTGCAATTTTATTCTTTGTACCTTTTCTATTCTTGATCTCTGGATCAAATTTTTGCAGTTATAAGATCCACCTAGTAAGCCGTGGTTTCACATCGTTTTTATTGAATAGGTACCTAATAGTTGCATGGACAGTGTAAACAATAACTTTGGTACCCACCAAATATGATCTGAACTTGTCAAATGCAAAGACCAAGGCAAGCATCTCTTTTTCAGTCACTGTGTAGTTATAACAGAAAGGAAAAGAAATAAATAAAGAGTAGAAATCATCTCCTTCCCTTTGCATGTTTCCCAGGAGGGATGGAGGGAGAATAATGCTAAATATTGCCTTTTCTTTGCATAGTCGTCTTAATGCTTGAGTAGAATCTTATTGGTTTTGAACATGCATGACCACCTCCAGGAGAGAAGTGATGTCTTTGACTCTGAAGTGGCTTCCAAGAAGATTAGCAGATCGAGATGGAGGAAGCGCAATCGACGACAAAGGAGAACTGTAAGAATAGCTGAGGATGGAAGAATGGAAAATTGCAGTCAGTGTGGCATGCGACAAGAATACCAGTCTTCGGAAGAAGCAAAACCGAATTTGTTGTTGAAACCGGCAGCAACATAACATTGAGGCACCATTATAGTGTTTACTTTGGTGGACAAAGTACTATGGAATTTCAGTCATGATCTGAGCTTCCTAGATCAAATGTTTGGGTGAACCCTTCAACTTTCATGAATCATACTAGGGGATGCTCACACCACCCATCTCTCTAAACCAATGTCCACAACAAATTTTCGTTCAGGAGAGCAGAATTTAAAACTCAATGACTCTGCAATGATCTATACGGAAGGTTCCTAACAAGAAGAAACTATAACTCAAAACAGTTGAAGGCCCAGTACTGCTCTGTTTACTTTCTGATTAATTGCATTAGCCGGCAGTAACAAAATCATAGGAAACCTATTACCTTGACAATTGAAGGATAATGTGAAAGTGCAAGGTGGCTGAGAATACAGTGAGCCTTTGATTTTCAATAATTAGTTAACATTTCTTTGTCAATCCAAAAAAGAAGAAGTTACTTACTTTAAGGAATATTCACTGTTTCGACATTAAGTTCCTTCAGAAAGCACTGCAAAACACCATTAAGGAGCATAGTTCAAGTTGTAACCAGCAGGTACAAATTTTACCAACAATCCTTGTTTCAAATAGTGCTACGATTTGCTTATTCTCATTCATCTGGTTTTGCTAGTCTTCTTTTAATCGGTTGGTAAATTAACTGTCTACACACTTTTTTCCTCTGGATGATGAAGAAAGTTTTCTTGTGTGCCTTTTTATCCTTCAATTCTTTCTAGTTGAATATTTTCCGGATGGTGTAGATTCTGTAGAAGTATATAGTACAGTACTTACAGTGAAATGTCAAACCTCGCCTATGCCAATATGCGCTGTTATCACTGCAGATCAGTATATTTAAGTGTATTCGGTTAGTTATTATCGAACTTATATTTAGGAGTAACGAGAGGCGCAATGAGAACATTACTACGTATCAGTATGTGCATAAATTCATTCAGAGGCCGAGCCAAAATTCTAGGCTTGTGGGTTCTAAATTTTAAAAAGGATAACGATCTTAAAAATCACAAAATACAAATTATGTTAATGAGATTTTTGAAAACATCACCTTAAATATAGATATTTTAAAAACTTATTTTAATAATATGAAGATTTGAGTAATTTAATTTAAAGTTCTAAAATATTGTTAATGAAATATAAATAATTTTTTAAATATAAATTTCAAACATTTTTATTATAATCTAGAATACTATTTTAAGTGAGAAAAAAATTATTAAATTCACCATTAATATCTTTCGCATTTAAAATATATATTTTACTAGTTTCATTGTGACCTTGAACTATTACTACCTTCAAGAGTTAAAATTTCAAAAAGCAAATAACAATTATTCACTATAATCAATTATCAATAAGTGGGATAACCCTAGAAAAGATTAAAAGTTGATTTTGAATAGATAATTCTACTGTGTAAAAGCAAACAAATAAGAAAAAAGTGAAAAGGACAGGCGAGAGTACGTAGTACATATCAAAGGGCAGAGATCGGATGATAGCAATCATATTAACAATAAAAGTTAGAACCCACACTTTTGAAAATAAATTTGGGTTAAAGTTTTTGAATATTTGAGTAGAAATCAATGAAAATATATTTTGGTTAAAATTTTTTGAATGTCTGAGTAGAAATCAATACTTAGATATTGTTACTTTTTTTTTTTTTTAATTTTTATTATCATTAACCGTTTTTCTGTTTTTAGATATATATAAATTATCATTTGCCAATTTTCTATTTTTTATTTTAAAAAATCCAATGTTTTTATCTGAAATTAATTCCAAAAACTTAGTGCCGAGAGTGGGTTTCGAGAACCCACGACGTGCGAATTGAAGGACTTCACATGGGTGCATCGAGACCACTGGGCCACCTGCCTCGCTATAGGGTTCGCGGGGCAATTTATCTGTACGTTTTATTTGATATTTTAATACGAATATAGAATCTACAGAAAAATCAGTGAATTCATCCGAACTCCCTTCTGCTACAGTAGCTCCGCCCCTGAAACTACTAAAGCAAGGCCAACAAATATATTTCTATCCAGGTTAGTTAATCGATTCCCCCTCCCTATGAAGTTCAAGACCAAGTTGTACTTTCTCTTAATATGTTTGAAAAAAACTAAATCTAAAACTAATTAGAAAAAATCAGAACGAAGTTGGCGCGCCGCGTAGTGCCTAGCGACGCAGTAGGGCATTCTTCTAGCAGCTCAATTTACTTTGTTGTCATCTTGAATTCCTTTGTTGGACCATTTTGATTGTCTTAACTTGGGGGAACAATGGTAATGATTTGGTCCCTCACTTATTAACCCTCTTTATTTTTTCCTTCTCATTTTAATTTGTTTTTGCTCCATATTTTTATACAATTAGTCAACGAACTCGTGCATTGCACGTGTATTCCATGCAAGTAGTACATATAGTATACATCATATTAAAAATATAATATAATGAATAATAGAATAAAGTGAAAAAGTACAAATACAAATAGATGAATAGTCTACTTATTCAAATAACTTCTTTGTTAAACAATAGATAATAAAAATATTATCTGAACCTTCAAAATTGAACAACTAAATATAGCTAAGTACGTAAAAGTTCTAATGAATTATATTTTGAGAAAACATGTTAAATATATATGATATTCTTTTATAAATGATGTTCTTGACGTGTGTTTCACTTTATTGTTCTGATTACAAATTTCAACTATTAGAGTACTTTCATATATCTGCTGCTTTTATCCAGTTGTAATTTGGTAATTAGAAAAACATTAATAAACATAAATCACCAACATATTAAATATGAATAGCTGTTTTTTTTCATTTATCCACCTTTCTTTAACAACTTCAACAAATTTAAGGCAAAAAAATGAAAGTTTCAAACAACTTCAAGTTAACTAACGATTCAAGCTAATAAATAGGCATGACATATAAGAGTGCCAAAAGTGAATCTCTAACACTTCTATGTAAAAACATCAGTCTAATTTGAACTCATAAACATGAACATAAGATGTTGATAATGCATAAAACCTAATCTCATAAAAATTTGTATAAATGTGGATAAACAATTTTATGAATATGTTCACAAAAAATAACAAAGCTGGAAAATGAACTTACTCATTAAATTTGTAGCTTTCCTCTTCTTCTTCTTCTAATGGAGAGAGTTGTACATATTCTTAATTAATTCATAAATTCATTTATATAAGTTGATCATTCCGCGGAATTTGATGGATTAGATAAGATAATTCATTATAAATGAAGTTAAGTAATTGAAGAAAATTAAAAGTTATTTATTTTGGAGATGCAAAGCTTTAAACTGTGAAAAACATTCTTTTCAACTTTCGAATAACAACTTAAAAATGATCAGCAAAAAGTGAAAAGTCATTCCCATTATATAGTATGTTGATATTAAGTAATATAAATTTAATAATAATAATAATAATAATAATAATAATAATAATAATAATAATAATAATATGATATGAATAATACTGATAATAATAATAATAATAATAATAATAATAATAATAATAATAATAATAATAAAACAATAATAATAATAATAATAATAATAATAATAATAATAATAATAATAATAATAAGGTTTAATTAATTAGATATTTTATAACATAGGGGTAAAATGACAATTCAACTTTGCACTTTAGAGCTTCTCACTTTTAATGATATACTAGAAATAAACTTATTAAAATTTAATCAAAATAATAACATACTTCCATATATGTCCTTACCAAATCAATAATATACATTAAAACTTTTAGTAAAGCATGAAATGAAAAGTAAAGGTAGATATAAGTAGAAATGAATTGTATTTTCATATCGTTTTTTAATTATTAGTTTTTTCAATTTTTCTATTCCCGTATCTAATCTCCCCCTCATTTGTTCATACCCTAAATAATAAGCTCTAGTTTAGAAAATAGGTTACTATCTCTCGAGTTTTCATTATTTTCTTCGTGATTATCTCCGTTTTCTTTTCCTCTCTTATCTTACTTCTTCTTTTTATTTTTTTGGACCGTTACTTCTTTCAATCCTTTCTATATTTATTTATTTATTTTCATTATTTTTTTGTTTCCCTAATTCTTGTTGTTAGTCAAAGATTGTGCTTTATTTTTGAATCATCAAAATTTTAAGTACTTTTTTCTACTTTAATATTCTCACTACCTATTTGAATCTAACGTCTTTCATCTTTCCTCATCTTTTATAGTAATTATCTTTCCCTAATTAATTGAGTAATTATTTAATTGAAGTTAAAATTTTGAATTAAAATGATATGTACTAACACATTAAAGATACTTGAATATAATAAGTGGTAGTTAATAGTGAGTAATTGAAAAAAATGAGTAACATATAGTCAGGAAAAATATTAGTTTAGAAAATAGGTTACTATCTCTCGAGTTTTCATTATTTTCTTCGTGATTATCTCCGTTTTCTTTTCCTCTCTTATCTTACTTCCTCTTTTTATTTTTCTGGATCGTTACTTCTTTCGATCCTTTCTATATTTATTTATTTATTTTCATTATTTTCTTGTTTCCCTAATTCTTGTTGTTAGTCAAAGATTGTGCTTTCTTTTTGAATCATCAAAATTTTTAATACTTTTTTCTACTTTAATATTCTCACTACCTATTTGAAATCTAACGTCTTTCATCTTTCCTCATCTTTTATAGTAATTATCTATCCCTAATTAATTGAGTAACTATTTAATTGAAGTTAAAATTTTGAATGAAAATGATAGGTACTAACACATTAAAGATACTTGAATGTAATAAGTGGTAGTTAATAGTGAGTAATTGAAAAAAATGAGTAACATATAGTCAGGAAAAATATTTGATGTAGTGACTTTTGATTTATTCTTTTTTGTTTTAATAACAAAAACAGATATAAAAAATAGGAAAATGGTAAAAATTGAGAAAAAAGAAAAATATGATTATAGAGTTGTAATATCACTTTTTCTATGCGCAATTATGTATAAATATATATAGATATTAATTTTAACTTTCAAGCTATCATATATATGGATAGATTAAAATTTTTTGGTGCTAATTCAATTCAAGTTTTGTTTGAGTTGTTAAACTATTGATAATAACTTATATTCAAGTCACTCATGTAAAAGACAAATACAAATTCAACTCATACTAAAACAAGATTATTCAAAATTAAGTTTGATTTCATTTCTCAGCCAACCAATTTTGTGCATAAGAAAATATAATTTTATTGGCATTGTTTTTTCAAAGCTAATTAAGATCAAGCCTTCGGATATCTAAATGCTTTGAGAAATAATATCAAAGAAAACAATAATAAACTAAAATTTATACGCTGATGAGAGATCAATTTTCTTTCAACGTTCTTACTTATGAACAATTTATTATTTTCGTAATCATCTACAAAAACACACAAAGAAAAAAATATTACATAAAATAATGAACAAAAAATTAATTAAACCAACAAATTAAAAGAAACAAAACACATATACGACATGTATTAAGTAAAATTGCATCTTATAAATATTTAAATAGTTATATCTACAATCATAATCAAAAAGATATAGTTGAGATACTCATAATAAGTAGTTTGATAAGCAGTCCATTTGAATAGTTGTTGTAGCCTGTTGATACATTTTTCTTTTCACTTTATGCAAATGATGGAACAAACTCAGCAAAATCATACTTAACAATCAAAGAAAAGATATGCTGCTTAGAAATCATAACATTAAATGTCCATGCATAAGAAAATTTTAAGAAGAGATCATAGTATCACCTAGAATCATGTATAATCACTAATGAGTAAATCACATTACTTTGATTTCATATAAGAGAATTTGTTGATACAATTATCCAGTAAAATACAATTACGTCATAAAATAAAGAATCATGAGTTTTTCACCTAGAACATGGAGTTGTTGGAGCTTTGTTCCTAAATTTGTACTACCATTTTATTGAGTGTCCAGGATTTGAAGAGGTGCAACATTTAATATCTTTTAATAAAATATTAATTAGTGGGAAGGAGAAGGGGATTGAAATCAGTTTTTCTTGGCAAAGAAATCGTGCAACACTAATGTATACTATTTAATACTAATATAACATCAATACCTATTAATAAATATAAATGTTAATTAAGGGAAGGAGAAAGAGCTTTTTTTTCCGCTAGAAAAAATTGGGCAACATCAATGGTGTGTTATTGTTTTCTTTTCAAAAGTTAATGGCGAGGAAATAATTACTTTTAGCTGCCATAAATGTTACTTCTTTTTTCTTTAATGAGGAAATAATTAAATATAAAATCTTAATATTTTATGTATTTTAAAATGAGGAAAAATTCCTAAAAAATCACAAAAAAATATAAATAGAATTTGACACCTTAGAGAGCGCCTCATCATCGTTAATATGTTTCAGCTCTCTCTATATATATAAAATAAAATATAATATTATGCACAGACTCATATAATTAATACTCAAGAGACAATTGAATGTACTAAAATATAAGATAAATAATGGATAAATATATATACTTTGTACCTTACGTCATGGCATAAGTTTTGTAGTCATTCTATTACCTAATTTCACAAGACATAAATTTAGAAATTTTTTGTTGCTCAACATAAGTTTGGTAAAAATTAAGTTATGCCATTTTAGGTTTTGAAATTGAAGTTTTTACATTATAAGCATAAGTTATGTAGGAATTAAATTATGTCTTTTTCCAGCATAACTCGTGAAACCTGAATTTAATTTTTACCTCTATCAACATAGGTTCTATAGGGATTAAGCGGCATAACTTATTATGTCTTTTAATGATTAACTTATATTATATTATGATATGAACTTATAAATTTATGTCGAACAAAAGTTATTTGTTACTAAGGTGTCAGAGATATTTTCGATCACTTTTCTCTTACTAAAGTGATGAACATTAAAAAGTAAAGACCACATTAAAGTAGAGACATTTGTGCGAATGAGCCAACACAAATAGTTGTTCTAATATTAGTAAAAATGCTTCTAAAATTTATTAGTCAAACAAAAAAATTTACTCTTTAAAAGTACTATAAAAAAATTTATATTAATACACACTTAGCTATTTTATGAGTTGTAATTTGTGGTACACAATTTGTACTTCATTTACCACATTTCAATAAAATATCAAAATTATGTGTACAAAATTCAAATTGACGAACGGTTAGATACATTGAAAATTTGATTGAAGTCCTTTAATTTTATAAGTATTTCACCATATACACATTATAGTCTAGGTGTCACGATCCAGGGGTACCCATTAGATGTAACACGACATACTTGATCTCGAAGGGGTCTCATACAAGCCCTTAGCATATCATCACATAAGATAAAAGAAATGATGCGGAAATTTTTAAAACTTTATCCATACAATCGAAGTCTTTTATAAAAGCAAGCGGAAGTCTAAACTTGTCTCAATTAGCCATCTAATACAATCTTTGAATCAAAAATAGGGTCACAGCTCTTTCAACATAAATCCGAAATTGAAATACTAGAAAGAAACTACAAATGACTCATACGTCCTTGAATCATGAGGACTCACCACAAGCTAGGAGAATAGTCAATCCAAGCTTGAACCAAAAAGAGATCGCCTTAAGAACCTGACCCTACACTTTTGAAAATGTAGAAAATATGAGTTAGTACAAAAATGCACTAAGTATGATAGCCATGCATAAAAACCTTGAAAACATGCTAAAAAGAACATTTTAGTTGAAAAGCATGCACTTTACTAAGTTTGAGAATCATCATGCACATTAGTATAAAAGCATAAGTCACAACCATATTCAACATATAGATCATCGTAGCATAATAGAACCATCTCATAAGTAACCCTAAGTTATACTTGTGCAATGCATAGATAAGATCCCATAATCCCATCTATACCAAGTACCACTTTTGGGCCACCATAATCACACTTACCATTCTTTGATCTCATCTTTAGTTAATACTCATAGACAAGGAAAACCTTCACATTTACTAAGTCATATCAAGGAAAGCAACTCATAGCAACAATCCACATTAAGCATACTTCATTTCATAAACCTTGATAACATAAGAGGAACACACCATAACTACTCTCAAAGCCTACTTGTGCAATGCATGGAAGAAGTCCCATACCCCCACCCACAATAAGTAGTACATTCTTTAGAAGCCATTGTTCATAATCATTCTTTGTGGGGGTAAGCCTTAACCAACATAGACCATGTGAGAAAATCATGGAATCCGGTGTCTCCCACACCGAAAAGAGTTGGTCTACTTGCCTAAGGTAGAACCGGTAACATTTAGCTTAGGTGGATCCACTAGCTAATAACCTATATGGGCACATAGTTATGGGATAAGGAGATTGATACTAGATACCCCACCTCAACTCACATATAGGCATCCATCTCAAGAGATTGCTACTAGAAACCCCGCCTCAACTCACATATGAGTTTCCGTCTCAATCAATATTCACTCGGTGTTTAGCATTATCCGCCACGGAGTACTTATCATTACATTACTTGAGTTCATTATTATGGAAGAAATGGGATATAGAGATTGTTACTAGAAACCCCGCCTCATCTCACGTGAGGGCTTCCATCTCACCCCAGCATCATTCATAAGATAGCTCATAGATTCAATAAGTGAGAATAGCCTTTCAACCTAAGAATTCCCATATTGTGATAAAACCTTTCACAACATGTCATCATCATTCATAAGTGTATAATTGAGAATAGCCTTTCAATCAATAAATATTCATTATCATAATCATAGAAACTTCATTCATAAGTGTGTGTGAGAATAACCTTTCAACACCAACACCATTACATCATAGTCATGATCACATTACTCTCAAGGTATTCATAAATCATGTACATAACTATCATGATCATACATAATTCTCATAATTTTCTCTTCAAGGACCATGGATCATAGTTTATCAACACATATAGAATTACTACATTAGACATGGATAATAACATGATTCAAGTAATCAATTCATAACATTCATAATTCTACAACATTCTACTAGTATCAATCAATAGCCACACTTTAAGATCCAATTTGGGAAAATAGGAGAATTCATGGATTCTTGAGGAATTCAACTTAAAATCATATAAAATCATCAATATATCCATAAACAAACATAATTCAATCATTAAAAACGAACTTGAAAGGAATCCATAAGATTGAAGTCAAACACTAACCTTAGGGTTTTCTAGCTTTGAAATTGGGGTTATTGGAGGGGCTCTATGGGTTAAGTCTACCCATAGATGAAGAGCTACCATACCTTATTGAATATTTACCACTAATTTGAGGAGAACAACTTGATTCTTCAACCCTAGCTTCACTTTTCTTCTTCTTCTTCTTCCTTGAAATTCTAGAGAGAGTTTATTTGGGGAAAAGTTGGTTATGGATTTGGGTTTTGGGATTTTATGAAGTGAATGGGTTATTTAATGACTTAAAAACACTTAAATAGGTGAATTAAAACAACATAAAATGACCTCACATCAAACTAACTAAAATAGGAATTACCTAGACTACCCCTAACTTAAGCCGACTTAACCCAACCTACAGGCCCCATCCATGACCCCCACCTACAGGGCGTGGACTTATCTACGACCCATACTGGTAGGGCGTGGGTTGGGATTCTGCAGTCCCTCATCTGAGCCTTTAACCTACGACCTTCTCCCACAGAGCTTGGGCCACCCTACGGGGCGTAGGTCCCTCTGTGGGTCACTAATTTTGGGCTGTTTTGAGGGTGGTTTTAGGGTCCTCCTTAAGGACCCTTCATTGGTCCTTGGGGATTCTTACCTTGATTTTTAACCCCTAAACCCTTCATTCTAAGTACGAGAAGCAAATTCGATGACTCTAACACTTACGACAAGCTCTAGTTAAGCCTACTAGTTTCCGGGGTGTTACACTAGGAGAGTTTTTTGTTTGAAATTGGATCATGTGCAAGTTTATTTGAAATTTTAGTCTGTGATGTAGCTTCCAACTCTACTTTATGATAGGAGTTACCTTATCCTTCAAAACACTCTTAAATACACCGCCTACACTTATTAACACACTGATTCAATACAATATTAGTCCATTTCTCTAATAGTCATTCTTGAAGTGTGTGATCATCTCATCTAAAAGCTTAAGCTGTTAGAGAGAGCACACTTTTATTATTTAAGAGAAAAGACATAAAGTCACCACTAAAGTTGTCCCGGATTTTCAAAAAAACACCTTAACTTTGCAATCGTTCTATTACCCCACTAAATAATTTTAAACAAATATTATTATATTATTTTTCGATCAGTCCCAGATTTTAAGAAGCAAAGGTATTCACACACCAATCATTACATGACACGTGTCAATATAATTATAAATGTAATTTTTTTCATTTTAAGTTTTTTCTTTATCTTTTTTTCTCTCTCTTACTTTTTGACTTATTTTAATTTTGATTTCATCTTAAATTTCACTTCATCTTCTACCTCTCACTTTCAAGTGATTTATCCCTCCATTTTCTTTCTTTTTCTTCACCTCCCACCCTCACCCCACCCACCACGTCAAGTTGAACCCCACTCCCATTTTTTTTCTTTTCTTTTTCATCTTCTTCCCGGTCAAATTCTTTATAGAATTCATATTATTTTTTAGACTTTATTGAATTATTGATAACAAAATTAAATATTTTTCTAAGAAAATTTAAAATTGTGAAGGTATCATCAACTACTCCTTTCATATAACTTCAAAATTAGAAATGATAATTTTAAAAGAATCAATGAATTCCCCAAAAATTGAAATAACTTAATTGAAATCGGATAAAAAAACTATATGATACTTCCTAATCATCTTGAAATCTAATGAGTTTATCAAATTATTCGAAATGTAAGAAAATCTTTAGGTAAAGTTTTAAAATTAAAGAGAGAAACTAATAGTAGTAAAAAAAGACGAAGGTGGAGTTGTGGTAAAATTGGTGACATTGAAAGTGAGAAGATTCAATGGAGATGACAAAGAATTTTTGAAGAAGAAAGAAGAAAGAAAGAGAAAAAATAAAAAGGAAAAAAAGTTAAAATAATAAGAAAAATAAGAAAATATATTTTATAATAAAATACTTGTAAAAATAAAATTATATTAGTTGTTTTTAGGTTGCTCACTCTTTGAGAGAGTGCACACCACTCTCTATGTCAAGTGGACGAAAAATGATATAATAATATCTGTTAAAAATTGTTTAGTGGGGTAATAGGATGGTTGCAAAGTTAAGGTGTCTTTTTGAAAATCCGAGACAACTTCAGTGGTCACTTTATGTATTTTCTCATTATTTAATTATATTCTCAACATGCCCCCTCATGTGCGGGTGTCAAGACTCGAGTCTACATCCTGGACGTGACCGGCACTCAAGAATCATTGATGGTCTCCAAGCGAACCCTCATCCTGGCTGACTATAAGCGAACAACTAACTTAAGCATGCAAAAGCTTAAAACTGAAATAAAATTCAATAAACTCAACTTTGCAAAACATTAACTCAAATGAACAACTTAGAATAAAAATAATATATTCAACTTGCCATAAAATAGGCAACTTAAGTCATTAAAATATTTAATAAAATAAATAAATAATACAGACTTCTCAACTATACTGACTATCTATGAAGCCTCTAACTAATAAAGATGGATGTTGGGACAAGACCCACGACATCCTGACTAAACTGAAAAGTAAATGAAATCCTCCGAAAACAAGGAGGCTCACCATAGCTAACTCGAACTCCCAGATGTATCAACGAATCTCCTGTTGATGATCCCGAATACCTGTGTCTGTATCATGAAAAGATGCAGGCCAAATGACTCAGTACATGGAATGTACAAGCATGTAAGGGGAATTCTAAAACATAAACATAAGCTTCAAACTTGATAAAAAGGAGACATACTTACCTTTTTTCAAATTTACTCAACTCAAGGAATACTCAAGGATACTCAAAACTACTCAAACTTACTCAACTCAGAAGTATTCAAGGTTAAGATACTCAACTCAGAGATTAGATACTCAACTCTGGATACTCAACTCAATATAAATCAACAATACACATGCAATATATAGAAAGCTTTATAAAACAGTAAAAGCAACTTAGTTCGTTAAAGAAAATACAATAACAAAGAGAACTTTACTTATATAATAAAGTAACATATTTTCTGTGGGAGTTTCTCTAACTGACAACCACCACTATGAGCCTAAGTAGTGATACAACGTCTTGCCCATGCTGCCAGAACTGTCTTATACTTTGTTGTCATATAGAACGCTTAACTTAGTTGATCCACTAGCTTATGCTAAAAGCATCTTAAGGAGTCATCTAAAAAAGTATGATTCTTTACTACCCATGATGCCTACATGGTTTATGGAGACGTAAGTTATCTGAACTCAAACTCGCCCCCATATCGGTGCTCAATACTAATCCCAAAATATACTTAGCTCATATATTTGTAAAAACAAAACTCTTTCTTCAGTTTGAGATAATTACTCAAAAACTTAGCTTAAAAGCTCTCTTGGAATCGATGTTCCCTTTCTTGCTCAAAACTCTTTTGAAAATCTCAGTTTCCTTTCATCTTAAATGTGAAAATATTTACTCTTGGGAATACTTAGTTCCCATATATCATTTTAAAGAGAATGAACTTTACTCTTACTCTTTACTCAACTTCAAAGCTTAAGTCTTAAAACAAAGTTTAAACATTTGTAAAAGACTTCTTAAAATATGGTTCACACCGAATTATGGACTTGAACGACTCAATGCAAGGTTTTCAATAACCATAGATAGAACTCAAATACTTGGAACTCAAGAAATTCAATGATACTACTAATTTCAATAATGCTCAACTCATAGGGTTCATGCAGAATTATGAGCATGAACTACTCAACTCAAGGACTCAAAGATACTTCTCATCTCAAGATTGTTCGACTTATAATGTTCATGTGGAATTATGGGAATGAACAACTCAACTCATGGACTTTATGGGAAATAGTTAATAGTCCCATGATTAGGATTATAATCTCGGAAGGGTTAGGAACTCGATATTCAAGACTTAGAACTTGAAGATATTACCCCTCTCAATGATACTCAATTTATGGAGTCCATGTGGAATTTATGGGCATGAACGACTCGACTAGAAGGTCTACAAACTACATGGAACTCATGTATAAGACACTTCTCATTCTCTTACTTACCACCTCAAAACTTAGTTCAAATCGATAGTTGATCTCAAAGGATTCACAATTGAACTCAAAGGCTTCCTTGAACTCTACTTTTAACTCTCTCTTGAATGTGAATTGTGAATTCAAGAGTTATGGTTCATGATATGGAGGATCTAGGTGATAGTGTACACTCATTAATACATTCTCCTCACTCTCATTCTCACTTACTTGAGTCTTGAAACAAGTTACTAGAAGTTGAAGAAGACTCCATAAAAGGACTCAAGGGAACTTTTTTAGAATGTTCGAAAGTATTCTCAAAACATAACTTTTAACTCTACCTTGAATTTGAATTATGAATTCAAGGTTATGATCATGTTAGGAATGATTTTTAGGTGTTTAGAAGTAGCTTAAAGTAGTTAGAATGGAAAAGGAGTGAAGCTACCCTTCGAAAGAACTCAAACGGAGCAACCGATTGCAAACTGGACTGGGCAGGCGACCTTGGGGCTATGGGTGGCGTAGGGCGCTAGCCCCTAAACTTCAGAGAATACTTTGGGGTGCTCTGGCTGGCGGGACGCGTCAGGTCCTAACCCAGAAGACCCGACGAAATTCTTTGCTCGTTTTCTCACCCTATTTCACCTAGAATTGAACGGTTTCTTCCCCAATCACTTGGATTAGATTACTTAGCATAAGTACACTCTAATCTAATCAATAAAGCCCTAAAAAAACTCACATTAATATCACAAAATCATCAAAACTCCAACAAAACAAGATTTAGAATGAACTTCAAGAACACCTATCAAGAACTCTAATCCTTCAACTTTAAGAACGAAATTGCACTGAAAATAACATGATTGGCATGTGGGTGAACATTCCCAACACTATGGAAGCTTACATACCTCTTAGGTATTAAACCCATAGTGAAAATCCGCAACAAAACGCAAGACTCTCGACGAACGCTTTGATCATCTCCTCTTTTCTCCTCTTTTCTCTTATTTTCTCTTCTTGAACTCTCAACTAAGATCCTAGGATAATTTTAGGATTATACTGAACCTAATAGAATTAGACCCTTAAAACCTTACTAGAAATGAATTAAATCTGATTTTGTAAGGAAAAGACCAAAATACCTCTCTAAAATCCGATTTTGACTTTCCTTATCTAGATAGCCCACTTCAAATGTACATATCTCCATCATACAAACTCAAAACTGAGCAAACTCGGTGGCATTGGAAACATAATTCAAAGATATTTCCTATGGTATCTGGTCGCACACCTAACTCATTCTGAGCTAGGAGTTATGGTCGTTTGAAGTCAACCCAAAACTCATACTTAGCTTAACTTGCAAAATTTCAGATTTTTGCTATTTCTAATTTAGTTCTTTTTGAAACTCAAGGTGCTACATCTAGTTACCTGACCTTAATACTTAAGAAATTTTAAATTTCTTAGTAAAATCCTACTCACAACAAAGGACGGTTCAAGTCTTAGCTCAAAATTTTTCTGGGGTGTTACAACGGGCCTGAGTTTTTTCATGGGTGAAAATTCTTTTTTGATTTGGGTGGCGGTGAGATTCGATCTCAGACATCTGCCTGCTCTGATACCATGTTGAAGTGTGTGACCATCTCATCTAAAAGCCTAAGCTATTAGAGAGAGCACACTTTTATTAGTTAATTATATTCTCAACAATCGTTGTTATACTTTAGAGTATTGAATCATTTTGGACCTTCATTTTTTTGCCCAATGTACTTCCACATTTATCCTAAATCATTTGATTATCTTTTGACTTTAAAATTCTCAGGTGATCCCCATACTAATTTGAATTTTCAGAGTATTACGGAACCTACATTAACATTGGTCAATACTGACCCAAATTTTGTAGATGATCGCACAAAACAACTAAGATCTTCCTCATGCTAAAAGATTGTTGGTGAGCTCAACTTTTGCCACCATCGGAACTCATATATCTTTCTTTATAGTTCACTTTTTACTTCACTCATTTTGAGAACTAGTCATAAAACTTATTTCCTATGCAGTTTTTCAATACTTTAGAAAGCAGAAATTTCATAGATAAATATTAATATTGGGTATGGTTCCACTGTGCATGTAGTTTTTTTTTAGCATTTTCAAATATTACATAAGAATTATTTATGTGTTCAAACGTTAACCAAATTTTCCATTTTTAGATGTTAAGTTAATCTCTTTTATGAAAAATTTACATGAAATAATAGAGAAGTACAAAAAAATAAATAAAGCATAAAAGGTGATCCGCATGATCAATATTTTACTATCAGTGTCTGTTGACATCCTTTGAGATGGTGCAACGTTGCGGCGACTCACTAAAACATAATTATCAATTTTAAAAAGAATTAAAAGAATTTTAAAAGGGAACAGGGGTAAAAGGGAGACGCCACCTAATTTTAGGAAAACTAGGAAACCAATTAATTAATTAACTTAAAAAAATGTCCACGAAACCAATAGATTCTAGGTAAGGGGTTCAATTTATTCTGAAGGGAATATGTTAGGCATCCTTCGAAATCCACAACTGCGGGTCCCGACAAAATTTATTTTTTCAAATTGAGGAGGAGATAACAATAATATACAAGTAATATAAACATGTGATATACACAAATAATAAAATAAGAAATGACCTAAGTTTGCCTAACGCCAATATATACAAAATAGTGAATAAAGAGTATAATTCAAACTTCATTCGAGTAATTTCATTTGGAAGCAACTTTGTGTATCTGTAAAGACACTTAGTAAAATGAGTCACATTGAAGGGCGGACAACCCAACTTAAAAAATGCCAAATAATTTTACTTTAATTTTTGAAAGGGAGTAACTAAAATGAAAAAACTAAAGAGTCACATTGAAGGGCAGATAACCCAAACTTAAGAATGTCAAATAAAACAATATATGGAATGCATGATTTATAAAATCAAAGATACACAATAATTACAACATCATGTACAAAAAAAATGCTAATTGTATAAACCAACTCGAAGTGATGCCTCATAAATCTGGTGTGAGTACAACCTTGTTGAAACTTTTGAGGACATTCCTTAAGAATTTTTCCCCTTTTTCAACTTTAGAACTTTCTTGTATTCAATCTTTTAGCAACCGTCTCATTTGTGAATTTTTTTGGAGACATCCTCTAAAAAGTTGCCCCAGTTTCCATTTTGAAATATTGAAAAGCTTACGGGGAACATGACCGAGTCGTTGTGGCGCCTATGTATCCCATTGAAGCAGGAATCAGGTCAAACGTAGTTCCAACAGATTGTGACATAAATTAATAGTGAACTCATATATAATGAATGCTCTATCGATAAGTGTTAAGAGTGGACTTTATTTGAAAGTGGAATGGTGACCTAAGCAAACTAGTTGGGGTGGGGAAGATAGCGACCGTTGACCATCCAGTGGCCAACTACATTCGCCAAGGTACCTCGATAAACAATTTGGATAACAAACTACTGCGACCCGCATAATCGTCCTTTAAGTAAGAAATAAAAAATGTCAAATGACGAAAATTATGTCATGAATGCAATGACAAAGTACAACAAATAATGAGTACAGTATGCAAATAGTCAACATAACATACAAGATATAATGAATAAAACAATAAAAGAATAGTCTCCTCAATTTGAAAAAATAAACCCATAATGGTTAAAACATCTATGTCACCAGCAGAGTCGTCATTCTGTTGACATCCTTTGAGATGGCACAATGTCGAGGTGACTCACCAAAACATAATTATCAAATTTTAAAAGAATTTTAAAAGGGGAAAAAGGGTAAAAGGGAGTCGCCACCTAATTTTAGGAAAACTATGAAACCAATTAATTAATTAACTTAAAAAAATATCCACGAAACCAATAGATTCTAGGTAAGGGGCTCAAGTTAGTCCGAAGGGAAGATGTTAGGCATCCTTAAAAATCCACAACTGTGGCTCCCGACTGAATTCATTTTTTCAAATTGAGGAGAAGATAACAATAATATACAAGTAATATAAACATGTGATATACACAAACAATAAAATAAGAAACAGCCTATGTTTGCCTAACGTCAGTATATACAAAATAATGAATAAAGAGTATAACGAACTTCATTCGAATAACTTCAATTGAAAGCAACTTTGTGTATCTGTAAAGACACTTAGTAAAAGTGTTAGTAATAAATAAATATGAATGAATCAAATAATAACTTAAAATTAAAAACTCTTCTTATTAACACAGGAGACCTTGGAAATCGATGGTAATTTCTTCATCGGCCCATTTTAACAAATAATGTATATGAACTTAAACTAAATTTACGTCTTTTAACATTGGGGAGGCCTCGAAAACCGACAGACAGATTTTTTCATTGGTCAGTTTAACCTGTAATGTTCAATATTATTCCAACAAAGTAAAGTAATCCAAAACAAATTAATTTAACAATGATTAAGAGAGCATGATTACTGAAAATATACTACACAAAATCAACTTAAACAAAACAATTAAAACTAGAATAGCAACAAAATCAAGTAACAAACAAATAAAATATATTAAGATGAAGATGAAACAAATAAATAATAAACAAATAAAACCCAACAAAATAAAATAATAAAAAAGGAACTCCAACAACTCCTAAATACTAGGCAAAAACTATAAAGAAAATTATCCAAATACATAATGATAATAACACATTAAAATAACCAATAATAATCAAAATATTAAAAATCTAATAGAGAACATAAACGAAGAAGCAGCGCTAAACTCAGAAACAAAACCAAAAATAATAAAACAATAATAACAGTCAATCACCATCAAAATAATAAAACAGTCAAGAACAATAAGGAATTACAAAAATCTAAATCGACTATTAAAATCAACTGATGCTTTGCACAAGAGATGAAGGAGCGGAATAAATAAACTATACCCATTGAAGAACGGTCAAATGACCAAAACTGGTACTTGTCGGAGATAAAGTCAGCGTCGTTTGGTGGGTCTACTGTTGTTGGTGTTGTTTGGATTCGTTGTTCGTCGGAGCTTGGCCGAAAACACCTGCCAAATGAAATAAAATCATTAAGTGGGAAGGGGAAGAGGAGTGGCTTTTGTTTGGGTTTAAAGATGGCGGGTTTGTGGTTGTTTGGTGGCTGTTTCAGGTGGAGTTTTGTGGAGGATGAACGGTGATCTAGCGATAAGTGGTTGTTTCTAGTTGATTGGGGAAAAGAGAATAAGGGCTGTTGGTGGTGGTAGACTGATGGAGCTTTGAGGTCTGGTTGGAGAAGAAGAGAACAAAGATGGTTTGTGGTTGTGTTGGCATAGTGGAGTTCACCAGAAAAAGGAGAAATGAACGGGGTTTTGCATTGCCGAAACTTCGCTGGATTCCGGGGTGGTGGCAGCCAGAAAATTAATGACTAGTGGAACCCTTTTGTGGATAAAAATCTGAAAACTTCCAACCCTAATATAAAAATATTTCACCACTCTTAACTTAATAAGCAAGCTATTCTTTAAATAGGAAATTGAAAAAACCACCAATAGTACAATACCACTATCTTAAAGTCGTGGGCCAAAATCACCGATTAATAAAATATCTGTGTATGAAATCTTATCCATATCAGGATGAATTTTTGGACTGTGTAAAATATCAAAATGAATATTAACAAATGTAACAGATAAAATGAATATGAAAAAACGTAATGAACGTTACCAATGACATGTAAAAAATGCAATTTAACATAAATGCTAATTTTATAAAAAATGAACAAATATTTAAACGTATTCAACCAGCTGTGACAAAGTAATATAAATAAAATTAACCGATAAAAATCCTAATACTTTTACAATAAGAATAATTATCAACAAATTGCATTAAAATAGCAAACCATGTATTTTGTACTATTTAAAAAATAAAATACTTAAAAAAGTATTAACTTTATAAATATCAGACCAAAATTTGGTGTCAACAACTTGCCCCTTTGTTTGAGTAGGATTGATGAAAGAGATCTTGGTCAAACAAAGTTGAAGAACCCAAATTTGGTTTGATAAACTTTGAACAAAACAAAATGAGATGTTAGTAGAGCTTTTGAGCAATATTGTACGTCTGTCGACGGGTCTGAAAATAATAAGCAAAAGGCGAGATTGATTGTAAACTGAAAACATTTGTATACCTTCGATGTTACTTGCAAAATTGCATAATGAAGGTAGTGTACCTATTTGAAAGGAGGGGGATGTGAATAACATGTCACTCTGAATGAGGTGACGACTTAACTTGTCTCTTGAAAGGCAGACGACCCACTTGAATATATTGTCACTTTGAACGAGGTGACAACCCAACGTGTCTCTTTGAAAGGCAAACAACCCAACATGAACTTAACGTGCCATTTGAAGGGAGATGACAAACAAATCTTGAACTTAAAGTGTCACTTGAAGGATGTGACAACCTAACATGTCTATTGAATGGCAGACGACCCAATTTGAAATTAACACGTCACTTTGAACGAGGTGACAACCCAACGTGTCAAAGGCGGGCGAAACGTGTCACTTTGAACGAGGTGACAACCCAACATATCTCTTTGAAAGGCGAACAACCCAATTTGAATATAACATGTCACTTTGAACGATGTGACAATCCAACATGTCTCTTTGAAATGCGGACGACCCAATTTGAATATAACATGTCACTTTGAACGAGGTGACAACCCAACATGTCTCTTCTAAAGGCGGACGACCTAACTTGAATATAACATGTCACTTTGAACGAGGTGAAAACCCAACATATCTCTTTGAAAGGGGGACAACCCAACTTGAATATAACATGTCACTTTGAAAGAGGTGACAAACCAACGTGTCTCTTTGAAAGGTGGACAACCCAAGTTGAATATAACATGTCACTTTGAACGAGCTGACAACCCAACATGTCTCTTTGAAAGGCTGACGACCCAATTTGAATATAACATGTCACTTTGAACGAGGTGCCAACCCAGCGTGTCTCTTTGAAAGGCGGACGACCCAACTTGAACATAACATGTCACTTTGAATGAGGTGACAACCCAACGTGTCTCTTTGAAAGGCGGATGACCCAATTTGAATATAACATGTCACTTTGATCGAGGTGACAACCCAACGTGTCTCTTTGAAAGGCAGACGACCCAACTTGAACTTAACGTACCATTTGAAGGGAGATGGCAACCCAATCTTGAACTTAATATGAATGGCCTATCACAAAATATGCAATAACAATGTTAGTAACAAATATAACATAAATGCAATATTAATTATGAAAACATGGCCTCGTATGAACAAGGTATTAACCAATGCAACAATTCAAACTTAATAACATCATGAATTAAAAAAAAATATCAATTTTAAATGGAATAACAAAATAAAAAGTGTCATATTGAACGGCATGACAAACCAATTTTAAAAAGCATCATTTTATTTGAGATAACAAATTAATTTTTAAAATGTCATTTTGAAAGGTATGACAACCTAAAAATAAAATTTCAACTATGAAACAATCCACAAAGTTACTTTGGACAAGTATCAACAATGAAACGGTCCACAAATTTGGTTTGGACAAATATCAATAATGAAAAGGTCCAGAAGGTTGGTATGGGCAAGTATGATGACATAAATTTAAAATGATGTCAGTTTGAAGGGTATGATGACCCAAAATACAATATTAACAATGAAACGGTCCACAAAGTTGGTTTGGACAAATATCAACAATGAAACTGTCCACAAAGTTGGTATGGACAAGTATTGAAAAGTGGGTTTCAATCCGTTTTTATTTTATAAAGAATGAAACATATTTTAACTTGGTTAGCGCAAGCAATAGTATTGTACAAAAATTTCTCAAAATTCTTTCTCATTCAACTGAGATTGATTTCGAGGTAATTTCTATGGATTCAAGTGGTACCTCAAATGTACTCAAGTAACGACAAGATTTTTCCATCTTGCTACAAACAAAGGCTTTGAACTAGACCTAAAATAATGTTTCAAGTGCCCTCACTACAAAGAAAGTCCCAATTTATACACATTTAAAGTATTTTAATTTGGGAATATCTGGAAAAGCACACTCAGACTCAGAAGAAATGTTCAACACATGCAATTGTGATACCATAGGCTCGGCCTTCATGTAAATCTCCACTAATGTGAGAACATTTAAACTAAAATCATGTAGGGCTTGTTAATAGCTTGTAATGTAGGCTTAGGGACGGGTAGGATAGTCATTTGGGATAAAAGTGACTTATTCCCTTCTTGAGCATTGCACTAAATTAATGCTTCCAATATTTGTTAAGCTTTTAGCGTTTGATCCTCTTTGTTGTCCCTTCCTTCTCAATTTTTGACTTCTTTGAAACTTTTCTTGTTTGAGTTTTTCCCCTTTTCATCGTTTTTTGAAGTTTCTCCATGTTTGTTTGGAGTGTTCTTCTTCTTTTGTTGAAATTTTGCTTGCTTGAACTTGTGGGGAATTTTGAACTTTTTCTTCTTTCTTTGAAGTCATTTTTGTATTTTTGACTTCCAAGGACTTTGTAACCTTTGTCTTTGACAAATTTGAACTTTGAATCTTCTTTTGTAACTTGCACGTCTTCAGTGCGCTCAAGAAAGTCAGGCCAAAAGGGGGATAGTGCGTATAAGCACTCAGAAAGGGTATAGGCTAAAATGTGGTTGTCCAAAGAAAAGACTTAAGGCTCAAAGTGGGGACATACTATAGGTTGATTTCATTTGGCAGGCTCTGAAAGACTCAAACAGGTCAAAGAATGCCTACAATCATTTTTCAAATCAAACATCACTCAGGATTTCGCCTCAACAAACATTTAGGCCAAGTTCTAGATCAACAAAGCAACACAATTGAATTTAATCAAAATCTCACCACACAATGCACATGAAACAATGAATCTGGTTTTGTTCTAATCTTTAATGTATGCAAGAGAATATTTTTCCGTGTAACAAAACTATGAATGAGAGGTACCAAAAAAATCCATGGCTTGACAAAAAGTCTATCCTCTCCATTTCAACAATTATTTTTTATATACACACTCGAACTATGTTGGCACCAACCAAATAAAAAATAACATAACATTTTAAAAAGAATAAATATGTCACGATCCAGGGCTACCCCTAGATGCGACACGGTGTATAAGACTCCGAAAAGTCTCATACAAGCCTCATAGCATTCATAACATTTGATATAAGGAAAATGGTATGGAATTAAAACTCTTTTAATCCATACAATCAAAAACATCATTTACCGGAAGTATACCAGTCTCACATGACCATCTAAAAAACAATATCCGAATCAAAAGTAGGGTCATGGCCCATTACAATAGAAAGTCTAACAAATGTCTATTACATGAAAGAAATGAAACCTTAAAGTACTTGTCCTTTTATCCATGAGGACATACCAATAGTCTTGGAAGAACTCAATCCAAGCTTCAACTAGAGAGAATCAACTCAAATACCGGAACCTACACTTTGGTAAAAATAAAGAAATATGGGTTAGCACATTTAATGTACTAAGTATGATAGCCATGCAGAAACCATGCTTAAAACGGATATTTATTTGTAAGTCATGCTTTTATGCCAATTTGATAAAACTTTATGAACATGAGTATAAGAGGCATAATATAAAAACACAACCAACATACAACTCATTTCATCACATTAGAACATCATCAACATATAAGCCATTTCATCACATTAATCTTTCACCTTAAGTAACCCCAAGCCATACTTTGTGCAATGTATGAATAGCATCCCATACCACCATCCACACTAAGTACCACATTAAGGCCACCAAAAGTGAACTTACCATTTCTCCTTTTCATAATTGGACAATACTCATACATAAGGAACATATACATTTCATAAGTCATAACAAGAAAGTAACTCATAATACAATCCAAGTATAGCATGCATCAGTACATTTAAGCATATAAGTCAACATTCTTCATTAGCTTCATTTAGAGCACTTACATTCATTAGTCATTACGACATTAGAGAACTCACTATGACCCTCTCAAAGCCTACTCGTGCAATGCATGGATGGCATCCCATACTACCACCCACACTTCATAGAACTTCTCAAGAAACCATAATGCACATCTCACATGATCGGAATAAGTGTTTAACCGACATAGACCAAGTGAGCTACATATGGAATCCAGTGTCATGAACTTACACCGTAAAGCGGTGGTCTACTTGCCTAAGGTAGGACTGGTAACATTTTAGCTTAGGTGGATCCACTAGCTAGGACCTATATGGGCACATAGTTATGGGATAGAAAGATGTTCATTGGAACCGTAGCCTAACATTGGCAGAGTTTTTTACCATATCCACTCGGTGCTTAGCCTCCACTCCCATAGAGTATTTCATTCACATTACATTATTGTAGTTGAGACGAATGTCATTGGCCTATCGACCCGAGTTACTTCATTACACATGAAAGGAATGCCATAAGCCTATCGATCCATGGTTCATTATTAGGATAGCTCTAGAGTCCTCATAAAAGGAATGCCATAAGTCTATCGATTCATGGTTCCTTATTACATTATTATACACATGAAAGGAATGTCATAAGCCTATTGATTCATGGTACATTAACTCATTAGGAAAGGAATGTGATAGGTCTATCGATTCAAAAGTCATCATTACATTAGTTCATTTATAAAAGGAATGTCATAGGCCTATCGATTCATATTCATCAATTCAAGACACATTCATTAGTCATTTATGAAAGGAATGTCATAGGCCTATCGATTCATATTTATTAAGTCAAGATAAATTCATTATACAAGAAGAGGATGCCTTTGCCTACCAATTCAAGATGTTTCATTCAAGATCACACACATCAATACAAGAAAAGGATGCCTTAAGCCTACCAATTCAAGATACATTAATCCATGTTACTTTTATTTATACAAGAAGATGATGCCTAAGCCTACCAATTCGAGATATAACATTGCATTATAGAAACCCTTCACATTCTATCATCATCATTCATGAGTGTTAAATTGAGAATATGCTTTCAATCATAACACAATTACATTCTAAACATGATCATTATACTTTCATTGAGATCACACTCATATACTTCACATTATGTTCATACATAGATCCTTCATGAAATTGCCTTCCAAGGCTATACATCAATTACAACCCATTATCTAAGATACTACAATAGATAATGGAATTAACATGATTCAATAACTAATTCAATATAAACATAAATAATTCTACATACTTTCATGATTCAATCAATTCCCAATCACAAATCAGAACTTAGGATTTTGGGGGAAAACATGGGTTCATAGAATAAATTGACCATAATTCATCAATAATTCAACAATCCATTCATAATTCATTATATAAAACTCTTTGAAAACGTTTTGGAATTGAACTCATGCATAGATTGAAAACTAGGGTTT
Organism: Solanum pinnatisectum; assembly: GCA_035578085.1. Taxonomy (NCBI): domain Eukaryota; kingdom Viridiplantae; phylum Streptophyta; class Magnoliopsida; order Solanales; family Solanaceae; genus Solanum; species Solanum pinnatisectum. The sequence continues at coordinate 23,883,641 of CM069076.1, forward strand.
TTTTTGGGAAATTTGGAAACTTGAAATTACCTTTTGATAGGGCTCTTTAAATGAAACTTAGAAAAGGATGAAGACTACCATACCTTTTAGGGAAAAACTCCATGAAAATTGAATAATAAAAGTTGCTCCTTGACCCCTAGATTTGACCTTGAACTTGCTCTTCAATGGAGTTTCTAGAGAGAGAATATTTGGAGAGGTAGGTTTCTAATTTGAGTGCTTTGAAATAATGAGTTCTAAAAGGGAGTTTAATACCTTTAAAATCCTTAAAATACTTTAACAACTCAATAATAACCATCCCTTAACTCATCTAACTTAAAAAGAAATTTACCACTTAACCCCTCCATTTGGCCAAATTGACAGCTTTTACAGATGATGACTTACGAACTCCACCCATGGACCGTGGGTGGGTCCACAGGCCGTACTGGCAAATTGTGGTTCATGGCTGCAACCTCTAATTTTGGACCTTGACCCACGGAGGTCATCCACGGGGTGTGGATGGACCTACAGGGCATAGGTCTCATCCGTGAGTCACTATACTTTTCATAGCTCTTTGGTTTCTTGGGGTCTTGGGGGTTAGGCTTTAGGGTCCTCCTCAAGGACCCCTTGGGTGGTCCTTAGGGAGTCGTACCTTTACGTTTAACCCATAAACCCCTCAACCTAAGCTTGGGAAGACATTCTACCACATAAACCCCATAACAAACTCAAACGGACACTCGTTAGGCTCTAGTTTTACTTACTAGTTTTTCGGGTCGCTACATTATCTCCCCTTTAGGAACATTCTTCCTCGAAAGACACTTTAAACACATTAAGGAAATAAAGACTCAATACTAGCAGCCCATCATGTATGCAACATTATAAACAATGAACAAAACTAGAAGGAACTATCAACTCCATCTCAAACATACTCAATGCAACACAAGAAAGTAGGAACTACATCTACAAACTCATTATGCATCATAACTTCAAAATTTCTCATTTCATTGGAGGAATTACCTTTTACAACTCAAATCATGCTCATCATAACATCTTTAAACACATTATGCAATTAATCTTAAAATCACATTTAGGCATGTTCAACAATTTACCTCATGAAGCATATAGACAACTCACACTAAATGCACATCAACATGAGAGACATAATTCATAAAACTCAATTTCTCATTTCAACATAAACTCATCAATAACATGCATAACATAAGAAGACCATGGAAACACATAATCACACATGACTCCAAAACATGAAACAAGCTACAAGGAACTCTTGGTCTCAAGCTTGAATAGGAATAGAAGGAAAGAGATAAGGATATCGGAACTCTCAACAACCTTACTATTCAACATACAATCTCCCCCTTAGGAGTAAATCCAAACTAAGGCTAACATGAAAAAAATCATAGGAACCTCAATACAATATTCACAACTTATAAGGAACTATCACATACCGGTGCCTTCATCCGAAAGAGCTCCTTTGCCCTCTTTGGCTTGAAGTACATAGAAACGATTTTTCTTTGGAGCATCAAGATCCGGGCCATTAAGAGAAGCTTGTTTGGCCTCCCTTCCTTTGGCCATAAGAGTAGGGCAATTTCTCACTTGGTGATCATTCTTTCCACAACCATAGCACCAACTAGTACCGGCTAGCACTTCCCAAAATGTTTCTTTCCACAATTGGTGCAAATAGGTTTAGGAAATACAGACCCACTTCCTTTCTCTTGGTCAACCCTAGTAGTTCTTGAAGAATCTTGGTTAGAAGCTCTCTTTTTGAACCTTGGTTGACCTTGATCATCGGGCCTATACCTCTTCAACTCCCCATTCTTCCTCTTAAGTTTGGACTCCTCAATAGATTGAGCATATACCATGAGTCTAGAGATATTCATATCATCATGGAGCATTGTCGTACGACACTCTTCCTCAACTAGCTAGGTCGGATACACCGGTCACAAATTGACTCATCTCATCCCTTGGGTTAGACACCAAAGATGGAGCATCCTTAGACAATTGGGTAAATTTCAAGGAGTACTCTTGCACACTCATGCTACCTTGCCTAAGGTTGATAAACTCCTCCATCTTAACTTCCTTCTTCTCATGGGGAAAGAACCTATCAACAAATTCTTTCTTAAACTCCTCCCATTCTATAGGACCCGCTCCTACCGACCTATTGTTTTTCCATTGAGTAAACCAAACTTGGGCAACATCCTTCAATTGATAAGCGGCAAGTTCCACTTTTTCTATAGAAGTCACCCCCATAGCATAACTACTTTATACACCTCATCCAAAACTCTTGGGGATCCTCTCCCACCTTGGAACAAGGAAAAACCGGAGGATTCATCCTCACAAAGTCTCTCAACCTAGAAGCCATAGCACTCACAATAGGGTTCACATGAGTCTCAACACCCCTAGTAGCTTGAGCCATCATGGCTTGGGCTTAAGTAGTTACGGCTTGAGCCATCATCAAAAGAGCCGACCTACCTTCTTCATTGGTCATGGCCAGGGAATCAATAGGAACTTGATGACTTTGAGGAACTTAGCCACCTTGAGGACCTTGGGTAGGAACTCCCTCATTCACATTCTCCTCTTCCACTCTCCTTGCGTTCGCCCTTGTATTCATATCCTATAAACACAAGAGAAGGGTTAGGAAAAGGACTCTTATAGAGCTAAACTCTAAGGCACGACTTTAAGAATAATGAAAGAACTGTAGCTTTCTAAAGTCCTATAGACTCTCATTCATAAATGTGTTGTGACTCACACCCATGAACAAGACTCTACTAGACGTGGCTTGTAAGACATCAATCCTAAAAACCATTCCCAAAACCTTATGCTCTGATACCATGTCACGACCCAGGGCTACCCACTAGATGTGACACGGTGTATAAGACTCTGAAAAGTCTCAGACAAGCTTCATAACATTCATAACATTCGATATAAGGAAAATGGTACGGAATTAAAACTCTTTTAATCCATACAATCAAAAACTTCATTTAAAACAGCGGAAGTCTACTAGTCTCACATGACCATCTAAAAAAATTATCCGAATCAAAAGTAGGGTCACGGCCCATTACAATAGAAAGTCTAAAATATATCTATTACATGAAAGAAATGAAACATCAAAGTACTTGTCCTCAAATCCATGAGGACATACCAATAGTCTTAGAAGAACTCAATCCAAGCTTCAACTAGAGTGAATCAACTTAAATGCCGAAACCTACACTTTGGTAAAAATAAATAAATATGGGTTAGCACATTTAATGTACTAAGTATGATAGCTATGCAAAAACCATGCTTAAAATGAACATTTTATTTGAAAGTAATTCTTTTATGCCAATTTGATAAAACTTCATGAACATGAGTATAAGAGGCATAATATACAAACACAACCAACATACAACTCATTTCATCACATTAGAACATAATCAACATATGCCATTTCATCACATTAATCTTTTACCTTAAGTAACCCCAAGCCATACTTTGTGCAATGTATGAATAGCATCCCATACCACCATCCACACTAAGTACCACATTAAGGCCACCAAAAGTGAACTTACCATTCCTCCTTTTCATCATTGGACAATACTCATACATAAGGAACATATACATTTCATAAGTCAAAAGAAGGAAGTAACTCATAATACAATCCAAGTATAGCATGCATCCTTACATTTAAGCATATAAGTCAACATTCTTCATTAGCTTCATTTAGAGCACTTACATTCATTAGTCATTAAGACATTAGAGAACTTACTATGACCCTCTCAAAGCCTACTCGTGCAATGCATGGATGACAACCCATACTACCACCCACACTTCATAGAACTTCTCAAGAAACCATAATGCACATCTCATGTAATGGGAATAAGCGTTTAACCGACATAGACCATATGAGCTAGACATGGAATCCGATGTCATAAACCCACACCGTAAAGAGGTGGTCTACTTGCCTAAGGTAGGACTGGTAACATTTTAGCTTAGGTGGATCCACTAGCTAGGACCTATGTGGCACATAGTTATGGAATAGGAAGATGTTCATTGGAACTGTAGCCTAACATTGGCAGAGTTTCCATCTTACCATATCCACTCGGTGCTTAGCCTCCATTCACATAGAGTATTTCATTCACATTACATTATTGTACTTGATAGGACTGTCATTGGCCTATCGACCCAAGTTACATCATTACACATGAAAGGAATGCCATAAGCCTATCGATTCATGGTTCATTATTAGGATAGCTCTAGAGTCCTCATAAAAGGAATGCCATAAGCCTATCGATTCATGGCTCCTCATTACATTATTATACACATGAAAGGAATGTCATAAGCCTATCGATTCATGGTACATTGACTTATTAGGAAAGGAATGCCATAGGTCTATTGATTCAAGAGTCATCATTACATTAGTTCATTTATGAAAGGAATGCCATAGGCCTATCGATTCATATTCATCAATTCAAGACACATTCATTAGTCATTTATGAATGGAATGACATAGGCCTATCGATTCATATTCATTAAGTCAAGAAATATTCATTATACAAGAAGAGGATGCCTTAGCCTACCAATTCAAGATGCTTCATTCAAGATCACATTCATCAATACAAGGAAAGGATGTCTTAAGCCTACCAATTCAAGATACATCAATCCACATTACTTTCATTTATAAAAGAATAGGATGCCTAAGCCTACCAATTCAAGATATAACATCAAATTATAGAAACCCTTCACATTTTATCATCATCATTAATTAGAGTTCAATTTAAAATATGCTTTAAATCATAACATAATTACATTCTAAACATGATTATTATACTTTCATTGAGATCACACACACATACTTCACATCATGTTCATACATAGATCCTTCATGAAATTGCCTTCCAAGGCTATACATTAATCACAAACCATTATCTAAGATACTACAATAGATAAGGGAATTAACATGATTCAATATAAACATTAACAATTCAACATACATTCATGATTCAATCAATTCCCAATCACAAATCACAACGTAGGATTTTGGGGAAAAAAACATGGGTTCATAGAAGAAATTAATCATAATTCATCAATAATTCAATAATCTATTCATAATTCATTATATAAAATCTTTGAAAATGTTTTGGAATTGAACCCATGCATAGATTGAAAACTAGGGGTTTTTTGTGGGGGAAATTTCGTAACTTGAAATCACCTTTTGATAGGGCTCCTTGAATGAAAGTTAGACAAGGATGAATACTACCATACCTTTTAGGGAAGAACTCCACAAAAATTGAAGAAGAAAAGCTGCTCCTTGACCCCTAGACTTGACCTTGAACTTGCTCTTCAATGGAGTTTCTAGAGGGAGAATATTTGGAGAGGTAGGTTTCTAATTTGAGTGCTTTGAAATAATGAGTTCTAAAATGGAGTTTAATACATTTTAAAACACTTAAAATACTTTAATAACTCAATAATAACCATCCCTTCACTTATCTAACTTAAAAAGGAATTTACCATTTAACCCCTCCACTTGGCCGAATTGACAGCTTTTACAGGTGGTGACTCACGAACCCCACCCACGGATCGTGGGTGGGTCCACAAGCCGTATTGGAAAGCTGTGGTTCATGGCTGCAACCTCTAATTTGGGACCTTGACCTAGGAGGCCATCCATGGGGCGTAGATGGACCTATGGGGCATAGGTCCTATTCGTGAGTCACTAGACTTTTGACAGCTTTTTGGTTTCTTGGGGTCTTGGGGGTTAGGCTTTAGGGTCCTCCTCAAGGACCCCTTGGGTGGTCCTTGGGGAGTCGTACCTTGATGTTTAACCCCTAAACCCCTCAACCTTAGCTCGGGAAGACATTCTACCACATGAAACCCCATAACAAACTCAAACACACACTCGTTAGGCTCTAGTTTCACTTACTAGATTTTCGAGTCGTTACAAAATAAAATAAAGAATCTTTTGAATAAAGAGTATCCAACCCTGGAAGGGCTTCCTACGTATCTCATTTATGAGAATCCAGTTTGCGTAGTTCGTTCAGATATGGCAAAACCTATATTTTGAACAACAAATGAATTTTTGAAAGGAAAATTAGGAATGAAAAACCAATGAGCCACATTGAAATGCGGGCAACCCAAGTTTAACAAAAAATATTTTTTATTATTTAAAGAAAACTTAACAAGAATGAAGAAATTAGTGAGTCATATCAAAGGGTGGGCGACCCAAATTTAACAAAAAAAAAATTATTAACTAAAGAAAAAATAACAAAAAAAAAAAAAAAGAGTCACATTGAAGGGTGGACAACCCAACTTAAAAAATGTCAAACAATTTTACTTTAATTTTTGGAAGGGAGTAACTAAAATGAAAAACTAAAGAGTCACATTGAAGGGCGGATAACCCAAACTTAAAAATGTCAAATAAAACCATATTTTTAATGGAATGTATGATAAATAAATCAAAGATATAAAATGAATACACCATCATGTACAAAAAAATAAAAAAAAATAAAAAGATGCAAATTGTATAAACCAACTCGAAGTGATGCCTTATAAATTTGGTGTTTAAGTACAACCTTGTTGAAAATTTTGAGGACATTCCTTAAGAATTTTACCCCTGTTTCAACTTTAGAGCCTTCTTGTATTCAATCTTGTAGCAACCGTCTCCTTTGTGAAATTTTTGGAGTCACCCTCTAAAAATTTACCCAATTTCCATTTTGAAAAATTGGAAAGCTTATGGGGAACATGACCGAGCCGTTGTGGCACCTACGTATCCCGTTGAAGTAGGAATCATGTCAAACGTAGTTCCACCAGATTGTGACATAAATAAATATTGAACTCATATAATGAATGCTCTATCGATAAGTGTTAAGAGTGAGCTTTATTTGGAAGTGGAATGGTGACCCAAGCGGAGTACTTGGAGTGGGAAAGATAGCGACCGTTGACCATCCAGTGGCCAACTACATTCCTCAGGGTACCCCGATAAACAATTTGGATAACGAACGACTGCGGCCAGCATAATCGTCCTTTAAGTAAAGATTAAAAAACATCAAATGACGAAAATTATTTCATTAATGCAATGACAAAATACAACAAATAATGAATAAATAATTAGTACAATATGTAAATATTTAACAAAATATACAAGATATAATGAATAACACAATAAAAGAATAAACTCCTCAATTTGAAAAAATGAACTCATAATGGTTAGAAACTCTATGTCTCCAGCAGAGTCGCCATTCTGTTAACATCCTTTGAGATGGCGCAACGTCGCGGTGACTTACCAAAACATAATTATCATTTTATAAAAGAATTAAAAGAATTTTAAAAGGGGAAAAAGGGTAAAAGGGATTTGCCACCTAATTTTGGGAAAACTAGGAAACTAATTAATTAACTAACTTAAAAAAATAAGTCTACGAAACCAATAGTTTCTAGGTAAGGGGTTCAAGTTATTCAGAAGGGAAGGTATTAGGCATCCTTCGAAATTCACAACTGTGGGTCCCAACTAAATTATTTTTTTCAAATTGAGGAGGAGATAATAATAATATACAAGTAATATAAACATGTGATATACACAAATAATAAAATGAAATAATAAAATAAGAAACGACCTAAGTTTGCCTAACGTCAATATATACAAAATAATGAATAAATAGTATAATTCGAACTTCATTCGAACAACTTCAATTGGAAGCAACTCTGTGTACCTGTAAAGCCACTTAGTAAAAGTGTTAGTAATAAATAAATATGAATAAAAATGAATAAATCAAATAATAACTTAAAAATAAAAACACGTCTTATTAACATGTGGGGCCTTGGAAATCAACGGTAATTTCTTCATCGGCTTATTTTAACAAATAATGTATATGAACTTAAACTAAATTTCCATCTTTTAACATTGGGGAGGCATCAAAAACTGACTGAAAGATTATTTCATTGGTCATTTTAACTTGTAGTGTTCAACATTGTTCCAATAAAGTAAAGTAATCCAAAACAAATTAATTTTAACAATGATTAAGAGGGCATGATGAACAAATTACTAAAAATATACTACACAAAATCAGCTTAAACTAAACGATTAAAACTAGAATAGCAACAAAATCAAGTATCAAAACAAATAAAATATATTAAGATGAAGATGAAACAAATAAAACCCAACAAAATAAAATAATAAAAAAGGAACTCAAACAACTCCTAAACACAAGGCAAAAACAACAAAGAAAATTATCCAAATACATAATGCTAATAACACAATAAAATAAATAATAAATAAAATAACCAATAATAATCAAAATATAACAAATCTAATAGAGAACATAAATGAAAAAGTAGCGCTAAACTCAAAAGCAAAACCAAAAATAATAAAACAATAATAACAGTGAATTACCTTCAAAATAATAAAATAATAATAACTGTCAAGAACAATAAGGAATTACAAAAATCTAAATCAACTATTAAAATCAATTGATGCTTTGCACAAGGGGTGAAGGAGATGAATAAATAAACAATACCCATTGAAGAACAGTCAAATGGCCGGAATGGGTACTTGTCGGAGATGGAGTCGGCGCCGGTTGGTGTGTCTGTTGTTGCTGGTGCAGTTTTGGTTTCGTTGTCCGTCAGAGCTTGGCCGAAAACACCTACAAAATGAAATAATTTTTTTAAGGAGGGAGGGGAAAAGGACTGGCGGCATTTGGGCTTGAAGTTTGCAGGTTTGTGGTTGTTTGGTTGCTGTTTTTATGTGGAGTTTAGTGGAGGATGAACGGTGGTCTGGCGATTGGTGGTTGTTTCTAGTTGATTGGGGAAGAAAGAATAAGGGTCGTTGGTAGTGGTGAATTGATGGAGCTTTGAGGTATGGTTGGAGAAGAAGAGAACAAAGTTGGTTTCTGGCTGTGTTGGCGTGGTGGATTTCGTCAAAAAAAGGAGAAATGAATGGGGTTTTGGGTTGTCGGAACTTCACCGATTTTCGAGATGGTGGCAGCCAAAAAATTAATGACTAGTGGAACCCATTTGTGGATAAAAATCTGAAAATTTACAACCCTAATCTAAAAATATTTCACCAGCCCTTAACTTAATGAGCAAGCTATTCTTCAAATAGGAAATTTAAAAAACCACCAATAGTTCAATACCACTATCTTAAAATTGTGGGCCAAAATCACCAGTTAATAAAATATCTGTGTATGAAATCTTATCCATATCAGGATGAATTTTTGGACTGTGCAAAATATCAAAATGAATATTAACAAATGTAACAGATAAAATGAATATGAAAAAATGTAATGAATGTAACCAATGACATGTAAAAAATGCAATTTAACAGAAATACTGATTTTATAAAAAATGAACAAATATTTAAACGTATTCAACCGGCTGTGACAAAATAATATAAACAAAATTAACCGATAAAAATCCTAATACTTTTACAATAAGGATAATTATCAACAAATTGCATTAAAATAGCAAAACATGTATTTTGTAATATTTAAAAAATAAAATACTTAAAAAGTATTATTTTATGAATATTAGACCAAAATTTGGTGTCAACAACTTGCCCCTTTGTTTGATTAGGATTGATGAAAGAGGCCTGGTCAAACAAAGTTGACGAACCCAAATTTGGTTTGATATACTTTAAAAAAAACAAAATGAGACGTTAGTAGAGCTTTTGAGCAATACTATACGCCCGTCGACAAGGCTGAAAATAATAAACAAAAGGAAGGATTGATTGTAAATTGAAAACATTTGCATACCTTCGATGTTACTTGCAAAATTGCACAATGAAGGTAGTATACCTCTTTAAAGGAGGATGATGTGAATAACATGTCACTTTGAACGAGGTGACGACTTAACTTGTCTCTTGAAAGGCAGATGGCCCACTTGAATATTACATGTCACTTTGAATGAGGTAACAACCCAACGTGTCTCTTTGAAAAGCGGATGACCCAACTTGAACATAGCGTGTCATTTGAAGGGAGATGACAATCGAATCTTGAACTTAAAGTGTCACTTGAAGGATGTGACAACCCAACTTGTCTATTGAATAGCAGACGATCCAATTTAAACTTAACACATCACTTTGAATGAGGTAACAACCCAACGTGTCTCTTTGAAAGGCAGGCAAAACGTGTCACTTTAAATGAGGTGACAATCCAACATATCTCTTTGAAAGGCGGACGACCCAATTTGAATATAACATGTCACTTTGAACAATGTGACAACCCAACGTGTCTCTTTGAAATGCAGACGACTCAATTTGAATATAACATGTCACTTTGAACGAGGTGAAAACCCAACGTGTCTCTTTGAACGATGGACGACCCAACTTGAAATAACATGTCACTTTGAACTAGATGACAACCCAACATGTCTCTTTGAAAGACAGACGACTCAACTTGAATATAACATGTCACTTTGAACGAGGTGACAACCCAATGTGTCTCCTTGAAGGACAGACGACCCAACTTGAATATAACATGTCGCTTTGAATGAGGTGACAACCCAACGTGTCTCTTTGAAAGGCTAACGACCCAATTTGAATATAACATGTCACTTTGAATGAGGTGCCAACCTAACATGTCTCTTTGAAAGACGGACGACCCAACTTGAACATAACATGTCACTTTGAACGAGGTGGCAATCTAACGTGTCTCTTTGAAAGGCGGATGACCCAACTTGAATATAACATGTCACTTTGAATGAGGTTACAACCCAACGTATCTCTTTGAAAGGCGGATGGCCCAATTTGAATATAACATGTGACTTTTAATAAGGTGACAACCCAACGTGTCTCTTTGAAAGGCAGACGACCCAACTTGAACTTAACATGCCATTTGAAGGTAGATGGCAACCCAATCTTGAACTTAATATGAATGGTCTATCACAAAATATGCAATAACAATGGTAGTAACAAATATAACATAAATGCAACATAAATTATGCAAGCCTGGCCTCGTATGAAAAAGGTATTAACCAATGTAACAATTCAAACTTAATAACATCATGAATAAACAAAATATCAATTTTAAATGGAATAACAAAATAAAAAGTGACATATTGAATGGCATGACAAACCAATTTTAACAAGCATCATTTTATTTGAGATAACAAATTAATTTTTAAAATGTCATTTTGAAAGGTATGATAACCTAAAAATAAAATTTTAACTATGAAACAATCCGCAAAGTTACTTGGACATGTATCAACAATGAAATGGTCCACAAAGTTGGTTTGGACAAATATCAATAATGAAACGGTCCACAAAGTTGGTATGGACAAGTATGATGACATAAATTTAAAATGATGTCAGTTTGAAGGGTATGACGACCCAAAATACAATATTAACAATGAAACGGTCCACAAAGTTTATGGACAAGTATCAACAATGAAACGGTCCACAAAGTTGGTTTGGACAAATATCAACAATGAAACTGTCCACAAAGTTGGTATGGACAAGTATTGAAAAGTAGGTTTCAATCTGTTTTTATTTTATGAACAATGAAACATATTTTAACTTGGTTAGCGTCAACAATAGTATTGTACAAAAATTTCTCGCAATTCTTTCTTTTTCAACTGAGATTGCTTTCGAGGTAATTCTTATAAATTCAAGTGGTACCTCAAATGTACTCAAGTAACGACAAGATTTGTCTATCTTGCTAAAAAAACAAAGACTTTGAACTAGACCTAAAATCATGTTTCAAATTCCCTCACTACAAAGAAACACCCAATTTGCACACATTTAAAGTATTTTAATTTGAGAACATCTGGAAAGACACACTCACACTCAGAAAAAATGTTCAACACATGCAATTGTGATACCACAGGCTTGACCTTCATGTAAATCTCTAGAACATTTGAACTGAAATCATGTAGGACTTGTTAATAGCTTGTAATGTAGGCTTAGGGACGAGTAAGATAGTCATTTGGGATAAAAGTGATTTATTCCCTTCTTGTGCATTGCACTAAATAAATGCTTTCAACATTTGTTACGCTTTTAGAGTTTGATCCTCTTTGTTGTTCCTTCCTTTGCACTTTTTGACTTCTTTGAAAATTTTCTTGTCTGAGTTTTTCCCCTTTTTATTGTTTTTGAAGTTTCTCTATGTTTGTTTGGAGTGTTCTTCTTCTTTTGTTGAAATTTTTCTTGCTTGAACTCGTGGGGAATTTTGAACTTTTTCTTCTTTCTTTGAAGTCATTTTAGTATTTTTGACTTTCAAGCACTTTGTAACCTTTGTATTTGACAAATTTGAACTTTTGAATCTTCTTTTGTAACTTGCACATCTTCAGTGCGCTCAAGAAAGTCAGGCCAAAAGGGGGCTAGTGCGTATAAGTACTCATAAAAGATATAGGCTAAAATGTGGTTGTCTAAAAAAAAGACTTCAGGCTCAAAGTGGGTACATACTAAGGATTGATGTCATTTGGTAGGCTTTGAAAGGCTCAAACGGGTCAAAGAATTCCAACAATCATTTTATATGCACACTTGAACTATGTTCGCACCAACAAAGTCAAAAATATCATAACATTTTAAAAAGAACAAATAAAATAAAGAATCTTTTGAATAAAGAATATCAAACCCTGGAAGGGCTGCCTACGAATCTCATTTATGAGAATCAGGTTTTCGTAGTTCATTCAGATATGGCATAAAACCTATATTTTGAACAACAAATGAATTTTTGAAAGGAAAAATAATGGGAATGAAAAACCAATGAGCCACATTGAAAGGCGGGCAACCCAAATTTAACAAAAAATATTTTTTATTATTTAAAGAAAACTTAACAAGAATAAAGAAATCAGTAAGTCACATTAAAGGGCGGACCACCCAAATTTAACAAACAAAAAAAACCTTTTTATTAACTAAAGAAAAAATAACAAAAGAAAAAAAAAAAAAAAAAAAAGAGTCACATTGAAGGGCGGAAAACCCAACATAAAAAATGCCAAACAATTTTAATTTAATTTTTAAAAGGGAGTAACTAAAATGAAAAACTAAAGAGTCACATTGCAGGGCAGATAGCCCAAACTTAAAAATGTCAAATAAAACCATAATTTTAATGGAATGTATGATAAATAAATCAAAGACATACAATGAATACACCATCATGTACAAAAAAAATAAAAAATAAATGCAAATTGTATAAACCAACTCGAAGTGATGCCTAGTGTCTGAGTACAACCTTGTTGAAAATTTTGAGGACATTCCTTAAGAATTTTGTCCCTGTTTCAACTTTAGAACCTTCTCGTATTCAATCTTGTAGCAACCATCTCCTTTGTGAAATTTTTGGAGACACCCTCTAAAAATTTACCCCAGTTCGTTTTGAAAAATGGGAAAGCTTACAGGGAACATGATCGAGCTGTTGTGGAGCCTACATATCTCGTTGAAGTAAGATTCAGGTCAAACGTTGTTCCACCAGGTTGTGACATAAATGAATATTGAACTCATATAATAAATGCTCTATCGATGAGTGTTAAGAGTGGGCTTTATTTTAAAGTGGAATGATGACCCAAGCGGACTACTTTGGGTGGGGAAGACAGCGATGATGAGTTCGAGATTTGGACTTATTTAGGATTTTATTTATATAGATTTAGCGTCCTCAAATGCTTATTTTGTGCCAATAACTTATGTAAAACCCTTGATTTCCAGGTATATGGATTGAGGAACAAAGCAAGCACACTAATTTGCAAAAAGGAACGAAGCGAGCTGAAAGAATGAAGAAATGCAAGCTCGCCAAGTCCACTTGGTGAGTCACCGAATGGATACTTGACCGTCTAAAGTTCCAGTGTGCCAAGCCTCTAAGGAAAGAACCAAGCTGGTGAGAGAAAGGAGCAGTCGGCGGATCACCAAGTGGTTCCGCGATGTAGTATTGGATCGCCCAAAGTTACAGACCTTGGGGATGCTGAAGGCCAAGTCAGAAGGGCGATGGAAATGACCAAAGGGTTGATCACCGAGTGGTTCGGCAAGCCCGACTTACTTCGCCGAGTGACTCTTCGCAACACATTTTTGGCGACTATAAATACATTTTTGAACATTTAGTTTAGTATCAATTACTTTTTAGAATAGATTTTTATTATGTTTTGAACTATAAGAAAAGTTTTCTCTATTTTTTCTCTAGCTTTGAAGAATTGAAGTTTTTCACTTTTGAAAAATTGGAAGTGGGTCTTTGAGATTTTTCGAATTGGAGCATTGTAAGGACGAAATCCATCTTACCTAGTAGATGGAAACTCAATTTGGTATCGATTTTTATCTTTTTATAATGTCTAGCTAAAACACCAATTCTTGGAGTGTGATTATGTGATTATGGGTTGATTTAGTTTATGGGTATTGCTAATTGTTAGTTTAAATGCTATTTAGAAGTGAGTTCAATCATTAATTGTAGTTTAATTTAAGTATTGTAGTTGCAAATACAGTTCTACCCTTGTGTTTTTGGCTTGCTTGAGAGAGAGGTTTTAAAACTAAACTTATTCATTGATGGTCAGTAGGTATTGTGTTGATATGGGTTTAGCTCAAGAGAGTGAATCCTAAACCCAATCCCACACATTCAGCTCGAGAGAGTGAATGGACTAAGGTGTGGGTTGTTTTTCTTTTGCATGCTTGTTGATGTTCGAGGAGAAATCAACTTGATTAGGGGTAAATTGTTCGAGAGAAAGTTTATCTCCTCTATAGCCTAGCTTACTCACTAATATCTAGCTATTTTCTAATAGTTGCAATTACCCATTTATCTATATTAGCCTATAATCAAATCACATCCCCAAGAACTCGTCTCATTATTATTATTTTGTATTGTTTGCCAATGTTTGTAGTTGATAATCAAAACCAAAACCTCCCATTTGACATTTTTTTCACCCCTTGATTTGAATGATGTTTTTTACTCGATAATTTATATTCCTATAACTGATTTGACCATGTTCTCACTTCCCAATTGACTCTCAAACTCGTACCGCTCCATGTGGGATTCGACCCCAACTCATTTAGTTGGGTTATATACTGATTTATGATCGTTGAACACCTATAATTGGATGAGGTGTGCTTGATAGCGTATTTATCAAAATGGGGCCGCTGCCGCGGTGTGGTGTTGATTGAGATTCCTTTGGTGAAGTTGAATTTTGTTCTTTTTAGTCAGTTGAATCTACTTATTTTTAGTTTTGGTTTATGTGTTGTTGTTTGAAATAGAGGAAATGAGCATATCTTGGAGCAACGGTGACCCAGTGGACCACCTTCCTTTAAGATTGATGATTCTTAAGGATAATATCTTAACTTTCAAGTAATTGGAGGGTGAGACAATCCATGAGTTGTGGCTCAGATTTATGGCGCTATTGCTGCAGTGCCCAACTCATGAAATTCCAGATAAGATGCTACTGGATTGCTTCTATAGAGGTCTTGGTCCTGAGAACACAAGAATGGCTAACCAACTTTCTCCAGGTGATCTAATACGACAACTCTATGAAACAGTAACCCAACTCCTTGATCGCATAACTAAAACCAACAAGGAGACAGAGAAGGACCAGGAATTGGCCACATTGTTGAATCAGTTGGATCTCTTGGCCAAAAGGATCATGGAACTGAAAGTAATGTACAAGAAAAACGATATGTACATTCCCCCTCACGAGCGTAGAAAGCTTAAGGAGTATGAGGGTGGGCAGATAGAAGAGGTACTCTTACTCATTCATCACAAAGTCGAAGAACACGACAGAGCATTGAAAGAGATAAAGGATAATGTCTCGATGCTAAATCAGATGACTACCTCTCATTCCATGTCGATTCAGCTGCTGGAGACCCAAATGGGTCATATGTTGTTGCATCTCTACCCCGAGACAAAAAAAAAGGGTTACCTAGTAATCCTAGGGCAAACCCCAAAAAAGAAGCTTGAATAAGGACTTGCGTCGTGCCACGACGTTAACTAAGACGCTTCTTGGGAGACAACCCAAGTTTTTATTTGCTTTCTTTTTGTTTTTGAAATAATCGTGTGTTGATTGTGCAGGTTGAAGTGTAAAATGTGTTTGAAAAATGCAGGTTGGCGAACAAAATGTCCGATCGGAGACTCGCCGAAGAGGTCGACGAGCCCGACTTGGCCGCCGTTGGACTCAAGAAATCAGAAGATAGAATCTGTAAAACTCGGTGGGCCCATGGACAAGTCCGTGAATCACCGAACAGGTCGGTGATCCCGACTTTATTCGTTGTTTAGACCCCTACATTAGCTGGAGGTCCTGTAAAACTCCGCGAGGTAATTAACCACTCAGTGGATCACCGAGTAGTTCGGCGAGCAAAAATAACATCGTCGAAAGGGCGCGAACTGGACGGTTTTTAAAAGGCTAAAGGTTTAAAATTTCAAACTCCTTCACATTCCCTAACTTTTTAACTTCATACAATCACACCCGCACTATATTTTTGATACATTTACATTTTTACCGCTTTCTAGTTGTTGAATTTGTGTTCATAGTTGGATGCTTTGCCGCCTAGCTTTACAAATTCTCATATTTGGCATTAAAGGTTGGTTTTTCAAACCCCAAACTCATATTTAGCGGTTAAACTCATTTGCAATTGTATTGTTACTATTGATGTGTGTTTGGCCTCTCTGAAATCGTAAATGTGTGCTTGTGTGCCTGTTTTAATTTCAATATCATTCCTAAAATGCCTAATTATTAATTTCCCGAGTTTTGTGCTTTAAAATTGATCAAAATATTCTGGGTTGTGCTTTATTGGAGTTGAGGCTAGTCGGGTGAAGTCTAAGTAACCCAAATTGTGCCAAATGATGTGTTTTGCCCAATGATAGAGCATTTGACGTCATTCTTAAGGGCTAAAGTAGTCAGATGTCCTATTTTGGCCAAATCGGAGGAAGTCTGAGTACCCCGGTAGCATGGGTCTAGTGGGTCTGAGCCCAATTGAATATGTGTATGTTTTGATTTTACTTTTGGGGCCTGCGGGGTTGATTTTGGAAGTCGGGATAGAAAGTAAGCACGTTGGGCAGTTTGGCGAGCTGGATCGAGCTCGCCTAATACCCCTTTATCGCATTTAATATCATGCTATTGTTGAGTTTAGGTGTTGTAATTTTTGATGAGAAGCTTGAGTTCGCCGAGTGCACTCGTCGACTCACCGAATGTCTTCTTTGATCTCCCTTTCTGTGTCCCCAACCCTTAAAATACACTGTAACTTTCGGCAGGCTTGTCTGTGCTCGCCGAATGATGTCGGTGATTTGCCGAAAGGCCTTTTCCATTGCCGACAGGCCATTTTTTTGGAAAACATTTTAGTAAATTCTTTCGGCGAGCCCGATCTAGCTTGCCAAAGTGATTTGGTTATTCGCTGATCAGTTCGACGACAACTTATTTTTCTGTAATTTTTCTTGAATCGTTCTAACTTATTTTGGTGTGTTTTGTAGATATGGCTAGAACCAACTTAGACATGCCACCCCGCAAAAGAACACGTGGCATAGTCATCAACGAGAAGGCAGCTGATGATGTGGATGCCTCGGCTAGTTCTGAGATTCCTCCGGTCACCACCGGAGATTTATCGATGGATGATATGGCAGTCGATGAGTCGGAGGCAGAGACAGACGAGGAGCAGCTAGAGGTGCAAAAGGAGAACATCTATGACAGAGACGTCCATGGCAGGCCCTAGTGGAGCCAGTGCTACAGATGTGATACCGGGCACTGATTCCCTGACAAATGGAGTGACTATATAGACAGGACCCTTCTTTACCTCCCTCTCTGTAGTATTCGATCGACTTTTTAGTGTTTTATTGCATTTGAGGACAACTTCTTTTTATTTGTGGTGGGGTGAGGTATTTTCAAACCTACCTCTTGGGATTATATTCTTTTTGTATATATATTGCATTTTTGTGCTATAAATTGTGTTTTTACACTGTTTTGTGGATGTCTGAGTTTGTGGCTCCTTATTATGAATGGGTTTTTAACCCTTCTGGAAAAAAAATTACACCTCTTGTGTGTGATTGTGGTTGTTCTTGTGCAAATTAGAGTATCGCTTATGATCAATATCGATGACTTGAATAGTGCTCTTAATCGAACAAAAATTAATGTGTGGTGATGATGAGGCCAAATGAAGTTGCATAGACAATATGTGGAATTTTTGCATCTCGTTGTGACTAGCCGATTATCGAATGACTCTCTTGTGATGAACATTGCACACTAGCAAAAGTGTAGAGTCTTGTTTGATATTGGTATCACTGCCTTGTGTGATGAGCTTACCGGGAACCTTGTGTGATGACACCTAGAATTTGCCCCATTGGTCCGGTTGACTAAGTGATGCAAGCTCTTGAAATGATCTTAGACAACAATTCCAAAGAGTGAAACAATTTGACAATATATCTCTTTTGTGGCCAACCTTGTGAGATGTGTGAACTTTGCTTAAACACCCTTTGAGCCTTAGCCTTTTCTTGGAAGAAACTTGATGCAATTGTAACCCCTCTTTATCAATTCACCCATAATCCTTATGAAGTGTAGTTTTTTTGAATAGCCAACTTAAAAGAAAAAAAAAAGAAAGAGAACGAAAAAGTTGTGAAAGTTGCAAAAGAAATGGGGTGTCCGGTATTCCATGAGAAGTGAATAATGGGGTGAATTTTGAGCATGAGTGAAAATGTTGAAGAAAAGGAAAGAAAGTGATGTTCATGCCACATTTCATGAGGATAGCAACCACTGAGCCTAAATGACCATACCTTTACACTCAACCCCGTTATAAGCCTTGAAAAGACCTTTTTGATCTTGAGTGAGCGGAAATGAATGTTGGTTGGAAAATAAGCGCAAACCTATAGGTGATGTCAAGCATGTGTTCATCTTTGTGAGTGTGAGAATTGCATGTGATTCCGGAACTATAAATTGTTAAACAACTATGCGTGAATATGGAATCATCTTTGTGTGAGGATATTAAGCTTGAACTTGCATTTGAAGCAAGTATTTTGAACCTGAGAATCTTTGATAATAGTGAGTCACAACTTGAATCTTAGATTGCACAATTGATCCTTACATAAGTAAGTTAAGTCATATTGTGTGCATTCATGATTGAGTCTTTTATAGTACTATTTGAGGCATTCTTTTTGAACTGCTGAACTTGAGTTTTACTTGAGGCCAAACAAAAGTTTAAGTTGTGGATGTTGATGAGTCTGAGATTTGGACTCATTTAGGGCTTTATTTATATAGATTTAGTGTCATCAAATGCTTATTTTGTGCCAATAACTGATGTAAAACTCTTGATTTTCAGGTTTATGGATTGAGGAACAAAGCAAGGACACTAATTTGCAAAAAGAAACGAAGCGAGCTGAGAGAATGAAGAAATGCAAGCCTCATGATCGCCAAGTCCACTTGGCGAGTCACCGAATGGATACTTGACCGCCTAAAGTTCCAATATGCCAAGCCCCGAAGGAAAGAACCAAGTTGGTGCGAGAAAGGAGAAGTCGGCAGGTCGCTGAGTGGTTCCGCGATGCAGTATTGGATCACCCAAAGTTACAAACCTTGAGGATGCTGAAGGCTAAGGCAGAAGGGTGATGGAAATGACCAAAGGGTGGATCGCCGAGTGGTTCGGCGAGCCCGACTTACTTCGCTGAGTGACTCTTCGCAGTACATTTTTGGTGACTATAAATACATTTTTGAACATTTAGTTTAGCATCAATTACTCTTTAGAATAAGTTTTTATTAAGTTTTGAACTGTGAGACAAGTTTTCTCTAGTTTTTCTCTCGCATTGAATAATTGAAGTTTTTCACTTTTGAGAAATTGGAAGTGGGTCTTTGAGATTCTTTGAATTGGAGCATTGTAAGGACGAAATCAATCTTACCTAGTTGATGAAAACTCAATTTGGTAACGATTTTTATCTTTTTATAATGTCTAGCTAAAACCCCAATTCTTGAGGTGTGATTATATGATTATGGACTGATTTAGTTTATGGGTATTGCTAATTGTTAGTTTAAATGCTATTTAGAAGTGAGTTCAATCATTAATTATGGTTTAATTTAAGAATTGTAATTGCAAATGCAGTTTACCCTTATGTTTTTGGCTTGCTCGAGACTATTGATTGATGGTCAGTGGGTATTGGGTTGATATGGGTTTAGCTCGAGAGAGTGAATCCTAAACTCAATCCCACACATTCAGCTCGAGAGAGTGAATGGACTAAGGTGTGGGTTGTTCTTCTTTTGCATGCTTTTTTATGTTCTAGAGAAATTAACTTGATTCGGGGTAAATTGTTCGAGAGAAAGTTTATCTCCTCTATAGTCTAGCTTACTGACTAATATCTAGCTATTTTCTAATAGTTGCAATTACTCATTTATCTATATTAGTCTATAATCGAATCACATCCCAAGAACCCGTCTCATTATTGTTATTTCGTATTGTTTGGCACTGTTTGTAGTTGATAATCAAAGCCAAAACCCTCCATTTGACATTTTTGTCACCCCTTGATTTGAATGATGTTTTTTACTCGATAATTTCTATTTCTATGACTGATTTGACAATGTTCGCAATTCCCAATTGACTCTCAAACACGTACATCTACCTGTGGGATTTGACTCCAACTCATTTAGTTGGATTATATACTGATTTATGATCATTGAACACCTAGAATTGAATGAGGTGAGCTTGATAGCGTATTTATCAAGCGACCGTTGACCATCCAGTGGCCAACTACATTCGCCAGGGTATCCCGATAAACAATTTGGATAATGAACGACTGCGGCCCGCATAATCGTCCTTTAAGTATGAAATAAAAACATCAAATAACGGAAATTATGTTATGAATGCAATGACAAGATACAACAAATAATGAATAAATAATGAGTACAATATGCAAATAGTCAACAAAATATACAAGATATAATGAATAACACAATAAAAGAATAGACTCCTCAATTTGCAAAAATGAACTCATAATGGTTAGAACCTTTATGGCGCAACGTCGCGGTGACTCACCAAAACATAATTATCATTTTTTAAAAGAATTAAAAGAATTTTAAAAGGGGAAAAGGGGTAAAAGGGAGTCGCCACCTAATTTTTGGAAAACTAGGAAACTACACTAATTAAATACAATATTAGTCCATTTCTCTAATAGTCATTGTTGAAGTGTGTGATCATTTCATTTAAAAGCTTAAGTTGTTAGAAAGAGCACAATTCTATTATTTAATTATATTCTCAACATGCCCCCTCACGTGCGAGCCTGGGTTTTTTCATGGATCAAGCACATGGAAATTCTTTTTTGATGGAAATTTCTTTTTGATTTGGGTGGCGGTGAGATTCGATCTCAAAACCTCTGCTTGCTCTGATACCATGTTGAAGTATGTGACCATCTCATCTAAAAGCCTAAGCTGTTAGAGAGAGTACACTTTTATTATTTAATTATAGAGAAAATGGTCTAAACCCCCCCCCCCCCAAACCTATACCCGAAATCCCAACTACACACTCCAACTTTACGGGTGTCCATTACCCACCTGAATTTTATATTTCTCTATTTTATACACACCTAAGTGCTGACCTATCATGGGAGGTGTTCTCACCTCCTCTAGGCGCGTTAGAAGGTTAATTTTGACGAAAAATTCCTCCTTCTCCAACAGTCATCTTCCCCACCTTTAAATAAACCATTATTTCTTCTTCCCTCCCATTAACCCTTGTTCCTTTTATAAAAAAATTCACAATTTCCTCTCAATATTAAGTAGGGTTTAGTTGTTAATGTTCATTTCTACTTCAAATTTTGAATTTAGGGTTTGTAGTCTGCTTTAATTTCTTATTTAGGTCTCTAATTTGAATTTTAAATTTTTTCGAAATTCAAGATTGGCTTGTATAAGAAAATTAAGAACTTCTCTAAAAATAATTCAAACAAAGATTAAGAAACAAAAATTTTTGAGGTTTTAGAAATGGAACTTGGAATTTCCACTTTAATGGCAGGAAATTTGTAGTTTAAGAAAAGAAAAGGAAAAAGAAAAGAAGAATGGGGTGAAATAGAAAAGAAAACAAATATAAAAGAGAAATAGAATAAAAAAGTAGAATAATAATATTTTAATTAAAAAATATATATATTTACGTGGCATCGCGTGCAGCCCACCACTTACTACAAATCTGAGTGTGACCTTTTAAGTGTGTAGAAAATAGAGAAATATGAAGTTCAGGGAGGTAATAGGATACCCGTAAAGTTGGAGTGTGTAGTTGGGATTTCGGGTATAGGTTGGGGGGGGGGGGGGTTTAGACCATTTTCTCTTTAATTATATTTTCAACAATCGTTGTCATACTTTAGAGTATTGAATCATTTTGGACCTTCATTTGTTTGCCCAGTGTACTTCCACATTCATCCTAATTCATTTTATTATCTTTTGACTTTAAACTTCTCAGGTGATCCCCATACTTATTTAAATTTTCAGAGTCTTACAGAACCTACATTGACATTGGTCAATATTGACCCAAATTTTGCAGACGATCGCACAAAACGACTAAGATCTTCCTCATACTCAGATTCTTTGGTGAGCTCAACTTTGCCACCATCGGAGCTCATATTTCTTTCTTTATAGTTCATTTTTTACTTCACTCATTTTGAGAACTAGTCAGAAAACTTATTTCCTATGCAGTTTTTCAATATTTTAGAAAGCAAAAATTTCATAGATAAATATTCATATTGGGTATGGTTCCACTTTGCATGTAGTTTTTTTTTTTTTAGCATTTTCAAATATTACATAAGAATTATTTATGTGTTCAAACGTTAACCAAATTTTCCATTTTTAGATGTTAAGCTAATCTCTTTTTTGAAAAATTTACATGAAATAATAAAGAAGTACAACAAAATAAATAAGCCTAAAAGGTCTGCACGATCAATATTTAACTATCAGTGTCTGTTGACATCCTTTGAGATGACGCAACGTTGCGGTGACTCACCAAAACATAATTATCATTTTTTAAAAGAATTAAAAGGGGAAAGCGGTAAAAGGGAGTCGCCACCTAATTTTAGGAAGACTAGGAAACCAATTAATTAATTAAGGGAAAAGGGTCTGAAAAATACTCCAACTTTGGTCGAAATTGCTGTTACGATACCAAACTTTGGAAATGACCTTTTACCCCCACCCCCCTGTACTATTTAATAGTGTATTTTAAATGTATATATGTGCCTATGTTGAAATCATAAATATTTCATCATTTTAAATAGTGATGTGTCCACGTGGGCATGTACATGTATACCTTTAAAATACACTATTAAATAGTGCAGGGAGTAAACGGTCCTCCATAAAGTTTGGTATCGTAATAACAATTTCAGCCAAAGTTTGAATATTTTTCAGACCATTTTCCCATTAATTAACTTCAAAAAAAATGTCCATAAAACCAATAAATTCTAGATAAGGGGTTCAAATTATTCTGAAGGGAACATATTAGGCATCCTTCGAAATCCACAACTGTGGGTCCCGATTAAATTCATTTTTTTCAAATTGAGGAGGAGATAACAATACAAGTAATATAAGCATGTGATATACACAAATAATAAAATGAAATAATAAAATAAGAAATGACCTAAGTTTACCTAATGTCAGTATATACAAAATAATGAATAAATAGTATAATTCGAACTTCATTCGAATAACTTCAATTGGAAGCAACTTTGTGTAACCTGTAAAGCCACTTAGTAAAGTGTTAGTAATAAATAAATATGAATAAATCAAATAATAACTTAAAAATAAAAACCCGTCTTATTAACATGTGAGTCTTAGAAATCGACGGTAATTTCTTCATCGGCCCATTTTAACAAATAATGTATATGAACTTAAACTAAATTTCTGACTTTTAACATTGGGGAGGCAACGAAAACCGATTGAAAGATTATTTCATTGGTCATTTTAACTTGTAATGTTCAATATTGTTCCAACAAAGTAAAGTAATCCAAAACAAATTAATTTTAACAATGATTAAGAGAGCATGATGAACAAATTACTGAAAATATACTACACAAAATCAACTAAAACTAGACAATTAAAACTGGAACAGCAACAAAATCAAGTAACAAAACAAATAAAATATATTAAGATGAAGATGAAACAAATAAAACCCAACAAAATAAAATAATAAAAAAGGAACTCCAACAACTCCTAAACACTAGGCAAAAACAGTAAAGAAAATTATCCAAATACATAATGCTAATAACACAATAAAATAACTAATAAATAAAATAACCAATAATAATCAAAATATAACAAATCTAACAGAGAACATAAACAAAGAAGCAGCGCTAAACTCAGAAACAAAACCAAAAATAATAAAACAATAATAACAGTGAATCACCTTCAAAATAACAATCAAGACCAATAAGGAATTACAAATATCTAAATCAATTATTAAAATCAACTGATGCTTTGCACAAGAGATGAAGAAGCGGAATAAATATACCCATTGAAGAATGGTCAAATGGCCGGAACTGATACTTGTCGGAGATGGAGTCGGCGTCGGTTGGTGGGTCTGTTGTTGTTGGTGTCGTTTTGGGTTCGTTGTCCATCGGAGCTTGGTCGAAAACACCTGCAAAATGAAATAAAATCGTTAAGGGGAAGGGGAAGAGGACTGGCGACGTTTGGGTTTGAAGCTGGCGGGTTTGTTGTTGTTTGGTGGCTGTTTTCAGGTGGAGTTTTGTGGAGGATGAACGGTGGTTTGGCGATGGGTGGTTGTTTCTGGTTGATTGGGGAAGAGAGAATTAAGGTTGGTGATGGTGGACTGATGGAGCTTTGAGGTCTGGTTGGAGAAGAAGAGAACAAAAATGGTTTCTGGCTGTGTTGGACTGGTGGAGTTCATCAGAAAAAGGAGAAATGGACAGGGTTTTAGGTTGCCGAAACTTCACCGGATTTCGGGGTGGTGGCAGCCAAAAAATTAATGACTAGTAAACCCATTTGTGGATAAAAATTTGAAAATTTCCAACCCTAATCTAAAAATATTTTACCACCCCTTAACTTAATGAGCAAACTATTCTTTAAATAGGAAATTGAAAAAACCACCAACAGTACAATACCACTATCTTAAAACCGTGGGCCAAAATCACCGATTAATAAAATATTTGTGTATGAAATCTTATCCATATCATGATGAATTTTTGGACTATGCAAAATATCAAAATGAATATTAACAACAAATGTAACAGATAAAATGAATATGAAAAAATGTAATGAACGTACATGTAAAAAATGCAATTTAACAGTAATACTGATTTATAAAAAATGAACAAATATTTAAACGTATTCAACTGGCTGTAGCAAAAGCTTATAAACAAAATTAACCGATAAAAATTCTAATACTTTGAGAATAAAGATAATTATCAACAAATTGCAAAATAGCAAAACATGTATTTTGAACTATTTAAAAAATAAAATACTTAAAAAATATTAACTTTATATATCAGACAAAATTTGGTGTCAACAGTGTCGATCATGATTCGTTCAGAAAATGAATCATGATAATATCAAATCATTCCATAAATGTTAAAATGTAGAAGATATGCTCCCACTTTTGCACGAAATAAAAAATCAATGAAAAAAATAAGATAGCATTTTTGAAGATTTTCTAAAGTACTTTGCGCTTAGAGTATATATAAAAATTCTCCAATTGATGAGATAACTTATCTATCAGGTTCAATATTACTCTTTACTCTCTATCATATAAGCCAACAAGCAGTTTATGAACACTGCAATTGATTGTTGTACAAAAAAATAACATGTATGTATTATAAATTGACAATCTGCTCAATAGATATTGCTCTCCATATGGAGCTCTTTAATTTACTTTTTTAAGGTTACACGTGTTCCTTTGGCATATTTGCTTTCTTTTTACTTCAACTTTCACTTCTTCTTCCCTCTGTTTTTTCACTCAACGATTCTTAAAATTTATCTTTCTTTCCTTCATCACTTTTAATTTTCAATTTTGCATCACTTTTCTTTTGTTTTTTTATCTTTGTGTGTGTCGCATCCCTATTTCGAACCAGCCAAAACAGTTCACAACCATAGTATAGCTGCCACTCTGATTTTTGAAAAAATTATTTTGTTTTTGTTTTAGAGTCGCCACCTAAATTTAAGGAAAATATTAGGAAAACCATTTTTAAGTATGTAAATGTAAACTTTATTTTGATTTGCGAAATCAGTGAGATTCTGAGTAAGGGTTTTTGGTTACTCAAGGAGAAGGTGTTAAGCATCCCTCAGAGCCTATCCGAAGATAGTCCTTAAAGTCAATTTAGGAAATATAATTAAGAAAACTTGTTTGTTAGCTTAAAAATCAATGATAAGTATTAGCTTAACAAGGTACGACATATATATATTTTTATCATATGGTAAATAAATAAATAAATGTACTTATGTATGATAAAATTATATGGCAAAAAAATTGATGTGTCTTATTTGAACTTAACCTAAATGTATAAATGTTGAGTTTAAAGGATGTAAAATTTTGTTGTTTTATTTTTTATATAGAATTAAAACGTAAAAATAAAATAAGATTATAATCGGGTTTAAATAAATAGAGTGGTATGTGTGAAAAATGAAGTTTAATGAAATAAATAATAATGATATTAAATGTTTAAAATATTATATAAAAATTTGTGATCTTAAATATGTTTATTATAAAGTGTAGTATATACATGTAAGTTGTTTAAAACATATGAACACTTATTATTTATGTAATGTATAGACAAATTGACAATAGATTAAGTAAAGTAATATGTATATTAAGTGTAGGGATTTATAAATTATAAAATAAATAAATAACATATGTAAAAGAGATAGTAGATATGAGAAAAATAATATGAACCGTAACAAAATAATGAGTTACATATAGAGAAAACTGAAAAATATAGAAAGTGTTTAGAAATATTCTATTTAAAAAAGTGATAATGGTAAGATATATATTTTTTTTTTCGAAAAGGGTGTAAAAAATAAAATAAAATGGAATGGGTCTAACTATTGTTTACCCACCCCAACTCATCACTCTTCCACATTTAGTCTTGAAGGGTCTAAAAATCACCTAATTTCAAAGATGAAGAATTAAGGTTAACTCCAATTAAGGTTAACTCCTAATTATCCCAAGGGAGAGAGATTGAAAGCTCTTTTATTTTTAAAAGGGGTTTGTTGAAAAATCGTTAACCGACCAAAATTAGATTAATTAAAAGAGAACTTATAAAAAGGGGTTTAAGAGAAAATATTAAACTAGCTTTAAAAGAAAGCGTTAATGCATAAGATTTTATAAAATGATAACTATAAACAATCTCGAGAATGAAACAATGTCTACTATAATCTTAGAGAAAATTAGTTAAGGTTTTAATTATTATTTTGTTAACGAGCCAGAGGGCTTAAAATGGATATAATTTATTGGGTAAAAGTTTTTCAAAAAAAAAAAAACGAACTTAAAGGATGGGGACCAAATTTTTGGCAATTTTTTTTAAAGAAAATAATAATTATATCCATTTGAAAGTTGTGTTCTATCAACTAATCTAACACGTTTTAAAGTTCTCAAAAAGTTGTATTATTACTCTAAAACATAAACACTTCTACTACTAATTCCAAACTTACAAAGTTTTAAGAAAGATTGTGTTTTATTGCACTCAAAATGTGCATTTTAATGTTCAAATTGTTGCCCCCTCAAAGTTTTAAAGAAAGATGTGTTTTTTGGCAATTTTGTTTTTAAAGAAAATAATAATTGTATTCCATTTGAAAGTTGTGTTCTTATCAACTAATCTACACGTTTTACAGTTCTCAAAAAGTTGTATTATTACTCTAAAACATAAACACTTCTACTACTAAATTCCAAACTTACAAAGTTTTAAGAAAGATGTGTTTTATGGCAATTTTGTTTTTAAAGAAAATAATAATTGTATTCCATTTGAAAGTTGTAGATTAGTTGTAAATTCCAAACTAATCTACACGTTTTACAGTTCTCAAAAAGTTGTATTATTACTCTAAAACATAAACACTTCTACTACTAAATTGCAAACTTACAAAGTTTTAAAGAAAGATGTGTTTTATTGCACTCAAAATGTGCATTTTAATGTTCAAATTGTTGCCCCATTTTACAGTTCTCAAAAAGTTGTATTATTACTCTAAAACATAAACACTTCTACTACTAAATTGCAAACTTACAAAGTTTTAAGAAAGACGTGTTTTATTGCACTCAAAATGTGCATTTTAATGTTCAAATTGTTGCCCCATTTTACAGTTCTCAAAAAGTTGTATTATTACTCTAAAACATAAACACTTCTACTACTAAATTGCAAACTTACAAAGTTTTAAGAAAGACGTGTTTTATTGCACTCAAAATGTGCATTTTAATGTTCAAATTGTTGCCCCATTTTACAGTTCTCAAAAAGTTGTATTATTACTCTAAAACATAAACACTTCTATTACTAAATTCCAAACTTGCAAAGTTTAAGAAAGATGTGTTTTATGGCAATTTTGTTTTTAAAGAAAATAATAATTGTATTCCATTTGAAAGTTGTAGATTAGTTGTAAATTCCAAACTAATCTACACGTTTTACATTTCTCAAAAAATTGTATTGTTACTCTAAAACATAAACACTTCTACTACTAAATTGCAAACTTACAAAGTTTTAAGAAAGATGTGTTTTATTGCACTCAAAATGTGCATTTTAATGTTCAAATTGTTGCCCCCTCAAGGCTCTCAAAATCTGTCCCCCTTTTAAGCTAAAAAAATTCTGCATTTTAAACCTTCAGAATCTACATTCTGGACTCTTATTTTGAGTAAAAGATAGCTACAAATGTTGTTAGTAATGGATAGTTGAAAACAAATAATACTCGTAACATTCTATGTGTGGCTTTAACCAAATGATCACCACAAGTGCGACATCAAAAGGATAAGGGAGGAAATGACGTATACTCACTAATATAGCCAAAATGTTCTCTACAAAAACTCCCACAATAAACAAGAGAACATTAAATGTAAAGCTGCAATTCTGTAAAGTTGATTAGAAGAAAAACAACATATAAATATACTTCGAGGACATAAATTCTTAAAGAGAAAAAGAGGCACTAGACACTATTGATGCAATGGGGCTCCTAGACACGAGCGGTAATGTAGGTTGTCATTCGCTTCTCTGATTTGGACAGAGATGGAGTCATATACTAACTCCAAAAGCACCCCCGAGTGTACATGTGCAAAAAAAGATAAAAAATAAAAGAATTAGCAAACATTAGTGCACATATTGATGCAATGTAAAGCTGCAATTCTGTAAAGTTGATTAGAAGAAAAACAACATATAAATATACTTTGAGGACATAAATTCTTAAAGAGAAGAAGAGGCACTAGACACTATTGATGCAATGGGGCTGCTAGACACGAGCGGTAATGTAGGTTGTCATTCGCTTCTCTGATTTGGACAGAGATGGAGTCATATACTAACTGCACCCCCGAGTGTACATGTGCAAAAAAAGATAAAAAAATAAAAGAATTAGCAAACATTACTAGCACATATGGTCTCCTAAAGAAAGGAAATCAACACTTTTAATCCTATCATTACAAGATTTTATCAAGATGGTCAAATAATAACAAGAATGAAAATTATGATAAACCAATAATTAGTTGCTAAAAGAAACACTGCCAAAAAGAAGAGTGTGCCTAGCATGGCAATAGATTTTCACCTTATTATTGTTTTTTATTTTTTTCTAATTTTATAGGAAAGTTCCATGGTATCCAGGAATGTCAACATGCACAATTATCATATAGTAAAATGACAGATAAAGCTCAGAACCTTGCAATCCCACCATTATGACCTATTGGCACTCCTCTACTAGCACCATGAATGTTTCAACTTTCTTAGATACACATAAATGCCACCCAAAAGAAACAAATTAAGTAAACATTAACTGTACGCATATTGATCAAGATTTGAAGATAAAGTTTTGATAAAAATCTGAAACATACTATAGAGTTGACGACAAAGATATAGAATGCAGTAAAGAGATAAAAAATATACGAGATGTAATTTCAGTCAAGTTATATAACCCCCATAACAGACATAGAACAGAAACTGGAAAGTGCCAAGAACATTCAAACATGACGAGGAATGACCTGACTCACAATATAATTTAGCAAGAGTAAAAAATATTCTTCAGAAAAATGAAACAGGTCGAAAATTGATCAAACTAGAGTAATAGTTAAATCGATTGGTTCACATGAGCCCTGATAATGCCTAATAGATGTTCATTACAAGCCAACAACCCCTCCTTATACTTATAGAGAGTCAAAACAGAGAAGAAAGAATTTCATCTATTGAACATCAACGACATAAATAAAATAGAGAGGAGAAGGCTTCCTGTTGGTCTCTTAACTAAAGAGCTTTAACAGACTTGGAAGCCTAGGCCAGATGACAAGAACTTGACAGAAACTTCTAAAAGTATCAAATATGCTTAAATGCTATAAATATAGCTTAGCTATTTTGGCAAATAAAATGGAGTTTTAATGAACAAACCAGATTCATCTTCTGTCAACACTGTTGAGAGAAAAAAAAAAAAGCAGTAGTCAGTCCAATACATTAAAAAAGGGCTATCCTAATTTTAATACTTCCAACACTACCACCCTAAAAGGACCAACATAAGAGAAGAAATTAATTCCATATTGAAAAATTCAACCAGCAGCATGTGAGGAACTGATCTTAAGAGTTCGAAATGGCTCTTTCATACTTGGAAAATGATTATCTAGACAAGCTTGGTTACACTTGAAAACAAAATTTAGAATCGGGGCTCCTCAAACATCAAATGAAATCTGACTTGTGGAACAACAAGATAATGTATGAAATATCTAAGGCGCAACGCATCATCCTAAACATGGATATCACTTAGCAGCAAAGAGCAACATAAATCAAGCTAGCTAAACATTTCACGAAATCCATATGTAGAACTCAGAATCAGTAACGTAGGCATGTGTTACGTTTTCTAAGCCGATTTCAACTCGAATTTACAAGCAGATGCGGATTTCTATGGTTTATAGCCAACTAGTTAAAGTGCAAAATCTTAGGACAAGCTAGCAGACCATATCGTTTTTTCTTTTTTATTTCACATGGGACTGATTTATTGACCAAATTGCAACGGCGGTAGCTAAGTTCAAACAGAGAGCAAACTCCTCAACTCAACCTTTAATCTCGTAACATTACACTCTTAGTTACATGAACATGTAAAATTTCAAACAAGAATGGTGAACCGATTCAGTTGTTAGATGACAAAAACAAGCGATTCGACTTAAGTTTACTGCCTGAAATTAGTTTATGTGTACAAAATACATCTAAGAGGCAACATTTTACATTTAGAGAAATAAACACACACAAAATCACAGATTGGTCAATCAAAAGTCCCTCGCATTGTCACTAATCTTTACTAACCATTTGTTATAACAGAACGAATTTAGACGGGCAGAATCGAGATAACGACACAAAAAGTATATTCTTATTTCTAACAACTGAAAACAAAATGTAAGACGAGGGTGATTACTGACCTTGTGTAGAGCAGCAAACAGCTTTAACGTCAAGGGATTTCGACTCCGAAATTCTTCAAAAACTCGAATTCAAAACAAAAAAAACAGAAGGACAAGAAAAGAAAGGAACTTTCGAACTCTAAAAGAACTTGGAAGTGTGCTGTGATTTTGCTCTTTTTGGTAGTTCTCGATCGATTCTTGGATTATCTTGCTTGTTCGTGGATTACTTTTAGACGTTGATGGATGATTTTTGTTAAGAACCGGAGTCCTCCTTTTATAGTTGATTTGGGCTCCAAGAATTCAAAAAGACATCATGAAGGAGCAGAAAAAATCTCTCAAAAATCGACCTTTTCAGGTCGATTTGAGAGACTGAGTGACTGATGGGGCATTTTCTGGCGGCCCAGAGCCGTTTCTCTGACGAAGGGGGCGGGGTATCACGTGGGGCGGTGATGGGAGAGGAGCCTGGGGCGGCCATAGGCGTATGTGGAGAGAGCTGGCTAGCGTAGGTATAGGCGTATGTGGAGAAAGCTGGCTACCTACGCTAGTGTGAGGAAGAAGGTGGGCGGCCATGGGAGGTGATGGGGAAGAAGAACGTGAGTTTTCTGGAAAACAGAGTATAGGGCAGCGTAGAGTCTATTTTGGGTTTAGGAAATCGTTGGTTTGATCTCGCCCGTCCGATCGTTTGATCGGACGGTTAATAAAATAAAGGGTTTAAAAATAATTAATAATATATATATATATATATATATTAAAAAAGATGAATTAATTAAAGCCGTCGGATTAAATCGGATGGTCAAGATTTAAGCTGAAAAGCCACAATTCATGTGCTTTCTACGTGGCACACTCGGATTGACTGAATTAAAAAGACTTGGATTGTCAAGTTTTGCTCAAATTAAATCTATTTAAATTATAACTTCTTCTTTATTAAATAACCATAATTTATTAAATTAAAAATAATTATTTTGCAAAACTAGCTTATTTGATAAAATTAGTCATTAGAAAAACTAAACTAATATAAATTAGTAACTCAATAATTAATGAAGTCTTCCTAATTTGAATAATGTCGAAAAATATTCATCGCAATAATAGAAATTATATTTAATTGAGAAAATCGAGCTAACCTTAAGAAAAATATTCGTGAAATCTAGAAATGAGAAAGTAAGTAGTAATATTTATATAATAATTTAATTTTTATAAAAATAATATTTATGAAATAAATTTATCAAATAAAATAAATAATTAAAAATCCTTTCGTATTCCTACAAAAATTTCATAAAGTTTATAAATTATTATTATTATTATTATTATTATTATTATTATTATTATTGTTAAAACTTTAGTTAAATAAAAATGTGGAGAATCAAAATTGGATATCAATTGGATTTTTAGTCGTTGTTCGTGCTTTGCTCTAAATTATGACCAATCAGGTAAGCTTTCTGGTTTTGGATTAATTTGGTCTGCCTCTTTCGAATCTTATCTTAGACGATATTATTCAAATGTGAGATCTAAGAGGATTGTAATAGATTTTTTTTTTTTTTGTGGAATATTTTCCCTTCACCTACATCCTTCTTCATGCTGGATCTAATAGGAAATAAAATTAATTTACTGAAGGCTGCTGTAAAATTTCTTATGCCTTTGACTCTTTGTTAATTGTTATGCACTCATCCAATATTTTGTGTCAATGTTTGAGCTATCGGTGGTACTAAGAAAAATACCATGAATAGAGAAAGACTGTGAAAAAAGTTACCAAAGGTTTGTAATGCATTTATGTCCTGTCAATTTTTTAGTTGCCCTTTTAACTTACTTGTGATCTCACAGTGAAGTTGGTTGGTATGTCGATTTGTTCTAATTTTGGAGATTTTACTAAAAAAAAGATTGGGCTAGCAGTAGCGGTAGCGAAGCTGATGGAGGTCGAGGTGAGAAGTGAGCAAGATGGAGAGTACATCATTCATAGTCACCAATAAATTCTTGAAATCCCACCACGAATCAATTAGAATTTGTATTGTAAAACATGTTTTTCACCCCATTTTCATTGAGCTCCATAGTTAAACACATGGTGAAAAACATATCCTCATTAAAATACTGAGAAACTTTCTAAATTTTTTGTATGAGAAGACTACTAATTTTTTTCTCTCTCACTGATTCAATCAAACTATCTATATAGTTTTCAGTGACGAATTTCAAGGGAAAATAGTAACTTTAGTAGTGGTTTTATCCAAAGAAGTTTCTTTTGAGCATTTTATCCGTGTATTTGTGTGATAGATATATAAGCGTATATTTGAATTATAGTTGGAAGACTGACCAACTTATATATTTTTACCTAATTTGGTGATGGCTGGATTAAGTTTTTGATTCATTGTTTTAAGCTAATTGTGATATCATTAATAAAAAAATTGTGATAAAAGAAATTGAAAGCAAAAGATCTTACTATAACAGTGTCTACTAATTTTTAAATCTTGCCATTATGTTAATAACTATATCATCATCTTATTTTCCATGTTTTTAGCTTTACAATGTCATATTTGATGTTCATGTTAACTTATGGAGATACCTTTGTACCCAGTACTCAGCAAATAGAAAAATCAGGTCTACCACTAATTTTGGCCTTTTTGAATTCTCAGGTGAATGGTGCAACTGTAAAGGAGACTGTATTAAGATTGAGATGCACAAAATTGTCCCAGTAAAACGTTTCTATATATATCATGAGTTGGGCAGTATGCTTTTGGGAAAAATTTTGAGTTATGGTGGTGCCCCAACAGGTAATTGTCGAAGTTGGAGTTGACATTGTTTACTTGGACGACTGGATAAAATAACTCAAGAAGGTCCATTATTTAGTGCATACAAGATTGCACAAATATGAAGCTTAAACACTTCATCATCCAACTTAGATTCTACTCCTGTGCCTAATTACTTGTCCACTTTTGAATTGACACACCTATTAAGAAAATAATAATTGACATAGTGAACTTTCCATTTTGTCCCTATTATTATGAAGTGGATGAATTAAAAATTTAAGATTTTCAAAAAGTTCTACCTTTTTCAAAGTATTAATTAAGGGTATAATAGATAAAAATAATTTGTCATTTCTTGATTTGTCAAAATGGACAAGTAATTAGGAACAACTATAAAAGGAAAAATGGACAAGTAATTAGAGACAAAGGGAGTATATTCAATGTGTCTTTTGCAGTTGTTCTATTCAAAATTATCAGTACTACTATTTATTTTCCTTTCTGTCTATTAATATTTAAGTCCTGTCTGTCTGACTATTGTATATGTGACAATTAATTTAGTTACTCTACAATTGGTTGGGGGGCTTCGACTAAGTGTGCAACTTGATGTGGACTATAGCTACTCTGTTAAAATCAATTTGGGAGTCGTTTTTAAGTTTTTCACATTGAGATATGTGGCTTTTGCTTACGCTGGTTATAATGTGGTGTATGAAATTCAAGCTACAATCCTTTCAATGTTAGAGCAGCCTTTCGAAGGACCCATGTGGAGGGGTGTCGTAGTTGTTTAATTAGAAGTTTGTAGTTAGAATGTTGCTTAACTTGAGCTTCAGTTCATCCTTCTTATCAAGTTGCTCCGCCCAAGTTCTACTTCTGAAATTATACTTGCAATCTCTTTTTACTGAAAAATTGGTATAATATTGTTAACAGAACTACTTTAATTGAAGAACAAGACGCAAGAGTTGTATTACAATATAATAGAATTCATCTCAATACAAAAGAATAGGAAGGCTATATATAAGTATCCATTAACTAAACCTAACCTAATAGGAATCCATTAACTAAACCTAACCTAATAGGAATCCATTAACTAAACCTAACCTAATAGGAATCCATTAACTAAACCTAACCTAATAGGAAATAGGTCCAATAACAAAAACCCAAACATAGTAACATATGGACTAACATTCCCCCTCAAACTCACAATGCAACAGCAATAAGCATTGAGAGTTTGTCACACAAAAATCGACGAGACCCCGACTGCGCCTTCGTAAAAAGATCAGCAATCTGCAAAGTTGACGGAACAAAAGGAAACGATATGGTTCCGAGCTGTAAATGATGACGGGTGAAGTGACAATCAATCTCAATGTGCTTCGTCCGACACACAAGCTTTCTGCCAAGAAAATCAGCAGAAGGCAATCGACATACATCCATCGACTTCCGTTTACTCGACGCATCTTTGCTACAATTAACTCCATAAGCTGGCACCCTCCCTAAAAGTGATATTGCACCAATTGATTCAACCATCCTCATTAACTAATCGTCCACCCCAATTCAAAGAATCAAACTTTCCCCCACAATACTTCTCAAATCACCCCAACTTAACACAATCTCAATAAATCCCACAAACCCAAATTTCGTCCACAAATCAGAAGCTACAGACCTCCAAATTCGATCTCCACCGTTGAATTGCAAGAACCAGATGCTGAGAACTCCCAGTTCAAATTTGAGCACGATCCAACGGTTAACGAAGTGGTAAACTCTGTCTGAAGTGGACTGCCTGAGCAGAAAATTTTCAGAAGCAAAAACGGGATTTTTCTCTAGTTTGAACAGATCAAAAAAACGAACCAACCCAAAACGAACAAATCAAAAATTCGAACCCTAGTTCGAACAAATCAAAAAAATGAACCAACCCAAAACGAACAAATCAAAACCGAACCCAAACAAATCAAAAACCGAACCCAAACAAATCAAAACCTGAACCCAAACAAATCAAAACCGAACCCAAACAAATCAAAATCGAACCCAAACAAATCAAAATCGAACCCAAACAAATCAAAGGAGCATGGATCAATCACCAAAAAAATGCATGGTGACCCAACTTTTGCTAACATAATCATTGGCCAGACGGGCAGCATATATGGGTGCCACCACGTGAAGCTCTTTGATTTTCTACCAAGATCGTAGAGGCCTCGATACCATGTTAATGAACTACTTTAATTGAAGAACAAGACGCAAGTTGTATTCTGATATAATATAATTAATTCATCTCAATACAAAAGAATAGGAAGGCTATATATAAGTATCCATTAACTAAACCTAACCTAATAGGAATCCATTAACTAAACCTAACCTAATAGGAAATAGGTCCAATAACAAAAATCCAAACATAGTAACATATGGACTAACAAATATATTTTCTTATATAATCTGTAAATTATGTTGTAAAATTAAAGATAACTGAAGTTGAAGATTTTGCTGGTAGAGGATGGTTATCCTTGTAAGTTCAATTCAAGTAAACACTACCATCAGATCTCACACTCAGTTCAAGTAAAAGTTAAAAAAATTTAAGCTTAATTTGTAATATTTAGAATCAAATACAAGAATTCAAAGGCACCCATATATATTAATCCACATGATTTCATACAAGATTTTCCTTTTCAGAATTATAGCTTCAGCACAAACACGACACCTAAGACTCTTTGAATATATTTCTCTATAATGTATTAGGAATGAAAAATAATTTTTTATAAAATTAATTTGGGTCCTCCCGATTTTTTATTTTTTTTTTTGCAGTCAATTTTAGGATGTGTTACCAATGAAAAACTCTCTTTCTTCATCACTATTGTATCAGTCTCTTTGAATATTTGTTTCTCTCACGTATTAGGGAAAAACATTAAAAATAAATTGAATGTGCAAGAAATTTGGAGTGAAATTGGATTTTGTGGTTTGAGAAAAAAAAAATTGATGGGAAGAAGGTGAAGAAGAAAGGGGGTGAGTAGGGTGAGGCTAAGTAAAATGTGTTGTCGTTTCATTTACTTTTTATAAAAGAATAGATAAAGAAAATTTTATTTGAAATAATTTTCATTCTTTTTAACATAAAAAAACTATAGTTGTTGGGTCTAGTAACACATGTCATCTTTTAATTAGTTATTTTTGCCACATCATAGCAAATGTATCACACACACTTTATTTTTTATTAATTATCAAAAAAAAATTAATAGGAATACATTTTGAATAGATAAAAATGTTCAATAGGTATTAATCTTAATTGAGATGTCTAAGTAAAGTATGCAAACAATTTAAAAGGCGACAAGTGACTTAAGCCTAAAAAAATATACAGCTAAAAATAAATATGAGTTATTTGTAAGAGAATTAGGACAAATATGACAATTTTTCCCAAAAAGCTATTTTAAATAAGAGAATTCAAACCGCGGTTAAATGTATCTTTAACCCGGTATTCTTTCGGATTACCCAAAAAGTCCCTTGGATTGCAGATAAGCATCAAAACCTCTTAAGTAGGTTGTAGATAGATAGAAGAGGAGGAGGGAGAGTTTTGAAAGAGAGAAACAATGGCTTCTTTGTCAATGGGAAGTTGGGTCTGTTCAGGAATAGGAAACCACGGACCATCCGCCTCGCTTTCTCTACGTACTGGATATTCAAGAATTACAACTTCTGTGTCTTTGAAAATGGCTTCTAATGCCTCAACTCGTTCTGGGTTGCTTCACTGCTCTTTTGTTCCTTCCTCTGTACTCTCTACCTTATCTTCTTCAACATCCTTTTCTGGTAAGTCCCATAAATTCTCTATCTTCGTTTTTAATTTTGATGTGGAAATGGGAAAAAGAGAAATTTACTGTGAATTGGAGATTTCAGTTGTTGTTTGAATTGGTAATGTGGGGTTCTTTATTGATTCCTGTTGTAGGCAGGTAGTATGTTCATTTGCATTGCTTCTTTTGAGAACTCCGTAATAGGCAATAATTCTCTTGTGTATCTTGATTCCTGCTGAATTATATACACTATTTGAAGGTAAAAAGGGGGAGACAAGAGTACGTTACAATTCTTCATTCTGATGTTCAGTATTCCATATAATTCAAATTCGTAGTGTCTATAGTGGATATTTGTAGTCTGACATTGGTGTGCTATTGAAAAAAGTGAATCGTATTTCTGATTTTATGGTCAATTCCATTGGTTAAAGCTATATTATAAAACAATTCAACGGAAAAAGTTTCAAAACCCTTAAGGGCCAAGAGGCATATGATCTTAAATTGGCATGATGAGTAGTAGGGAGCTAATAGTTAATATCTGGCGTAGGTTCATCATTTGGCTTTGGCTTCAATTCCAACATTGGAGTGTGCACCACTAAAAGGCGTGGCCTGGTGGTGCAGGCAAAGAAGTATGCTCTTTGTCAGACTAAGAGGAATAGGTCAAGGAAGTCGTTGGCTCGAACACATGGTTTCCGCAAGCGTATGAGCACCACCAGTGGTAGAGCAACTATTCAGCGGAGACGTGCAAAGGGACGATGGGATCTCTGCCCAAAGTCTTCACCTAGAACTGGCAAACGAGCTTAATGTTTAGTGTTTTCTTGTAACTGATTTTCGTTGGTAATATGTTTTATCTTTTTCAGAATTTTGTTGTAACAAGGCTGCTGTAATTTTGATCTGTTTTATTTCAAGAACTAATTCACTAGTTTCTGTATTTTTTTTATTATCCACTCTCTCTTTGATTGTTTTTTGCTTTCTCCTTCTGATTTGATCTTCTTCTTCTTGTTCATGTGTCTGGTCAACAAATCACCCTGAGAAATTCATAGACTCAGCAGGTTTTCATATGTCTGATTCATTATAGGGCGTCTAATGTCATGACCTAAATATCCTCACAATCTCTTATTCTTTTTCGAAGTATTAAAAGAAACTTGTTCCACCAAAGAGGGGAATATGAGACTGACATGTTGAAGTGTTTTATGGGCATCGAACAAGGCCCCTATATAATGGTGCTATTTTGTTCTCATAAGTCATTCTTCAGTTGGTGGAGCATGTTGTTTGGGTGAGCTTGGATTGTAACTGCAGTTATTCCAATTATTTGGAAATTTCAAACTTGCATCGGTGTTCATGGTGCATTTACTAAATTTTGCTTCATAACTCAGGATTTTACTAGTATGCTGCAGAGATCATCTGGCTGTTGGCATGTGTAAGTTGAAGTACAATTTAGAAATGTGCCCCAATCGAACCAGAAACTGACCTGTATATGCTTCTTTTCTCTACGTTAGTAGCTAGGAAAAGACGATATATATTCTATTTCACATCAATTTGGTTATACCGTATGTATAAGAAGCATCCTATCCTAAGGCAGGAAAAGTTTGTATGAGCGAAATATTCACGTTATTTAGTAGACTTGGTGTTCAGATCAGTGAAAATTTGGTCTTCTTCATATCAATCCTTTATGCTCCATCAAAGGCAAATCCCAATTCATATCTTGTTTTCACTACCTGAAGCAAATGAAGTGTTATTTACACTTGGAAGCACTTCTATTTATAGGATTCAAACTCTGACATGACTTCACTCATGAGCTTTTAATTGCTCTAATATGCATTTCTCCAAATCAACTAAACCATTAAATTTGCAAATATCATAAGCTCACTTCTACAAGCCTAAGTATGCAAAATAAAGAAAAACGATAATGGGAGCAACATCTTTCTAACCCAATCTTATGTTAAATCCCTTGCTAAATATTCGTTTTGTTTACCACAAGTTAAAAAGGTAAAGGGTGTCTTTGGTAGGAGTGAAAATGTTTCATGAAATTTTTCTAAAAAATGTGTTTTAGCCTTTTAGAAAAATAAGTGTCTCTTTTACTTATTTTTTGGTGTTCCGTAAGTAATCAAAAAGTGTTATTCCTAAGAAGTTTTAGATCTAATCTAAATTCTTATTTTAGTTTTTGCAAAAACTAAAGAAGTAACTCTAGAGTAGTTTATCAATTTTATTAAAAACTGATTATGGAGTATTATTTTTCCTAATATGACTTGTGGTTTGAGGAGAAAATTTGAAAATAATAAACGTTCAAAAACATTCAAGGTCCATTTGGATATTGTGAATAACATAGGTGATTCTTTTGTAGTTTTTGCCTGAGAAAGAATGTAATGAAGAATTTCAAAGTTGTTGTTGTTGTACCAAATGGATAAATGGTTGTACCCCTCAGCTCAAGTATGAACATTAATGGTTCGACCTACATTTTGGAATGTGCAGTGAGGCACAAGGAGCAAGGAGCAGCTCCAATGGCGTCGGTAATGATGTTCATATTGATACCGACAGGCTTAGGTGTTGTGAGTTGTCTCTTCATTCTATTCTACATTTCCTTCACTTCCAATTTCTTTATCCATTCCCACCAAACCCATCTCACATTCAACTCTACCCTCAACATTTCATTCGTTGGAAATCCAATTATTCACACACATACGCATGTCCAATTCAATGGTATGACCACACCACTAAGATAATTTACTCTCTCTCTGGGTGTAAGCTATTCTGCACAAATTTTCTACCTTTTAATTTAAATATTAGGGGTTTTGATATTATGCTTAAGGCCTTACCTATTTTAGAATTGGAGAACCTCAACTATTTTGTTTCCAACTTCTTCGTTTGGCTGGATAGATAGATGTATTACGAAGTTATTTCAGTAGATTGTTGATGTATTCATTGATTTGCATCTTCAACTGCTTATAAGCAGCTAAAGAAACTAAGGAAATCAATTAGCAGTATATGAAATTACAGAAATGATTTCCAATTGTAGAAGATGACAATGTTCTGTAACCATGCATACAAGAATATTCTCAGGATTGTCCAGTAGGGGGAAGGGAGACATTGTTGGACCCTTGCTTGCCATAACGTAAAAATCAAAAAAGGAAAATAAAATAAAACTCCAAATCATATGCAAGATTTCACTTCTCTCTTTGTTTTCCTTTTCACCTCAAACTTCAAGTATGAATATACTAAGCTGAATCTTAAGTAATTACTTTATTTTTGGAAAGATAGCGAAATCGTGTGAAACAGGAAAAACTGGGCCATTGTTTTCTCTCAAGGTGCCTTCTGTCATCTGAACCTGCTTGTCCTCTCATTTTTTGTTCTTTTTCTTTATTATATCAGATGAGTGCAATGATTTTTCTGTAATAGATAGCAAATAAAAACATAATCCCCTCGTAGGTCCTCTAAACCCACAATGTAGTTATTCATCAGCACAACTTAGGGTTCTCTTTAAGCAACTATTTAGAAATATTTAGCATCACAACTATATTCTTACTTAGATGTCTAAGGAATCCCAGTTTTGATTATTTAAGCCACCTAATACCACAATTATATTTGCTTATATGTGTTAGAACATGAATGGGTTTATACAATCCTATTAGAATAGGAATAGGTTTACACAATCCTATTAGAATAGGAATAGGTTTACACAATCCTATTAGAATAGGAATAGGTTTATACAATCCTATTTAGAATAGGAATAGGTTTATACAATCCTATTTAGAATAGGAATAGGAATACAAATAGGAATATGAATAGTAAATAGTATCCTACTTGGTAAAGGATTGTATTCTAGTGTCTATAAATAGGGTCTCAATGTAATAATGTAAACAACAACAATTCAATAATATTCTTTTCCTATATTTCTCACAATATGTATATGTAAATAAATAAAAGCTTTGGCACCCAGTTTCTGTTGTGAAATGTCTTCACAGCAATTCCCAGTTTGCTAGAGCCACTGTCAAGGTTTATATTTTATACTTCATCGCACCTGAGGTGCAATCTTTTTCTTACTTTACCATGTTTAAATTGTTATACAGAGGCCTTTCTATCTGGGAGACATGTCTTACAAACTACTATTGCCTTGAGGGTCGCATTAGTTGTTTTTGAGTTTCCCCTGGGACTGTGTAAAGGAAACCTTTTAAGAACTTACCCGCTATTGTAGTGACTTACAGAAACAGATAAGTAAACAAGATGACAATGTAACATTTTCTGTTGTATCCTGTCTTATTATGTGGATGCACGGCCTGTAGATAGGTGTTCCAGTCTAATTTTGTTCAGTTATCCACTGGTTGGCCTATTTATAAGTTATACTAACATGGACAAACCAGTATCTTTGACCCAGTTTACCTTTGAAAAACTAAATAGATTGTAGTGTAATGCAATTGTGGAGTCCAACCATGTCATTTGGCCTTCTTTAAGTTGTATCTCTTTGCCATATTGATAACTACTATTTCTTTTCTTAAGTATGACGTTTAGATAGTCTATTCTGAAATAATTATATTCTATGAATGCTATAGTATTTGCTGCAAATGTAATTGCCTTCAGCCCGACAATATTCTGTCCTGATTGGCATTTTGTCAGGGTTTGTCAGCCCTGATTACTGTATTTGCTGGATCTAGAAATGGTTGGCTTTTATTTTCAGGAAACCATGTGAATGACAATGACGTATTCCATGACAGAGATGCCTTTGTGGACAACTACAAAGAAATGAATAGGAGCTTGAAGATATATGTTTATCCTCACCAAAAGGGTGATCCCTTTTCCAATGTACTCTTGGCTGTTGATTTTGAGCCAGGTGGAAACTATGCAAGTGAAAGTTACTTCAAGAAAGTTCTCAAGATGAGCCATTTTATTACTAAGGATCCTTCCAATGCCGATCTCTTCTTTCTACCTTTCTCAATTGCACGATTGCGACATGATCCACGAGTGGGGATCAATGGTATTAAAGACTTCATTAAAAGCTACATCTTCAATATTAGTCATGAGTACCCTTACTGGAACCTAACCAATGGGGCTGACCATTTCTATGTTGCCTGTCATTCTATTGGTCGTTTTGCCATGGAGAAAGTAGTTGACGTTAAGATCAACGCGATCCAAGTTGTGTGTACTTCAAGTTATTTCGTATCAGCATACATTCCACATAAAGATGCATCATTGCCACAGATTTGGCCAAGGCTAGGTGGTAACCCAAATTTTGCACCTTATAAAAGGTCAGCTGAGTCCTTTCTAGTTATTTACTTATTTCATGCATGTGTTTCAGATATGGAACTACTTACCTGAGGTTAATATCAAAATCATGACCTGTTTGTTAATAACTACATGGAATCTTACAAGATAGTTTTCTTTATTTCGTCATATAATCTTGGAAAGCTTTTACTGGGATTCATCATATCCCCAACTTTTGGCAAGCTTTTTATTGGCATTCATCATATGCCATTCTTTCTGGTGTTGTGCGTATTAAACCTTATTAGATTTTACACCTGCCTGTGAGGGTTTGAATTCCTTCAGGAGACAACCAACCATCTTCCCTTTATGATAGGGGTTAGGGAGGTTAAATTGAAGTGAGAGTCCTTCTACAAGGGACTTTTGCTCCAAGGGCTATGGATCGGGTTGAGGGTCGATGTGCAGCTAGGGGAGTTGCAGGACTAATTCTATTTCCAAAGCTATAAGTCCTAGACTAGGAAGGAGATTTGCTTGGTGTTAAGTCAACTCTACTAGATGCAGTGCCCAAACCTGCAGATTGACTTGTCTTATACGGAAATCTATTCATAGAACTTCAAAGCAATCAAATCCATTTTTCAGCTAGACGTTTTATTTTTTTAACCTTTATTCTTAGATCCATTTTCATGGCTTAATATGGTCTATGTTTTGGTCTTTTCAGTTATTCCTTTTGGTCATTTGGCTTTTGTGGAGGATGTCATCCCTTGGTTTCCCCATAATAGTACAAATATCCCTGTTACATATTTAAGAAACTTGTTAGATGTGGACATCACACCAGAGCCTAAAGAGATATTTGCGCTATCAAGTATAATAACTATCCCCACATGTTACTTGGTCTTGGGTAGTTTGCTGAGCCTGTGAGGTTAT
The DNA here is from genome assembly GCA_035578085.1 of Solanum pinnatisectum. NCBI lineage: Eukaryota > Viridiplantae > Streptophyta > Magnoliopsida > Solanales > Solanaceae > Solanum > Solanum pinnatisectum. The sequence continues at coordinate 23,927,605 of CM069076.1, forward strand.
GCAACATAGTGGAACAATTTAAGGTAAGTTTAAGTATATTTGACAGATTTTTTTTCCTAATAAGTTAATTGTATAAGCATATGAACTTGGTGCTTGTCGAAAGCACAAAGCTTGATACTAGCCAAAACCTCATGCTCCTCAAAAGGTCTTTGTAGACATTCTTCTTCTTCAACTGATTCTTGGAACGTTTTCATATGTGAAATCAGGTCTCCAAACTTCAGTTTCAGCATATAAGATCTTGTAGAAATCTAATATATCCCCTTTAATACTCTCTGGATCTGTCATTTCTCCATTTACTTTCAGCTTGTTTAAATTATTAAATCATCTTTGAGCATTTGCCATTCTATGGAAAACTATGTTTTTGTCACCCTGCTTTAGCCACAACTCTGGACAAAGTCTTCATCTGGATTAATACTATCAATTTCCCAATCAAATGAGTTCCTTCTCAAATGAAGTTCCCATCCCCAAAGGGAACAACATTCTGCCACTTTAGTTTCTTTATAAACAAATCTCAAAAGCAAATCTGGAAACTGCTCTTCTAAAGGAATGTCATCAAACCACCTATGTGTCCACATTTTTACCTTCCTTTATTGCCAACTTTCAGGTTTACATTGTCAAAAATTGTCACGACTCGAAACCTCAAGTCACTATGGCACCTCCCATAACCCATCAGTCGGTAAGCCAATCCATATCCCGGAATGACCAGTAACATGCATATTGGGCAGAATCAACAACCAACGGGAAAAGTAAAATAATTTAAAGGAAACACAATGGAAAAGAGAACAACAACAGTATATACAAAGGCCAGAATAAAAGATTCAATCCCACGACCTGGGAACGAAAGTACAAATTTACTATAGGAGTACAAGTCCCAAAAGTGGATCAAAAAGTCATACTTGTCTTGAATACAAAAGACTAGTCAAAAACTATATACAGATGGAGATAGGTCAAACTAGGACGCCATCAGCTCACCTTCTATCTCCGAAGATATGCTCCAAGCAGGCTCGAATCACCGTTGTCGGCTGGTGCTCGGATCGGCATCAAGAGTTACCCAGTAGCATCATAGGCTAACTGAGCTTGGAAAGTAAAAACAATATGAAAGCGAGAAAGTAATAGCAACTAGAGGTCACAAGAATGAAGCGATAATGGAAATCCTAACTATATAGCCCACGATCTAGAACAAGGATGCCATGAGGTTGCTCGGAATGAGCCCAAAAGCCTCAAGGTCCGCACCGGAGGTCCTTTTAGACCAAACTTGATGTTTCGTAGCTAACAGAGCTATCATAGTTGCATTCTGAGGCCGTTGACCTGAATTTTCGACCGAAGTTAACCATTCAAGTTTCAAAAGCTCCAAAACACGAAAACTCACATAAAACCAAACGAACGACCAGGTGACCAAACTGAGTCCCATCAAGTAAAAAATGACTAGTGGTTGCTATAGGAAAGCTCTAAACGCCTAAAATAACACAAAAAAGAGGAAATGACCTAGACGAACATTACAAAAATTTCATCACAGAGGCCTACAATGTATTTCCTAACAGAAGCCATCAACACTTTTAACATTGTTGGTTCACAATTCATCTCCTTCACCATATTTAAGAGTAATAACATTTTCCTATAAGTCATTTCTTCTGACATTAAATCTCCAATGCCATTTTAATAAAACTCTTGTGCTGCATCTTCAAATACTTGATTCTCGATCCCCTAGTTTTTTTGTCTCTTGTAACAGTTTCCTGTTTCACCAAATAGAGCTTTCTCTTGTTTTGGCCTCCTCGTAGCAAGTTTCTTCTAATCCTATCCAATTGACTTTCAACCTTTGCAGGCATGGGAAATAAGGACATTATATGAGTGGGAATTCCATCGAGAAAATTGTCAGTAAGTGTTAGCCTGCCTCTAGAGGATTTGTACTGCTTCTTCCATATTTATTCAATCACCCCTTGCCATACAACAATATCCTTCATTTTTGCACCCAAAGGCATACCAAGATACATATGTAGAAGGATTAGGAAACCATTCAATCCTACAACATAAGATGGCAGCCAACTCATGGATGATGTGATTAGCACCGGGTTTCTTTACATTTCCTTAGCTTCTCCTTTTTCCCCCTTGCTTGAGATCCATTCAACAAAGGTCATCAATCTATTCGGTCTGATGTATGCCAGATGTTCCTCCTGACAACCTTGATCAAGGAATGTTCTCACCAATTCATCTTGAGTTGGCCCTTCTATGTGTGCCAATGCTTATTCTTTTGTGCAGTGAGGGAAAAGCTGGTAGATGAGCAAGCAGTTTAACCCGGCTGGTAGTTCTGTGATATTGTTACACCCATCTTCATATTGTTTGAAGTGTGTACATGTAACCCTCTACAATGTGAAAAGAGGATACATAGAGCAAAAAAGAGAAAGAGGGGGACGGGGGGACTAATCCAAAGCTTAACAAAGTTTTCTTTCTTTGTCAAGTTTGCTGTCGATAAGAAGTGTTGGTTGCACTATCAATAAAAATATTCACTCTGCACTGTTAGAGAATCTGTTGGTTTTTTAAAAGATAGTGCAACAAAATTGGTTTAAAGAGTGACTAAAAATATCTCTCAATAATTTTTTTAAGCATAGGAGGTTTTTTTAAATAGCCAAGTTGAAGGCATAATTTGTAGAAAATCTGCACAACAAAATTCAAATAAAACTAAAACAACCTAATAGAAATATAAATTTAATATGTATATTCATGCTAAACTTAAGCAACATATTATGCTAAAAAAAATAACTGCACTAATTGAAAGTAAATTTCATTTTTCATCTTTGCTTTAGCTACTGCAATTAAAAAAAAATGCTCCTCAGTTTCTACTGTTTTTTAACTTGCACATTTTTTTGATTAATCAGTCTCTCTTTCTTCATGATCATTTAGTTTTGTGCTTACAAAATACCCTCAATAACTTTGTCTTGTCTGAAAGTTTTTCTTGAATTTTTTTTAATCTGGACAGTAATAGGATTTGCATGGAGTGTTTATAAGGATCGTTCTTACATTACAAGATCCATAAATCATAGATTCAAAATATGATTTCATCCTCATCGATCAAATTTGATAATTATCCTAGGAGAAAAAAATACAACTATGTTGTCAAAGGAAATTACTCTATTACTAACTCAAAGACATATATTTATATTTATAGTTGCTATTCCTAACTAAAAAAAAAAAAAAAGAAGAAAAATATACTAATGATTTATGAAAACAAATTTCAACCATAGCTTTTGCATGAATATATATATTATTCATAACTTTGTTTGCCATGTTGGGTGTTGATGGAGATTCTTGATGTAGAGAAACTCTTTTTATTGCATGGTTTCAGGAAAAAGCTGGGATTTTTTGCTGGATCACTAAATTCTCCTGTACGTGAAAAGCTTCTAGAGTGGTGGGGAAATGATTCTGACATCTTTGTGCACTTTGGTCGCCTTGAAAGATCTTATACTGAAAAACTTCTTGGTAGCAAATTCTGCCTTCATGTAAAAGGCTATGAAGTCAACACTGCTCGCATTGTTGATGCGTTGTTTTACGGCTGTGTACCTGTGATCATTGCCAACCATTATGATCTTCCATTTGCAGACATATTAGATTGGAAACATTTTTCAGTCATTGTTGCCACACTAGATATCCCTTTGTTGAAGAAAATCCTTCAAGGCATGACTCAACAGGAGTATTTAGTATTGCAAAGCAATGTTCTTAAGGTAAGAGAACACTTCCAGTGGCATGTTTCCCCAATTGATTTTGATGCCTTTTATATGGTTATGTATGAGTTGTGGCTGAGGAGAAGTTCTTTAAGGCTTCAATGAACGTTTTACCAGATAATGTCTTCATTCTGTATATTAATCCCATTTTTCATAGGAAACTATTGTTTTTAGTTATTACAGTGATTTTTACCATAATGTAATAAATATAGTGAATGTTTATCTTCTAGAGAAAATTTAAGAATTTAACTTTGGGACCAAGTCAATTTTTTTGGGTTCTCTTCATTGTAATATCACAAGAGAAATAATAAGTTCTGTCTTCTCCGTACTTTCTTCTCATTATTTTCTATTTTATATAGTTTCATAATATGTTATTAGCACGAGATTCTAACCAATTGAGAATCGTTTTCCGTCCACAACAAAATCATCCCAAAGGTATAATAAGTTTTATTAAGTACTTATATGTGTTCTTAAAGTACTGCGACGGAAACAATTTTTAAACAGGATGCAAACTGATACAAATGCCTAATGATGGCAATGATCTGTATAAGGAATATACCGGTAAGTATGTGTTTATTCATCTCTTCTTCAGAACAAGATAATTTTTTGTAAGCAAATAATCTATTACTCCTTCTGTCCCCATTTTATATGACTTATTTTTCTTTTTAGTCCGTCCTAAAAAGAATGACACATTTATATATTAAGTAACAATTTAACTTTAAAATGTCTATTTTACTTTTTTAATGAAATGATTTATATCTACACAAATTTCAATCATTCATTTTAGACAATAGGTTTTAAAAGTCTTTCTTCCTTTCTTAAACTTTGTGTTTACCATGTTACATACCCCCTCAGTCTCTAATTACTTGTCCACTTTTCCTTTTATAATTGTCCCTAACTAGTTGTCCATTTTGACAAATCAAGAAAAGACAATTCTTTTTTACCTACTATACCCTCAATTAATTATTTTGAAAAAGGTAGAACTTTTTGAAAATATTAATTTTTAGTTCATGCACTTCATAATTAATAGGAGTAATATGGTAAACTCACTATGTTAATAATTGTTTTTTTTAAAAGTATTTACCATGTTACATAGTTTTTCCTAATCATCTTTTGCGAGATTTTATGTTTTAGACTAATTGTTCTAAAATAACATCGAACGACCCCTTAATGATTGACAAGGCTTCGGGGACAATCACAAGGGCTGGCAGCTGCTGTAAGATTTGCACGAATGCCGCTAATTAGAGATGATTTTAAGTTCCACGCCCCCCCCCCCCCCTCTCCCTCTCATATGTATTCTATAATTTGTCCTCTAGCATTTTAAGTAACAAAAAAAGTAATTATAATTATCCAACATCAAATTAATAAATATATTTTGCTTCAAATTTTTTGTATATTATAATATAACACAAGTTATTCTTTTTCACTCCTACAAAACTTATGCAGATCGAGGTAAAAGTTCAATTCATAACCCATAAGCTATGTTATTAAAAAGGCATAACTTAATTCCTACAAAATTTATGTCAAGCGAGGAAAAAAATTATAATGGAAGAGGCATAACTAAAGTCCTACAAATCAAGGCAAAAGCTGTTATAAAAAAGGCATAACTTAATTCCTACAAAATTTATGGCGAGCGAGGCAAAAGTTCAATTTTAGAATCCAAAAATTATATTGGAAGAGGCATAACTTAATTCCTACAAATCAAGGCAAAAGCTTAGTTCAAAACCGATAGGTGATGTCGTAGAATACATAACTTAATTCCTATAGAATATATGTCGAGTGAGACAAAAAGTTCAATTTTAGAACCCACAAGTTATCTTGTAAGAATTAGACAATACATATGTCAAATGAGGCAAAAACTCCTTAAACTTATGCCGAATGAATTAGATACTACACAACTTATGTCAGATAACTCAATTCCTACAAAACTTAGTCGGACAAAGCAAAAGTTCTTTAAACTTATACCGAGCAAAATTAGATCATAGATAAAGTACTTTGGTCCACAAATTATTATTAAATGAGCAGTAGTAGTAAAATAAAGAACTATCATATTTGAGGACAAAAACTGAAGACAGCTGCGAAATAGGAGAAATCCGTACTAAGAATTAGACACCATTGACTACATGGAATAGAACAAATATTGTAAATAATAGACGAACTAATTCGACATGAAAGACCATACCATGGATATCGTAATCTTGTTGGAGTTTGCACTGTGTGATCATCACCACCAAAAGAAAACACAATCACTTGCCATGCCACTGGTAGAACAGTACAACTAACATGCAACTCATCTTATCTACAGTGAAATGAGTTATAGTATGCACTGACGTTACACTAACCCCAAAAAAAGAAACAGATTTGTAAATAATTAAAATAATACATCTCAGTGACAGTTTCAAACTAAGTTTGAGGTAGACAGTTTTAGGTTCCACAAGCACATAACTAAGGAAGGCTGTAATTGACCAAGTGTTTGCAGAGATAGAACTCAGTAACTTGCAGTTGTATTTTATACATCGCTTTATCAGGGTGAAAAATTCAAGCACCCTTGTTGCTATTCCATGGCTTGAGCACGCCAACAACTATGACTGCAACGATTATCAGAAGGATGATGATGGCAATGCACATCCATTTTCTTGAATTCCTTTGTAAACTCTTTGCCTTTTGTAGAGCAGTATTCCCTGATTGCACATTGGTCAACTGCAGCTGAAACCTGAAAATTGGATTGTCAAGCAATGATGAAAGAAAATAGGAAAAAAAACTCAAATATGCCATCGAATTTTGAGAAAGCCTCATTTATGTCCTCCATTAATAATTGGAGTCAATCATGACACTGCCGTCACAAAAAGGGCCTATTCCTTCCATTATTTTTTAACTGTCAGGTTTTGTGGTTTTGCAAAACCATTTTTTCCACATGGCCTCTTATTAGAGGTCCATGTCACTAAATTAAACTGGTAAAAAAAATTCAATTATGACATCCAACTTTGAAAAAAGGTTCATTTATGTCATTCGTTAATAGTTGGATTCAACCATGCCACTGCAGTTAAATTCGGATTAAAATCCAATTCATTAACACCATACCCGACTAATATTCAGCATAAAATACATACATTTAATCGTTGTAAAGGTCTCATATGTTTTCTTTTTGTCTTCACTTGATCATTATTATTATTGTTATGTGCTTCTTAGGTGTGTTTCTTTGGATAGGAGATTTGTTAGAGCTAATAGGCATATTTGGAGCAAATATAGATTTGTTATGGACCTTTAAAGTCTAAATAGAAGTCCATTGGAATGATCAAGATCGCATCAGAGAGTCAATGAGCTAAAGGACTTTGAAAAATGAAGAAAAAGTTGAAGAACACAACAATTGGCCGTGCGCGGAGCGGCCACACTACCAAGCCTGCTCCGCGCTAGTTGAAAAGGAATATTGATTAGCAAACAAATGCAACTCCTGAACTTTGGCCGTGCACTGATCGACCACGCTACCAGGCCCGCTCTGCTAGTAGAAACGGACATTGAAGAGCAAACAAATGTAGCTCCTGAACATTGGCCGTGTGCGGAGCGGCCACACTATCGGGCCCGTGGAGCATACGGCAAAAAATGTGACGGGGTCTAATTATTTTGGCCAAACGTTATTTTCGTCCACAGATTAAATATGTGCAGTATAAATAGTGTATTAACTCGATATTCAAGGTGTTACGCAGTTATTGAGAGGCAAGAACAAGGAGAATAGCCGATAACTTGGAATTCAACATAGAGTTTCATTCTCTTCTACTCTTTGACTTGTTCGTTATGTCAATCTGTGCTATGTTCTTAAATTTACTCTACTATGAGTAGCTAGATTATTTTCCAGGATGATTGATGGAATCCATTATTGGATGAACTAGTGATTTTGTTTTACTATAATTAAGTCGTTTTACTTTATCTCTATTTGTTCAACTATATTTTATTGTAGCCAATTGAAGGGCCCTCGATTAATAATGTTGTCGTATTTTATTTTCTAGAGAGAGACAGTGAGATTAGGTTTTAAGTTGAACAACACCACTTCAAGTTATTAAGAGATTAATGACCGAGATTTAAAAGTGGAAGTTAGAGATAACAAAACTTTGGTGCGATCTATCTAAATAGAGTAATTGATTAGCTAGAGTTCATTCGAGAGAATAGCTCTAGAAAATCACTATTATATGCTGAGAAACAATTATAGTGACTAAAGGTTCATGGTCGATAGAGAATAACTCGGCAAGATTATAATGTGCATATTCTAAGTTATTCCGACAATAGGTGAAATCATCATCCTAGGTTGTTTCCTCTTAAAGAAAATCATACATTTCTTACGTGTTTAATTATATTTAATATCTTAGTTCTTATTTGAATTTATAATGAAAGGAATCAAAATATTAAACCTTGAGAAATTGATTACTAAATTATTCTTAACCATACAAAAGAAAGCTTTGATAGGTCTTTGTGGGCTTGACTCCGGTCACAAAGAAAGCTAGATTATATTTGGAACGACCGCTTATCCTTTATAGGACAAGTTTTGGGGGTGATCACCCACCCACCCTAACCCATTTTCCTTTTATTTCTCCTCGAAAACTTCTCCCTTTTTAGTGTTTGACTCCCTTACAAAAGCTTCAAAAATTAAATGCTTACAAGCCCTAATCTTTCAATTTCTTAACACAAAGCTCCATCACTCTTCTCTCACTATTCCAAAATAGAACACCATTTTTCTTGATTACATCACTTCTTCATTAGCTAACGTAAGTTTTTTTTTTTCTTGTTTATTTTCTTACTGTTTGGAGTTCCATAGAGATTTTATGGGGTTCTAATTGTGATTACACTCGTGGGTTCGATCTTGAACTCCATAATTTCACTTGGGTTGTAGTAAAGTTTTTTTTTTTTTTTGCTTCTTATTCCCCTACCATTTCTAGCACAATTCACTGTCAATTTCTTGTTTGCTTAGTATTATATTATATAATTAATATTTTGATCCCACTTTTTCTTCTACAATGTATAATGATGAATTCATCTGGCAGTTTCTTGCCAATTGTCGATCTAAGGGTTTGAGGGAGAAATAAAAGGGAAATGGGTTAGGGTAAGTCATGTGTGGTGATAATGGATCAGGTTTTAAATTCAATTTCATTAAATTACGTCGATTCAATTTTGGCACGTGGACTTCTAATAAGAGGCCAGGTTTTTTAAAAAAAAAAAACGATTTTGTAAAACCATCAAACCTGACTGTTAAAAAGTAGAACAAATGGGCTAATTCGGTAACGATGGTGGCATGATTGAAACCAAAGTTATTAACGAATGGTGTAGATGAATCTTTTTTCTCAAAATTCAATTATATATTTTAACTTTTTTTGACCAATTTAATTTTGGCGACGTGGACCTTTAATAAGAGCCCACGTGGAAAAAATAGCTTTACAGAACTATCAAATCTGACTGTTAAAAGATAATAGCACGAATGGACCCTTTTTGTAACAGTAATGGCATGATTGAGCCCAACAATTAACGGGGTGGCATAAATGAGTTTTTTTCTCAAAGTTTGATGGCATATTTGAGCCTTTTAACAAGAAAATACAAACACAGAGAATATTTCTCAACAAAAAAATAAAATAAAAAAAGAGTAGGTGTGAGGGTCGGATTCATACAAATATAATGAATTTCAATTGGATTGTCAAGCAATGGGAAAATAAAATATAAAGACGGAGAATATCTAAATATTCATAAGAGGACAGAGGAAAGAAAAGGTACCATGCTAAGGGTGGGTAATAAATTTCTTTTGGCATGTCAAACAATGAGGAAATGAAACATAACGATAGAGACAATAAAAAATGCAAGACAAAAAAGAAAAAAGAAAGTACCCATATCAGCATAGGGGTCACACAAAAATAATGAATTACCTGTGATTCTATATTATCAAGCATGTCCCCTTGAGCATCAACTAACACTGCCATGTCCAAGAATATCTGCAACAAAGAGAGTAATCAATTTTAAACCAGATATCACTGCCTGCTTTTCTTTCTTTTTTTTTTTTTCAGGAACTAAGTCCATAATGGCATCATCACTTCCCACAATGTCTGTCACCTTCCATCGGAAAAAGGAGAATTTTTTTATGAACTCCGCCATTTCTGTGATTTTCTTTCATCTGGTGTATGTTTAAACAACCTGACATTATCTTGAGCATAGATGATCTTGGAAACATACGCTCGGAGTGAGAGCGACCATATGATCAGCATTCAGCACTCTGTGCTCATGTTTAGTCCATATTAGAAGATATAAAATAAATACATATAATTATAAAGAGCGACACACACTCTTTTATTTACTTAATTATATCTTCGATATGCCTGTATATTCACACTTTTATTTACTTAATCAGATCTTCAGCATGCGCCCTTCACCTACAGGTGATTCTTTTTTATGAGTTGAATTTGAGGAAATTCCTAACAATAATGGGTTGCGGTGAGACTTAACCTAGGACCTCCATCTATTTTGAAACCATGTTGAATTGTGTGACATCTCATTCAATAATTTACGTTATTTTAGATGGTTTAATTATATATTCAACAGAACAGAACAAGAATATAATCCAATTTTTCTTCTATTTTTTCTGCATTCCTTGTCCCCCACTTAGTTGACAATTACGAATCTGTGAGCAATTTTTGCTGTTATTTTGTCCCTCATCATAGGGATACGTGTTATACCTGTTGCAACTCAAGAAGTTTCCTCTCTAGCTCTCTGACTGCATCATGGCGCTCTTGAATTTCCGCTAGCGTATCCATTATCTGCAAAAAAGTAACATAGAGAACCAGTGATGATGGAACTAATTACGATAATTCAATTGCCACATTAGTGCCGTGGTTAGTGAAACTAATATAACAGAGCCAGAGGGAGAAGGCCAACGTTTGCATAACTTTATTCAGAAGAAAAATGAGGAGGGAAAACAAACGAAAACATCCATCAAGGTCGAGAAACTGCTTACAGTTGCTATTGACTGTGTGAAAGATTGGTGGCCAAAATGTGATTTATTACCAAAATAATGCTATATTTTGAAATATCATCAATGACCAACCAAATAACTCCCTCTCACTGATATCTGCCCATGTAGTTCAAATTAATTGCCTAACTCTCTAACCCTACATCTTTTGCCCAGCAACAATTTAACATATATGTAGGAGAAAACATTGTTCGAGAATGGCGTTACATTACTGTAGCCAATCAGTAATCTGCTGTTATACTACTTCAAGCGCATGGCTCTGGGCCTGAGGTTTAAACAGACCTTAATCAGCTAGGCAAATCATCCGGCTTAGAAATTTTGTGAAAGGATTGAGAGTTAAAGATGCTACAACAATTTGGAAATCCATTCCTTGGTTTCTTATTCTACCGAGTCAAATCATGCATCCTATCTTTTAACCTTTTTGGATGAGTGTCTATTACTTTATGATAGTTCCGTCAAATGAGAATGAACCAATTTCTTCTCTTTTGTTTTCACAAGGAGAGATGAAGGAATCGAATTCGAGAGAGCCAAAATATGAATGGAATAGAGAACATAAGGTACCAGCGGTGTGAGAGTTATAAGTCAGGATATGATGGTAAGGAAATGATTTATATGAATACATGATTGGTACGAAAGTATTACGGTTGCTTAACTTAGCGGCAAGAGGCTTCAGTTGGGAAGCTATTGAATCCGTTACAACCAAACAATACTATTCCTTAGTCATATCTACCGATCAGCTCAACCTTTGCCCTTCTCGCTAAACCTGTGCAAAGATGGTCTATTCCTGTATCAATAAACTGCTGACATGGTAATAATTGGTGGGAGGGGGCAGAGAGAATATCAGGTCCCTCAAGGTATTATTCACGAAAACCCTACTTAAATATCCAATTATAGTAGAAGAACAGAATTCAAACAGCACTAGATGGTCCTGTTGACCATAAGTCCATAAATAAACCAGGAAGTTTAAATAGAAACCTAATTGATCAGCTTTACAAGCATAACCACCATCACCCAATGCATTTGGGAAAATGTAAGTTAAAGCATGATATAATGACCCTTCGTCATATGTGAAGTTTACTAGGATACCACTGTGAAGCTACTGAACGAAAAGGATAGGATGAACAGCTGAGCAGGACGGCATGAACTATTACTACGACACTGTGAAGCTACTGACACAAAAAGATAGCACAAACAGCCGAGCAGGAATATACCTGCCCTCGCCCTTGTTCCTGGATAGCTTTCTGGAATATCTGCTCACTGTCCCCAGTTTCAATCAACCGATCAATTGTCTTCATGGAGCGGAAAAAATAAAGGGAAACATTAGAACATGTGCACAGAAAACTAACATTTTCAAGAATGCAACAGCACTACATAGCTTCACCTCTTCATCAGCTCGATTGCCTGTCACTGTCATACACACCAAAAGCAATAGTTACAATTGGATAAAAATTCTAAGTAACCGATGCCGTATCTCAAATCCAGTTGTTCTTAACACCTGTATATACACGCCTTTCAACAACCTCACGATATTCTTTGTGGATGTTTTCTCGTAGTGTCTGTAAAAACAATTATGAACTAAACCTAAAAAGCAAGAAAAAACCAGAAGAGAAAGGGCCATTATTAATGTAGCTGGCATACCTGAAACTCGGACATTTGATCTTTGAATTTCTTTTTCAAGGAACTGCGATCAAAGATAACAGGCTGAGTTCACTCATTGACCACATGTGTAATAAGACAAGTAATAGAGAATCTGAATTGTTGGAAGAGAAGAGAAGCCTGAGAAAAGGCATAACTATTCTGCTTTATTTTTCTGACACATTAAGAATTATGACAAACTGGAAGATACTGACTTCATATGTTTTAAGGTAAGTGTCATTTCATTCATTTGATGGATTCAGGCTTTCTTGACTCGCTCTCATATTGGAAGGCTAGGTTTGGAACCTCTAGAAACTGTGCATTTAAAAACTAACATTTGTGCTTTATGAGCATATAAATTGGTAATACTTTTGTAGTACGAGTCAGAAGATGTTCATATAATTCAGATATGAGATCTTAACAAGGCAGAAACCAACAAGAAATATGCTGCTAAGAAGAACTATAGATATAACATCAATTTGTGTAAAAGGTAGTAATAGAGCAATTCAACTCTAAGTAGTATGCCATATCTGTACGACAAGAGAACATAGTATACAGTCATACTAGTAAATACACGGAGATACACTAGACCTACCCTCAAACTTATCCACTGTATGTCCCAATATATTGTTTTGTGCCAGCAGCCATTTGTGCATCCATTAATAGAAGTTATTCAGAGATAACCCACCCACGAATGTCAAAATAACACCGAGGGGTGACCATATAAAAAAAGAAAAAAAAATTGAGTAGAAAAAAGAGATGTAAGCACTCAAAATTACACTGCTGTTGCGGTTCTTGATCTGTCAACAGCCGATCCTTTACCACACCCTGGTTTGCTTCTATTGGACAGATTCTACAATATAAGAAAAATAGATTGTAACCAAAAGAAACACACAAGTACCAGACTTAAGAGATGAAAGCATTTAATGTTGCTCACTTCTTTGTCAAGTTCCTCAATCTTTGATTTGATGAATCGAGCTACTTTGCTAACTTCGTCAACATCTTTTTCCATTCGCTGCTTAATTGCTGCATTTACAATCTCATCGCTTAGAAACATCTACTTAAAATGAGTTTTAAATAGTTATAAACCCATTGTGAACATGAAACAAAAAGCAAAGAAAGATGATTTTTCCAAACAAACAGAAAAAGCTTACTCAGTACAACTTATTTCTCCTTTATTCGCTGATTCTTATCCGATATATTTTATAAAATCAATGTACTCAACACGGAACTACACCTCTATCTTTCATCACTCATTGAAATTGCTAATATCAAGGTTCCTATAATTAGAATCAAGCACTAATCACAGATTGTGTAAATAGATTGGACTTACATGTAATATATAGAAGTTTATGCAAGTGTTCCCCATTGAAAAATGTAATAGAAGTGCATTGCAGAGAGTGAGCCGTGAACATAAATGACGCAAGTGTCATACATCTGCTTTCACGAATTCTCTCAATTTTCTCTCCAGTCTCTCTTATTCCTTGCATGGTATAAGACCAGCAGAGAAAGTAATCGTTATGCATTTACGAGTGACCTCTAACAGAAAATATCATCACTGTATAATTTGTTGACAGCCATAAAAGTTATCCCAGGTGTCTTCGACTGTGAATATGAAGCATAAACCAACACTACCACAAAAAATTGGTCCTTCCTACGAGCTCAATTCCAGAAGCGACACAGCAACGGGAGATAAGTGTGCCATCACGTAGTCTTGTCTTTACTGGCATCTCAAGATGTGGAAAATCCCATACTTTTCATGGAAGATGACTTATTCTCCTGTAATTTTCGAACAAGATGGCTTATCATCTAGCTCTCTGCATCTTGCACACCACCTAGTCATACTAAGTGTCAAATGTGTTATGAAAGGCGAAAAGCCAAAAAAAGCACTAAGGTCCGTTGGGGCTTTAAGCGCAAATAAAGCATGGGCTTTAATGAAATAAGGCGCAAATGGAGAAAAAAATACAAATATATATGTTTAGTCCAAGACTAATAATTATAAACATAAATGACAAATATATGACCAAAGAAATTTAAAAAAATTATGATAAAGTGAAATATCAATTGTTTTGTCTCACTTCTTTAGAAGAGGCTCATTGGCAAGGAAAAGTTTGCCTTAGAACCTTGAGGATAAAACTGAAGCGCACATAAAGCGAGGCAAAGCGCTAAACACGTTTTGAGCTTCGCTTCAAGGCTTAAGCACGCTTAAAGTGCGCCTTTGACTACACAGGTGTCAACACCAACTTATTTAAGGGTCACCCGTCAGATCAGGACTAACTCCTTAGTACTTTTTGGACATCAGCTTAGTGGATCCACATGAGACAGTGTCTCTTACCCTAACAAGGTATAGAGCGCCCTCCCAGCTGGGGTACGGATTGGACTTTATTTAGCTCAAACAAAGATTGGACTTTATGGCATGTTGATTATTTGGTCATTGCATCTTCTCATGTACCTCAGTTTCATGTTCAGTTCGACATCACAGATTTATCATGTACAGTTTTCAGCATAGTGGCGCATGTCTCACATACTCTTTGTGCTACATTGTTTTATAATGTTTTATAATATAGGTTCTTACGCCCAATATCCAGCTCGCGGTTAGTATAATTTCGTATCAGCTCACCGGCAGTGTTCGGTGAGTACTCATTTTTCAAGGACAACACTTATATTTATTTCAGATACTTAGGTCTTTCAGTTTTCAAATGGTTAGGCTTAGTTGGGGGCTTATCCCAGGCTCCCAGCAACTCATCTTAGTAGAGGCTTTCAGACAGACACTCAGATGATAGTATCAGCTTTATTTTGTGTCAGATGAACTCACCCTTTTTAGTATTAAGTTTTATATTTAAAACTTCTCATATATCTCAGTTTTAGCTTCCGATCAGTTACCTTCAGTTATTATTTATATACATCTTAGTGTCATGCCAAACCATGGGTTAGCTTGGGGTCACTTGTGACCCTGAGTACTGTGTTACATTGTCTATAGAAAGAGAGAGAAAAAAAGAAGGGGAAGGGAGACGAGAGAAGAAGAAAGGAAGAAGGGTAGATTACAGAGATTAGAAGAATCACGGGAGAAGGAACAGAGTTCAGAAGTGTCTTAGGCCATTGTCTCGATACTTGTGCTTGGGAGAAAAGTTTTTTGTTGCATTTTCAAAGGGTTCCTCCACCTTAATCACAGGTTCAAGCCCTAGGATACTTTTACACAATCTAGGTTAGTCGGATCAGTGAGTTCCGAACACCAGATGGTTATACCAAAAAGAGAAGAGAAAAAACATTCATCTTTTTTTTTTTTTTTAATAAGAAGGTAACATTTTATAAACAAAGAAATACCCAAGAGTGTATTTCAGTAATAATTACATCAGTGGTACAGAGGGAGCAAAACCAAAAGATTCTATCATCTACAACCCTCTTAGACTGTCAAAACAGTTATAGTATCCTCCACCTCTTTGGGGAGGACGCAGTTACACCAAAAATAAAAGGTTACTAGGCAGTTCAATTTCAAGCTTTGGAAAGGGATGCTCTTGTTTTCAAAGCATCTCTGGTTCCTTTCCTTCCGAATTATCCATCAAATACAAGCAAAGGACAATCTTCCATCTCTACTTGTGGCCTGACATATTTCCTTCTATGTTCCAGCAAGCTAAAGCTTCTGACGTGTCTCCTTGTGGCCTGACATCTCTCCTAGTGGCCTGACAGATCTTTGGAGGATCGTTATTTTCAACCATTTCCTCCTTTATAAACTAAACCATCTATAACTTTTCAACTATCAAGTGGAAAAATATTTGTAGTATAACTCAGTAATCATATTAAAGGTTTCTTACTCCACCCTTAGCTGAACTAGCTTATAGGGCATCTACTATGTACAAGAAAATAACATACCAGTCATGCAAATCAATTTTTTCCAGCACATGCCACAGCAGCATAACCACAAGAAAATGGATTACCTTTCGTAGCAGTAGCTTTCGTGACAGCCTTTGATTCTTCATGAACATCCTGTGAAGAGTATTGGAAAATCAGAAGGTTCTCAACACTTAAATATTTAAGGAAACCAGTAAAGCAGTTCAAGTGTTAAATTTGTTCCAGTCTTGTAGGACTTGTTGCAAAGTGTGGAACCAAGTCAAAACTTTGTACACAAATGACATACAAAGTTGTGTCAGACATTGTTCATCTACAACAGAATCAACAAGACATGGCAAGTTATTTGGGTCAGGTAGAATCCCTGAAGGATAAATTTGATTCTACTGACAAATCGGATGATCAGGACACACAAAGCAACAGGTTCTTTATGGTTTTGACTATGATTGGGTTTGTGAGAAATAAAGGAGAAACATATTATTGAAATTGGGTATCTACATTGTGAGAAATATAGGAAAAGAATATTATTGAATTGTTGTTTTGTCTACATTATTACATTGAGACCATATTTATAGACACTACAATACAATCCTTTTACCAAGTAGGATATTATATACTATTTCTATTTCTATTTCTATTCCTATTCTAAATAGAATTGGATAAACTTATTCCTATTATAATAGGATTGTATAAACCTATTCCTATTCTAATAGGATTGTATAAATCTATTCATGTTCTAACACTCTCCCTAGAGCTAGTGCATACAATTCATGTACCTAGCTTGTTACAAATGTAATTAATACGAGGACCGATGAGGGGCTTGGTGAGATTATTGCAAGTTGATCAGACTTAACAAAATTGACGGTCAATCTCAATGTGCTTGTCTTCTCATTAAATACTGGATTTGATGCATAATGTCAGTCAATCTCAATGTGTTAAATCGTCTCATGAAATACTGAATTTGATGCATAATACCAATAAAATACAGAGTGATAAAATTATAGTGTTAAACTTCCCAAACCAAACTTGCAAAGACAATTTCAGACATAGAGTGACTTACATAATCGACATACAAGACTACTAAACTCTCCCTGAGCAACAAAGTGCTCAAAATCTAGTATAAAATATATGGATCATGTTGGAATCAATAGATGAGTCGATATTAAACAAGAAAGTCACCAAAAAATTGGCCCGAACATGCTCATACGCCAGAGTATTAGATTTGATGGCTGAAAGTAGTCACAAACTAAGAAATAAAATTATATGGGTAGGGTTGGAATGATGGCACGATCCAACTAGAAAATAGAAATTATATAGGAAAGGTCGGATTGATGGCACGACGCTATTAAAAAGAGAAATAATATGGGTAGGGTCAAAATGATGGCACAACCCTACTGAAAATGAGAAATTATATGGATAGGGTCGGAATGATGGCACAAACCTACGCAAATCAGATTCGAGGAGTCCCCGGGAAGACGAATGGAACTATGCAAATCAAATTTGAGGAGTCACCGAAAAGACACAGGGTGCTATGCAACTCAGATATAAGAAAGTAGTTCGAAAAAATCCATGGTACTACACAAATAAATTATGAAAAGTAGTCCGGAGAGATGCACGGTGCTACGCAAATTGGATACACAAAAAAAGGTAGTCACCGGAACGATGACACGGTGCCACACAAATTAAATATGAAAAAGTAGTCACCAAAAAAATCGCACGGTGCTACACATATAGGATACTAAAAAGTAGTCACCGGAATGATGGACGATGCTACACAAATCATATATGAGAAAGTAGTCACCAGAATGATAGCACGGTGCTACACAAATTAATTATGAAAAATTAGTCACCGGAATGATGGCATGGTGCTACACAAATTAATTATGAAAAAGAGTCGCCGAAAAGATGGCACGGTGCTACACAATTTAAATATGAAAAAGTAGTCACCGGAAAAATGACACGGTGCTACAAGTTTTGCGAACATAATCATTGGCCAAATGGGCGACATATATGGGATAACTGCCCGCCGGCAGCGAAAGCTCTTTGATTATTCACTAAGATCGTAGAGGCTCTGATACCATGTGAGAAATATAGGAAAAAAATATTATTGAATTGTTGTTCTGTCTACGTTATTACACTGAGCCCCATATTTATAGACACTACAATACAATCTTTTACCAAGTAGGATACTATTTACTATTCTTATTTCTATTTCTATTTCTATTCCTATTCCTATTCTAAATAGGATTGTATAAACCTATTCATGTTCTACCATACATTATTACATTGAGACATTATATATAGACACTATATTAAATTCCTTTTCTAAATAGGATTCCTATTCCTATTGTAATTCCTATTCCTATTCTAAATAGGATTGTAATTCTTATTCCTATTCTTACAGGGTTGAGAGAAGATCTCACCTCAGTTTGTGACTAGATCCTTTCTAGTCCATCTGGTTATTCCTATTCTAAATAGGATTGTAATTCTTATTCCTATTCTTACAGGGTTGAGAGAAGATCTCACCTCAGTTTATGACTAGATCCTTTCTAGTCCATCTGGTCTTACCTTGGAAAAAGTATTTTCCAGACTATTGCGCATCACATCTGCACCACTAGAGGTAAGTTCCTATGATGCATCTATCATGGCTGCTCAAACTGACAATTTTCAAAGTGTATATAGGAAAGGGAAATGGAGGAACAATAAATATTGCACTCGTAGTAAGGGATATGTAAGAGAGGGATGGCAACTTCTCTAACATTACATTGTAATAAGGGAGGGCATGTAAGAAGAACAATGTAGGCTTTTTCATGGTAGGTCTCCACACAATAATCAATAATGATCGCCCTCGACATATAACAAATGTGGTTCACAATGGAGCTGGAATTTTTCCCACACCTGATGTTAGGGATGAATCATCTCAATCTATTACTTCAATTGGAGCAACCTATAATGACCATCTTCAGTACCAAGCATCAAGACAACAGTCATCAACTTCATAAGTTGTTTGCACAATGCAACCTAGTGATTCTTTTGCTTATGTCGCAGAGTCTTTCTCAGGAACTATAGATTCTTGATTTTGGTGCTTCTAACCATATTTCTGGTAACAAAAATACCCTCCCTACTCATACTTCCCATTTTATTCTTTCTACTATTATGAAGACTAATTGATCAAAGATTATAGCAGTGTTATAAAAGGTGCTCACCATGTTGCTAAAGGCGAGAGGCGAGGCCTCGTCGTCTATTATAGGCGTGGCGATGCGATTTCAGAAAGGCGAGCAATTGCGACCGAAAGGTGAGAGGCGACATGGCAAGGCGAGGCGACATGCGTCGCCTTTTTTTTTTTTAAAGGTTTGATTTAATAATTAAAAGGCAAAATTAGGGTTTTTTTGTGTTTTTGCAAACCTAGTCTCCTCCTCTCTATTGCAACCTGCACGATCTCTTCACCTCTTCCATCGCGACTCTCTAGCTTCGAGAGGACAAGACCTTCGCTGCTACTCAAACCTTTGTGTCGCGAGTCGCAACTCTCTCAGGTTCATTCTTCTTCTTTTTTTTTCCTTCTTCAGTTGTTCTCTCCTTTTTCTGTTCTTCTTCACTTCTTCTCTTCTTCTATTCTTCTTCTCTACTCTGTTTTTCAAGCGGTGGCGCAGGGCTCTACTTTTCTTTTTCAATTTTTAGCTACTGAACTGACTGTCATTCTGTTTCTGCCTATATTTAAAAAAAAAAAATCAATTCTTCCATATTTATTTCTTCCCTACTCAATTTAGTTTTGTACTAATTAATATAATATTTATTTGTCCATAACTAGTGAATTCAATGGCGTCTAATGGTAACAAAAAGGAAATTGGAGTATTGCTTTTAGAGTTCTATTATTGCTTGTCAATTATCTTATGAATTATTGAGTCATTCAAGTTCTAGACTTTTAATATCTACTATTAGTTTTTGAATTGAAATATTTGCTAATATATGTTATTGCTATTGAGATTTCGGATATTTATATATGCAATTAAATATTTTAAATTTTTGGTATTAATTGGCGCCTCAATTCAAAAAGGTGAGCGCCTCGCTGCGAGGCAGGCCCTTGTCGCCTTTCGCCGTCCAAAACACTGGATTATAGTAAAAGGTGATAGGTATAGCTTACCCTCTGGATTCCATACCTTTTTGCACCTGAATGTCCATATAATCTTATTTCCATTATCAAATTATTATTATATTTCTGATACAGTAAATATTCCACTGAAGTAGGGCTGGTAAGGGGACCGGGTCGGCCCACCCTGGCCCACGACCGCTTCGAGAACTGTCTCGCCAGACCCGATCCCGTCTAGTCTCGCGGGTTGGGGGGATTACGGGTTAGGGGACCGGTTAGGGGCCGGTTCACCCTTTGGTCCCGATCGACCGAATCCCGATTTTCATGGATCCCTTTTTTTTTTTAAAATTTGAATTGTATCCTTTGCCAACCGTTGGGGCAACGACTAGTGGGCCCCCCAACGGATTTATTCCACTTTTTCACTTCCCCAACACCCCCTACCACCCCCTCCCCACTTTTAATATTTTAATTTAAACCCTCAAGTTATCATAAATACACTTTAACCCATTTTTAATATTATAAATACCCCTTTATCCCTTATTATTTCTTACAAAATCATCTATTCTCTCTTTTATTTTCTATATCCTCTCAATCTTAAGTCTTAATTTTTGATTCCATTTAAGTCTCATATTATATCATAATACATATATTTCAATTCTAAATTTTCATATTATATCATAATATATATAATTCTTATATTTGCTATCAAGTATTGGAATTCCAAATTACAAGTTACAACAAACTACAAGTTTCAAGAATCAGTTATGACGTCTGCTATTAACGCAGACGTTTGGTACATTCGTTTCATAATATTTATATTTTATTTTTCGTCATTAATTTTTGTGTAATTATTATTTTTATATTACACTTTACATATAATTAAATATGAGTTCTAGCAAAAAAGATACCGGTAAAGGAAAAGAGAAAGAACCAAGCGGCATTAGTAAATTATTTAATTTTAATAAAAAAAGTAGTAATGAAAAAAATAAGAGTAAATATGGTGGTACTTCTTCTAAATCAATGTCTAGAGTTAGATTTAATACAAATGATTCTACTTATGTTGATGATACTTCTTATGATATTGATTCAAATGTTCAACTCGATCATGAAAGTTTAGAACGACGTTATGGTAATATTAATCCTAATCTTGATGAATATTCAGGTGAAGAAGTAGAAGTTGATCCGGGAGAAGAAGATTTAGAAGATACTCCTACTAATCCGGTGACAGAAGTTCCAACTGAAACTACAAATTCAACGGAGCAAAATTATGGACGTCCACCCCTTATACCTCCTACAAGGGAGAAGGTGAAGTATCAATGCCCTAAAACTTCTGTTGTGTGGCAATTTATGACTTTAGATAAGGAAAACTTTAATGTTATTTGTAATAAGTGTAAGCAATCTTTTAAACATAGACAAGGTTGGACGGGGGGCTTAAATAGACATTTGTTATCTTGTGTGCCGATTGAATATAAAGAAGCTAAAGCATTAGCCGATAGAAAAAAAGGAATTCCAGTTAATGATTTTGATATTAATGTTAATGAATCGGTAGGGGCTTCTAACATGGTTCAAGGAACATTAGATCCTTCTAACCCCGGTGGTCCACTAACACAACGTAAATATAATAAGGAAAGGGATCGCAAAAATTTAGCTAAAATAATTTCTATTTGTGGTTTGCCTTATAGTTTTCCTTCACATCCTAGTTTTATTGAATATATTCAACAAACTTATAATCCTTCTTTTAGAGGTTTTTCAAGAAATACTGTTAAATCTGATGTTTTTGTATATCAAGGTAAACATTGTCAATATCATCGTTGTTTGTATAGCATATTAGATTCTAGAATGTCTATAACTTCGAACATGGGTCGTAGTGTTAATGGACATGATTATTTAACTATGACAGCACATTGGATTTCATAACTGGAATTTGCAAAAAAGAATCATAAGTTATAAAGAATGTGTAGAGAAAAAAACTGGTGCATATTTAGCTTCAAATATTTTGAGTGTTTTAGATTATTACATGCTTATAGATAAAGCAATGTCTGTCGCATTAGATAATGCATCTAATAATACAAACGCTGCTAGTATGTTGAAGGTTAGATTATGTCCAATTGATATTAAAGCTTTTCATGTTAGATGTGTTGCACATGTATTAAATTTAGTTGTACAAGATGGTATTTCATTATTTGATTGTGATTGTATGAAAATTGAATATGTTGTTGCCTGGATTTTTTATGCTCATAGAGCTGCTAGAATTAAGGAATTTAATGAGCGTTGTGTACTATGTGATTTGCCACCAAGAAAAATTCCAAGACATATTAAAACAAGGTGAAATTCTTTTTACGAAATGCTTTCAGTTGCTTACGAATATAAAGGACCCATACAAATGGTGTTTAATACTCATAATGCTGACCTATTAGATAAAATTTGTGAAGAAGATTGGGAAGAAACTAATGAACTATTAGAATTTTTAAGACTTTTTTATGATGCTACAACTATGTTTTCTGGAATTTATTATCCTACTATTTCATCAGTATTAATAAATATTTGTACTATTTCAATTCAATTTTCTAAATACAAAAAAATTGAAAAATTTAGAGTTGCAATTGAAGGTATGATTGAAAATTTTTAAAAAAAAAATTTCCTATTCCTCAAATTTATTTAACTGCTACTTTACTTCATCCTGACTATAAATTACGAGGTGTGCAGAGACTTGTTGACACTTTTTATGATACTTTAGAAATTTTACCAGAAGAAATTCCAACTTGTGAAACGTGCAAGTCTAGCATAAAAGTAGAAGCAAAAATTTTGTATGAAAAATATAGAACTACAGGAAATACTCAAGGAGAAGTTGGTCAAACTTCTAATCCTCAGAGTAAAGCTCGAATTTCAAGTTATATGCGAGGTTTTCTTGGTCTTAATTCTACTAACTGCGATGATTTTGAAGAATATCTTAATCAATCTTTAGAAACAGTGGAAGACAAAGATGGCAATGAAGATTTATTAGCATGGTGGAGGAAGAGGAGCGTTGCATTTCCAATTTTGAGCAAAATGGTTCGTGATGTTCTAGCTATTCAAGCTTCATCAGTTGCATCGGAGGCTGCTTTTAGTGTGGCAAGGTTTCAAATTGGCGATCATAGACATTCATTGGCAGAAGAAAGTTTGGAAACATCAGTTTTATTTAGAGACTGGGTCAACGCCGAGAGGAGGAATTATAATTCGCCAAAGTTAAGTTCCAGACAAGAAGCTTGGGTTAAAGCGGTAATTGAATCTAGTGACGATGAATTAGAGTCACAAGAGTTTCTAGCAAGTTTGCCAACACCGGAGGATGTCACCATCAATATGATTCGACAATTAGAATTGAATTTTAAAGAACACAGATATTAGATTACATCCGATAACTAATTGAAACAGAACCCTTCCTAGAAGGTGGCTGCATAAATTAGTTACTCATCTAATATTTGTAACAAATATTAGTTTTACATATGAGAACTTATTGAAACAGAACCCTTCCTAGAAGGTGGTTGCGTAGATTAGTTACTCCACTACTATTTGTAAATTGTAACTTCTAAGTTCTAAGTTGCAATTAGATTTGATTGAATAAATTTGACAGCTTTATTCAAGTCTTTTTTTATATAACTATTGTCTTGCATTTTAATTTTAATATATACATACATATTTACATATATACTAAACTAACTTTAAAATACTTAATTTAAAAATAGAAATTTGACAAATGAAATTTCAAATTTAAATTTCTTTAAAATATTTAAAATACAAATTTGAACTTCTCAAATTTGAAATTTGAAATTTGAGATTTGAAATTTGAAATTTGAAAACTTAAGCATTATTTATTAGCTAAAAATGTCTAGAAAACCAAATAAACTAAAAATGTTATTCATTAACATATAATTTCAATACAAATAAATAAGTATATAAAAAATAAAAAATCCCATGTCCCGTCCCGTCCCGTCCCGCCAAACCCCGTCCCATCCCGTATATATAGTGGGACGGGACGGGACGTATTTTTGTCCCCCCAATCCTGGTCCCGGCCAAATCCCGCCAGCGCCGTCCCCCTTCGTCCCGTCCCCTTGCCTGCCCTACATTGAAGGCATCAAGAAGATGCAAATTAGTTACAAAAGTAGAAGCAAAAACAGTTGGTCTGCTGGCTCTAGTACAATTATGCTAAAACTAGCCAACAAAATTCAAAAAACTATCCAAGGAATCTACAAAGGACAAATTGACCCAACCGTATAGACACATAAGGCATTCCACTTTGAGAGAATGTAAAGGAGTTGATAGAACTTCAAAACATCTTCTATTCCTTTCCCTCCAAATACTCCAAAAAATTGTTGTAGATATCATCTTCCAAGCCTGTTTAATGGTGCTGTCAGCTTTCCAGCAACACATGGCATGACCCAACTGAGTCCAAGGAGAGAGTAAAACACGTTCCACAGATTTGCTGGTACAGTACAATGCAAAAAAGGTGTCTATTGCTCTCTACTGCTTTCTGACATAAGTAGCATCCATTGACAATGATGCGTTACCTTTTATAGAGGTTGTCTTGAGTTAGGCATGCTTCATATAGTGCAGTCCAGCAAAAACAGATGATCTTGGGCGGTAGCTTGAATTTCCAAATTAGCTTGCATGGTGACTGCATTAAGTGCTCTTGACTGCTTGTAGGCTGCACTCACTGTGTAATTCCCTTTCTCCTGTAGTGCCCCATTTGAACTGTTTTTGCTTGTATTAGACCAACTATCTCACGCTCTCTCTCAAACCCAACCAAAGGAGCACATCTAGTTGAAAGACTCTCCTGATCTTGTCAAGTTGTTCCAACACTTTGCCAGGACTAGGAAAAAGTTGCATATATACTATCAAGTACAATGTTGATTAGTGTAAATCTGTCCCCCATCGATAGGTATTGCATCTCCCAGGAGGCAAGTTTTTTCTCAAACTTATCAATAACTCGTCCCCATATAGTTGTTGACTTAACTTTGCACCCAGTGGCAACCCCAAATAGGTTGTCTGGAATTCACCCACACTACATCCCAAGATACCTGCTAATTCTTCCAAGTTTAGCACCTCAATAACACAATAGATCATGCTTTTTAGCATATTGATGTGCAAACCTGAGAGGGCTTCAAAAATCAAAAGGGTCAGATTCAAATAAAGAACTTGACTCATGTTTGCCTCACAAAATATCAGAGTGTCATCTGCATAAAGCAAATGAGTGATGTTTGTAGTGATCATGTTCCCCACATCAAAACCATTCAGCCATTGTAATTGCTTGGCTTTGTCTAACATTCTGCTTAAACCCTCCATTGCAAGTATGAAGAGAAAAGGAGAAAGTGGATCTCCCTGCCTCAAACCTCTTTGTGGAGTTGGGCTTCTGTTGATGAGAATTGAGTATTTAACTGTAGAAATGTTGAAATTGATACATTTGATCTCTTTCACCGAACCCCATTTGCCTAAGGATGGAAAGAAGATATGACCAATTAAACTGATCAAAGGCCTTCTCTATATCCAACTTGCATAAGATGCTCACCCCTCCGTTTTTTATTTTCCAACCAAGAACCTCATTTGCAATCAATGAGGCATCAGTTATTTGCCTATCATTAAGAAAAGCATTCTGGTGTTTAGAGACTAGCTTTCCCATAGCTGTTTTTAACCTTTCTGCCAGGACCTTAAGCTATGATCTTGTAGACACTCCCAATTAAACTAATTGGCCTATAGTCTTTGAGTTCTATTGCTCCTTTTTTCTAGGGAATAAGAGCTATGAAGGAAGTGTTGCATGATCTAACCATCCAGAAATGTTGATGGTAATGGTTCATAGCTGCAAGTATGACAACTTTGATGAAGTCCCATGATTTTTGATAAAATGCCGTTGTGTACCCATCTCGCCTTGGTGCCTTGTCGGGAGCGCAAGACTGAATAGCTGTCAATACTTCCTCTTCTTGAAGAAAGTTGCTTCCAGATTAAACGTTCCTCAACTGAGATGGATGGAATGCCCTCAAAGTTGGTTGGTGGCCTCCATTGTTCTTGTTCAGTGTACAAGCCTTCATAAAAATCAAGAGTTTCTTGCATTATCCTCTGCTTAGCTTCAATGATCTCAGTTCCCACTTTGAGTTTGTCTATGCAATTGCCCCTTATATGAGAATTTGCAATTTTTTGGAAGAACTTTATGTTCTTGTCTCCCTCTTTGAGCCATAAGCATCTGGATTTCTGTCTCCGTGAGATTTCCTCAGCTTTAACTAGTTGTTGAAGCTCAATTCTCAGGTTCATCATCTGAATAGTTTCCGGATCTGTTAATTGTCTACTCTTTGTTGCTTGCTCAAATGCTGCCAGCTCATCTAGAGCTTTGGTTTTTCTGGTCTCTACCTTGCCAAATACCTCTCTATTCCAGTTTGTTATATCCCTCTTCAACCTTCTCAATTTCTGAAGTAGTACAAAGTCGGCCCTGCCCACTATATTGTAGCTCTGCCACCAATATTCCAGCTTCTCTAGAAACCCTTCTGATTGAAGCCACATGTTTTCAAACTTAAAGTATGAAGGGCTAACATCCCAGTCTCCGCATTCAAGTAGAATAGTCTTGTGATCAGAGATCACTTCTGGAAGAGCTGATTGTTTTACATCTTTGAATGAGTCACTCCACTCGATGGAAATGAGAAATCTATCAAATCTAGATGTTTGCACAATATTATCACCCCTAGACCATGTAAATTGAGCCCCTTGTAATGGCAAATCAATCAGGTTAAGGTCCTGAATGGTGTCTGAGAAGGATCTCATGGCACTAGTCCTTCTCAAGCAATTAGATTTCTCGCTTTCAAATCTGCACACATTGAAATCACCCCTAATACCCAATGTCCATCCCATAACCCCCAAACTCCAGCAATTTCGTGCCACATCTCTTCCCTTTCCGGATCTGTGTGAGGTCCATAGATACCTGTAAAACACCATCTGAACTCCTCTTGAATGCTCTCTAGCATACAAGATATGGAATAAGAACCTTGGAGAGTATCTGTTTTGACCCACTGCCTCTTGTCCCTAATTATTATGACTCCACCCCTAGTACCACTTGCTTCTAAAGTTGCCCAGTCAGCCCACCTATTACCCCATAGTTGTTGTATCTGTGTAGTAGACTAGTTCTCTACTTTTGTTTCTTGCAAACACAAAACATCAACTATCAATTTTTGAATGACAGATTTGATGGTGCTCCTCTTGCTACTCTCATTAACCACCCCCCCCCCCAGCTTAGGATTTTTAGCTTCATCCAGAACCGGAGTTGTATTGCCTACCCCTAGTTCCATTGTTCTGGTGCCCCTTTTTGTCATAATTGATCCCACATATCAATCTTTTTATCTCCCCTTCTCCTTTGGCCTTCTTCTCTTTTTCAGGTTGCTGGTTGGGTTCTTGTTGTTGGATTTGGAATTGCCTCCTTTGCTCCATCCTTAGAATTATATCCAGAAGTTCATGTTCGAACCCAGTTGCGTTGACCCCAAAAGCTTTGCATGCCTTGACCATTTTAATTCTAGTCCACTTTGAAGTCTCATTTAGATTGGGTTTTTGAATTAACTGAGCTTCAGACCCACCTTCGTACCATGTTAAAGAGAGAGCTTCCCTGATCGAAATAGAGGAAAATTTCAAGCCTGATTGATTTGCGTGAGCCAAATCAAGATTTAGAGTTGGATTGCGAAGTAGTCGGGGTTTCCCTTCATGAGAGTCTGTTTCGTCGTCTGCTTCTGATGGGCAATTTGCACGGTTTTGACATGATTCTGTAATCAATGGAACGCTGACCATCGAACTTTGAAGTTGATCTTTTCCTGAAACCAACGACGGTATAGAATAGGGCATTAAATTTATTGTAATATGGGCTTGGCTTGTGACCCACCACTTTCCAGATGGTCTTTTCTTTTAAAAGCGTTGACTCCTTTTGGGCTTTTTAATTGGGCCTTTTTGTAATAGGTTTTGTCTAAAGCTTGGCCCAATTGTACATTATTTCCCACAGCCAAGAACCTTAAATATGTTGTAACCTTTTTTGATAATTTTTTTTTTTTTATGATCAGGGAAACCCGCAGCGGCTACTGTTTGGGTGCGCACAGGGTAAAACCACCGCTCCTATGCAATAGCTCGCAAACCATTTAGGAGTGGTAACCCGCACCAGGCAAGCCTGGTGCGACGAGCTCGACCCAGAAGGCAAACCACTTGCTTACGCTGGCAAGGGGTTTCGAACTTGAGACCTCCAACATGGAAGTCCCAAGCTCAAACCACTGGGCCATCCCGAAAGGTTTTGATAATTTTGATCTTGTGTAGGCCGGAGTACGAGACAAATGATTGGAAAAGGACATGAATCATAGGGATTGTACCAGCTATCCATCCCACAACCACATGTTGCTTTCACTTGCCCTACTTCCTCGAATTGATCCATAATCAATTAGTCTCTTGATATTGCAGAAGGCTCCCAGTTTATCTAGTGTATCTTTGTTAGAATGTGAGTCATAAGTACCCCCAACACTCCTTCCCAAAGCGTATCAATAATAAGGCCACTTCTATGTTTGAAATTGCTCATTCAAACATCCAAGCCGTGGAAGTCCTTCCTAAGGCTTCCATTATTTTGTGACTTTTATTGATCATTATTCTCGTTGCACATGGTTATTTAAAATGAATAATAAAGTTGAGTTCTCTATCTTTTAGAAGATTGTCCAAGCTCTTAACACAAAGGATGAATCGGTGATGGAAAATATAGTCGATGTGCATCAAATGGCATTTCTCGAGGGGCGACAGATTATGGATGTTGGCTAATGAATTTGTTGATTGCAGCATCAAACACAAAAGTCCAAGGATTCTATGCAAGTTGGACACTGAGAAGGCTTATAATCATGTCAATTGGGAGTTCTTGTTGACAATTCTTAAAGACATGGTTTTGGTGACAAATGGATAAACTTGATAAGATTTTGCCTTTCTAATGTCAAATTCTCAGTATTGATTAATGGTGGGCGGAAAGGTTTTTTTCTATCTCAAAGGAGGCTTAGACAAGGTGATCCTTTTCTATTCTTGATAGTCATGGAAGGACTTAATCATAATTAAGGTTGAACAGTTCAATGGTTGGATCAAAGGCTTTGGATCTCAACCAAATGACATTGAAGGAATGGAAATATCTCATCTTTTGTATGCTAATGACTCTCCAGGATTTTGTGGAGCTGAAAATCAAATACCTCAAAGTCATCCTAACTATTTTCGAAGCTTTGTCAAGTTTACATGTGAACTGGCAAAAAAGCTTTCCTTATCCGATCAAATGATGTTCCAAATGTGCTATCTCTCCTTGGCTATCAGGTGGGAGCTCTTCCAACAATTTATTTGGGGATGCCTTTTGGGGGCTAAAAATTATTCTATAGAAATCTGGAATGAGGTTATAGAAAAGTGTGACAAAAAATTGTCGAGGTGGAAATCCCAGTATCTTTCCCTATGTGGGAGACTAACTCTCATTAATTCAGTTTTAAATGCTCTTCCTACTTACATAATGTCTATCTTTCCATTACCCAAAGGGATAAAAAAAAATTGACACATTGAGAAGAGACTTTCTTTGGCAGGCAACAAAGAGAAGAAAAGCAGTAATTTGAGTAAATGGGAAGATATGACATTGAGCAAGAAACATGGCAGTTTAGGCATAAAGAACCTGAGTCTACATAATAGAAGTCTACTAAAAAATTGCATTGGAGGTTCAATAATGACAGTGCACATGGGAGGAATTTCATATCCCAGAAATATGGGATGCTAAACCGGTGGTACATAAATGATGTTAATATTCCCTATGGTAGCAGCCTGCATATTGAAAAAAAAAAAAAGTCGGCAAAAAAGCTCCCAGACACAAAAATCGAGGAATGTCCTAACCCAGTAGGGTCCTTCCCCTATGCCTCCGGTGATCCTTCCGATCACCGGATTCCACTCCTTTTTCTTTCTTCCATCTATCCTTGCAATCGATTTCAAAATGGAAGACAATATTTATTTTGCAGTTGGATTCAAGGCCTACGACATCTCAAGAATACTTGGTACGGCGGGAGCTTGGTACAACTGGACGGAGAGAATAGGAACTCCATTATGAGAATAACTTTCAATGCAATGGAATGGATTGTGCAGGCATTGCGGGAGGCATCACTGACAAAGGGGAACATGGTGAAGAGATGGAAGAAGAAAGATAGTTTCTCAGAAGTTCTCCTCTCTAGGAACTACAATAAATACGGTCGCTACATCATTCTAATAAATGTAAGAGGCAGGAGGAGGGGAGTAATTATCATCCCTGAACTAGCATTCAATTCAGGGTGGTTGAACATTGCGGAAAAGGTGGGGAGATTCATTAATAGTCATAAAAAGTTAATGAGCTTGGGGAATCATAGGTTGGTGAACAGGGACATTCCATATGCTACAGTGTTAAATGGGCTAACAAGGGGTCAAAAGTTGCTGAAAAGGAGAAGACAGTCCTAAAGGGAGATACAATCTTTGTTGAAGATGATCCAGAGGAGCACAGTGAAGTGCTAAAGAGGAGTCTGGTGGGTGCATTTGAATCCAGAGTCGAAGAAACAACGACTTTTGCAGAAATCAAGGGATGGGCAAATCGACTATGGAAACAAACACACGGTCTGAACATTTATGAAATGGGCAAGGGGCTCTTTTTATTTGAGTTTGCACTTAGGGTCACAACAGAGCAAGTGATCGAAGGGGACTAGGAGTGGAGGAATACACCGTTACCCTCCAATGGTGGAACCTGACGATAGGTACAAGATGCGGGAGGGGCACAAAAAGTTCGACTTGGGTAAAAATTTTAGGGTTACCTTTGCAATTCTGGGACCAAAAAATTTTCAATGCTATTGGAGATTTTTGCGGAGGGTGGGTAGAGACGGAAGAGGAAACCCAATTGAGAAATCATCTCAAATGGGCAAGAATCAGAATCAAAGGAGATGGAGCAGACATACCCAAAGAGGTGACCATTGACGGGGACGAAATATGCTATACGATGCCAATTTGGATCGAATCGTCGGTAAGGGTGTTCGCTGGAGAAGATTTGAACTTTGAAGTCATTACCCAGCGGATACGAGTTGGAGAACCACTAGGTAAAGATGAGAGCCTTCCGCAAAGTCAAAAAGCAACAAACACAGTAGGTGAATCACGTGTTTTGACAGAGGAGCGTGGGCAGTTCTCGAAAATAAATGGAGTGGGACGAGGCAAGTTCAATTCAAAGCAAAGCCCAATTCAAAGGCTTGGGCCAGAGCAAACTAAAAAAGGGGACCTTTTAAACAAAAAGCTTGACATATCATGTGACAAGCAAGGGAATTTTCTCGAAGGGTTAAATGACATCAAGGACCTAGCGTCTCAGTTCCTACATTCGTACAACAAATGGGAAAAAGCGAATATGGTGGAGTACATCAACAACTCTACAAATCACAATTACGAAGAGTCGATTAACCAAATGAAGGAGGTTATTAAACCAACTCGCAGTAAAGCAAAGGAGATCAACCAACCTAAGGATGTTTGGGAGAATTCAGGAGTACAAGAAAGAGGCTTTCAAATTCAAAGAAATTCATGATGTCGAGCCGGTATCCATACAAAAGATGGAGAGGTCAAAGCATCCGATTGGGTAAGTTCACATATTTTGGAACTTAGCGTAACTTACGGAGTGGCGTTTGAAGGTTTGAGGAGAAACACATGCATTCATCGATGAAGCTCGATGAAAGAAAGAGAGTGATGGAGAAGAAAGGGAAAATAGTGACACATCAACATCTCGACACGGAGGAATTGGCAAGAATGAGTGAAGAATTTGCAATGATTTGAATGAGGAAGTTGAAGGTGTAAGACACAAAGGGAGAGTCCAGCCACTAACTCTCAAATGAAAGTAAATATATTATCATGGAATGTTAGGGGGATTAACGAGATTTCAACAAGGAATCTAGTTAAGAGCTCTCTCCTTAAATGGAGAGTTGATGTTTACTGCTTTAAGGAGACAAAAGCCAGTAAAGATGTAGAGAGGATTGCCAAACAATTGTGGGCTAGTAGATGGATGAGGTGTGGGTATATCGAAGTTGATGGCAGCAGTGGGGGGTTCTAATTATGTGGGATTCAAGAGTTTGGGTGGGCAGCAGTGTAAAGGAAGGTGAATTCTCAATACAAATTTGAAGGTGTCCAAGATGGTTTTTGATGGTTTTTGCTGGTTTCTCACTAATGTGTATTCTCCACACACTAGAACTGAAAAATTAGAATGTTGGGAAGAAATTGCAGTTGTCAAGGAGCTATGTAGAGGTCCTTGGGTCACCTGTGAGGATTTCAACACTGCTAGAACAATGGCAGAAAGGAGAGGATGCAGGAGAATAATCAATGTAATGACTTATTTCTCAAGGTGGATAGAGGATATGGAGTTACATGACCCCTGTCTAAATGGTGGGAATTTCACCTGGTTCAGAGGGCCTAACCATCACAGTGTTGCTAGGTTGGATAGGCTTCTTTACTCAATTGAGTGGGAAGAACAATTCAGAAATACTAGACAACAAATTATGCCTAGAGTTATATTTGACCACAACCCCATTATGCTACAATGTGGTGATTGGGAACAACGGAAGTCTTACTTCAAATTCGAAAATTGGTGGACTAATGTAGAGGGTTTCAAAGATTTAATCCATGACTAGTGGAATGGTTTTGTTGTGGAAGGATGCCCAGACTTCAAACTTAGCATGAAATTAAAGATGCTAAAGCAGAAACTCAAAGAATGGAGCTATGTAACTTTTTCGGGAACTCACCAACAAGAAAAATGGGTTACTAAATGAGCTAGCTGAGATAGATTTGATCCAGAATGACAGAATGCTGACAGAGGATGAGATGATTATTAGAGCAACAATCCTAGTCGATCTAGAAGAGTTAGCAAAGAATGAAGAGTCCAGGTGGAGATAGAAGTTCAGAGTATTATGGCTAAAGTTTTGTCAAAAAAAAAAAAAACAGAGTATTATGGCTAAAGCAAGGAGGTAATAAAACCAAGTTCTTTCAAAGGGTGGCAACAGCACATAGGAGATACAACAACCATCGACAAATTGATTATTAGTGGGGAGGAGAGTAAAGATCCGAAAGAAATCAAAGATTAGATAACAGATTTTTATAAAAAGCTATACACTGAATCACAAAGCTGGAGGCCACCTTTTGTGATGATGAATTGCCCGAGAATAAGTCAAGAGGAGCAAGAATGGATGCAGAGATCATTCTCAGAAGAGGAAGTGGTACACATTCTCAAATTGTGTGATGGGGATAAAGCCCTAGCCCAGATGATTTCACTATGTGTTTTTTCAAGGAGTGTTGGGAGATCATAAAGGATGATGTGATGCAAACAATTCATATCTTCCATAAGAATGAAGTGTTTGAAAGATCCTTGAATGCCACTTTTGTGGCATTGATCCCTAAGAAGTAGGGAGCAGAGGAACTAAAGGATTTTAGGCCAATAAGTTTGATTTACAAAATCATCGCTAAGTTGATTACTAAAAGAATGAAAACAGTTATAGGGAGACTGATTAATGAGCATCTAATGGCTTTTTTGAAGGATAGACAGATAATGGATGCTTCTTTATTGGTTAATGAGTTGGTGGACTCCAGGGTAAAGCAAAAGATACCAGGTATCCTATGCAAATTGGATATAGAGAAGGCATACAACCATGTCAACTGGAACTACCTCTTTAAAGTTCTGAGTGACATGGGGTTTGGGAGGAAATGGGTGAATTGGATCAAGTTTGTGTGTCAACAATGAAGTTCTCAATCATTATAAATGGGAGTCCAGAAGGTTTTTTTCAATCACAAAAGGGAACGAGACAAGGAGATCCCATGTCTCTGCTAGGAGGGACTCAACTACATGGTTAGAAAGGCTAATGAATTGGGGTGGATAAGAGGTTTTAGTGCATATACTAACAGGGCTAATAACATGAAGGTCACACGTATGCAGATGATTCTCTTGTGTTCTGTGGTGTAGAAGTGTCACAAATTAGGCATCTGAGGGCAATACTAACCATATTTGAAGCCATATCCGGTCTACATGTGAACTGGCAGAAGAGTTGCCTGTTCCAAGTTAATCAAGTCAATAATATGCAAGGCCTAGCAGACAATTGGGGTTGTGGTTCTTCTTCCCACCAAATACCTGGGTATGCCCTTGGGAGCCAAGAACAAAGAATTGGAAGTATGGAGTGAAGTCTTGGAGAGAAGTGAAAGGAAGCTGACAAGGTGGAAGAGTCCATATTTATCACGGGGCGGTAGAGTGACTCTCATAAAATCAGTTTTGGATGCCCTCCCAACTTATATGCTAAGTCTTTTTCCACTACCAAAAAGCATTGAAAAGAAATTCAACAAGTTAAGAAGGATGTTCCTCCAGCAAGGGAACAAAGAGAAGCAAGGATACAACCTGGTTAGATGGGAAGAAGTGATAATGAGCTAAGCACAAGGAAGTCTAGGCATTTAGAACTTGAGTATTCAGAACACTAGTTTGTTGCAAAAATGATTGTGGAGATTCTGTTGTGAAGATACAACATTATGGAGGAGGTTCATAGCTGAGAAATGTGGCCTATAGAGCAACTGGATAATTGAAGAGGTGAATGGCACTTTTGGGTGCTCAGTATGGAAAACTATCAGGAGAATGTGGACTGACTTCAATGCGCACGTGACTTTCAGAGTGGGGAATGGCCTAAAGATCAATTTCTGGAATGAGACAATTCTATCCAGAAAATTAGGATGAATTGTCTTAGCGTTTTTGTTTTTTCGTGTAAACAAAATCTGGGGGGGGGGTGGTGGGGGGGTTGTAGTAGAGTTGGTATATTGAATTGGCAATGTATAATTGTATAGGGTTCTGGGCAGGGGTTTAAGCACCCTTTCGATGCTTGTTAAGTTTCCAACTTAGTGTCTTTTTCTGGGATGGCTATGTTTTTACTGAATACAACTGTTGTCTAAAAAAAAAAGATATTTTTGATGTTTTAGACTATTTGTAGGAACAACATAGAAATGCTCAAGTTGTATGTCATAATACTTTTGCAGGGGGACTATACATTTTGATGTTATGTTGCTCGGACTCTTCAAAAATGTCAAGGGATGCGTGTCGGATTCGCAAAAGTAGTGCATTTTTGGAGAATCCGACACGGGTGCGGCATCGAAAGTGAAGAGTCCACACAACTTAGTTTTGATGTATTATACCTGTGGATATATAGATTAATTGTTACCATTCTCAAAACAAGAGCTCATTTGGTCCTTATGTCTTTGTATTTTCCATTTGGTCAGTATATTTGGTCCCCATATCTTACATCAACTAACCTAAAGTCAACTTATGCTTTTTGGAGTTACCTTTTCGACACCCTTAAGGGGGTTTTAGTGGCCAAAAAGACTGAAATATGTGGATTAAAAATGCGAAAGAGCTCCTAGTCACGTGAAAAAGGAATAAGAATATCCACACTCGAAGCAAGGCATACAAGTCGACGCTTGGTACCTTCCACCGGAGTGAATCTTACGGACTTCGCCATCTTCTTCCCATAATATTTTTATGAAAATGACCTTCCCATACTATTGTGGCCCATCTTTCTGTTTCTAATTCTCTAATCTCTGTCATTCCTATATAGTTGATGTAGTCATCCACCTTCTCAAAGTTGTTAATTACACCTAGTTTTATTGGTCCGTGGAACAGTATGGTTTGTCGTTTTCAGGATTCCCTCTATCGCCTGAAGCAGTTCCACAAGCTTATCATCAAAAATCAAAATTATGTGGTTGTCCATCAATTTGGTTTAATGTGGAGTTATGCTGGTTATTCATTATTATACACCATGAAGCTAACTAATATACTCATCTCTTCTCAGGCAGAATATTGTCATCATAGGTGATGCAGATGGCATGATCCACTTGTAATACCACTGGAATCATCATTTTTAAACCAATGATTTTGGCAGATTGAAGTATTTTCCTTGGAATTGAGGGGAGAAAATCTAGTCATGGCACATGCCTTTCATAGAGGAAAAAGGCTCTAGATATTTTCGAGGCAGAATGTTACTTTAAAGCTAGCTTACAAATGACAGATTAATTTGCAAACAGAAATAAATAAGTGTCTCCACTCTAGCAGTTTAAACGTTTAGACAAAGTGGTTCACATGGTCCAAATGGTAAAGAAGAAGTCAATGTACATGAATTCAAATTTACTGCCACACATCAACAAAATATTTCTTGATAAAAAAATATAAAAAGATATGCATGTAATAGAGTGTATTGTAGACTGGAAACAAAAATAGAAACATTTGCTTTTTTAAAAGTTCAAATTTCCGATGAGACAATCTACAAAATTAATTGATCCCAATGTAAAGCTTCTAGGTCTAGCAAAATAACGGGAGCCAACTACCCAATCCTGGAAGGTATAGAAGATTGGTTAGAAAGTCGAACCTTTGACAACTACTCATCTAGACATCTCATTTAAGGGAAGTGTTGGCAATGAGTTCTTGGACTAATCATGAGATAGTCATTGGAGAATTATGGTTTGTATTTTGAGGTCAGCAAAAGGTTCCAAGAAAAACACTATTATATGAAGATAGCGCGATATATTTTCACACATGCAATGGGCTGGTTGTCCTTCATATAAATGTTTGACCACCAGCACTAGGTACTATTTTAGTTGGAAGCAATTTTTTTCTTGGATTGGCAAGAAATAGTTGGTCACCGCCGTCCATTACAGATGCAAGATAAAGGTCAGTGCCCCTTTGGGACTTTGTGAGAGTTAGTTTGGCTAAGACGGTTGATAAGAAGTGCTGAAATTATCACCCATGTAGTTGATTTGTGACTATTAGGGTGCCTTGCAATTGCATTTAATCAATCTTCACAAAAGAACCAGACATATTAAGATTGATTATCACTTTGAATGGCAAAATAGCATCTAAAAATATAATTACAACTTCTATTTGGCAAAATGATCAACTTGAGGATCTTTTATCCAATCACTTAAAGGAACGGGAATATATATTACATGTAACAAGCTTATAGCATATGATGTATATGCTTCATTGAGAGAGAAAGCATTGATTTTGAATAGGTAATTATGTAATTACTCTAATATAATAGATAAAGGAAGCCACATTCAACATAGGATCCCATTATCAACAGAATAGGATTCCAACAATCAATGGAATAATAGTAAATAAGGTTATGTCTAAATACACAATGGTTGAGAACCAAAGTTCTTATGTATTCTCAAACATTTTACTTCCTCTCAAGTTTATTCTCTATGTAAACACACAGCGTGCAATTAAAAAGAATTATCTTTCATAATGCAGAACTTTGTAGGAGTAGTGACAAAAAGAGACACTATATGGAAGAAAGTGGCTTATGCACCAGGTGGTTAAAACAAAAATAGTTGCATCTTACATAAACAAAAACGTTACAGGATTAAAATAGATCTTCGAATAACAAATATCAAAAACCCTAAAAGTGAAGGACAAACCATTTAAAAGTGAGACTATAATTGTTGAAATATAGATATCCTATTTTCTTTGTTTTTTCATGTCGAGCTTTGGAAAGCCACTGAGAGGGAGAATGAATGATAGACTGCTAAGAGTCCTGAATAAAGCATTTATAGCTTTGAAGAGGAGAAACACTCATGATACAAACAAGAAAAATCCAACCTCACTAAACCAGGTTGGAAAGGAAGATGACGTACTCAAGAAACATGACCTCATGTTTTGCATGACCTCGAGAAACCAGGTTAAAAAGATGCACAACTTCACATGTTGTGCATAGAGCTTCAAACTCATGGCAACATCACAATCGATGTTTCCCACATAGACCTCTACTCTGAGTAACTGGTGAAAATATGTTCACAAATAAAAATAAATAATCTATAAAGAAAAATGTTCTATCCCTTGTATGCCTGAATCAGACAAAACTAAGAAAACCTAACAAACATAAACGGAGTTTTCAAAGGAAATTCTATGCCACTCACTACATGCTACAATTGCAGTCAAACTGAAATTAGGGAAGGATGAGTACATCAGTATAATAGAAGGACATTTAAACCTGAAGCTTCTTCCGGAGCTTTTCCAACTTTTCATACTGCTTCTCAATTTGTTGAACCTAGCAACAATGCAAGAAAAAGAGACAAGGAAATGAGCAAGCAGGAAATTTTTGGAGATCAACTTCAACATATGGGAGAGAAAGTAATTGAGGGAAGGAGGGAAAACGAAATTAGCGGTGTTAATTTTCCAAGATAAACATATATAAGATTCTGCAGCAAAACCTGCTTAAAGAAATCATCAAGACCTAGTTCCCCAGAGTCTATTGGTCTTTGTATTCCCATTTCAATATCTTCATTTCTATCATTTTGATGCCTGGGAGCCTCAAAGGTATCAATACCATCCTACAACACAAATCAAACAGATAATGAAAAACAACATTCTTATTTTTCATTGACAAGCGCAAATCAGAAGAATGTAGGGTTTTACAAGGAATGCATAAAGTGACATGATACTGAGACTCGATCAATACCACAAAATAATTTAAGGAAAAAAAACTACTTGTAGAGCCTTGTGATAAGCAAAACCAGTTCCAAACCAGAAAAGAGTACAACAGTCACCATAGGTTGACAACCAACTTAAGTATAATTTAACTATGATGAATCCTCCAAATGTGAACCTAAATATACTGGAATACATAGAGATGATTCATATAGTCATCTCAGCTAATTTTGGGTTAAAGTGCACTTGACAGGTAAAAATACTGGTCTTCTAAAGAGCCACAGAAGTATTCTAAGATCTCAAAAAAGTACAGCACAACATACATCAAATATGAGCCTGAAATAATTATTCAACAAAGAGAAAGGAAAATCTTGGGATAAGTATTTAATAAGTAGTTAAACATGAGAAGACAAAGGTATTGTTTCTATCACATGTCTTATTAATTGGACAGAAAAGAAAAGCATTTGCAAAATTCTAATAAAAAAGAGTTTTTGATGCCGACTGTGAGAAGGAAATGAATTTTCAGGTGTCTCACACAAGCTAGGAGAGTATATACAACTGGAAATTTTAACCATAGATCACAATAACCAATTATTTTCTGGATCAAGTCTGAGATTCAGATTATGCATAAAGCAAAATGGATCTGATCAGTCCGTTCTGAAACCTACAACTGTTCATGCTAACAGGATTCCCTAAAAACTTTTTCCCAGTAAGATTGTCATAATGATAATTTATAAGCATTAGCAACATTATGGTCAATACAAACTCCTCTTTTTCTTTTTAACAACAATAGGGTCCGGATTAGCTTGCGCACCTCTTTCAATCCTCTGGCTATTCACTACCTCCTACCACCAAAGGTATATGACAAATCTAACAACAAAGGCAATACAGATGGAATAAATCATTTGACACTTTATGCTTCTGTTGAGATTTGGACCTTGGTCTCCATGGTCCATTCCAACCTCATTGACAGTTAGGACACACCCTTGGGTGTTGGTCAATACCAAAAAAACATGCATTCATGTTTCATAAAACTTAAAGGGGATACCATTTATTAAGACTCTTTTTAGAGAAACCAATGATTAAGACTCATTATTCCACAAAGGGAAGAGCAAGCTAAAGTATGAACTCAATAAACATGTTTAACTGTAACTTAAGATGTCTTTACCGCCCAATGAAGCCAAATAAGGTATCTTCTTTTACTTTCTTTGTTATGTTGAAACAGCATTTTGTTAGGAGCCACACTAACAGACAAGTAATATAGTAGAAAGAGAAGGGGAAAACAAGGAATTTTCTTCCTTCACCTCTTCTCTCACCCTTAGAAGTTACATTTAAAATGGGCTGAATCTTTGTAGCTAAAAGAGGACGTCAATGCAGCTTCAAGCCTTCAACTGGCAATGCAAAATGTCATAGAATGCGTAGCACATTTATAAAATACATTATCCATGATCAAGTACATTCTAAATGTTTTTTCTCCAAATCAAATCAAGGAGAAAAAATAGGAAATCAAGAAAATTGTTATGTTTAGAAATCAACTGCATGACAGTAGCTAAGAAAGTCCAATATTTGCAGTTTTTAACAATTGTCAAAATCCAAAATGTCATATTTCTGCAGTCCAATTCCCACTTTCAGCTTACCCATCTGCTATAAGTCATATATAATGCCTACTACACATAAAGTTCCTTCATTAACAACCATAAGCTCACTACCAAACCTATTCTTCAAATCAAAATAAGCAGACGGAATAAATAAAATTGCTGACAATACAGCAATATTTGACAAATTGAGCTACAAAAGCTGTGAAAGATGAAAAAAATCTCAAAAGTAATTTGAATATATCTATCTAATTATCAGCAGCAAAAGAAATTAAGAATATTGATGTACATGGGGAGAAAGAACTTACATTTAAAAGGTCATTCATGGTGATACAGAAGAGTTAAGGATCTTTATTGGCTCTCTCTTTCAGGTTTTGCTTCCACCCTTCACGATTTTAGAGAGAGAAAAAGAAATAAAGAGAGAGAATGTGTTTTGCTTTGCTGTTCAAACAGCGAGTGAAGAAGGGGAAGAGACAGCGGTGAAGGAAGTTTTTTCTTATATTCATTTGGGATAATTTGAAATAAAATATCAAATTTTAAAGAGAAAATGGTCTAAAATTCCACCAACCTATATCCGAAATTTCAACTACACATTTCAATTTTACGGGTGTTCTATTACCCATCTGAACTTTATATTTCTCTATTTTATACACACCTAAGTGCTTACCTGTCATGGGAGGTGTTCTCACCTCCTCTAGGCGCGTTAGAAGGTTAATTTTGACAAAAAATTCCTCCTTCTCCAACAGTCATCTTCCCCACCTTTAAATAAACCATTATTTCTTCTTCCCCACCATTAACCCTTGTTCCTTTTACAAAAAATTTCACAATTTCCTCTCAATATTAAGTAAGGTTTAGTTGTTAATGTTCATTTCTACTTCAAATTTTGAATTTAGGATTTGTAATCTACTCTAATTTCTTATTTAGGTCTCTAATTTGAATTTTGAATTTTCTCGAAATTCAAAATTGGCTTGTATAAGAAAATTGAGAACTTCTCTTAAAATAATTCAAACAAAGATTAAGAAACTAAAATTTTTGAGGTTTTAGAAATGGAACTTGGAATTTCCACTTTAATGGCAGAAAATTTGTAGTCAAAGAAAAGGAAAAAGAAAAGAAGAAAGGGTTGAAATAGAAAAGAAAACAAATATAAAAGAGAAATAGAATAAAAAAGTAGAATAATAATATTTTAATAAAAAAGTACAATATATTTAAGTGGCATCACACAATTCCACCACTTACCACAAATCTGGGTGTGACCTTTTAAGTGTGTAGAAAATAGAGAAATATGAAGTTCAGGGAGGTAATAGGACTCCCGTGAAGTTAGAGTGTGTAGTTGGGATTTCGGGTATAGGTTAGGGGGGTTTTAGACTATTTTCTCAATTTTAAATAAAGTATATTTATTATTTCAATTATGTTTTCTATTTTTAAGAATGTAAAAATTTGATTTATAAGTCAATATCTTATAAAAAAAAAAATTAAAATTTTGTTGTAAAACTTAAGAACAAAAAAACAATATAAAGAGAAAGACAAGAAGAATATAAGACAAGAGTAACAATATGAGATAACTTTCTTCTTCAAGTGTTTATCAAATCTTCAAGTGTCTACAATATGAACACTTATGCCTCTATTTATAGTGTAACATAGAGGCATACAAAAGGTTAGTCATAAACATGACATTAACATGAATATAATGGGAGAGGTTATGGAAGTGAAAAGTTACAAGAATAATGGTTATAAAGGTGGAGGTTATGGAGGTTATGAAGGTTATGGCTATCTACATAATGGAGGAAAGTAATGGAGTAAATTCTTGATGTAGTGGACATCCACAATATATTATTTTATAACACTCCCCCTTGGATGTTCATAAATAATATGCCTCGTTAAAACCTTACTAGGGAAACCCAATTGGGATAAAACCATGGTTAAGGAAAAGAGTACAACGCGTATTTTTCTCATAAAAACTTTACTTGATATCTTGAAAACAATGAATTCCAATCTGGTATCACAACTTCTCAAATATTGATGTTGGCAATCTTTAGTGAATAAGTTTACAAGATTATCACTTGAATGGATCTTTGAACGTCTATCTCACCATTTTGTTGAAGATCATCTGTGAAAAAGACTTTTGGTGAAATATACTTTGTCCGATCTCCCTTGATTGTATACTCCCTTCAATTGAGCTATATATCATTTTTGTATATGGTGGCTGGAATATCCTTTTCAAAAGAAAATCACATATTTTCTGAATATGATAGATCATGATTCCAACCAAACACACTCCCGACTTTATTCATAGATCAATATTATTTCTGCATGATTTGAAGAAGTGGTTACTAATATGATTCTTTGAATTTCCAAGATATCGTTGTGTCTCCATATGTAAATAATAGTCCATTGGCGATCAAGCTTTATGCAAATCAAATAAATATTTTGCATCTACATAATCAAATCATTTCTGACTCATGGATTGATCATTTCAATTTTATTGAAGCTTGTCTTTTCTTATGAAATAAAATCACACATCTTCTATATGCTGAGTCACTTGCTTTGTTAGTTTCTTGTCATAACTTGAATGATAATATGAAAATCCTTCCACATAACTTTCGTTATGTATATCAAATAATCTTCTAGCGTTTGCATAACCAACAATCTGTAAGTGCATCAATTGCACTAATACATGGCATTTTAAATCATTTTCATGAGATCAAAAAGATTCTTTCTTTGTGTTAAGCAGTCTCAAAATCATTGGGTACTCAATGGAATTGTGAATTGTTTAAGACCTTTTAAATCCTTCAAGGATTTTCATATAACCTTCGTCGTCTAGTTAGACATAATAATTATTCATTATGCATATTCAAGTATTTCATCTATTACCAAACTGAAACAAGTCTCATTGCATCCACCATTGGATAATATATCTCCATTTAATAATGTCAACATTTTTGTGGAAATCCTTTATGCCCCAAGGCACAAACCGCACATTATATCTTATGTTTATATTTTCTTACAATGATTCATTTGTACCACACTAATATTATAATTTGATCCATGCATTATAAGACCAAAAACATCACTTTTCTAAGTGAAACAAAATATACTTGAATAGTGTCAATAATTTATCTGTCCACACTATATGACAAATTTGAATTTAAGATCCTCGTAACCATTTATTGCGTTGAGTGCTACTTCATATCAAAGATACCGTCGACGGTCATTTTGATATCAATTCCAATACGACATAACTTATCGAGATCTCTTCATTTCTCATCATTTTCAGGTACCTGAACATTTGTCAAGATTTTATGAAGTGTTATGTCATAGTGCTCTTTCAAAGCACTTACCTCATTATCATGACCATTTTGATAATTTGCTCATCTCCTTCCTCAAGGAGTTTTACGTTTGGAATAGATTGGTCTATCACGCTTCTGGTGTACCATAGACTCTGTCCTTTAAGGACTATTTATTGGAGCATTTGCAACTTAATTAAAATATTGGGTCAGCAAATACATCTGGCAAATTATTTGCAACATTTTGCAAATGAATTATCTTTTGAACTTCAAGTTCACATTTTTTTAACGAGGATCTAGATAATTCACCCACACATAATTTTCAGCTGTTAAACATATCTCCCCCTAATGTTAGGAAATCTAACATTTACCCCCAACCTCATTTAGGGATCCATCTTTGTGCCTGGTGGAGCAATAAAATCATATGTGCACGCATCAAATTT
This sequence comes from Solanum pinnatisectum, assembly GCA_035578085.1. Lineage (NCBI taxonomy): Eukaryota > Viridiplantae > Streptophyta > Magnoliopsida > Solanales > Solanaceae > Solanum > Solanum pinnatisectum. Next base: position 23,971,695 of record CM069076.1, read on the forward strand.
TTAGATGGAAATTATTTGGTTCCTAACTCTGAAGCAATTGTGATGGGAGAACCTTGTTGGCTTGATGCATACACGTTAAATAAACTCATCTCATACCAAATTTTATATGAGAGATTTGTTCTCATAATCAATGGTCTAGCTATAATTGGAGGCAAACAATTTCTGCTAAACCAACTAGTATTATCAACATAATGTTATAGTTTGGAACTTTGCTCTTAATTTAACAATTTGAGCAAACAACCTTACAAGAACCAATTTGTAAGTTGATACAAATGCACATGTGACCATACCATAGATGCATCTACTAAATCATAATAGTAAGCGGTCCACATGGCAGGTGAATGGGCCCATATTCACCTTTTTATATGTTTCAAATAATTTTAGGGGATACAATCCCAACCTCGGCTGGTACAATGATCATTTTATCATGAGAACAAGCAACACATGAGAATTCTTGAAGAATCTTTTATTTTTTCAACATATAACCACATGAATTCTCAATTCTTTTGCATTGCATTTGAACCGAAATGGTCAACCGGTTATGCCAACTGATATTTATTCTAGTAAACTTCTAGTTTACTTTTGCATGCGATTCCATCATCATGCCTATATTTGTATACAACAAACAATAGAAAGACGGGTAACCTTTTATGTAAATATTCATAAACCATTTTGATTGTAGTAATCTAAAGATATTTGATCTTTCAATAATTTACAGTCTCAATATAACAATTATTTTCAATTCCTCCAAAACTTAAAAAAGTTTCTTTTGAGACTTACTACAACCTCAATATTATGAACTATTTTCATTTATGGATAGTAACAAATTAGTTCTTCTGAAACTCTTAATTAAGTTTGAGTACTGCCACAAATTTCACAACATCATTTTTATGGTGACCATCTCCTTCAAGGAGAATACATGCAAGACTTATTTCTTGACAACCAATGACAACTTTGTGTTGCCATACAATAATATTTATTTTTGGTCATGGCCACAACCTTTATAGGAAACAATTATTTCTTTCTTTTGTTAGCAATAATTCATGATAGAACATACCACAATATTTGTGATGTACTCAAAGTATAAGTCCAAATAATCATTTATGTCAAAATATTTCTTTTCAATCTCTCAAACCTTCCGTAGAGGTGAGATGTGACATTTATCCAACAATACATGAATATGTTCTTATCCATACGAACACAAATCACATTTTCTTGAAGAAATGGACCATAACCATTTGTACATGCTCCATAAGTTTTTATTAGAAACTCATTGTCATGCTTTGACATCATCAAATTTATGTGACTCACCTCAACATCACTTTAAGAGGTCAAATGTACCAAATGTACTACCTCTTTGTATACCTTTATTTTGATGGAGGATTTACAAAACTTTTCAAATTTGGGTTGGACCAACAACAATGTGCCCAATAACTTCACATACCACTTTGATGGATCAAAATTACTTCACATTTGAAGGAGCATCTTAAGAAACAATGTGTCCAATAACCTTTCATACCACTTTAATTGACTAAATTACCTTCACATTTGAAGGACCATTTTAAGAACCCATAATGTTCTTCCTTTTAACTACCACAATGATGACCATTAACATTTTAACACACTCATATTCATACATTCAACCACTTGTCATTTTTCAGACATATTATGCAATGCTACCACATTCACATAAGAGAATGGAGCAAATTAATTGGGCAAATTTCATGACTTTTAGTCAAAAGTATACAATTTTATGTTAGTCATCATCATATCATCACTATAGTGCATTAGGACTTAAACCCAATGTCTTACTCATATAAAAATGTCTTTGGTGATAAATCAATGGGACTTAAACCCAACTTCTTATTATCATGGTGCACCGAGACTTTAACTCTATGTCTTACCCACTTGGTGCGGTGAAACTTGAATTCACCGTCTTACCCTCAATCAATGTCTTGATAAACCAAATACGTTACCAAAAAAATAATTATCGAAAACCATAAATATAATCTGAATTTGACTTAAAGTACAAGAAAACTAAACAAAATCAATTAATTAGAACAACATGTTAGAATCATATGAAAGTCCCAAGTTAAAATAAATTTAAAACATTTTAATAGTCCCTATCAACATTGTTATGAAGATTATCATAATTTACTAACCATTTTAAAATAACCACAAAACAAGCTTTGTTAGTACAAATAATATAAAGATATGAAGTATACATGCAACTGAAAAATTACTAGGATAATTCATAAAAATCACCTACCATTGATTCTTGACGGAGAATGAGCAACTCGTGCTGATAACGTGTTGTAAAACTTAAGAACAAAAGAACAATATAAAGAGGAAGACAAGAAGAATATAAGACAAGAGTAACAATATGAGATAACTTTCTTTCTTTCAAGTGTTCACCAAATCTTCAAGTGTCTACAATATGAACCCTTATGCCTCTATTTATAATGTAACATAGAGGCATACAAAAGGTTAGTCATAAATATGACATTAACATGAATATAACTGGGGAGGTTATGAAAGTGAAAGGTTACAAGAATAATGGTTATAAAGGTGGAGGTTATGGAGGTTATGACTATCTACATAATGGAGGAAAGTAATGGAGTAAATTCTTGATGTAGTGGACGTCCACAATATATTATTTTATAACAAATTTTAAATTTTACAAAAAAACTAAGAGGAACTTTGACATATAGCTAGTTCAAAATAGTCTAATTACTCTCCATAGCTATAGTTTGATAATTACAATTCGTAGCTATATGTTATAGGGAGGAGAGAGACGAGCGAGATTGAGAGAGAGAGGAGAGAGGCAAGTGAGAGAGGGCAGAGAGTGGGAGAGAGGTGAATTGTATATGTATATCGGTTAGATAATTGTATACTATACATATGTATTTGTATAGAGTTTTTGGCTAAAATCATCCCTCAATTATAACTCAAATCTAATGTACATCCTTATATTATATAAGTGAACAAAAAACATCCTTATATTATCAGAAAAATAACAAGAATCATCCTTCAGTCTATTTTTGTTAAGAAACTGATTGAACCAATAATTTTTTTTTAATTTAGTCATGTCTTAGCCACGATGGGAAGATCAAAGTTACCAACAAAGAATAAGGATATGGATAGGAAATGAATCTTTCATTCTCAGAATTTAAATTTTGTATGTTGTTTGTTTATATGTTTTTTGCATCATCAAGTAAATTAACTTGCAACAATACATAAATATTAAAATATTTATACAGTACATTCCGATGTTTAGAAAAATTATGTAAAAAAATTCATTTTAAAAATATTACTCCCAACTATTTTGAGATTTTTTTAAATAAAATGTTTAGTATGTATATACGTTATATACAATGCAATTCACATTTTATACAATGTACAGAAATGTTGGAAATTTAGTGAAATTATGCAGGCATTTAGTTATGAAAATAAAAAAATAATTACTTTATTTGAAATTTTTGAAGTTGGAGTTGTATTTGACCATACTTTTTACAAAGAATATTTATAATTTGAATATATTTTGTCTGAATATGACTTAAACCCTCAATTTCTAAAAATTAGAAAAATCACCAAATTTGACTTGCTTAACCATGTGTACATATATTCATTCGACTTGGCACATTTTTTTGTTGTGACGTGTGTTTCTAAGAAAAATTGACAAAAGGATGAATCTTGCAATTTTTTGGATAGTGCAAGGATGTTTTTTGTTCACTTATATAACATAAGGATGTACTTTAGGTTTAAGTCATACTTGAGGGATGATTTAGGCAAAAACTCTATTTGAATATATGGCCAATGAGATTGGGAGAGGGAGGAGAGAGGCGAGCGAGAGAGGGCAGAGAGTGGGAGAGAGGTGAATTATATATGTATATCGGTTAGATAATTGTATATTATACACATGCATTTGTATATATGGCAAGTGAGCTTGGGAGAGGGAGGAGAGAGGCGAGCGAGATTGGGAGAGGGAGGAGAGAGGCGAGCGAGAAAAGGCAATAATTTGTATAATTCACAACTCATTTGTACAATTCGCGGCTACGTTTGTATAATTCGCGTATTTTTTATAGGGAAAAATGATAAATATACCCCCGAACTTACGTAAATGGTCTCTAAATACCTTTCGTTATACTTTTAGGACACTGATAACCTTACCATCCAAATTTTGGGTTGTATATACCTTTGATTTAATGGAGAAACACGTGTCACAATCTTAACGGTCTATACAAAAATTATTTTATTTTTATCCATAGTTAAAAAAACCCACCCAAAAACCCACAAATAATTATAACCCGAGAAAAAAATCCCTAAAAGACCCATTCCCAAATAAACTCCAATTTTCTTTTCTACATTGTTCTATCAACCAACTGCAACCAATTACCACCTCACCCCGGAACTTCAAAACACCGCCACAACTTATCTTTTCCAACGGAGCTCCACAAGCCAAATTACTTCTAATTGCTACTAAACTCAACCTCCCTTGCTCCACAAACCAAATCACTTCTAATTGCTAATTAACTCAGCGTCCTCGCTCCGGCGAAATCAGCGATGCAACAACTCTTCGGCCACCATAAAACTTGACCATTTTGAACTCGTCTTTCCTTCATCATTGTTCTTGTAGCATCGACGAACAGAACCAACAAAATTCAAATGAATTTATAATCACAAAAGTTATATCTTTTTTTTTGCCTTAGTGAATTTCGAATTTATAAACAATTGGGTGTTGTGGATTTTTAGTAGCTTGTGATGATTTAATAATCGAAACCTTTCACTAATATCTCACAAGTTCAAAATAAATCGATAAGTCTCTCTGTCCTTTCTCCCATCTTCCCCTATCCTTCTTGAAATCAAACATACGATTATTGTCTCACTTTTGTGCTACCTTCATCAGATTTATCGATTACACAAGAGAAGAGCATATATACTTGGGGGTTTTTCGATTATAATATGGGTGTGGGTCGTTTTGTTTGTGGAGCATCTGCCGGAGAAGAATGGTGTGGTAGAGTTAGAAGTGTTGATGTATTTCTTGGGGGTGTTTTGATGGTGGAACAATGAAGAAAGGGAAAATGAGTTTATTTGGATGTGGGTCTTTTGGTTTTTTTTGGGTTATACTTATCTGGGTGGGCTTTTAAATTATGGATAAAAAATTAATAAATTTTGGATAGGTTGTTAAGATTATGACACGTGTCTCTCTATTAGTTCAAAGGATATATACAACCCAAAATTTGGACGGTAAGGACATTGATGTCCTAAAAGTGTAACAAAGGGTATTTAAATACTATTTACGGTAGTTCGAGGATATATTTGTCCTTTTTCCCTTTTTTTATAATTGAGTAATATAAAGTCTGTAATTATACAAATATGATAAAACTTGAAATAACAAGTTGATACAAACATAAACATATGAAATTTAAACAGTTATACAAAGAAGAATTGCTAGTTGCGAATTATACAAATGTGGTGAATTATACAAATGTGGCTAATTATACAATTCGAAGTCAGTCCATGTAATTAATGGTTAATGTTAGTTGGGAATGGTAATTATAACAAGCTATTGCTATGATGAGTAATTAAGTAGTATAAGTTTGCTTAACCGCATAATTTTCCAAAAAAAAAAAACTCATATTTGGTATGAAGAAATTATTCATATCATGTGAATGTGACCGAATTTTTTGTATAAAAGAATAGTTAATTATTACCTGGTTTATTACTCTTGTATGTTTAAATAAATATTTATTTAAAAGTTCACAAATGTAAATATTCATAAATTTATAAAAGAAATGGAAAAGGATCAAAATTGCCCTTGAACTATGCGAATTGCCCATTTATACCATTTGTTACATTTTGAGATAAAAAATGCCCCTATCGTTATCCTAAGTGACCACAAATATCCTCAACAGTTAAAAACCCAAAATTTTAGTGCCATGGCAAGCCATGTGGGACTAATCCCTACACCTAAGCGTTGTTAATTAGGTTTCACTTGAAAAAACTAGACATTTAGCGGCGACAAAAGTCGCCAAATTCCCAAAATATCGCTATTAAAGATTTTCATTGATTTTTAGTTAGAAGTAGAAGTAGAGGGCGCCGTTTGCCCCACACTTCAGAAAAAGTAAAAAAGTATGGATGAAGTAAAAAAAAAGTACATATTAAATTATGATTTTGCGTTTTTTCTTCTTCTTGTTTTTAAAAAAATCACAAATGACAGTCAGATCTATTGTAAGTAGTCAAATTCTGGCCCAAATTTTTATTTTATTTCCAACAATCAGATCTATTTTTTTTTGTGAGAATATTCTAATTTCACAATATGTCATTCGGGATTGATATTTTTGGCTCCAAAAATATAGGAAGTTCAAGTGTTATGATGACTTCCAAACCATTAATGGAAAGCTCAAACTATGGGCTTCTTCGGTTGAGTTGTGGTGCAAGGGTCAAGGCATCCAAGATCACTTAACCAACAATGCTTGTGTGGTAGATGAAAAGGCAAAGCACAATGGGAGAAGGTTGATGCTCAATTATGTAGTCTTCTATGGCGATTTATCGATTCCAAGTTAATACCCTTGTTTCGTCCATCCCAGACATGTTATTTAGTTTGGGAAAAGGCACATACTTCTATATTACCTCTTCAAATTTCTTCAAAGCATGCTCCATTACAGATCCTTCAGCCCTAATTCATAAACGTTTGGGACATCCGAGTCTATCCAAACTATAGAAGATGGTTCCTAGTTTGTCTACTTTATCCACATTAGATTGTGAGCCGTGTCAACTTGGAAAACACATCCGTGATATATTTTCCCGTAGTACCGAGGGTCGTTCAGAGTTTATTTTTTCATTAGTCAATTATGATATTTGGGGTCCTAGTAGAGTCAGTTCACCTTTAGGTTTTCATTATTTTGTTAATTTCATTGATAATTATTCAAGATGTACTTGGGTTTTCTTGTTAAAAGATCATTCTGAGTTATTTTTTATATTCAAAAGTTTCTTTGTTGAAATCCAAAATAAGTTTGGTGTTTATATTCATACTTTTCGTAGTGATAATGCCTTAGAATACTTATGCTCTTAGTTTCAGGAATTTATGATTCACCAAACATCTTGTCTGTATACCCCTAAACAGAATGGTGTAGTAGAAAGGAAGAATAGGCATCTCACTGAGACTGCTCGCACTCTCCTCATTGGATCTCATGTTCCGCTGCATTTTTGGGGCAATGCAGTGCTTGCATCTTGTTATTTAATTAATAGAATGCCCTCATCTTCTATTCAAAATCAAGTTCCATATCCCATACTATTTCCTCACTTACATCTATACTCTATCCCCCCTCGTGTCTTTGGGAGCACATGTTTTGTTCATAACTTAGCCCTAGGTAAAGATAAGTGAGCTCCTTGTTGTAATAACCTGGTAGGTTATTTTTGAGAATTTTGAACTATTCGTTTAACTTGAGTTAATTAATTGATGGGTAATTGTAGATAATTGACTTAATCGATAGTTAAGGGGCTAAAGTGAGAATTTATTTAAGACCCTATACTATTTGACCCATATATATATACACATATATTAAAATAAATAGTTGGGTTTATCACTTTTATACTTAATCATTTAGAAAGAAAAGGGCGTCGGTTACAGAAAAAAATGGCACGAAGAATTGCAGGTATGCAAATTTCCCTCGACCTTCCATTTTTGTATATGCCTACATTAATTACTCCATATAAGAGTATTATTATATGATAGAAATATTGGGTTGGAAAATAAAGTTAGTGGTTGGTAGGCTTGTTGGAATTGTCGTGACCTTTTGGATCTAAAGGAACAAAAATTTTGGTGGTTAATAGATGAATGGTAATCATAGTAATCATATTTCCTACGGAAGTTTTGTTTAACCATTCCACAAAATGGAATTTTGTTATTCCTTAACCAATGGGAAGACATTTACTAAATTAGTGCAATTAATATTTGATTATATATATATAAAGGAATGGAGTTGGCATCTTATGATATTTATGCAATTGGCTTGAAATGATGTAATGTGCAACTTAAATTAAAGAATCTGTAGTGCACTTTTGGAGATAGGGAGAGTAGGAATTAAGTAGCCAATTATTGGCCATGAATTGACAATTAATCATTATTAATGGTAGATAAGTGATCTTAGGCATATTTATATGCCTAGAAATCTAATAACGCCCGTATTTAAGCTAAGTTTGAATTCAATATGTATTTTTTTTATAGTCTTATCGAGTCTTTTGGTTGTATATAAGTTAACCAACATGATTAGTTGTGTAGGTGAGCGTAAAGGGAGAAATGAGCACTAAAATGGACATTGGGAACACAAAAGATCTGAGTCGAAAAGAAGCAAGGAAGAAAAGAATTCCAAGGCATAGTCATATCGCGGAGAGGAATTATATTTTGGCTCGTGAAATAAAGTTCCAGGCAGAGCACTCCGTGTCCTCTCCGCGATGCAGAGAGGGATTCCTAAATTAATTCGCGAGATTCGAATTTAGGCAGAGTGTCCTGTGTAGCTGCCGCATCGTGGAGAAGAGAGAATATCTCATAACAAAATCTGGGAATGCCTCCGCGTCGCGCCCCTGGGTTCCAAATTTGGTCGTTTCGACTTTAGTATAAATAGGTTAATACTTTATTTTATTAAAACATTCTTTTTCTAAGTTTTGAAGAACGACGACTTGGAGAGCTATTTCATCATTTTTTAGGGTTCTTTCCTAAACTCTTTTACTTTCGATCTTTCTATGATACATAAACATTGTTTGATCGAATCTATGATTATGAGTAGCTAAATACCCTAGTTCTAGGGTTGTGGCTACAGGATGATTGTACTTTATTGAGTTTTGATCGGTTAATATCAATTCTCATATGAATCTTTCTTATGTTCTTGTGTTCATATTTCGTGCCTGATCACCATTAAAATAAGCACTTTGTCCGAATTGAACTCGAAAGAGGAATAAGAGGATAGAACGTGGGGCATAATGAGCATGATTTTCTCTTAATATTTAGGGTTAATTTGTATCTAGGATAGGGATATACCTAGAAACCATGCTTGGTCACTATACAGGAAGAAATCGTAATGTTCGGTACTTGATCCAGCCTATCTTCGCTCAACGATGTAGTTAGGTTGTCATTTATTATAGGCGATTAGAGGTCGGAAGACCATGATCATACATTTAACCCTATGATTCATTAATTTGATAGTTGATAAATACCCATTTAAATGATATTAATTGCATGAATCCTGATAAAAGTTGTAGCCCTGGACTTTACCCAATCATTGTTTTAAGCCCTTGAAATTAAATCGCGTTTGTTTAATTCTGTTTGACTTTTAGATTATAAAATAAATCATTCTTGAAATCTTGATATCACTTGTGCTTAGTTGAAATATTGGAACAATCGAGTTTTCTAATCGTAAGTCCCCGTGTGTACGATATCCGACTCTTTGTAAGAGCCAATTTAATACTTGAAGGACCATGTGCACTTGCGTGTGTGATTTGAGCCCAACAAGTTTTTGGCGCCACTGTTGGGGACTTTAGAATTAGGAATTATTAGATTTTTCTGATTTCTGAAGTTGAAAAAGCAAGTGTTGACAACTTGATCTTAGCAATTCATTGTTGCATGTTGTTCTGAAATTTCAAACTGGATGACGATCAAGGATTGGTATCGCCTCTTGCTAAACCGAAAAGATTCGTTCACTATCAGAGAAGGAAAAGATGACTCACTTATCCCATCCCTCTTGGTTCTAGTTAACCACCATTTCTAGTAGCAAGAGTTGTGCAAGAGGAACCTATAGTAATGGTTGAGTTGAAGGTAAGAGATGTGGCAATCCCACGTACCACTAATGTGACATCATGCATTCAGAAACCTAAAGCTGGTGGAAGGTTTGAACTGCAGCAGAGTATGGTGCAACTATTGCACACTAATGGGCAGTTCACTGGTCTGTCGCACGAGGATCCAATAGTTCACATCCAAACTTTCTTGAGATCAGTGATATCGACACTCCAACTAGAATGAACGAGGATCATGTGAGGCTCACCTTATTTCCCTTTTCTCGCTTAGGGAAGCAAAAAGATGGTTGAATTCTGAGCCCGCTAACTCTATCAGCTTCTAGAATGACCTAGCATAGAAGTTCCTCATCAGATTTTTTCCATCTGGAAAAACAGCTAAGTTAAGGAGTGAAATCCTAAGTTTTAGACAGAAAGGAGGAGAGAACTTGTACCAAGCTTGGGACAAGTTTAAATCGATGTTGATGAGTTGTCCACATCATCATCAATCTAATGAGGTGTTGGTCCATACCTTCATTGAAGGATTGGAGCCTAACACCAAAATTTTGCTTGATTCAGCTGCAGGTGATCAGGATTTGGAGAAGACATATGCTGAGCTATTCACCTTGCTAGACAGGATCTCACAGGGTAACCTTTAATGGAATGGAGGAGGGGTGAAACTTGTGATATAAAATATTGCAAGTATGCTGGAAGTAGATGCAGTGACTGTTTTAACATCATAGATTACTGTGATGCAAAATATGATGAACACCCACTTTAGCAGTCTAGCATTGGGGCAACAACTCGCTCAGGTGAATCTAGTCCAACAACTACCAACTTGGTGTGAAATTTACAGAGGTGGTGATCATAGTGCAGAGGTATGTGGTGCAAACCCAAATTCTGTGAATTTTGTAGGTAATGTACAACGAGGAGGGGGCCAGCAAAACTATGGAAACTCGTACAATCCAAGCTGGTGCAACCATCCAAATTTTTCTTGGGGTGGTAATCAAAATCAGGCTCAAGGCCAAAATCAATATAGACCCCAGGGAAATGCGCAAGGGTACCAACCACAGGTCCAATAGGAGCAACGAAATAAGTAGTATAGTAACATGAGCATGGAGGAGATGCTACAATTCGGGCAGTTTGCTAGTTCCCAAAACTCACGACTGCAAGAAGGTTTGCCGGGAAACACTGATTCAAATCCCAAGCAGGTAAACGTGGTAGGTACATGAAGTGGTTTGCAGTTAGAGGAGTTAGCTCCTAGGAAAAGAAACGCTGATGATGTGAGAAAGAGAGTGAACCCCAGGAGAGTGAGGTTGGTGCACAAGAAGAAAAAGTGCAACCAATAGTGAAACCACCTCCTTCATTCCCTCAAAAGTTCAAGAAACAGAAGGAGGACAAATGTTTTGGTAAGTTTCTCTCTCTTTTGAAACAATTTCACATTAACTTGCCATTGGTAGATGTTTTGCAGGGTATACCGGGTATGCTAAATATGTGAAAGAGATTATGGCAAATAAAATGAGGCTGACTGAATATGAGACTGTTGCACTTACTGAAGAATGCAGCTCCCGAATCCAAAATAAGTTGCCTACCAAACTGAAAGATCCGGGTAGTTTTACTGATCAAATCAATATAGGGCAGAGCATCCATGCGTGAGAATTGTGTGATGTAGGAGCTAGTATCAATTTGATGCCAGCTTCATTGTACAAAAAGCTAGGGTTGGGTAGTCCTAAACCTACTACCATCATCTTACAATTGGTTGATAGATCTGTTGCTAGGCCTGAGGGTATTGTGGAGGATGTCTTAGTGCAAGTGGGATGTTGATATTCCCAGTAGACTTTATTATACTAAATTTTGAGCCAGGTCCTTAGGTCCCATTCATCTTAGGAAGACCCTTCTTGGCTATTGGCGGGCTATGATGATGTAGAAGCTGGCAACTCAGTATGCAGGCACATGATAAAGTGGAAGTGTTCGACGTGTACAAGACATTAAAGCTACCAACTGTTTATGAAGAGTTGTCTGCAATAATTGTGATAGATCTTGAGGTAGAGGCTCGATACATTGCTTCCAAGGATCGCTTAGAGCGAGTGTTAGTAGGAGATGATATCTATAGGGATGCTGGGGCACTTGAACTAGTGCAATTTCTTGATGCTGCACTTGTGGGTACATTTGGAGATCGTTGGGAGCCTTTAAATAGGATGTTGGGTCCTCCACCCAAGCCCTCCATTGAAGAAGCACCTCAACTGGAGTTAAAAGCATTGCCAGCCCACCTCAGGTATGCCTTTTTGGGTGAAGATAAAACTTTACCGATTAATTTGTCTGTAGCATTGTCTGATGCATAGGTGGAAGCAATATTAATCATCTTGAAGAAGAAAAAAAGCAGCCTTGGGTTGGTAAATGTTTGACATCCATGGAATTAGTCCCGCGTTGTGCATGCATAAAATCTACATGGAGGAATGGCATAAGCCGAGTACACAACATCAATGGAGACTAAATCCAGTGATGAAGGGTGTGGTGAGAAAAGAGGTGATCAAGTGGTTAGATGTAGGGATTGTGTACCCCATATCAGAAACTAAATGGGTGAGTCCAGTACAGTGTGTGCCCAAGAAGGGCAGAATGACTGTAGTAACTAATGAGAAGAATGAATTGATCCCAACAAGGACAGTAACTAGGTGGCGTATCTGCATAGACTACATAAAGTTGAATGATGCCACTAGAAAGGACCATTACTTGGTGCCTTTTATTGATCAGGTGTTGGATAAATTAGCGGGTCAGGAATATTATTATTTCCTAGATGGCTACTCAGGGTACAATTAGATTGTTATTGCACTAGAGGACCTGGAGAAGACTACCTTCACTTGTTTGTATGACACTTATGCATTTAAGCGCATGCCATTCGGCTTATGCAATGCACCAGTGACATTTCAGAGATGTATGATGGCAATCTTCCATGATATGGTGGAGGATTTTGGTGAGGTGTTCATGGATGATTTCTTGATGTTTGGTGAGTATTTTGAACTTTGTTTGACTAATTTTGACAGGGTTCTTGCTAAGTGTGAAGAAACAAATCTGGTGTTGAACTAGGAGAAGTGTCACTTTCTAGTTTGAGTGGGAATTGTGTTGGGGCACAAGATCTCCTAGAATGGGCTAGAAGTTGACAAAGCTAAAGTGGAGGTTATTGAGAAGTTGCCACCACCCATCACAGTGAAGGGAGTTAGGAGCTTTCTAGGCCATGTTGGTTTCTATAAGAGGTTCATCAAGGACTTCTCTAAGATTGCAAGACCTATGTGCAGCCAGTTAGAGAAAGAGATGAAGTTTGTATTTGATGAGAAGTGTTTGCAGGCATTTGAGCTGTTGAAGAAGAAATTGATAGCAGCACCTATTCTGATTGCTCCTAACTGGGAGCTTCCATTCGAGCTTATGTGTGATGCCAATGATATAACTGTTGGGGCAGTGTTGGGGCAGCAAAGAGATAAGATATTTCATTCCATCTACTATGCTAGCAAGACACTTGATGCAGCTTAGTCAAATTATACTATCACTGAGAATGAGATGCTGGCATTAGTGTTCACATGTGATGAGTTCAAATCATACTTGGTGGGAACCAACATTTAGTGTACACTGATCATGTTGCAATTCAGTATTTGTTTAATAAGAAGGATGCCAAGCCGAGGCTGATTAGGTGGATTCTGCCATTACAAGAGTTTGATCTAGAGATAAGAGATAGGAAGGGAACTGAGAATTAGATAGCTGATCATCTGTCCAGATTGGAGGACTCATCGCATGTGAAGAATGAAGGACAGATTCGCGAAGAGTTTCCTAATGAGCAATTGCTTGCCTTGGACCTTGCTCAAGTGCCGTAGTATGTTGACATTGTCAATTTTCTGGTGAGTGGTTTATTTCCACTTGGGGCCTCAACACATCAAAAGCAGAGGTTGAAGTATGATGCACACTTCTATGTATGGGATGATCCCTTCTTATTCAAGTAGGGACCTGATCAGATGGTGAGAAGGTGTGTAGCTGAACAATAGGCTGCACAAGTGTTGGAGAGTTGTCACTCTTCACTATATGGTGGACACCACGGGGGGTGAACGAACTACACATAAGGTATTGCAATCTGGCTTCTTTTGGCCTACTCTTTTTAAAGATGCTGCTATGTTTGTGAAGGGTTGTGATCAGTGTCAAAGAATGAGCATCATTTCTGGAAAGCATGAGATGCCATTGAGCAATATACTAGAGGTTGAGATCTTTGACGTTTGGGGGATAGACTTTTGGGACCATTCCCATCGTCCCGTGGTAATCAATACATCTTAGTGGCAGTGGACAACGTGTCCAAGTGGGTGGAGGCTGTTGCATTAACATCCAATGATTCAAAGGTGGTCGTGAAATTCATCCAGAAGCACATCTTCACCAGGTTTGGAAATCTAAGAGCCATGATCAGTGATGGAGGTACGCACTTTATTAATAGTTCAATATGCAATTTGTTGGCTAAGTATGGGGTAAGAGACAAGGTGGCTACATCATATCATCCCCAAACTAGTGGGCAGGTGAAAGTGTCTAATAGAGAAGTCAAGCAGATTCTCCAAAAGATTGTGAATGCCCAAAGGAAAGATTGGGTTGACAAGCTAGATGATGCTTTGTGGGCATACCAAACTGCATACAAGACACTGATAGGGACTTCTCCTTATCGAATGGTGTTTGGAAAAGCATGTCACCTCCTAGCGAAATTGGAGCACAAGGCATATTGGGCGATCAAAAAGTTTAGTTTGGATGCTGAGTTAGCTGTAAAGAAGAGGATAACGCAGCTGCATGAGTTAGAAGAGTTCAGGCTTCACGCCTATGAGAATGCTAAGGTGTACAATGAAAAGACCAAGAGGTGACATGACAAGCATATTGTGTCACGCATCTTTGAGTCAGGTAATTTGGTGTTGTTGTTTAACTCACTGTTGAAGTTGTTCCCCGAAAAGCTTTGATCTAAATGGAGTATACCTTTTGAAGTGGTGAGGATGACCCAACATGGTGCTGTAGAGCTAAGGAACAAGGATAAGGGGTCTACTTTCCTTGTGAATGGACAACGGGTCAAGCACTATATCAAAAATGATGTTGATCGTGAGCTTGAAGCACTCACATTGAATAATGAGTGAGTCATGAGATGGGTCGTACCGCGACGTTAAATCAGGCGCTGCACAAGAGGCAACCCGTGACCCCCTATAATAGTTAGGATTTCTATTCTTTTGTTTTGTTATTTCAATTCATAGGAATTAGTAAAAAAATGATATATTTAGAAAAGGACAAAAATATGAGTCATGCCACGACCAAAACTAAGGCGTTGTATGGGAGGCAACAGATCGTGTTTGTACTAATGGGTTTTGAGCTTAAAAGGTGCAGGAATCAAGAATTTTGACCCATGGCGCGTTGTGGAGAGGGGTACAAATTTTGCCTCGCTTGGAATTAATTTTCCAAGTCGAGGCAGAATGGTCCGTGAAGTGAGCGCGAGGTGGAGGAGGCCCGAAATTTTGGTTTCGACGAGGATTAACATTTACGTCAAGGAAAAGGGGTCGACGTTACCATCTCGCGTCACAGAGGGGGGATGAAAGTTTTGATTTTTTAAAATTTTAATTAATTTTGCGGGCGCTGCGTCGTGCCCTAGGTAAGTTACTTCTAATTTTCATTAAATGAAATAGGTTTTGCCCATTTTAAATCAAAATAACCCTACCCAGACCCCTTTTAACCCCTAAATCTTCAGAAAGCCCAATTACTTCACAATAAACTCATGATTATTCACTCCCTTTCCCCTCTTCCCTTGCGATTTTCAAGCTTCAATCTGTAACACAAAGGCAACTTGCCATCTATATATCTCATTTTCACTCTTCTCTATCATCCAAGGTATGTACTTTGGTATTATTTTGAGCGAAATTTGGGCGATTTGGTAGGTAGAACTCTGGGTTATTATTTGTGTGCTCTTGTGTGGTGTTTTGAATATATTGGGGCAAGGTAAGAAGATTGTATGTTCTTGTGATGGGGTGTTTTCGAGTTCTTGAGTAGAGCTCACCTCTTGTTACTCGTATTGGGGTTTGGGTTGAATTGGTGGATTTGATAGGGTGTTGTATGTGGGTTATTCATTCTTGTGGGGGATTGTTTCTAAATGGTTAATGATTGATGTAGAGTCTTGAGTTGAAGTGCCTTATTTTGCTTGATGTGGACGTAAGGTGAGTTTGAAAGGGTTACATGTATGTTCTTGGTTCAAAGATTGGGTAGAATGTTGGCCCAAAGGGGGGTAATTCTGTATTGGTGGTCAAACCATGTGTAGTGAGTATAGTAGGTGTGTTTGAATTTCAGCGTGTATATTCTTGAATAACACGACTGGTATATGCTTGAATGAAATTGCTTCATGTAAACTGTGTGGGATTTCGAAGTCTGAGTAGAAAGTCTCTTTGATCATGATTGAGTGGTGATTAGGTCTGAAATTGTTGCATAAGTTGTTTGTTGTGAATTCTTGAGTAGCACCGATAAATGTATGCAACATTTGGAATGGGTAGTTGTTGGTGTTTGCTATGGTTTACTTGTGTACGCCTGTGGGAAGTCTTAGTACCTAGGCAAGAGGCTGCAATGAACTAAGTGTGGGGTGGTGTGTGCACACCACCTATATTTTTATCAATGATATGTAGTCATTTGGGTTGTTTTGTTTATGCTCGCAGGTAATTATGTCAAGCTCACAAAGACCCGATAAGGAAGTTGTCGAGCCATAGAAAATGTGCCCGGAGTGGGAATGTCCCACCTGCACCTACAGTTCCCAGGGGCCAAACAAGGCGATTCGGGGTGAAGGCCGTGACCAAGGAAGGGAAGGCATGGTACAAAAAGCACATTGAGGCGTCGTATATCTCTGACATTTATATTAACAGGGACATCTTGGCGTGGGAGTTCCCACATATACTGAGGCGGATCAGGGAGCTGCATATGGAGTTTATCTTTGCTGAGCCAGAAGAGTTCAACTTGCACATGGTCCGAGAATTCTACGCCAATTGGGCATCGGATGTAAGATCCCATTTTGTGACTGTGCGGGGAGTTAATGTGCCTATCACTACCGTGGGTATAAATGACATATTGGGTACACCACAGGACATAGATCCACTAGTGCTGACAGGGTTAAACATACGCCCTCCATACCAGGCCATTAGACATACTCTGTGCGGTCCACAGTCCATGGCGCAATAGACTAAGCATAGTGGGAAGAGATATCACCAATCTCTTCCCTACGCCCATATGCTTAGGGAGACACATATCTAGCTAAAGATTGTTATGAAATTCTTGATACCGGATCTCCACTACACAGATATTACTCGGGACAGGGTGTGTTTGGTATATGCTTTGATGACTGCTACGGAGCTGAACATTGGAGTTGTCCTAAAATTTGCGATGCGAAAGGCCCGAGTTCATAAAGGTCACATGTATGCTTTTGGTGGCCTTATTACCAGGATGTGTCGTGCTGCAAGTGTTCCTAAAGAAAATGTGGACAACATGGCACCCTTATTCCCAGCACCGGTGGACAATACTAGGACCAAAGGGCCCGACACTGAGTTTGGGCCTACTCTCACCATTGCTGAGTGCCATCGACGTGATGAGTTGATTATGGCCGGATGTATGGCCTAGAGATGTTGCACTAACAGAATGGCTGTCGGGCTTCCACTGACATGCAGTTAGGAGATGTTGAGAGGCGCTATCTTTTGAATGACCACGCCAAGGCCCTACTTGGCATTGATCCTGAGTTTCGTGAGCAGGTCGATAATGATATTCTGATCGATGAGAAGAGTTTGCGTACTAGCTCGGACATAGAGTTCGATTCTGATGAGGATATAGATCCCGCTCAGGTCGGTGATAAGGCTGAAGGGGGTGATGCGATGTAGGATTGATCAGGAAGTGTTTTCACCTTACATATTGAACTGCTCTAATTTTTTATGAAGCACTGGGGACAATGCTAATGTATAAGTGTGGGGTGAGGGGTGAAATCATACCTAGTTTGTAAATATTTTTATTGTTGAACATTATTATGTTTGAGTCTGCTATGCAATTTTTGTTTTATTTTGGGTTCCTTGGAGGTAGTTTTCAGTTCTTTGGCTAAGAAAAGTCCCTTTGAACCGTGCAAAATACAAAAGATATTTTATCTTTTTAGGATTGAGTCAGTAGTCGTAGTTGAGTCACGTTGCCCAATGATAGATAGATGACGACTGTCTTAAGGGCAATTTCGTCATTGAGTCTTAAGTTGGTTTGTGCTAAAGCTGAAATTTTGAAAGAAATAAGTATGAAAGCATGATTTGAAGTTGATATATGAATGCAGTTAAATTTTTGTATTTGACTTGAATAATTGCAACTTAAAGCTTAAATTGGACCTTGTGCATGAATTGATTCTGTGTTGTGATTGATCCATTCTTGAATAGAACTTGTGCCATGAGCGGTGAGTTTTTGTAATATTCATGAATGCATCTGAGTCTAGAACTTACCCGCATGTTATTGAAGCAAAATACAAGTGTTGTTGTGTTTAAAAGATGATAATAGGCTTTCTTTGAATTGTCTTGAATTTTAGCCTTTTCAGAAATAATATCCCTATTATAGCCCACTTGAGCCTTTTTAGCCTTGATTTTGTTCTAACCCATGTAATGAAGCCAAATCCCTTTTATTGATACCATGAGCTTTGATCCCAAATCCCTAATGCACTATGTTAGGAGGAAAAGTGAAAACAATGGAAAGAGTAAATAGGGTGGAAATGTTTAGTTTGTTGGGGGAGAGTGAAAAGATGTGGTAAAATGATACCCCATGAGTTTGAATCTAAGGTTGGCCCTGGTCCATAGGATATTGTGCACTTCGACTAAGGTAAAAGCCTAAGTTGAAGGTGACTAACTTGGTGAATACCTTAATGATGGCCCTGGCCCTTACAAGGGCAATGTGTACCTTAACTCGAGAGATATATCTAAGTCAAGGGTGGCTATTATTGAGTGTTAAAAAAAAAGAGCTATAGAAATATAGGGGCGAGTGTGAAATAAAGGTAAGGTTGGTAATATTAGTGGAAATATATGAAGAAAGAGGGGCCGAAGAGAAGAAAAAGTTGTGAATGTAAGAAGGAAGTTGAATCTGGTGCATTAGAGAGGATAAGTCACTAATTGTATCTAAATGAATCTTCCCTTACCTCAAGCCTACATTACAACCGGAACAAGTCCCATTTGATTTTGAGCACAACACACTTTATTAGTAGAGATGTACATAATGGGCAAGCTTATGGTTCTCAATGCATACATGTTTGATGTCTTTGTTGAGTGAGAGTGTACCGTGTTTGCAAAGTCCTTAAAGTATATTCAATTTGCTGATTTGAGTGAGGGGCACTTGTTTTATGAATGATAGGTTATATGTAATGGTGCACATGTTGTTGAATGCGTTAGTTGCTAAAAGTTGTCAAGTCAATTACAGGAGTCATGCATACTTTGAATGAAAGCATGCTTGTGTTAACTGGTTATAGATCCTTGGAAGAAAGTGGCGGATGCACAAATACCATAATAGAGAGTCTAGGTATAGGAGTAGTTAATAAGTTGTTCGAGGACAAACAAAGTTCTAAGTGTGGGGTTTTATATGCCTAGAAATCTAATAATGCCCGTATTTAAGCTAAGTTTGAATTCAATATGTGTTTGTTTATAGTCTTATCGAGTCTTTTGGTTGTATATAAGCTAACTAACATGATTAGTTGTGTAGGTGAGCGTAAAGGGAGATACGAGCACTAAAATGGACATTGGGGAACACAAAAGATCCGAGTAAAAAAGAAGCAAGGAAGAAAAAGGAAGAAAAGAATTCCAAGGCATAGCCGTATCCTCTCCGCATCGTGGAGAGGAATTATATTTTGGCTTGTGAAATAAAGTTCCAGGCAGAGCACTCCGTGTCCTCTCCGCATTGCGGAGAGGGATTCCTAAATTAATTTGCGAGATTCAAATTTAGGCAGAGTAGTTCGTGTAGCTGCCGCGTCGCGGAGAAGAGAAAGATCTCAGAACAAAATCTGGGAATGCCTCCACGTCACGCCCCTGGGTTCCAGATTTTGTCATTTCAACTTTAATATAAATAGGTTAATACTTTATTTTAATAAAATATTATTTTTTTGGGTTTTGAAGAACGACGACTTGGAGAGCTATTTCATCATTTTTTAGGGTTCTTTCAAAACTTTTTTACTTTCGATCTTTCTATGATGCTTAAACATTATTTGATCGAATCTATGATTATGAGTAGCTAAATACCCTAGTTCTATGGCTATGGCTGCAGGATGATTGTACTTTATTGAGTTTTCATAGGTTAGTGTCAATTATCATATGAATCTTTCTTATGTTCTTGTTTTTTTGTATTTTGTGCTTGATCACCATTGAAATAAACACATTGTTTGAATTGAACTCGGGAGAGGAATAAGAGGATAAAATATGGGGCATAAGAAGCATGATTTTCTCTTAATAGTTAGGGTTAATTTGTATCTAGGATAGGGATATACCTAGAAAACATGCTTTGTCACTATACATGAAGAAATGGTAATGCTCGATACTTGATCCAGCCTATCCCCGCTCAACGATGTAGTTAGGTTGTCATTTATTATAGGCGATTAGAGGTCGGTAGACCATGATCATACATTTAACCCTGTAATTCATTGATTTGATAGTTGATAAATACCCATTTAAATGATATTAATTGCATGAATTCTGATAAAAGCTGCAGTCCTAGACTTTACCCAATCATTGTTTTAAACCCTTGAAATTGAATTGCGTTTGTTTAATTCTGTTTGACTTTTAGATTATAAAATAAATCATTCTTGAAATCTTGGTATCACTTGTGCTTAGCTGAAAATATTAGAACAATTGAGTTTTCTAATCATAAGTCCCTGTGGGTACGATACCCAACTCTTTATAAGAGACACTTTAATACTTGAATGACCACGTGCACTTGTGTGTGCGATTTGGGCGCAACAATAACATAGATGTAAATATGGGTTAGTTTTCGCTCAGGTTATTGATTATGTATTAGTTTGGATTATTTTTGGAATTCTTACGTTCATCACATTATGATTCATGTTTTGACATATTGAGATTGGTAATTAAATATTATGTGTGTTATATTACGTGAATATTATTAGATTTATGATATTGGAGAACTTGGAACTTAACCCTAGACTTGAAATTTGGAAATAAGAGAATTGACATGTTAAACTTGATTATAGATTTGAGTGAGTTTTTGGGTCTAGGCTAAGCCTATAGCAATATGGGTGTTGTTAGTTCTAAAATCTTATTGTGATAATGTATTTGAATGGATTTGGAAGCTCAACGAAAAGAGAAGGCTCAAGTCCTGGAGTGAATTGTTGATTAATAGGCAAGTGAATTTCTAAACCCTTGTTAAGTGTATAGAATAGTGTATTTCCTTGTAATATGTATTTGATAGTAATGAGACTTGGTGATGGGTTGACTTGTTCATATTGAATAATTATAATGTGTGAAAAAGTGGTATTAAAAGGCAACGTGATTAATTATTGGTGTGTAATGTGTTGAGAATAGTTTTGAAAGGATTATTGATTCAATTTTTATGTTGTGTCACCATTGTGTTGTTGTGAATGGTGCATTATTATGAAAATGGTCATCTCCTCATTATTTGTGTGAACATGTCATTTGCATTGTTTTTGAGACATGGTTTTGATAAGTGTTATGTGAATTGAGGAGGATGTATCATTTTGAGGGATGTGTCGCGCGCCGCGATTGATACTATGATTTGAGGGACGTGTCGCATGCCGTGACATATTCTATTATCGAGAGACATGTCGGATCCTGCAATGAATTTTAGTATCAAGGGTCGTGTCACACACCGCGATGGATGCATGGACAAATATGTTCCTCATGGGTCCCAGACTAAGAGATAGCGGGTGTAAACTTTAGATCAAACATGCATCACTATACTATTACCATTTGTGAACTTGTGAGTGCTTTTCTGTGAAACTTGTGATTTATGCACTTATGTGCTGTTGATCTGTATTGTTGAAGTGATGTGGTTGAACTATGTGTTATGTAAATTGTGAACTGTTGTGTTGGGCTGATTTTTATGCGGATTGTAGTTGTGGGGGTTCGGTTGGGGTGTAAGGAGTACCCGTATTATATTCCCTTAGCTTGTGTTTAGAAGTTTACTTGCTGAGTACCGTGTGGTTTGGTATTCACCCCTTGCTTCTATAATTTTTTGTAGGTTACGAGCCCAAATCTTCGTGATACCTTCTACTCTATTCTTTTCCGAAGCTTCCTGTGGAGATTTGTGAGGTAGATGTTTGTCTTCTCAGCGAACCTTAATACTCCTAGTTATGATTTTGTTTTACTTGAGAGACAACGACATTTGAGACTTGCGTATTTTCTTTCAATTCTAGTATTTACATTAGAGGCTTGTGCACATGACAACTAGTTTTTGGGGATTTAGTTAAGTTTGATTGTTATTCGTATTAGTAATTGTTATTAAACTTCTATTTTTATTTTATTTCCACACTTTATCGAAATGATTGGGTTGTAGGCTGACTTGTCTTCGTGGGATAAGATGAGTGCCAACACATCCATTTTTGGGTTGTGACAAAATGGTATCAGATCCTAGGTTCATAGGTCTCACATGTATATAAGCCGAGTTTATGTAGAGTCTCAAGGATCGGTATAGAGACGTCTGCACTTATCTCTGAGAGGCTATGAAGACTATTAGGAAACTTTCTTTTGTTCATTCTTTCTCATCGTGCCTGGTTACCTTCCCTGGTAATGAGCTATTGTATATTCTTTTGACAGCTGACCAGGACTAGAGCTACTGTTACCAATGGTATAGGGAAAGATAGTAAGTTGTTGAGACCCCATCTAGGGGTATGTTACAACCCAGGAGTACCCCCTAGATGTAACATGGTGTACAAGACTTCGAAAAGCCTCATACAAGCCCTTAACACATCATGAACATAAGATAATTGAAAAGTACGAAATTTAAAACTTTTCTTTACAATCGAAACCTTTATAAAAGCAAGCGGAAGTCTTTCTAGACTTTGTCTCAAACCATCTAATACAACTTTAGAATAAAACTCTTGGGACACAGCCTATAGAATAGTCTCAACATGAAAATAAAAGACATAAAGGAACTAGTGGGTTTGTCCGCGAAGCTATGAGGACTCACCAATTCTTCAACTTCTTTGCTTCTTAGAAACCTATCTCCAAAATAGCACTCAAGTCTCCAAGCCCTACATTTGATTAGAATGTAGGCAAAGTATGCGTTAGTAAATATGTTAGCTAGCATAATCATCAGAGCATAAAACAAAGGTTAGTCAATATAAGACATAATCCAAAATCATATGAAATACTTTCATGAAACATCAATAATAAACATAAGAGGCAATATCATCATAATAAGAAAAGTCTCCAACACAAGCATCATATAAGCATTCTTTGACTCTTAGCCATCTCTACCATAATAGTACTACTCTCAAGTAACGTAAAAGCATACATGTGCAATGCAAGAATAGCATCCCATAATACCACCCAAGCCACATATCCCTTTTTGGTCATCTTAATCATATCCTATATGCATGGTCAAGTCTTAAGCTTTTCTACCATAAGGGTACTATACTCCTAAGTAACCTCAAAGCACACTTGTGCAGTGTATGAAAGGCATCCCATACTACCCTTCACACTAAGCATAAACTTGAAGTCATCTTAGTCATACTCACCCTCCTTTGGCCTCATTATTAGCTTAATTCTCATAACAAAGGGAATATCTCACCTTTAGTCAATTATAGCAAGGAAGGCAACTATAGCACAATCCTATCTCAAGATTTTCTTTAATAACCCTAAGTCATACTTGTGAAATGCATGCATAGCTTCCCATAATACTATTCATGCTAAGTACCACTTTTAGGTTCTCATACTAATACTTTTTGGTTTGGAACCTAGTCCCTCTCTTTAACTTTAGAACACTATGAGGTACTCTCTTAAGCACATCTTAGTTCATTATTAGGTTGAACCCTATGAGATACTTCCTTTAGTATATCTAAGTTCATTATTAACATGGACCCTCTAAGATACTACCTTAAGCATGTCTAAGTCCATTTACACTCTTGAACACTATGAGGTACTTCATTAAGTAAGTCTTAGTTCGTTTATGCTTTTGAACACTATGAGATGCTTCTTTAAGCATGTCTTAGTTCATTGGATATGAAGATTGCTATTAGAAACCTTAACTCGACTATGTGAAGGCTCCCATCTCATGAGACCTAACTTTGGTAAAACCCACACTCTACTATGTAAGAGTTTACCCTTTAACTTGGATAGTCCTCACATCAACTAAGTGTGGTTCTCCTTTCTACTTGGAGCCTAAACCCTATCTTGTGTGACACTCCATCTCATTGTCAATATCCACTTGGAGCCAACCATACACCCTAAGATTTTACTTGTTAAGCCTTGCCTAACACTCATGTCTCATGGAAGGATGTCCTTGACAATCAATCCATGTTCAAGTGATTATATCACTTTATACTTTCAAGCATTTATAAGGTAGGTTAGGTGAGTATATGACTTTCACCACAACTCTACCTTTTAGACTCCAATTCTCATTTAGACTTTACTCTCAAAGCCTTAGCATCTATAGTTAATCATATTAGCTTCATTCTAAAGCCCTACTGATCAACATCCATAACTATGAGTCTTCATCCTTCATAACTCTACAACATGAAAGAATCTTATGAACCTAGATTACAAGGTATTCAATCATATTCTTCATTACCAGGTGATTCTAGCCACAATTCATCTTATTGGTTCAACTTCAACTTACAAGTCAAGATCCATAATATATAATAAAGTCTAGTTCAATTCATGTATATGTATCCTAATATTAAACAATTACTACACATGACATTGATTTAAGAAGATCAAATTCTAATTCTTCAAATTCACCTTTCACGGCATAAACTCACAAAATACCAAATTCATCAAATAGACTAGGGTTAATCATAGAAATCACATGAATTCATCAGAATATCATAATTCAATGCTAATACAATCATTATTAGGTATTATCCACTAGATTGGATTCATACATAAACCCTACCCACAATATAGAAGAAACCCTGGCTAGAATTGGGTCTTTGATTTCACAATTGGGGGAAACCTAGGGAACTCTATGGGTGGAAGAATCCATAGATGATTAAGCTAACATAACTTGATTCAAAGCCTAGCAAAATCTTGAAAAGATGGATGAATTTCGACCTAGGTTGTTGCCCTTCTTCTTCTTCTTCTTCCTCACTTTTGGAGAGAATTTAGGTTAGTTTTTGAGGTCTTGGAAGAGTAATTTAATTCACTTAGTTTAGGGGTCTATTATGCTTATATATGGGGCCTAATAACTAATTCATCATCCCCACTTAACCCCTAACTAATTACTAATTAACCCCCAAACTACTAACTAAAAACTAAAACAAGAAAAACTGCAGACACTTACGACTCCCTCCCCCACCCACGGACCGTGGGTGGGTCTACTGACCGTGCTTCACCTCCATAGATAGAGGTCTATAGCTTCAAACTACAGGGGAACTTCAGCCTTAACCCATGACCCCAACCCACGAGGTGTGGGTCTATCTACTAGGCGTAGATGCCCTTCGTGGGAAGGCTGATTTTTGATAGCTTTTGGGTTGTTTTAAGGGTCCTCCTTAAGGACCCCTTGAGGGTCCTTAGGGGGTCATACCTTGACACCCTAACCCTAAAATCCCCATTCTAAGTACAGGAATCATATTTATGAGTGTTAATCCTCCTACCACACTCTAAAACTCTTTCGAAAAGCTTTAGAACTCTCTAGTTCAACTTACTAGTTTTTGGGGCGTAATAGGGTAGGGGTAGATCTCGAGCTAGAGGTCGTGCTCGTAGAATGACACTAGCCAGAGGTTGTGCCCGTGGAGTAGCACCAGTGAAGGGCCGTGCTAGAGAGGTCTTTCTAGAACCTTAGATTAATGACAAAGAGGGCCATTTACAACCACACCTTTGATTCATGTTACATTATTGAGCGTGTTAAGTGTGCTTGAGAGCTTTAATCAGGGTGGTGGTGCGAACGCCACACCATAGGACTCTCAGACTAGAGAAAGGGCTCAAACCCAAGAGTAGCAACAAGCTCTAGTTATTCAAGATGCGGTGGGGTAGCCACCAGTAGACCCCGTGATTGGGAATGATCTTTCACCAGTGGTTGGGGGCTGAATTTCTCTATCAGATCGCCTGTGTTTAGGGCATCTCGAGAAGAGGCTTCTTTTCAGTCCATTGTAAGTGCCGACAAGGAGGAGGAGTTAAATGAGGGAGAGGAGTTTGGAGAGCCTAAGAGGGCTTGTACATCAAGTCAGTTTCATGGTGCCTCATCTGGAGGCAGGGAATCACACAAAAGGGGTGGTTCCTTTGAGCATCGGGGACCCATTCATGCATCTATGCCGACATCCAAGGGTGGTCAGATACCTCAAGATTCTTATAGCGTGGTTGAAGGCTCATACGGTTCATTGTAGCGACCTATAGGGTGAGGCAATTATAGTGGGTTTTCAGGATCCGTACAATAGTTCTCGAGTCAGAGGTTATGCTTTAGTTGTGGAGATCCCGATAACCTAATGCGACAGTGTACTTCCCAAAGAGGTCGTAGAGGACCCCAATATAATTCTTCATTTCATACTAGACCACCGGTACCATAGGGTAGAGGCCGGGGTAGAGTTCAGTATGGTAGAGGTGGTAGAGCTTCTAGTAGTAGTACTGTAGCTCATTAGAGTGGGGGTAGAGGTACCACCCAGGCTGGAGGTGGCAGGGGGGTCATTGTTATGCTTTCTCGGGGAGACACGAGGCAGAGACTTCTGATGCTTTTATTACAGGTATTCATCCAGTATGTCATCGATATGTGTTAGTATTGTTTGATCCGGGGTCTACATTCTCTTATGTATCTACATATTTTGCTGCTGAATTTGATATAATGTGTGATAGCATGCTTGTACCTATTCGTGTTTCTACACCCATGTGTGAGCCCTTAGTGGTGGATCGAGTGTATCCATCCTGTTTTGTTTCTTTGGCGGGGTATGACACTTGGGTATACTTAATCATTCTGGGGATGGTAGACTTTGATGTTATCTTGGGTGTGAATTGGTTTTCTCCTTATCATGCTATTCTTGATTATAATGCTAAGACCGTGACTTTAGTAATGCCTGGTGTTTCGAGGGTTGAGTGGAAGGGTACTAGTGGCTCTTATCCTAGCAAGGTCATATCCTTCATCCATGCTCAGAGATTGGTGGAGAGAGGGCATTTGTCTTACATAGCTTTTATTTAGGACACTAGTGTTGAACCACCTCCTGTGGATTATGTTCCCGTGGTTCAGGAGTTTCTCAATGCATTTCCTTCTGATCTTCCAAGTGTTCCTCCTAATAGGAATATTGATTTTGCTATTGATTTAGAGCCGGGCACTAAGCCCATTTTTATTCCTCCCTATCGTATTGCTCCAGAAGAGTTGAAAGAGTTGAAGGATCAGTTGTAGGATTTATTGAGTAAGGGGTTTATTCACCCTAGTATGTCACCTTGGGGTGCCCTTGTGTTGTCTGTGAAGAAGAAAGATGGGACTATGAGGATCTACATTGATTACTGACAGTTGAACAAGGTAACATTGAAGAATAAGTATCCTCTTCCATATATTGATGACTTATTGATCATCTATAGGGAGCATCGTTGTTCTCTAATATTGATTTGAGGTCTGGGTATCATCAGTTAAAGAGACCATGTCCGACACTTGAGGATTGTACTTCAGAGGTTGAGGGAAGAGAAATTGTATGCAAAGTTCTCAAAGTGTAAGTTCTGGCTTAATTCTGTGGCATTCTTAGGACACGCGATGTCCAATGAGGGTATTAGAGTAGATTTAGCCAAGATTGAGGCAGTTAGAGTATAGATGCGACCTACTTCTCCTATCGAGATTCAGAGTTTTATGGGATTGGCAAGCTATTACTGATGATTTATTCAGAGTTTCTCGACTATTGCATCTCTATTGACTAGATTGACTCGACAGGGTATGGGTTTTCAGTGGTCTGATGAATGTGAGGAGAGCTTTCAAAAGCTCAAGACTTTGTTGATTTCGGCTTTTGTATTGACTCTACTTAAGGAAGGTATAGACTTTACTTTGTATTGTGATGCTTCAGGAGTCGGATTGGGTGGTGTATTGATGCAGAAAGGGAAAGTGATTGCTTATGTTTCTAGGCATTTGAAGTCCCATGAGATGAACTACCCTACTCATGATTTGGAGTTGGCGGTTGTGGTATTTGTACTTAAATTATGGCGTTATTATTTGTATGGAGTGCATTGTGAGATCTCCACTGATCATCAAATTCTTCAGTACATCTTCAATCAGAGGGATTTGAACTTGAGGCAGCGAAGATGGCTTTTGTTGATGAAGGACTATGATGTGACTATTCTATACCATGGGAGAAGGCCAATGTGGTGGCCGATACTTTGAGTAGGAAGACTCCTAGCATGGGGACTCTTGCCGCGCTTAGCATTGAGAAGAGACCGTCGTTTAGAGATGTTCATATGTTAGCTAATAGTCTTGTGCGGTTGCAGATTTCAGAGGAACGAGTTGATATGATTGCTTTTATGGAGGCTTGATCTTCTTTAGTCGAGCAGATCCGTGAGCACTAATTTGATGATGAGAAGTTATGTCTCATTCAAAACAAAGTGTTGAGAGGGGAAGCCAAGGAGGCTGTCCTTCATTCTGATGGTGTCTTGAGGATCGGAGGCAGGATTTATGTGCCCAAGATAGGCAAGTTGATTAAATTGATTCTTGAAGAGGCCCATTGTTCTCGATATTCCATCTGTCCAGGAGCGGCAGAAATGTATCATGATTTGAGTCAGCATTACAAGTTGTGTGGCATGAAGAGGGATGTTGCAGACTTTGTTTCTAGGTGTTTGACTTGTCAACAGGTCAAGTGTGAGCACCAACCGCTCGAGGGAGTATCTTAGAGGATGCCTATTCCTACTTAGAAGTGGGAGCAGATCATTATGGATTTTGTTGTGGGTTTGCCTACCATAATGGGTGGTTATGACTCAATTTGGGTTGTTATTGACAGGCTAACCAAGTTTGCCCATTTAATTTCGGTTCAGGTGAAGTATACGACGGAGAAGTTAGCTGAGCTTTATATCAGTCAGATTGTGCGACTACGCAAAGTTTTAGTTTCTATTGTATCTTATTGAGGTTCATTGTTCACTTCCCATTTCTGGAAGGCATTACAATATGGTTTGGGTACTTAGGTAGATATGAGTATAGCTTTTCACCCTATGGTCAGTCCGAGCAGACGATTCAAGTGTTGGAGGACATGTTTTGAGCATGTGTGATCGATTTTGATGCTAGATGGAATAGAAACTTTCCCTTAGCAGAGTTTGCCAACAATAACAGGTATCAATCTAGTATTCCGATAATCCCATTTGAGGCATCGTATGGCAGGCAGTGTAGATCTCTGATCGGTTGGTTTGATTCGACTGAGATGGACTCTTTGGATACAAACTTGCTTAGAGATGCTATGGAGCAAGTTCGTATGGCTCAGTATAGACTGCTGATAGCCCATAGTCGACAGAAGAGTTATGTAGACCGGAGAGTTAGAGCCTTACAGCTTTTGGAGGGCGATCATGTTTGACTTAGAGTGTCACCCATGAGGAGTGTGATGTGGTTCGGAAAGAAGGGTATGCTTAGCCCTAGATTCATTCAACGTTTTGAGATTTTGAGCTAAGTGGGAGAGGTGGCCGATAAGTTGGCCTTGCAACCTAGTTTGTCGGCAGTCCATCCTGTTTTCCATGTCTCTATGCTTCAAAAGTATATTCCGGATGAATCTCATATGCTTTAACTCGATTCTATGGAGTTGGGTCCGAACTTGACATTTGAGGAGGAGCCTATAGCTATATTGGATAGGCAGGTTCGAAAGCTTAGGACCAAGGAGATTGCTTCAGTGAAGGTGTAGTGGAAGCACCGTTCAGTGGGAGAGGCACCTTGGGAGGCGGAGTTTGACGTGCATGGCAGATATCCTCAGGTTTATGAAGCTTTGGGTACTTTCTTTTACTTTATGTTTGAGGATGAACATGGTTTTTAGTGGTGGATAATGTAATGACCCGGTAGGTTATTTTTGGGAATTTTGAACTATTCGTTTATCTTGAGTTAATTAATTGATGGGTAATTGTAGATAATTGACTTAATCATTAGTTAAGGGGCTAAAGTGATAATTTATTTAATACCCTATACTATTTGACTCATATATATTAAAATAAGTAGTAGGGTTTATCACTTTTATACTTAATCATTTAGAAAGAAAAGGGCGTTGGTTACAGAACAAAAGGGCACGAAGAATTGCAGGTAAGCAAATTTCCCTCGGACTTCCATTTTTGTATATGGCTACATTAATTACTCCATATAAGAGTATTATTATTTGATAGAAATCTTGGGTTGGAAAATAAAGTTAGTGGCTAGTAGGTTTGTTGGAATTGTCGTGACCTTTTGGATCTAAAGGGACAAAAATTTTGGTGGTTAACATGAATGGTAATCATAAGTAATCATATTTCCTACGAAAGTTTTGTTTAACCGTTCCACAACATGGAATCTTGTTATTCCTTAACCAATGGGAAGGCATTTACTAAATTAGTGCAATTAATATTTGATTATATATATAGAGAGAGGAATGGAGTTGGCATTTTATGATATTTGTGCAATTGGGTTGAAAGGATGCAATTTGCAACTTAAATTAAAGAATTTGTAGTGCACTTTTGGAGATGGGGGGATTAGGAATTGAGTAGCCAATTATTGGCCATGAATTGGCAATTAATCATTATTAATGGTAGACAACATGGATGTAAATATGGGTCTGATTTCGCTCAGGTTACTCATTATGTATTGGTTTGGATTTTTTTTTTTGAAATTCTTATGTTCATCACATTATAATTTGAGTTTTGACATATTGAGATAGGTAATTAAATATTATGTGTGTTATGTTATGTCAATATTATTAGATTTATTATCTTGTAGAACTTGGAACTTTACCCTAGACTTGAAATTTGGAAATAAGAGAATGGAAGCTCAACGAAAAGAGAAGGCACAAGTCCCGGAGTGAATTATTGATTAATTGAGGCAAGTGGGTTTCTAAACCCTTGTTAAGTATATAAAATCGTGTATTTCCTTGTAATATGTGTTTGAGAGTAATTGTCATGACCTAGGGGTACAAACTAGATGTAATATGGCACATAAAACCCCGAAGGACTCCATGTAAGCCACTTAGCATATCATAACATAAGATAATAGAAAAGTGCGGAATTTTAAAAAATTTTCCATACAATCAAAGTCTTTTATAAAAGCAAGCGGAAGTCTTATTACACTTGTCTCAAACCATCTAGAACATGAATATCTTTGGGACGCAACCCATACAAAAGTCTAAAACATAAAGGAAAGGTGATCAAATCCTCAATGCTATGAGGACTCACCAAGTCTTCAACTCCTTGCTTCTACTAAGAACCTAGCCACTGGAATGGAACTCAATATCACCGGACCCTACATTTGATAAGAATGTAGGCAAGAGTATGCGTTAGTAAAAAATGTACTAAATATGATAGCTATCATAACATCATAAAAGCATAACATAAGGGTTAGTCAACATAAGTCATATGCCATAATCATAAGAGATACTTCATGAAACATAAGCTATAAGCATAAGAGACAACAACATAGTCATACACATAATCTCCAACATAGGCATAATATGAGCATTATTCAACCTTTAGTCCTTCATATCATAAGAGGAACACTTCATAAGTAGCTTCAAATCATACTTGTGCAATGCATGGATAAGACCCCACAATTTCACCCACACTAAGTACCACCTTAGGCCATCATACATACTTACCATCTTTGATCTCATCCTTATCTTATTTCTCATAGACAAGGGAATCTCTCACCTTTAGTCAATCATAACAAGTAAGGCAGCTATAGCACAATCCTACCTAAACATACATCATATAATATAAACACTTTCTAGGTAACCTTATTGTCATACTTGTGCAATGCATAGATAAGACCCATAATCCCACTCATGCTAAGTACCATTTTAGGTCATCATCACTATACTTCTTGATTGGGGACTAATCCCTATTTTAAAACATGGGAACACTAGGAGATACTTCTTTAAGCACATCTTAGTCCCTCTTCTTTACTTTTGAACACTATGAGATACTTTATTAAGCATGTCTAAGTTCATTAGGTATTTGAACTCTTGGAGATGCTTCCTCAAGCATGTCTTAGTTCATTATGTTTGAACACTTGGAGATGCTTCATTAATCATTTCTTAGTTCATTAATGCTTTTGAACACTTGGATATACCTTTTCAAGTATGTCTTAGTTCATTGGATATGGAGATTGCTACTAGAAACCCGGACTCCACTAGGTGAAGGCTTCCATCTCATGAGACCTACTTTGGGAAAACCCGGACTCTACTATGTGAGAGTTCCCCCTTACTTTGGAAGCCCAGACTCAACTAGGTGTGAGCCTCCATCTCATTGTCAATATCCATTTGGGCCAAGAATACACTCCTTAGACTAATTATTAAGCCTTAATTAACTCATGAATCATGGAGGGATGTCCTTGACAACCAATCCATGTTTCAAGTGATTCTATCACTTTATGCATTCAAACATTCACAAGGTAGACGAGGTGAGTAAAGTCCTTCCACAACAATGATATCTACTAGTCTACTATTCTCATATAGGCTTCACTCTCAAAGCCATTACAAGCATAATTCAATGTATTAGCTTTACTCTCAAAGCCCTAGCAATCAACATTCATGACTACAAGCCTTACTCTCAAAGCTTTACTTCTCACAATCATCATACATACCTAGATTACAAGGCATTCTAATCACATGCTTCATTCTTAAGTGATTCTAATCATGTATCATTATAAAGGTTCAATCTCAAGCTTTACTAGTCATGATCCATCACATATACATTATTCTAATTCAATTCATTGCTACATTCTTTTATTCATGAACAATTACTGTACATATCACCAATTCTAGAAGATCATATATGAATCCTCAATTTCCCTTTACAAGGCATAAACCCACATTACTTCAATTTCATCAATTAGACTAGGGTTAGGCATAGAAAAATGTAATTTAATCATAATAACATGATTCACTACTAATTCTATCATAATTCATCATTATCCACTCAATTGGATCAACATACAACAATACCCATAATATAGGAAGAAACCCTAACTAGAATTGGGGTTCATCTTCACAATTGGGGAAATTCTAAGGGGCTCCATGGATTGATGAATAAGTTACTATACCTTGATTATAAAGCCTTACAAATCTTGCAACAATGGAGTCTTGACTGAACCTAGCTTGATTCTCCTCTACTTCTTCTTTCTAGAGAGAGGATTTTTTTAGAGGGAATTGGGTTCTTTTTAGTGGGTTTAGAAATAATGATTTGGAATGACTAAATTAAGGGTCTAAAGACTTTATATAGGTGGTCTAAGTAAGGTTAAAACGACACCACTTAACCCCTAATTAATTCTGAAAAGTTCCACTAGCCCCTCATTTAACCGCCTAAGACATGACCACTGCCTCACCCACAAGACCACGCCCACGGGCCGTGAGTAGACCCATGGGGCGTGCTGGTCATCCATGGTTTGTGGTCTACAGCTCAACTTTTGGGACCTTGACCCACGACCTCTCACCCACGGGGCGTGGCCCCCCTACGGGGTGTGGGTCCCTTTCGTGAGTGGATTGTTTTGGTACATATTTTAGGGTCTTCCTCAAGGACCCTTGGTTGGTCCTTGGGGAGTCGTACCTTGTCATTCTACCTCTAAACCCTTTATTCTAAGTATAGGAAGCCTTATCTATGACTCTAACCCTTACGTCAAGCTCTAGTTTAGCTTACTAGTTTTCGGGTGTTACAATAATAAGACTTGGTGATGGGTTGACTTGTCCATATTGAATAATTCTAATGTGTAAAAAGGTGGTAGTAAAAGGCAATGTGATTAATTATCGGTGTGTGATGTGTTGGGAATAGTTTTGAAAGGCTTATTGATTCATTTTTATGTTGTATCACTATTGTGTTTTTGTGAATGGTGCATTGTTATGAAAATGGTCATCTCCTCATTATTTGTGTGAACATATCATTTGCATTGGTTTTGAGACATGGTTTTTATAAGTGTTATTAAAATTAGGGAGGATGTATCATTTCTAGGGACGTGTCGCGCGCCGCGCGCTGTGACATATACTATGATTTGAGGGACGTGTCGCACGCTTGATAGATTTTATTATTGATGGACATGTCGGATGCTACAATGAATTTTATTATCGAGGTTCGTGTCACACGTTACAACGGATGCATGGATAAAGATACACCCTATAGGTCCCGGACTGAAAGACAGCGGGTGTGTATCGTTAGGTCATATATGCATCACTATACTTGACATTACATTTCATTGCATTGCATATCTTTACCATTTGTGAACTTGTGAGTGCCTTTGTGTGAAACTTGTGATTTGTGAACCTGATCTTATGTGTTGTTGATCTGCATTGTTGAAGTGATGTGGTTGATCTATGTGCTATGTAAATTATGAACTGTTAGGTTGGGTTAATTTTTATGCAGGTTGTAGTTGTGGAGGTTCAGTTGGGGTGTAAGGAGTACCCTTATTCTATTCCCTAAGCTTGTGTTTAGAAGTTTACTTGTTGAGTACTGTGTGGTTTGGTACTCACCCCTTACTTCTACAATTTTTTGTAGGTTACGAGCCCAGATCTTTGTGATGGCTTCTACTCTCTTGTTTTTGAAGGCTTTCTGTGGAGATTTGTGAGGTAACTGTTTGTCTTATTAGTGAACCTTCTTACTCCTAGTTATGATTTTGTTATATTTGAGAGACAACGTCATTTGAGACTTGCATATTTTTTTTCAATTCTAGTATTCACATTAGATGCTTGTGCACGTCACAACCAGGTTTTGGGGATTTAGTTAAGTTGGCTTGTCATCCATATTAGTATTTGTTATTAAACTTTTATTTTTATTTTATTTCCGTACTTTATCAAATTTTTTGGGTTGTAGGCTGACTTGTCTTGGTGGGATACTCTGATATATTTGGAATCGATTATAGAGATACTTTCGCTCCCGTGGTTAAAAGAGAATTTGTTCATCTTTTTCTATCCATGCATGCGGTTCATCATTGACCTTTTCATTAGTTTGACGTTAAAAACACTTTTCTACATGGTGATCTTGCGAAAGAAGTCTATATGGAGCAACCACCTAGTTTTGTTGCTTAGGGGGAGTCTAGTAACCTTGTATGTCGATTGCGTAAGTCACTCTATGGTCAAAAACAGTTTCCTCGAGCCTAGTTTGGAAATTTTTGCAGAGTAACTCAGTAGTTCGGCATGACTCGTAGTGGAGCTGATTACTCTGTGTTTTATCGATATTTTGCACCAAATCTGTGTATTTATTTGGTTGTTTATGTTGATGCTATTGTTATCACTGGCAATGATCAAGATGATGTCACTAATTTGAATCAACATCTCTCTATGAATTTTCAGACTAAAGACCTTGGCAGATTGAAGTAGCTAAGTCTAGATCATATATTGTTATTTCTCAACGCAAGTATGCCTTAGATATTCTTGAGGAGACATGAATGATGGGATGTTGACCCATTGAAACTACTATGGATCTGAATGTTAAACTCCTTCCAGGATAGGGGGAGCCACTTAGTAATCCTGAAAGTAGATGGCTAGTTGGAAAGTTGAACTATCTCACAATGACTAGACCTGACATTTCTTTTCATGTGAGTGTTGTAAGTTAGTTTATGACTTCCCTTTGTGATAGTCATTGAGACGTAGTTGTTCATATTCTGCGATATATATAAGTCAGATCTCGATAAAGGACTCCTCCTTGAGGATCAAGGCCATGATCATATCACTGGATATACAGATGCTGATTGGGTAGGATCACCCTCTGATAGACGTTTGACATCTGGATATTGTGTTTTAGTAGGAGGTAACTAGGTGTCGTAGAAGAGTAGAAAACATAGTGTGGACCAAACAATTACTGGGAGAGCTAAAATTTGGCGAAATCGGTCAGATGGAACTTGTGTGATAATCAAGCGGCTCTTCATATCGCATCAAATCCAGTGTTTCATGAAATGACTAAGCATATTGAGATTGACTGCCACTTTGTCAGAGAAAAGATACGCTTAGGAGATATTGTTACCAAATTCGTGAAGTCAAATGATCAGCTTGTAGATTTCTTCACCAAGTCTCTCATCGGTCCTCGTATTAATTAAATCTGTAACAAGCTAGGTACATATGATTTGTATGCACTAGCTTGAGGAGGAGTGTTAGAATAGAAATAAGTATATATAATCCTAATTAAAATAGGAATAGGAATAAGAATAAGAATCCAAGCTGGTAAAGGATTCCAATATAGTGTCTATAAATATGGTCTCAATGTAATAATGTAGATACACAATTCAATAATATATTTCTCCTATATTTCTCACAATACTATTTTAGGATGTTCTAATATTTTGTTTATGAAAATATAGTTTGTTCATTTGGTAAGATTATATAAGAGTGAGAGAAATTTTTCACAACTTGTGAATTTTCACGTTTATGAAAAAAAATACAACCTAAGAAATTCAAATTACATGTCGAAACAAAAGTTGAACTTTATATCAGTTTGATTTCATGTCATGATTTTTATATTGCATGTTCAAACGAGTCTAATTTGGGACAGTAAACCACTTATACTTATACTTATATATACTTATATATATATATATATATATATATATATATATATATATATATATATATATATATATATATATATATATATATATATATCTAGATCAAAAGGGTGACGTGACACTCTCTAAGGGCTGGAATCAAATTATTATTTTTTTGTGGTTTTTTCTAATTTTAAAAGACACATTTTCACTATAAATTTTTTAGAGAGCATTAAAAATATCCGATTAGCCATATTAACTCATTTTATCATCAATGCTA
Organism: Solanum pinnatisectum; assembly: GCA_035578085.1. NCBI lineage: Eukaryota > Viridiplantae > Streptophyta > Magnoliopsida > Solanales > Solanaceae > Solanum > Solanum pinnatisectum. The sequence continues at coordinate 24,008,551 of CM069076.1, forward strand.
TTAATTTCACAATTTTAATTTTCTTTTGCATCTTACTACAATGCTCTATCACTATTACAATTTTAAAAACAATTTTTTTTTAAAAAATATTAGTAGATATGAAAAAAATATATACACACATCCAAAATTTAAGGGACGTTTCATTTCCGCTATTCTATTTTCTTTTCGGTTTGTTTCCGTCTTCCCTTACTCTTTTCTTTTGCATCTCTTAATATTAAATAATTAAAATTATATTTATATATGATATAAAGATATTTTTTTATCTATTTACTTGAGTTTTTTTCCATTATTTATTTTAACATTTCATATTCATTACTCATACCTATAAAACTTCTACTCCTAATAATAACATTAACTTCATCATTTTTAACTTTTCATTTTCATAACCCCAATTATTTAATTATAATATTTAAGATTCTTTATGATTTTTTTCATTTATAAATTCATGTTTTTTTGTTTCATGAGACTCCAACTCAAGGTTTTTTTTTATTTTTTTATTTCATTGTTCTTTATATTGGTATTATTATAGAATCAAATTCATATTAGCATAACTCGATGAAGAAAGCTCTTGGACGTTGATTAGTTAGTCAGGCTCTTGGACATTGATTAGCTTGTCAGACTCTTGAACGTTGATTAGTTTGTCGGACTCTTGAATGTTGAATTAATTTGTCAAAAAGGTATCAAATAGGACAAGAGTTCAAATATTTGTGCAGCTGTATTTCTATTTTCATCTATTTTTTATGATGATTAATTAACATCAAGGAAGATGTGTGTGTTGTGTATTCTCTCCATATAACTTTTATAGTATGAGCTTTTTTAGTTATTGTAACTTTGTCGAAAATATACTAACTACTAACCAAATCTCAAACAATACTATTGATAGTTTAAAAGAAAAATATATTCAATATTGAAATACGCTCTATTTTTTGTGGTGTTTTTAATGGTATAAAGAATTATTTGTGTTTTCTTTAAATATTTCTCCAATTTTGTTTATATAAATTCATAATTTTGTTTCGTGAGACCCATACTGAATATTATCCCTTTAACTTCATATTTGAAGTAGAGTTTTTATTTTTATTATTATTATAATAATAATAATAATAATAATAATAATAATAATAATAATAATAATAATAATAATAGGTCCTTGATCCTGTAAAGATGGTATCAGAGCCAAGAACTTTTCATGGAATATATTTGAGATAGAGGTGAACTATTCGACATAGATATTAATCTTTCACCCATGGAACTGGGAGATACAAGTACTAAAAGTACTAGACTAGAAGAGGTAGATATACCTCATAATCTTGATTTGTTAAACAAATGGACAATCCCTAAAGTCCCTATTAAAACTATATATGATTATGGTTGGTTTGATAAACTTTCTTCTAAACAATTGATAAAAACAACTGAGCAGTCTCTTGCTTTAAATTCTTCTGAACAAACTATTCGCTTGTTGAATGATCGAGATGTGATTTTTTATAAAAATCAATATAATTATTTGCATATTGGTATGGTTCAAATTGCCTTTAAACCTTTGACTCTTAAAGGGTTGCCAGAGACTTTTTTAGCAGCTCTTCGTGATGCTAGAAATTTAAATTTCAGACAGTCTCTTATGGGTTCGATAGAATCTATGGTGGCCTATGGTCCGGTTTACTTTAATACGCAACCTAATTTGCGATTTATCTCTTCGATGCGAATATTCTCGATGCTCTAACATTAAATGTTAAAACTCATGGTTATAACTATGCTCGGGTTGAACTTATTTGTTTATCATACCGAATCTATTTTAAATTATTATCCACTCTTAATCCTAGATGTAGATTGTATGATATTTCTAATCAAACTATTTTGGTGGAAACCAATTTTGCAAGGTCCAAGGTCACTACTAGAAGACCTATTAAGTGGGAAGAAATAGATTTCCCAACTTCATGGACTCTAAATTCGTATATATCCCCAAATCGCTTAAGCGATCTTTGTTACTAATTCTGAATTTTCTCATATTTCTCAAAATCCCGATGGAAGGATTAGTATCCAGTTTTCAGATAATAGCTACGCGCCTCATAGGCAGTCTTTTAATGATAGCAGGCTCATGTCCTCTTTAAGTATGAATAGACATTCTTTGTCTAGTCGCAGACTCTTGCCTGCAATGCACCATATTTCTCCGATTGATCCAATTTATGGTCCAGCTCGAGATCGTCTTTGCCGTTACATACTATTGGTTACGATGAGAACTCGTGGTCGAAAAGGTAAGAATCGACCGAAAACCAATATAATGCAATTGAATGATGGCCATGACAAGGATATTCCTTCACACGAAATGGAGTTTAATGTAAACGAATTTTAATGATTACACACCAAATTGATTTTAGTCGAGTTCGCGCAAGAAAACATATTCAAAAAGAATTTTTGTGAAAAATGGAATCGGTTTAAAACATAGTTCTTTGATGCTTATAGCAAAGAAGATTTAAATTGTATTTCTCAAGAGTTTTATGAAACTTGTGCTTTGCATAATCAAATTATGTATTTTGTTCCTTGGTTTATAACCACTTATTTACCGTTATATATTAATGTTATTGAAAGAACTTATAAAGATGGGAGTGGTAATCTGTTAAAAGCTATATACCCTCATAGTCATCATTTGTTTTACCAAATAATCGTATTACTTTCTCGACTTTTCAAAAATTTATTGATGAAGATATTGCTTCAATTAGTATTAATGAAATTAATAAATTGATTACTCAAAACAATTATTTGAGTCTTTATGTTAAAGTGTTAGGAGAGCATATAAGTTCTCTTGACAAAAACTTGATGATTTAACTATTTTAATAAAAGATATTAAAGGTGATATAGTCAAAACAAGTTTTAAAGAAAAAGCGATGTTGCTTCTACTTCAGAAAATACTCCGACAGTAGTCTCTACTTTTATTCAAAGACCGATTGAAGTTTCTGATTTTAAACCAACTTCTTTGAAAAATTTAGAAGATCTTCTAAGCGAAAAATTTGCAAATCTAGACATTGGAGAACTTGCGGCTAAGAAGCTTGCTGGATTAAAGTTTGGTCCTATGGATTTATCACAAGATGTTGGTGATAAAGGACAAGTCTCTTCAGAAGTTAATAAGCTCAGGGGTTATCCAAAGAAAAATAGCAGATACGCTACTAAACCTAGTATGAATACATACTACTATCATCGTCCAACTCCTCAAGATGTCTTAATTGAAGAACGGGACTGGAATCAGACTAATACGTCTTATAATGGTTCCGAGATTTACGAATGGAATCTAGATGGGTTAACGGATCGACAGTTAACCATTATGGTACATCGAATGCTGATGTATTCGACTATTTGCAAGAGTGTTAAAAACAATGATAGAACTATCTGCAAGATGATTATTGCAGGTTTTACAGGTCAACTTAGAGGATGGTGGGATAATTATCTTACCACCGAAGAGAAAGCTTCGGTTATTAATGCTATAGCCGATGATGAAGGCGTTGATAACTTGGGAATGGCCTTGGTAAAAAACAGAGAAGATGCTGTTTATACCTTGATTCTTACTATCTTGGAACATTTCAATGGTAGATTTACCAGCCAGCACGAAACAGTAAGAACGCTGCTAAATGGTCTTAGGTGTCAAACTTTGGCTTACTTTAGATGGTATAAAGATACTTATATGAGTAGGGTTATGGAACTACCCGAAAATAAGCTTGCATATTGGAAAACAAAGTTCATTGACGGACTTCCTCCTCTTTTTGCAGAACGAGTTAGAAAAACTCTAAGAGGAAATCAGATTGATATCCCTTATGCCACTTTAAGCTATGGAAAGATCATAGGAGTATGTACACAGGAAGGATTAAACCTGTGTAATGAACTTAAAATGTCAAGACATTTCAAGATGGATAAGTGAAAGAACGATCTCGATTGGGAGATTTTTGTGAACAATTTGGTTTACCTAATCCCACACCAAAAAGGATGATTATTACAAATCGTCAAGAAAGCGAAGAATCTTCGGGTAAAGAAGAAGATCTAAGCGAAGACATAGATCTAGGGAAGATCGAGAGGCTAGAAAAAGCCATCGTAAATCTAGAAGATTTACTAAAGATAGATCGGAAGAGATCTTTCTAAAGTAAAATGTTACAAGTGTGGTAAACTTGGGCATATTGCTCCTAATCGCAAGTTAAACAAGTTGAAAACTTTGGAACTTGAAGATGACACTTATGAAAAGGTATATAGTCCATTATACACTTGAGTTGAAGAAGACTATGAATCAGATTCAGGTTCGAATATCGAATTATTTGATTCCTCTAATTCTGATAATAATTGTACTAATGCTTGTAATACTTGTCAGGGGGATGATTGCAATTGCGAGGAAGATGAGATTTACAGACTCGATCGCAATTTCAAGATTTTAATTTAAATACGATTACTTACGATAATGTGATAGAACTTTTGAAAGAAGTCACCGATAATAGGCTTCGTGAAAAATTATTAATTTGGTTTCAAATGAAACTAGTACTTCAAAAATTATTGAAAAAGCGAAATCTTGATTTAAATGAATTTCATTATGAAAGTCCCTACTCTTTAAAAGTGGTAGAAGATCGTATTGCCAAAAAACATAATTTTGTTAAAAAGGATTCCTCTTTTGATGATTTAAAAATTGAGGTTGAGAATTTGAAAAGAGAAATTAAGACTCTTAAACAGAGCCAGTTAATCTGTGATCACCGTATTACTCAGATTGAGATTAATAATAATGATGAAGAACGATTTTCAAAAAATAAAGGAAAGCAGGTTGAAGGTGAAAATCTCCAGCTTGATAATCCTGATCCTAAACAAGATTTATTTTAGGAATGATGCAGTTATTCTGACACATAAATGGTATATTAAATGTACTATTCTGATTGATAATAACTTTTCTATAACTAACATTGCTATGATAGATAGTGGTGCAGATGTTAGCTGTATTCAGGAAGGTTTAGTACCAACTAAATACTTTCAAAAGACGACTCATTTGGTTAAATCGGCTTCCGGTCATGCTCTAGATATAGAGTATAAGTTATCAAATGTCAAGATTTGTCAGAATAAAGTGCATTCCTCACTTCTTCTTTACGGTTAAAAATCGATTAAATCCTCCAATTATATTGGGAACTCCTTTTATAAATGCAATTTATCCTTTCACAGAATCGATGCAAAAGGTTTCTCGAGAAATTACAAGGATAATGAGATTCATTATTCTTTTATTCTGAATCCATTAACAAGAGATATTAATGCATTAATAAAAATGAAGCAGAGCCATATGGACTCATTACAATTGGAATTGTTCAGTATGAATATTGAAGATTCTATGAAATCTGCTAAGGTAAAAGAAAAGATCAAATTGATTTCGGAGCAGATGGCTATAGATATTTGTGCAGACCATCCTAGCGCTTTTGGGATAGCAAAAGCATATTGTGACTCTTCCATATGAAGAAGAATTTGTAGAGGATGATATTCCTCTGAAATCTCGACCTGTCAAATGAATCACGAGTTAGTAGATTTACGCAAAGCGAGATTGATAATCTATTACAAAAGGGTTTGATAAAACCTTCCAAGTCTCCTTGGTCTTGCACACTTCTATGTTAATAACGCGGTGAAAGGGAGCAGGTGTTCCGAGATTGGTGATTAATTATAAACCCTTGAATAAACACTTAAAGTGGATCAGGTATCCTATTCCTAATAAAAGGGATTTATTATCTAGATTATATGATGCCAATATATTTTCAAAATTTGATTTAAAATCAGGATATTGGCAAATACAGATTTTTAAAGAACATTCTTATAGAACTGCTTTTAATGTCCCATTTGGATAATACGAATGGAATGTCATGCCATTTGGTTTGAAAAATGCCCCTTCTGAATTTCAGAAAATAATGAATGATATTTTCAACCCTTATATGGAATTTATTATTGTCTATATTGATGACATTCTAGTATTTTCTAAAACTTTTGAATTACATATCAAACATCTTGATATTTTCAAAAAAGTTGTTATACAAAATGGATTAGTTATTTCTAAACCAAAAATGAGTTTATTTCAAACAGATGTTAGTTTTCTAGGACATCAAATTTGTCAAGGGAAGATTACTCCCATTCAAAGAGCCATTGATTTTGCTGACAAATTTCCTGATGTTATTACAGATAGAACTCAACTACAGAGGTTTCTAGGGAGTTTGAATTATATTTCTCCATTCTATAAACATCTTTCTCGAGATTTAGCCCCATTATATGACAGGCTGAAGAAAGATAATAAGTCTCTTTGGAATGAGACTCTTACCACTTTGGTAAAGGATATTAAGCGGCGAGTGAAATCACTACCCTGCTTGGCTCTAGCCAATCCTGCTTGGCAAAAGATTATTGAGACAGATGCGTCTAATATTGGATACGGAGGAATTCTTAAACAGATTAATCCTCACGATAAGAAGGAATATTTGATTAGATTTCATTCTGGGAAATGGAACGAAGCCCAGAAAAAGTATGCGACAGTGGCACATGAAATGCTAACCATTGTTAAATGCGTTCTCAAATTTCAGGACGACTTATACAACCAAAAGTTTTTGATAAAAACTGACGCTCAATCAGTCAAATTTATGTTTGACAAAGATTTTAAGCACGATGCTTCAAAATTAATATTCGCCAGGTGGCAAGCACAGTTAGCCCCTTTTGATTTTGATATTCAGTATAAAAGGGGAGTTGATAACTCGTTACCTGATTTCTTATCCAGGGAATATATTCAATAAATTATGATTTTTAGAACTTTTTTAGATGATGATACTCTCATTTCTATATTGAGAGTGCTTAAAACCCTTCCTAGAGACATGAAAAATCTTATTGTAGAAATAATTGTAGATGATATCATGAAGGAAGAATTTCCTTATATTCAAATAGCATACTATTCAGATGATGATTATCTATTCGAATATTTTTCAGAATGATAATGAAAAAATGCTATGTTTGCAGGATGGATCCACCTTGGGTTCAAATCAAAGGAAGAGGAAGGGGAAGAAACGACCCCTAGCGAGGTAACTATGGTTCCTATGGAACTAGATCATCACAAGGATCTTCATACAGATCTGACTCAAATTCCCAGGTTATACCAACGGGAAGAAAAAAGGTACTTAAAAAAAGAACCGCATCTCAAGAAGAATCTTCGTCCAGTTCACAGCAATTGGTAAGTTTGGAAGATATTCCAAAAGATAGTCCATTATACGCTCATATGCAGGGCTATCTAGAAGGAAAGAAGCAAAAGGATACTTTTGTTTCAATAATAAAGGAGGATTGTGATGATATCAAGTCCTATGAAAAATTGCAAAAAAGAGAAATGATATTTCTCTTAGAGAATTGATTCTGAGAGAAAAGATGAACCTTGGAAAATATTTCAAAGATACCTAGTAGAGGGATTATATTTCCCAGGTGAGTCATATAAGACCCGCTCTTATTACGAAGAAATCTTGATGAATACAGGAAGTGTGGATTTTCAACACTTCAACACAGGTAATAGCCCCCACGAGAAAAGTTATAGCTTTTCTAAATTCATTATTAAGCAGTTATATACATTTGAGGGTGAGGTATGTCGCTATGAAAGAAAGACAAATCAGTCTTACTAACTCCAGAATGAATTTCACATATTGGGATTATATCCTAGCGTTAGATGTGACATTATGTTACAATAATAACAAACATAAACATACTTGGTATATAAAGGTATGCTCGAAAATATTCAGTGATACAATTCCTAATTGGTTTATTAAATGGTGGTCCTACCACGGTCTACTCTGTGATTTTGCGGCACCATTCTTGGAATTATACAAAGAATGGACTAAAGTTTCTCGGATCTTAACCGATTATATCATGAAGATCATGTATCTTTGGATAGAAAGAATAGATCAAATCTATTTTTTCATTGAATTTTCAATACCATGGATTCACAAATGGACTCCTGAAGTAGGATTCAATGAGGAAGATATTCCTTGCTTATACAGGACTTATTATAATAATTTCTGGGATAAGCTTTTAAAAATGGATCCGAAAACCAAACAATTAATTGGTCAGGAGCTTATAGACTCCATTAAAGAAAAGATTGACGAATATAAAGCCATTCTTCCCAAGAAAATCATTGAAGATAATTCAGTCAGGCATATTGCTAGGAAAATCTCTTTCCAAGAAGGAGATAAAGAAAAAATGATTCAGGATTATTTGGAAGAAGTAAGAAAAAATTTACTTCAGACTATAACTCAGATAGATAAATCAGACACTTCAATGAGGAGTGAAGCGATAATGGCGGGCGATTCACAAAGGCGAGTCCAACATATCTTTGTCACGTGAATTGATGGAAGCAGAAGATTTTTTGCTGCAAATGAAGGCCTTAGAAAAAGGCAAAAACGTGAAGGAAGCAAAAACATGTGAAGACATGTGAAGAAGAGACCCACTCAACAGTAAAAACACTGTTGAAACAGTAGATTTACTGTTCAGGGACCCAGATGAGGGCCCCCTTTGTACTGTACATAGATGCTTTATGTTTTCTTATTTCTCTATATAAGTCATAGCTTAGTTTGAGAGGAGGCATCAGAAAAAATTAGCTCTCTCTCTTTTGTTCTTTGTTTTAAAGTTTGTAAGTTTTGTGTGTAAGCTTTAGAGATCTTGTTAGATATAAATAAACCGGTCAGTTATTCAGAGTTCTTTAGATCTTGAAGACGATCATCCTTTATAAGGTACTTATTTTCCTTTTAGTCTTTTATTTAGTATGTTTCTCCTAGCCAGGACTATGTCCGGCTAAAGATTATCTATGTCGAATAACTAACTTCTCTTCTATATAAACCATGAACGGATCTAAGCTCTATTTAAATATAAAGGAATTTTAGTATGGCTTTTCGACTTGGTTCCGAGATCGAGGCACAGTCGAATCTAGCACTACTCTTATTGGCTTTGTCTTAGTGACTCACTTTGGCAGTAGTGGTTTTAGCCTGAAAAATGAGTTTTGATAAGTAAGGCACTTCATACCCGGTTAGAACTGCCAGGCACATGGGCTCAATAAGTAGTATGTATTAGATTCTGACAGGCCCTTTGCTTGGGTAAAAAGCATACCATGCAGTCTGAAAAACTATGCTAAAATTCTTGTATATTTCGATTCTTTCGCAGGCGGACTACCGCTAGCTTAAGGATGCTTTAATAATAATAATAATAATAATAATAATAATAATAATAATAATAATAATAATAATAATACTAATAATAATAATAATAATAATAATAATAATAATAATAATAATAATAATAATAATATTAATAATAATAATAATAATAATAATAGTAATAATATTGTTGTTGTTATTGCTGTTGCTGTTGTTGTCGTAACTTCGTCTAGAATATGCTAATTACTCATCAATAATCAAACAATATTATTGATAAATTTAAAATATAAGCACGATGCATTTTTTTTAACTATATATCAGTAATTATTGCCAAGTAAAATAAAGGGAATAAAATAATAAAAAATATAAAACAAATACTATACTAAAGCAGATAAAATAAGAATACAAATAATGTATTGACCTCATAATATGAATTTTTAAAACAAATTATTCGTTTAATTTGAAAAAACTCTAAATAATAAAAATATACCATTCATTTAAGCTCCATCTAATAAAATATCTAATTGTGATTATTTTGTTATAGTTTTTTAAAATTATTTTTTCTTTCTCAATTAAATATATAGAGAAATTATATATATATATATATATATATATATATATATGGGTGTGCATTGACCGGTTTAGTTTGGTTTTATGTATTATTGGTTCAATTTATCGATTTTCGGTTTTTAAATACGCTAAATCAATATCAAATCAATAAGATATTCTTTGTCGATTTTTGGTCAATAAAGGTTTGGTTTTTGGTTTACCCAATAAGAAAATGCTCATAAAATAAATATATGGTTTCTCACTTCTCTAACAATTTGACGTGATATAGTGAGACACACAAATCAGATGGAAATGATTTGATATAGTGAAACAAGAAATATAATGAGAAATGACATCAATAAGAGTAGATGTAGTACGAAGACTACAATTACATGTTACAACCAAACTATAATATGAAACTTTTAATGTGAAGTAGAAGTACTATGATGTGTGTAGGCCATAGTGTAGAGTACTGCTATAGTATCTAGTTATGTTAAATTATCAATATTTAATATTTATGAAGGGTATAGTAATAAATTACTATCGTCTTAATGGGTTATCAGTTTACCCAATAACCCAATACCAAAAAATGATATCAAACCGATAACCCAATAATTTTATTTTAGAAAACCATTAAAAACTCGTTAACACAATAACCCAATAGCAATAACCTAATAACATTTTTTTTTATTCTGTTTATTGATCGGTTCGATTTGCACACATCCATATATATATATATATATATATGTTTATTTTTCTACTATATAGAAACGTGAAAGTCAGAACGACAAGGGCAGTTTTGAAAATTTGACTACATTCAAGGGCAAAATAGTAATTGGCTTATCAAGGGTTGAATATTAAAAATAAAAATCTAGAAACATCTGTTTCTTTTTCTATAGGTGAGGGAGATGAAACCCAACAACTTCTCCCTATCCTACTGCTCCCTTCTCCAGTGAAATGACAACATTTCTTTGCCTCTACTCCATAATTGTGATAGGTATATCAAAATTTTAATTTTTTGTTTTAAAATTTAGCTTTACTGTTGAATATTCTTAGTTTTGACCATAGCAAATAAAATTTTTTGGTTCCAATTTCTTCTTCTCATATTCCTACCGTAGATTCTTGAATGCCTACCGACATGAAGCTTCTCCATTTAGTAGATGATGAGGACAAGCTGAGCTAAAGAGAGGTAAGCGAAAAGACAATTTTCATTTTACTGCTTTAGGATCTAATTCTTGCATCTACAAGTTTTATTGGAATTTCTATATTAAAAAAAAAAACTTAGTTTTTTTGTTTATTGACATAATAGAAATTGAGAAGAAAAAGAAATTTTGAATGTCTAAACAATCGCCAATCTATATGTGCCTACTGCTGCAAGTTGCAGAGTAGAAGAGAGCTCAACAAGTTACTTTCTAAGGTACTCTAATTTAACTAAGAATACATTTGAGAGTGTTTTATATTAGATGAACTTAGGATTCGTTTGGTATAAGGGATGATAATTCAGGGATGAAATGTAAGATTATTTTATTTTGTGTATGATTAGGGGTATTAGTTAGTCTTGAGATTATTTATCCCATCATTTGTATTAAAATAAAGGGATAAGTTATCTCATATAAATGATGCGATAACTAATCTCATGGAAGATCCCCTTAGTGTAGTAATTCAATGGAGGTGATTAAATTTTCCAACGTTTGACATTATTGAAATGATAATTTATGTATAAAGGATATTCAGGACAATTTGCTTAATCCAACTGTCTGTTTTACTTATCTTATGGTTGTGCCGCAAAGCTGAATGTTTTTTAGAGCTTCGATCGCATAGGTGTGTAAAGAGCCCAGCGTCTGAAATTGACAAAAATTATGGGACAACATTTATATGCGACATGATATCTAACTACTTAATGATGAGTCTTGACAAATTAGTTTTACAAAAATTACAATAAGCTTATCAGTACTACATATTATACATATCTAGGTTGTGTAGGTGTGACACCATATTGATATATTTTAGGTCGATCAGGGATGAAAAGGCAAAATGTCAGTTTAACATTCATCCTAACAAATATTTTCTCTTTTCATAACTCTAGAACCATTCATTTCATCATTCCAAACAAATCATCTATTGATGGTCTGTTCTTTCAACTCTCTTCATCCTCTCATGAAGTATGACTTTTTTTTACATTTTTCACCAATTTTCTTCCAATCTGTTCTTCTGCCTTTTTCCCAACAATATTGATTCAGTTTTTTTCGTCTTGTCAGCTGGTATCACTCTTTATTTAGGTATGCTTTCTCTTTAGTTTTGTCCAAATTTCTTCCACATCACTCTATTTTGGAAATCATGGTTAACCTATTGATATTTGTCGATGACAATTACGATAGTTGTAATTGAAGTTCATAACTTGCGAAAAAATACAAAATATTGATTTAAGAATTAAGACCGTTATTCTCTTAGTGTAGTGAAAAATTTAGGAAGAAATATTGCAAGGAATGATTACATTAGCACTTCAAATTTTACTGAAAATCTTTACTCTTGTTCCCTTCTTTTATTGATGTCGAGCTGTAATTATATGTCTAATGACTAGCTACTCTCTGTTATAAGAACTGCATATAGTGAATGTAACACCTCGAATTCGATAAGATGGAAAAAATACAGCTTTCCAGGATTTGGTGTCAGGACCAACGGAAGCCACCAACGGACCGTGTGTTAGACCACGGACCGTAGGTGGGGTTCCATCATTGGGTTCCAGACTTAGGGGTCTCTGATCCCACCCAGGTCGACCAATACGATCCGTGGTTGGACCTACAAACTGTAGGTCTGGCCGTAGGTGAGGGTTATCAACTATTTAGAGAAAAATGGTTTTTGAGTCAACTTCAAACAGTCGTATATTTTAGAAAACAATTAATTAGATGACCCATTACCTAACAAATGAAAAATAATTGAATCCTCTTTCCAACGCCACTGAGTTTGCTAAAATCAAAGCTCAGAGTAAAATATTATGCTCGTTTTAGTGAAGCCCTATCAACCAGAGACATAAAACATGACCCAGTTGATGGGCAGTGGTTCAAATAATGGCCCGTTAGTCCCCTCGTGAGTGGCACTTTGTCAGCTTTAACTCAGGGTGATTTTTTGTCTTTTCCCCTATGCTTTAGGCACTTAAACTACATCGTTTGATGCCTTAACTACGTCGTTTTACTCAGTCTAAGCCTAATAATCTAGTCAAATATACCCAAAACCTTCATTCTCCAAATATCATCCAAGTTAGAATGAAAAGAAGCAGTTTCTTTCAAGAACAAGGAGCAATGTTCTTCAAAGTTTAGCCCCAAAATTCAAAGGATTTCTCCGTAGATTTCGTCACCAGGTATGTGAGATTTCACTAGTGGGTTACTTTCACCCATTAGGTCCCTAGAATTCATTTAGTTCTTCATATTCTCATGAATTGTTCATACCTAGGGTTTCTAGATTTTCAAGATTTATTGTGATTATTGTTCCTTTGATCTAAATAACTTGTTCCTTGATAACTTAGTATAATCCATGCATAGTATTCAGAACCCTATCTTGTGTAAATTTATCCCAGTTCATGAATTATACTTTCTAGGCCAGTCAGACAGAAATTCATGCTCCAGATTTTGAATGCCATGTTCTCAGTATATAAATGTTGCATTCGTATTTAGCATGTCAGTATTTTGAGCTATTAAGTGTTTAGTACATTTTAGCTTCATGAATATTCACTTGGGAGTAGACTTAGCACCGAGTTGGACTAGGGTTCAGCATACCTTCAAAGTCCCAGAACTATGTGCCAACATAGGTTCAGAAGTCCCCTCTATAGGGCATCAATTTTTAGTGATCAAGCCATAGCCATGCCTCTATACCCCTAGCAAGGTATATTGGGTCCTCTCGATGGGGCGTATACATCGGACTCCACGTTTAGCTCACGTGGTTTATGTCAGATAATAGTAGCTCCCACAGTCAGACTCTTAGTATATTGACCAAGTTCTCAGTAGTTACTTCAATATACAGTTCAACATAATCTTTATGATTAGTACTTGGTCATTGCATCCATTTTATCTTTCTATTATACTTTAGTACATATATATATCCTTGTCCAGATTATATCATTGCCCAGTTATGCATTGTTCAACTTATATACTTTGTTTAGCTTAGCATATCTATATCTTTAATACTCAGTACATTCTAAGTACTGATGCATACTTTGCGCTACATCATTTCATGATATATGTTCAGTCACTCAGCATCCAGATCACACTTAGATCAATTCTTGATTCGACTTCAGCAGCTTCAGTTGTTAGTCCTCATACTTCGAGGACAATAGACATGCTTTCTATTTTTGTCTTTACATTCAGTTTTCAGTTTTGTTAGAGTTAGTTAGGGGCATGTCCTAGCAACTCAACTCAATTAGAGGCTTTTCAGACATAGTAGTAGATTCAGACTTAGAGTCAGTGTTATGTGTTTTGGGGTTGTTTTCCCCAGATATTCAGACATATTTTCAGTTGGAGTCTTTTAGTTTTGGCTCATTTATTAGTTATGTCTCCGCTTAACGAAGTTATATTTTTAGCATGCTTGATTTATATCAGACTCAGGGTTAGCTTGGGGTCACTCGTGATCTTAGGTTTTTTCGTCCCATGAAGATGATGACATTAAGAGATAATATTTAGAACTTTAAGAGAGTGGATGGTGAACCAATTCATGAGACATGATTGAGGTTTCAGAAGTTGCTACTCCAATATCCAACTCATGGACTCTCAAATAATGTGTTGATACAATACTTCTACCGAAGTCTAGACTAACCAGCTTGTTTGGAGAGGAATCATGCAACAACCATTTGAAATAGCATCTGCTCTTCTTGATGAGATGAAAAAAATCAATCGTGCTTCGTACACTAGAGATGATTACTGTCTCCTTTGAACTTCAGGATGACAAAGGAACAAATAGAAAAAGACTAAGAACGGGATGAAAACATGGCCAAGATGATGACCAAAGTGGATCTATTGTCGAAACATGTCATGGGAAGTGGTTCCAACGCTGTGAATGCAGTCGGAGTTAGTGGAGTGAACCCTGATGAAGGACACTTTGAAGCTATGTACAATTAAGAAGTGAATTTCTAGGCAAATAAAGCACGTGTTTTTCGTCCGAACTATCCAAGGTTGGGCGGCAACCAAGGTCAGAATAGGGATTAAAATGACGATTGGAGAGACCAAAATAGGGAATGGCGTGACCGTGGTACAAATTGGAGAGAAAGGGACGGTGACAAAGAACGATAGTACCTCTCCATGAGCGTCAAATGCCAAAAGAGCAAAGGTTTGAACCTAAAAATTTCTTCATTGAAGATATGCTTGCACACATTCTCAACAAAGTGGAAGGATCATACAAGGTGCTAAAGGAAATAAAAGATGACGTCTCATCTCTGAACCAAATACTTACCTCACATTCGGTATTGATTAAGTAGCTGGAAACACAAATGGGTCAAATCTCAACTCATTTGAACCCAAGACCAAAAGGGGGATTATCGAGTGATATCATGGTTAACCCAAAGAATGAGGCTTGAAAGCATGTCTTTGTCGTGCCACAACGTTAAATAAAGCACTTCTTGGGAGGCAACCCAAGTTTTTAGTTTTTAGTTGTTTTTTTATAACGTTTGGTGAATGTGTAGGTTAAAATCCTCATTTCTAACATAATGGCAAGTCGATGAGTTGTCTGACTTTTCAGCATATTGCGGAACCAGTCGGCGAGCCCGACTGAGCTCGCCTTTTTGCTCAACGTGGCAGACACACTTGTTTTTTAAATTTAGATGAGTGGCAGGAACCTTTGGCGCACCACGGAACCAGTTAGCGAGCCCGACTAAGCTCGCCTTTTTACCAAGGTGGCAGACTACCTTTTTGGAAAGTTTGGCGATCTCGTGCCAACTTCACGATTCACTGAATGGTTCAGCGTGCCTGACACCTACTCGCTGACTGGAGTGAAGTAAAGCGTCCTCCTACTTTAATCTTTTCATTCAACTGTCCCTACTTGCTTGTCCTATTAGCTGCATTCAATATATTTGCATTGAGGACAATGTTAGGTTTTGTTTGGCGGGGTGGTACCTTCACATTTACCCTCTTAGGTTAGATTTATCGTGTTTTGGATGCCTATCTTTGTGACTTTTGGTTTTTAATATGGCTGTTATTTTGTTTGAGTATCGGTTGTGATCAATACTGATGACTTGAATCGTTCTCTTGATTAAATAAGATGTTTGTGCAATTCCAATGAGGCAAATTTGAGTTCCATAAGTCATGTGTGAGCTCTTAGAATTTCATTGTGACTGGTCAATGGTTGCAATGAATCTTGTTATGATCGTTCCACGTGAGCTAAATTTGTAGAATCTTGATCGATGATTGTGTTGAATGCCATTTGTGGTGAGATTGTCTTGAAATATGTACTTGGTAATACCTAAAACTTGCCCCATAGGTCCATTCGATTAATGTAGGTGAATGATAGAGATAATCTTAGGCACAATTTGTGGAGAGTGAACCAAAGTGTTATTATACCTCTTTGTGACCACCTTGTGAGAGTGTGAACCTATTTTGGCACATTTGACCTCTTTGTCCCATCATCTAAAACCTTCATGAAGCATTTATCCATTTGAATAGCCAACTTAAGCCAAAAGCCTAAGTTTGGGTGTGGTGAAAAATGAGGAAAGTTAAGAAGTTTGTGAAAAATTCGCCTTTGATGGATTGTGTTGAAAAAGATGGAACCCCTCCATATAAAAAAGAGAGAAAAAAGAAGAAAAATATTGAAAAAGAAAAAAAGATGTTGCATAAAGCTTGTGCAATGGATAAAAGAAATGGTGTGTCAAATGAATCATGCTTAAAAGAACATATGGATGGTGTTTTGAAAATCAAAAAGAATGAAGGAAAAGGAGAAAAAGTGAAATGCATGTCATGCTTCATGAAGGTAGAAGTCACTAAGCCAAAATGATCATACCTTTAACCTCAGCTCCGTTACCAACCTTGAAGGACCTTTGTGATCTTGATTGGGCTTAATCTCATGTTGATTGGAAAATACGAGCAAGCCTATGGATAGAATGATGCATGTGTTTATCTTTGAGAGTGTGAGAGTTGCTTTTGATTCCTTAATTCTGAAATTTTGATGATCTTTGTGCGAGCATGGAATCATTCTTGATGTGAGGGCATTCAAATACTTTTGTTGAGCTTAGATTTGCATTTGAAGCAAACATTGTGAATTTAATTTCTATTCGATGATGGTTAGTCACAGTTTGAAACTTGTAGTGCACAATTGAACATTGCATGGGTGGATTAAACCTCTTGTGCATTCATGTTGAGTCTTGAGTAACACTGTCTGTAGACAACTCTATTGAACTGATTGATTTTGTGTTTTACTTGAGGACAAGTAAAAGTTTAAGTTGGGGGTGTTGATGAGTCAGGGATTTTGACTTATTTAGGGCTTAATATCCAGAATTTTAGTGTCCTCAGTGCCAATTTTTATGCTCTAAGCTGATGTTAAAATGCTAATTTATAGCAATGAAGGCAAAAGAGCAAGGCAAGGACATTATCGGGTAAAAAGGAGTGAGAAAGCTGAAAAAGCTGAAGAAAAACAAGGCTGAGCAGGCCAGCCCATGGACAAAGCCAACTCGGCAAGGAGATTGGAGTTTTGGTGATGTGTTGAATGGATTAGTGATGGAAGTTTTGATCGCCTAAAGTCACAAAATGGAAGTGTGAAAAGCCAAGCCAAGAAGGCGATGAAAAAGAGCACTCGAAGTGTCGCCGACATGGTTGGCGAACTTGATTTATTCCACCGAGTGGTTCCGAAGCTGAAAATCTAAGAACGTATAAATGCAATTTTCAAAAGAAGAAAAAGAGTTCTAAAGTTTTTGAGAGTTCTCACATTGTCCAGCTCTGAGTTTTTGATCCCTAACATTGTTCTTTAAGTTTTTGAGTAGAGATTTAGGGTTTAATTGATTTTGAACTCAATTTGAGTATTTTGAAGACTTGTGGATTGTTATCCAAACTAATGGAAAACATAGTTGGCAACTATTTCTTGTTATTTATTATGTGTGGCTAATACCCCCATTCTTGGGGGTGTGATTATGTGATTGAATGCTTCAATTAGCTTATGGGTGTTAGTGTTTACTGATTTGATTATTGATTTGAAGTAGGTTAAATTAGTAGTTGAGTTTTAATTGATGAATTGTAGTTGCAAATGCAATTAAAGTTTAACATTCTAAGCTTGCTTGAGAAAGAGGTTTTAGAGTTAAAACTATTAATTGATGATTGTAGTGATTGGGTTATTGTGGACTTAACTTGAGAAAGTGGGTCTAAATTCAATCCTACTAATCTAGCTTGAAAAAAGTAGATTGATTGAGGTATTGGGTTGTTCATATGTGTTATGCTTGTCGAGGTTCGAGAGAACTCGCTTGATTCTCAATTGTTGATTGAGAAATGGCAATTGCACTTAAAGTCTAGCCTACCCACTAAGATTCAACGATTTCTAGTAAATAATAATCACTCATTTAGCAAAATTGGCATTTAATCAATCACACTTCCAAGGATCTTCTACTTGATTACTCTCGTTTGTTCGTAGTTGTTAATTGTTCACTCTAATCCCCCCAATTGACATTAATTACCAAACCCCTGCCATTTACTTTAATTGTTTTGGAAATTTCTACTGCTACAAATGATTAGAACACTCCTTTCACTTCGTAATCGAATTCTTTTCCTTATCACTCCCTGTGGGATCGACCCCAACTCTTAGTTAGGTTTATACTAGATTGAGACTGCCTACACTTAGAATCGAATGAAGTGTAGTTGAGCGTTATCAAGTACAGTGAAGCCCAAAGCTATATTTTGACACTTTTGAAAACCCCAATCAGGATAAATGCTTCTCAACCCATTAGAGACCTTTTTATTGACATCATTGACCTATAATTGAGAGAAAAACCCTACTTTAAGAGGAGAGAGCCACCACACAACTTGAAGAGTGAATATTGTGAGCTTAAATGTGTAAATCTTAAGATCTTTCTACAACTCTTGGTTTTTTATTGAATATTCATAGTTGTATTATTTGATTTTCAGATTTTGATATTGTGGTTTTGATTCTTGCTTTGTGCATTTACAATTAATTGAATATTTTTTTTATGATACAGATCTTTGATTATCTAATAATATCATGGTTTAATTGACTTCCAACGAAGTAATCAACTCAAAGACTTGCCTATTTATCTTGATCTTGCTTGAGAAAGAGGATTAAGTGTTGAGAAGGTTGATTAACACGATTTGAGAATTGGCTAATGGACTAGCGCTTGAGAAATCCTAGATTCGGGTCTAACCCTCATTTTATGGATTTGAGCTAGAGATAGGATAATCCTAGTGTTGTCATATTGGATTGTCTAATTTGTTATACTTGCTAAGTTCAAGAGAATTAGTCAAGATATAGTAGCTTGTGATCGGGAGATACAAGTGGGTACTTGAGAATCCAAGGGATAGTTGACTTACTCATGATTATCTTGATAATGTTTGTTTACTTGTGATATGAGCATGAATTGAATCCACATTGGCAAATCAATTTGCTACCCTTGGGTCAAAAAGTCTATGATCAATCTATCATTTATTTTTTTGTCTTAATTTTAGTGTTTGTCCCTTAGTCTAAAGCCCCCCCAAAAATATTTATATCTATTGTTGGATTCAAATATGTGGCCTGTAATTCTTTATCTTTTCGATCACACTTACATTGTTTCTTGTGGGATTCAACCCCTACCTCATAAGTTGGATATTGTTTTGCATATGACCACCTACATTTCTAATTTAGGAATGCAGTTGAGCGTTATAGGTCGCAAGTTACCCAAATGATTAAATCGTCCAGAAGTCAGTTGCGTACTTAGAAAGCTTTCAATGATGATTTTCAAATTTGTGCAAGGAATATTATGCCTACTTTTTCCCCAATCTATATAGACTATTGGAGAGGATAGAGAGTACACTTGTAAAGTACAATTTTAGCATCTTTTGCTTCTAGAATTGAGAAACCACCATTATTGGAGGTAGAAAAGTTTTGAAAATTAATATTAATTTCTCATGGTAAGTGGAATTGAGGAACTCCTTTATGCTATAGTTTCTCTTTCCTCAACTATGAGTAGTTAATTTCTCTTCTAGGGGTAAGTCGTATTGATTGTGTATTGACTAGTTGATTTTAGAATTGGTTAATAAGGATTGATCTATTGTTTTCTTCAAGTTTTAATCTGGATATTAATGGTTGCAAATATTATTTAAATTCTCTAATTTTACATTTACTTGAGAAAGAGAGGTGCAATTGGGTAAGTCTTCAATCGTGAGGATTTGGAACTTCAACCTCATCTAGGGGATAGAGCTAAAAATAGTGCATCCCTGCTCAAGCAATTATTTGGGTTGAGAAACTTTGAGTTTAGCTAAAACGAAAGCAATGCATGTGATGAGGATATAAAAGTATAGAGTCCGTTAGTTAGTTGTGTACAGTAAAGTTAGTTATGCACAGTAAAGTTAGTTAGTGTCAAGTTGTTAGTTAGTTAATTTCCAGTTGTATTATGTTAGTGATTGTATATATAGAGTCACATTGTAATGTTTACTCTCTAATTCACATTCAATACATACACAAGTTTTCTCTCTCAATTCAGTTACTCTCCAGTCGAGTTGATCTCCATTAACAGAGGAATGAAGTTGATCAATTGTGTTAGTTTTATCTTGGTATCAGAGCTCGATTGATTGATCGTAGTTCTTCTTTTCAAAATCATTTCGTAAGCTTCTCTTCCACATTTGCAGAAACTTTTCTGTGTTGCTTTCGATTAGCTGTTTAAGGGTTTGTGTTGTGAATTCTCTGTTTCTGTCAATTTTGATTTCCTTATTGAGGAATTGTGTTGTGAGTTTTCTGTTTCTGTCAATTTTTTGATTTCGTGTTTGGGGATTAGCTTTTTTGGTTGTTTTCGTGTTGAATTTCCTCACAAATACTCGAATACCATGGTTGATACCCAAACTGATCTTCAAACTGATTCCGCTTCTAGTTCGACTACAGTTCGATTGGACTGTACTAGTCCTTTTTACCTGCATCCCTCAGAAAGTGCAGGATCCTCTATTTTACCTGGAGTTTTGATTGTACTGGTTATAGATCTTGGCGAAGGGCTATTCTCAGAGCTCTCTCAGTCAAGAGCAAGACATGATTTATTAACAGAGCAATTGTGAGACCTGCTCCTACTGACTCTAATTTCATGCAATGGAAGAGATGTGACGACATGGTCACATCTTGGATCTTAAATTCCTTATCCCCAGAATTGCGCGATAGCTTGCGGTACGTGAATAATGCCAAGGAACTTTGGGCAGAGTTAGAAGAAAGGTATGATCAAACCAATGGGTGAAAATTGTATCAATTGCAGAAGGAAATCAATGAACTTGTCCAACGCACTTTAGACATCACTAGGTATTACACAACAATGAAGAAGTTGTGGGAGGAGATGAGCACCATTGATGTCAATTCTCAGTGCACTTGTGTGTGCTCTTGTGGGGCTAAAAATAAACTGCACAAGGTTGAACAAGACATGAGACTGATACACTTTCTAATGGGGCTGAATGAGATGTATACGACTGTCAGAGGCAACATTCTCATGATGAGCACTCTTCCTAGCATGGCTCAAGCCTTTGCCATTTTATGCCAAGAGGAAAAACAAAGAGAGGTGAAGCCTCATAATCATACAACTTTGTATTCTACCTCTCTCAATGCCTATGGACAGACAAACAACAGTGCAGGTTACTGGAACTAGTTCTAGGAATACAAACAACAACACTGTGTTTAGAGGCAATTCTAGTACCAGCAGGTCTTCTCTATTTTGTTACTATTGTAAGAAATCAGGACACACAAGGGATAGATGTTACAAGCTTCATGGATATCCATCCAATCCAAGGTTCCAAAAGGGAAAAGGCACAAGTTCTTAGGGATGGCAATGGGGCGGGGCGGATGCGGGGCGGGGTGGATTTAAGGCTATGTGGGGAAGGGCAGGTTTAAGGTTGTGTAGGGTGGGTCGGATGCGGGGCGGGTTGAAGTGGGTTTTTAAAAATTAATGTGGGGCGGGACGAGTTGCGTGTATATGTGATTTTATGTGGGTTCAAACTTAATTTTAACTTTTTACATGTTATAAGAGTGATAGAGCATTATTTATTAAGATAATTTCATTAAAGCTACTAAAATATTCAAGATAATAAATGAGAATGGTTCAATAAAAAATAATACAATTTCTTACATGTTTCTCAATTGACCTCTAAAAATAAAATTTTAACTCAATATCCTTATAAAACAATACAACTTAATGAAAAAATTAATTTATTTTTATGAATTTTTTTTAGTATCAAACATAATTAGAAAAAGAAAATATTTAAAAAATTATGAGGGGCGGGTCTATGCGGAGCGGAGTAGGGTGGGTTGAAAATGAAAAGAGTTGTTGTGCGGGGCGGGGCGGCTTAAAAATTTTGTGGGTTAAGCTCAACCCGCACCGCGCCCGCCCTACACCACCCCAATGCTATCCCTACAAGTTCTGCAACAAATATGTGTGCCTCTGATATGAATACACATCAAGCTGAGGAAGAACTTGAAATGGGGAAGTAGATGCCATTGAACCTGTCCAAAGACCAGTATGAACAACTACTCAATATCTTGGGAACTCTACAAGTTGGAAATTGAGCCTCAAATTTAGACAACTCAGACAGCATGCTTCAGGAGCTGTGAACTTGGCAGGTATACTTGCTTGTTATTCCTCTATCACTGATATAGGTGATCTTTCTTGTAAATGTGTTAAACTGAATGCTGGCTCTTGGATCATAGATTCAGGAGCATCACATTATATGACCTATGATAAAAATCACTCTCACAAACATTAGATCACTTCTATATCCCTTCTTAATTTCACTCCTAAATGGTTACAAGGTTAAAGTGACTGAAATTGGTGATGCTTGTTTAAATCCAGACTTGATTCTGAGCAAAGTATCAGTTGCACCTAGCTTCAAGTTTAATCTCATTTTTGTTCATTGTTTAGCACTACAACTCAATGGAGTAGTCAGTTTTGACAAATTTTCTTGTTTGGTGCAGGGCCCTTCTCTGAAGAGCCCTTTGGAACTTGGTAAAGCCAAGAATGGCCTGTACTTCTTGTGTCACAAATGCCACAACTATTATCCATCCGCTGAGAAAAAGTCACCTCATTCTAATTGTCATCTTGTCTCTAAAGTGCACAATGCATCGTCTGTAAAACAATCTCCCATTTTTGCTATGAATAAAGAAGATTGTAATATTGCTCCTTCTTCTTATTTTACTGATACATCTCCTTCATTTGCTAATGTCTCTAGTCACACTCATGATGATGAACTTTTATGGCATGCTAGATTAGGACATGTACCGTTTGTAAAAATGAAAAGTATCTCATCCATACCTGTGAATTTTTCTCCCAAACAACCTTTTACATGCACTATATTCCTTATGGCTAGGCAAACTAGGATGCCTTTTCCAGAAAGCATCACCACCACTACCACAATTTTTGAGTTGCTCCATGTTGACCTATGGGGACCATATCACATTCCCACTCATAATGGTTATCATTACTTTCTCACCATGGTGGATGACCACAGTAGGTCCACTTGGACACAATTACTAAGATGCAAAAGTAATGCTCTCCAAACTATCAAAGCTTTCATATCTCTCATACAAAACTAATTCCAAACCAAGTTGAAAGCCATAAGATCTGACAATGGGTTAGAGTTCACATTAGCTGAAGCTACATGTTTCTTCCAAACCAAAGGTATCATACACCAAAGAACTTGTCCATATACACCTCAAAAAAATGGTGTGGTAGAAAGGAAACATAAATACCTACTTGAAATAGTAAGGGCACTTTTATTTCAATAAAAACTGCCTATGACATACTAGGGAGAATGTGTATTAACTGCCACATACATAATAAATAGATTGCCCACTCAAGTCCTTCAAAACAAGTCTCCATATGAAATGTTGTACCATAAACAACCTACATATTCCCACCTTAAGAGTTTTGGTTGTCTTTGTTTTCCAACTGTCTTAAGAACTCACAAGGATAAACTTGAACCAAGAACCACACCTCATATCTTTTTTGGCTACCCATTCAATACAAAAGGTTACAAAGTTTTGAATCTAGCTACCAAGAAAGTTCACATATCTAGAGATGTCACCTTCCATGAAAAGAATTTTTCCTTTTGTTATTGCCCTTGATGGTTCTAGTTTCAATTGTATTTTACAAATGATTATTCATACCACTAACATGCCTTGTATGCCTGGTAAAATAAACACCTTTGCTAATGATGAAAGGCTAGACAATTTTACACCACATAAAGTCACTGATAATCAAGTAATCAATAGTACCAACATGCATGAAACACCACATGTTGATCTACATGAACCTGCTACACAAAGGACTTTGCCTGATCCAAATGCCTCTATGATGAATGATACTTCATCAACACCTATACCACTAGGACCTAGAAGAACAACCAGGACTATACACATTCCTAGTTACCTATAGGAATACAACTACACCCTACCTAAGTTACACTCCCTCACTTCTTTTATGTCTCACCATAACCATGTATGTTTCACTAGTCTTTGTTCTGATAGTCAGCATTTAGTCACAACCATTTCACATGAATGTGAGCCTAATTCTTTTGAAGAGTCAATATTGCACCCTGCCTGGTAGCAAGCCATGACACATGAGTTTGAAGCCTTGTATGCTAATGATACTTGGGAGATGATCAGGTTACCTGATGGGAAGAAGGCTATTGGATGCAAGTGGGTGTACAAAATAAAGCATAAAGCTGATGGAAGTATGGAGAGGTTTAAGGCCAGGTTGGTAGTCAAAGGTTAGACACAGCAAGTTGGGGTAGATTACACTGAAACTTTTTCACCCGTGTTGAAAATGACTACCGTTGGAACATTGATTTCTTTGGCTGTTAAGAAAGGTTGGAATTTATATCAATTAGATGTCAAAAATGCATTCTTACATGGTGATTTACATGAGGAAGTATACATGGTACCTCCACAAGGCCTTGCAGTAGGTTGTGATAACATGGTGTGCAGACTGAAAAAATCCTTCTATGGCCTAAAACAGGCCAGCAGGCAATGGTATGAGAAGTTGGCAAATAGTCTTTGTTCAAGAGGGTATGAACACTCAGATAGTGACTATTCATTGTTCTATAAAAGAAAGGGGTGCTCCTTGGTGTTTGTTGCCATATATGTGGATGATATAATCATGACAGGTACTAATGCAGTTGAGATTAATTCCTTAAAGTGCTTCCTGAATGACCAGTTCAAGATAAAAGATTTAGGCAAACTTCACTACTTTTTAGGCCTAGAAATCTTGTACAGGCATGATGGTGTTCTAATTTCTCAAAGGAAATTCACTTCTGATCTCCTGAAGGATTTTGATGTGTTGAGTTACAAGGCCACTACTTCACCACTTTACTTCACTGAGAAGTTAACAGCCACAGATGGAAAACTCTTAACTGATCCCACTCAATATAGGAAGTTGGTTGGCAAGCTCAATTTTCTAACTAGTACTAGAATGGACATATCATATAATGTGCAACATTTGAGCCAATTCATGCAATCACCTAGGGAACCACATTTGAAAGCAGCCTACCATGTACTCAGATATTTGAAACAGGATCCAACAATGGGGATTTTCATTTCAAAGAAGCCTCATCTCACTATTAGTGCCTATTGTGACTCTGATTGGGCTACTTGCCCTGACTCAAGGAAGTCTGTTAGTGGATACCTAGTACTTATGGGAG
This sequence comes from Solanum pinnatisectum, assembly GCA_035578085.1. Taxonomy (NCBI): domain Eukaryota; kingdom Viridiplantae; phylum Streptophyta; class Magnoliopsida; order Solanales; family Solanaceae; genus Solanum; species Solanum pinnatisectum. The sequence continues at coordinate 24,034,097 of CM069076.1, forward strand.
ATAATCCTATCAGCTGGAAGTCTAAGAAACAAGAAACAATGTCCCTATCATCTGCTGAAGCTGAATATAGAGCAGTAAGGCAAGTTGTGGGAGAGCTAGTGTGGCTTGAAAGATTGCTGGGTGAATTGACTGTACAATGCTTCTTGCCTATATATGTCTATTGTGACAGTCAAGCAGCAGTCCATATTGCCAAGAACCCAGTTTTTCATGAGAGGTCAAAGCACATCGAAATTGATTGTCATTTTGTTAGGACTAAGCTTCAGCAAGGATTCATCACACTCTATCATATACCCACTGGTTCACAGTTGGCAGACATCTTCACCAAGGCCTTGACTGGGGTTAAACATACTACTCTATTACACAAGTTGTCTGTAATTACATCACCTCCAACTTGAGGGGGGTGATGAGAATATAAAGTATAGAGTCCATTAGTTAGTTGTGTACAATAAAGTTAGTTATGCACAGTAAAGTTAGTTAGTGTCAAGTTGTTAGTTAGTTAATTTCCAGCTGTATTCTATTAGTGATTGTATATATAGTCACATTGTAATGTTTACTGTCTAATTCACATTCAATTCAAACACAAGTTTTCTCTCTCAATTCAGTTACTCTCTAGTCGAGTTGATCTCCATTAACAGAGGAATGAAGCTAATCAAGGGTGTTAGTTTTATCAACATGCTATAATTTGTTCTATGTTTTCTAGTTAATACCCCCTCTATTCCATATTAAATGAATTTGTGAGGAATTGCACACCTATTAAGAAAAATATTCAAGGACATAATTTAAACCATATTTTTCACCATTGCCCTTTGTGAAATCATAAATATAACTTTCAAAGTAGTCAATTTATCACCTGGAAAATATAAAACTTCTTTAATAGAAAACAAATATGGAAAAAATTTCAAGCATTTATCTTGAACTTTAAACAATTCAATTATTTTGAACAATAAAAAAAAACCTCAAAAATTCTTATAATACGGAATAGAGGGAGTACTATAATCAAAGTTATACCTATAGAATGCACACCTGTAGTCCCTTTAATCTTGATACCAGCAATTCTGTCTTGCTTATGTGCTTTGATTTACAAACCTTAGTGAATCTAACATCCAATCTCTATGGGAAATCCACCCTAACTCTTGTTGGGTACTTTTTTTTGCATACGATCATTTCCAACTCCTTAATTTGAGAGTTGTTTTAGACGTTATTGAAAATGTTACCATTGTTGAAGATCGGAAATTGATTGTCACTTGTTTGTTTGTTGATTTACATTTGTTTGACATCTTGCTCTTCTTTTATGTTGTTTTGTTGTTTTGTTGTTTTTGGTGATTGAACATGATAAGAGATTAGTCAAGCTAGTATTGATGGATTCATGGATGTCGAGGATGAAGTGGTGGTAGCACATGGTGACCTAGGGTCGTTCACCTACCTCCGACAATAGGGAATGTCGTTTTTCATGTCACTAGCACTTCTAAGCCAGATGAAAGGATTGTTTGGAGGCCTTGCAAATGGATGTTAACGGCCATATAAGGAAATTCACTTAAATTTGTCATCCTTTCAACATCACAAACATTAGTCAAGAATCCATTAGGCTAAGATGGTTCCCATTCCTTACGGGAGATGCTACAACATGGTTGGAGGAGCTACCTCAAGGCTCCATCACTTGTTGGCACAAATTAACCAAGGCTTTCCTAGATCAATTTTTCCCACCCTCGAGAATGTTGCATCTGCGTGATGAAATCACTTTCTCTTAGTGGTGGGAGAGCCTTTACATGAGGTTCAAAAAGAAAGTGTTCTTGTGTCCCAATCACGAGTTACCGGATGGAGTGCTCTTGCAATGCTTTTACCGATCACTAGACTCCACTAACAAGTCATCAGCAAACAACCTAACAGGTGGTTCACTCATGGATCAAACTTGCAAAGGGCCCATTGGATTGAATGACTAAAACTAACTGAGCTTGGAACACAAAGGATGTCAAGGTGACATCGGTGTCAACTCCACGATCATGACCAATGAAGTAGAAAAGAGGAAGAAAGAGATGAAAACATGGCGAAAATGATAACTTAAGTGGAGTTGTTTGCAAAGTACATGATTGGCACCAGAGTCGAGTGTGAAAGTTATTGGAGCGCAAGGAGACGAATCCCTCGCGGAAGATAATGCATATGAATTGTTTGATGAAAAGTTCAATACATATCAAATCAAGTGGCGGGTTCTCCCCCGAGGTACCAAGGTGCCAACCAAGGCTCTTGGCGACCTCAAGACAGGAAACAAGGTTGGAGAGACATGGATCGTGGGAGAGAGAGGGGGCTTACGATAGATAGTTTTCAAACGCTTGATAGTTAGTTAAAACCACAATTAAAAGATAATTGACACATAAATGAACAAAAAGTTAAACATATAATTGCTCTTTGTGAAAACAGCATAAGAATACATCTGATAATTAATGTGACGATCATTTTACCTTTTAATGAGGATACCGCTGAGGGTAATGAACTTACCGTAGATGGCAGAGAATGGAGAGAAGTAGTTGAAAATTAGAGAGATTACAAATGTGAAGTGTAGAGGAGGGTGAAAAACAGAATTCATACCACGGAATGGAAAAAGAACCAAATAACCAAAAATACATTCTATTCAGCCAGCTTTAATACCTTGAATCAAGCTACTTCGCTGGTTTACAGTCGCAAGTTTTATTCAGCTTTCCTGCTACGTCCCATGTCTAGCCATTTCATTTCATACTACACAAGCTATTTAGCTGAATATAAAACTGGACAAACCAGTCTTCAATCTTCTCAAGCACTCTAATATACGATCCCAGATGGAATAACAAACACAGATTTCAATGTAATAGCATTGGCCGTCCCATTTCCACCAGTGTGCTGGAGCTACAACAGGATGTTCCGTATAAAAGATCGGAATCTCGCTCTACCCTATATAATGCTGCTAATTAGAGAAGCTGAAAACTTACTGCTCTCGTATATAATTAGAGAAGCGAAAACCTACTGCTCTCGTATGGCTATACATACCCAACAGAACAAATGCAGTAGCAAAATCTGATCAACTAGAAATCCAGGGTGTTGCTGTTTCCTTTAGACATGTATACCATTCCCGTTGCAATAAATGCCATCTAATGATCCATTAGCCATCTTTGTCCCATTTACATATCGATGTGATTTTAGTCCTGACGTACCATTGCTCAAACTCCATGTTTTGGGAACACCCTTCTTCAATAAAGTTTCGAGTTGCCCAGTTGCTGCAGCTATAAGCCCTGTTTAGAAGAAAAAAACATTATACAAAGAATCAGCACAACTTCAAGAAAAAACATGAAATGCAGATATATCTATAAGTCCAGCATCCAAATTAATAAAACGAATTCATCCATTTGGCTCCTAGTCCCCAGATATCTGAAGCAGGTGAAATACCTAGAAACAGGGCAGAAGGGGTTCCTGGCCTTGATTTAAATTCTGGATGAAATTGAACTCCGATGAAGTAAGGATGATTTGGCAGCTCAACAATCTGTAGATGAAGCATCCCACAAGATCAATCAACCACAGCAACATAACTAGCTAGCATGATTGTTAAATTTAATGGTTTAAGAGGGTTAACCTCCATGCGGCGACCACTTTCATCTTTGCCAGTGAAAGAAAGACCAGCATCTTCAAGTTGCTGCACCATGTCGGGGTTCACCTAAACAGTAGCATGAGATAAGGCTCTTTAGTCGTGAAGTCCATATAAGAGGGTAGTCATCATGTAATTTTACAAGTCCACCTAACATTGAAAATTGAAATAGCTAAACCAAAGTTCCAAAGAAAAAGTGCCGCACCTCATATCTGTGTCGATGCCTCTCATCTATAAAGCTCTGGTTCCCATATCTGACACAATATATTTTATTCAGTTGGAGATGGCAAAAGGTAAAATTCCACCATATATGGTTTAGATGAATTATAGTATATTTAATATTGTGGATAAATGATGCTGATCCTCCCAACCCCATCTCCACCCACAACAGAAGATTTCAAGAATGGAACAAAAGAAACTTCCTAGCAGACAGATTGATAAGAATTGATGAGCAATGCAGGACTGTCTTTCAAATCTGCAAATGCTTATATAGGCAACACAACCTGAGGCATTGGTAGATGCTTAATCTAACTGTTAGTTATGGTACGGATTCAAAATAAGACCATTCAAACAAAGTGTACACTAAAAAGAGGGAATTACTAATGAAGGTCATAAGTGGTAGTGACTGAGCTTTCACTCAAAGCTTTAACATATATTTTACGGTCATGCACATACTCAGGCTGATTTATTGAAAAAGTTACCAGGAAAGGAAAGAAATGAGTGTTATAATCAAAATTGACAGAGATGATGATTGTCATGCGGTCTCTTGAAGTCACATCACTGGAAAAACTGAAATTTAAACATCTGACACTCTGAAATATAAGACTCGATAAAACCCAACTTTTGTTGACTTTCAAACAACTCCAAACCAAATACAGATGATCATAATTCTATTCAATCTAGAAGACAACATAGATTTGATACCAGCAATAGAATAGGCACAACTATCAGCAAGTTAAGGGATTCTTTGTGGTACCAAGTTATCTTGCTTTTGCACTATCATCTAAAATGGTTATGACTTTCAACTTCCCTCGTGTCAATTGAAATTCCTTTGCAGTTTCACATTTCATCCTATGGAATAAGTAGAGGAAAGGAAGTACATACAATTTTGCAGATTTACAATCCGCAACTTTAAAATATGTTCTCCTAGATCCAAGACGCATCGTACCACCCATATGAGTTTTTGAACCCTGAGATAATATCACACAGATTAGAACTGAGAACTACTAAAACAAAACTAGAAACATAGGACAATCACGAGGGGCAAGAGAGATAAAGGGAAAGCGCTCTTTACCTCTGGCATAAAAATGACACAAGGATTCTGAGTGCTGGGATCAAATTCTGTACTGTTTGCATCTAGCAATCCAAGAATGGATCGAGCAAACTCAATAACAGCAATTTGCATTCCTAGACATATGCCAAGGAACGGAATCCTGTTTGCACGGGCATATCTAGCAGCAAGGATTTTACCCTCCACACCTCTGTCACCAAATCCTCCAGGAACTAGGATAGCATTCGCCCCCTGTAAAGTGATGAGTAGTCCAACAAGTCAGAAATAATAAAATTGAAGACATGGATATAAAAGGAGTTGAATTTGACCAACATCATGTTAGAGAGTAACACCACACAAACCTTCAACAACTTCCAAGCACTTCTATAATTCTCAGGATTCTGCATGTAGAAGTATCAGTCAGATAAGGAACAACCAAGAGTTAAAAGCAAGCGAACAACAGCGGAAGCAAAATACCTCTCTAGAAGTTTCATCCTCAAGGTCACTGGCTGCAATCCAATCTATACACAGTTTCCTGTGGCAAGCTACAGAGGCATGCACAAGAGCCTACACAATAACTCACAATGATTTAGATATTGACAACAAAAAGGAGAACTAATTTATTGACTGATTGTTCTCAGCTATATAAAGGTAAAATAGAGGTGGAAATATATTGGCTTAAATGATACAATAGCCACCCGAAACAAAATAGGGAGGTCAAAATGAGATGGAGCATCAGAGGCAACATTATTGTCCATTTTTCCAACTCTAGCAGAAGAATCTAAGTCATTGATAAAACTGTTATGCCTGATGATTACTTTTCACAAAACTATTATCGTAGAAAATAACAATTAAATGAAAATAGGTGTAGGAGCAAATACAGTAAGGAAACCTCCTCTTTATATATTTGACTACAGTATAATCACCTTCAGTACAGAGAGGTATGCATCTGAAAGCCCGGTGTACTTTCCTACCATGGCTACTCTAACCTGTAAATTCAGATGGAGAATATTTATGAAAGTTGTGATGCAAATTGCGGGACTAAATTACAAAAAGGAAGATAGAATACATTTCATATATACATTTCATATATATATATTATAGAGTATTATTTATTTATGTGTTTATATATCACAGAACCTACAGGTTCTTGTAGCTTGTCACAGAGGGCAGCCCGAGATGTCCATTCTCCCAAAGCAGGTTCTTGTACAACACTGAAAATGACATAATAAATTCATCATCATACAAGATAGCACAAAATCACAAAGCAGAAAAATGAATTTTGAATACTCCTTGTCATCAATCAATGTATGTAACCGAAACATACCCTTTAAGGTTCAGAACTTTCAGAATTGCTTCATGCGCCTTCTGATCCTAAATACACAAAAGATTTTCTTTAAAGCTTATAGTAATGATGTTATGTAGAAATACATAAAAAAGAAGTGTGCCAAAATTACTTACTCTTAAAAGCAAAGGAACGCGCCAAATGTTTGAGACATCATAAAGAGTCATAATGTTATCTAGCTGAAATAAAAGGAATATAGAGCCTGAGCACCAACAATTGAGAGTTGATGACCTAAACAAGATTAGCTCTATAAAAATAAAGATTATTTTGTCATAATACCGGGACATGGCAAAACCGGGAAATTTTCTCCTTGACATTCTCTTCTAGTTCCTGAATAAATAGACCAACTTCAAGAACTGAACTTGATAAACATATAGATATATGTGTCCCAAAAGAGAGGGGGGAAAAGACAAACCGTTGTGCTCCGGCATGCTAAAATGTTGGGAGTCAATCCCAGGCTTCTCAAACCTCTAACACTGTGCTGAGTAGGTTTTGTTTTCTGAATTTCAAAATAACAAAATACTCAATCTGAGTGATTACTATAATAGAAGATATCCACATGACCCAGAAATAAATTTACCTGCTCACCAACTACACTCAAAACAGGCACAAGGCTGACATGTATCAAGCAAAAATTACCAGCACCTAACAAGCAGAAGTTGATGAATAGATGTTAGTTGCACTTAATTTTTAGAAGGTACTAGGCTGAGTCAATTCAAGATTTGCACATCATAGACCACAACTGACAGTGACATCATTTGATTGTCAAGAAACCAAGTTTAGACGAATAAGCCTTACCTACACGATATGAAAATTGTCCTAATGCTTCAATAAATGGCATTGATTCAATATCTCCTGCATTAAGGAACAAATTACTTTTAAGAAAACACGTATCATTTGACAACTTACCCTGCTCATGTGAAAAAGTTGTTCAGCATACCTATTGTGCCACCCAGTTCTATGACACAAACATCTGGTGGGCCATCCTTGCCATCAACTGGTATGACAGCCACACGTTCTATCCACTCTTGAATGGCATCTGTAATGTGAGGGACAACCTAGAGAAGCGACAGACAGACGGTAAGAGCATAAACATTGGAAGAAATGACTATGTAATTTTCTGGAAAGGTGGTAAACCTGAACAGTCTTTCCCAAATAATCCCCTCTTCTCTCCTTATCAATAACAGACTGCAAAACCAAAATAACAAAGCAGTTTCTCAAACATTTTCTATCATAATCTATGAATATCATCGAGCATACATCAATAATCTGATAGGGAATTTTAGAGGACATGCCTGGTAAATTTTCCCAGTAGTTATATTGTTGTCGCCGGTCAACTTAATATCTAGAAAACGCTCGTAGTTTCCAAGGTCCAGGTCCACCTGCAAGTGAAAAACAAATCTCGATATCAGTGACATACAAACAAACAGTTTGCACTTTATCTTAAGTGAAATTGAAGTAACGATCCAAAAGCTTTAATTTTAGAGGGAGAACAGGTAATACTAAAAAGCAAAACTATACACCAAAAAAATTAACTTTCAAATATCTGCACTTTAACAGTACCTAACAGAAAACACAACCAAAACATTAATCAGCAACTTGAGTAACATGTTTTAGTTTAAAATTAGAGACTCCAAAATAATGTAAGAAATCAGCACCATCTGACTACTAGTTGGGGGTAAAAAGGGCAAATAAAAATTTATATTAATCATTAAGATGAAAGATTTATATCTAACCTCTCCACCATCATCCAAGACATACACTTCTCCATGCTCGAAAGGAGACATTGTGCCAGCATCAGTGTTCAAATATGGATCTGAAAGTGAAAAAGGAAGAAAGGAACAGTAAGTAGACATTTTATATACAATTCTTCCACCTCATTTGGACTATACCAGTAATTGAAGTAAACAACAGTACACTGTACTTGTTTAAGAAAATCCATTAAGAAGCAAAAAAGGAGGATCCATTTCCTAAGAGACAAAGTTTTTTCAACCTAGAGAGAGGAACACAGGAACTACAACTCCGCCAACAATAAGTTTACAAGAACCCATGTAAAATTGGGAAAAAGAAGAAAGAAAAACAATTTGTGGCTGAAGCTGAAAAGAAAAAACAGAAAACGTTTCTTGCTTAAAACAAGGAATGCTTCTTCAAATTTTCTGAACATGTTTTGCAAAAAAAAAAAAAATCAAAAAATTTAAAGAAACATAAACTTGAAGTCTTGACCAGAACTATTCATTAGAGAAACGCCATCTAAAGTTTTCCGGTGTCTTATTGGCAGAGACAATAGTTTAGTTGACTAGAGAGTTTCTAGAACAGCCAAAAGGAACATACTTTTTTTTTCTTCAAGGTTAGAGCCCCTTTGCTAATCTGAGTGGAGAAGACAGCATATTCTTCTACCATCAGAATTTCCCTCTAAGTATATACCAGATAAGGGAGGAACTATCAAATATTTAAAGTCATTGAGCTGGCTTTATATTTTTAAAAGAAATCTTTTTTTTACACATATAAGCATGAGTTTGAGAGCAGTATCGATTCTTCTGTGCATTGTTGATTTAGAAATGAGATTGAAGAAGAATGAGGCAAAAAGCAGAGACCAATCTTAATGGAGGTAACACGAAGACCGCAGGCCTTAAGAATAAGACCAATACTGCTGGCAGTGACTCCTTTACCGAGCCCACTAATAACTCCTCCTGTCACCAACACGAACTTCATTTCTTCAGCTACTCTATAAACAAGAAGAAGAAAAAGGACCCATTAGCAATTTTTCAGAAACAATGTTTGCTCTGGGGTGGTACAATAAACAAGCGAAGAATTGGGAACAAACATACCTACAAGGAAAAGACTTGGGCCAGGAAACTTTTTCTCAAATTAAGAATAGTATGAAACGAAGCAACCTTATCCAATAAAAGGCGTTTTTTTTTTTTCATAAGAGAAAGAAAAAAGGAGGTGCAAAAAAGCATGAGCGAAAGAGAATGGATGAGTAAGAATGGGGGTGTATGTGAAGAAGCAATGGCGACTTTATATAGTAAGACAAAATATGAGGGCGGAGGCTAATAGAGAAAAGAGACAAGAATATCGCCACTCTTTTTCAAAATTCTAAAACCTCCCCAAACCCTGCCACCCTCACTTGTTTTCCTCTTTTCATCAAAACAATAATGAATAAACGAAACAAAAAAAAAAAAAAAAAAAAGAAAGTAAAAGCAAAAAGAGAAATACATTTATATAAATAAATAAAAAGTATATATTTTTTTAAAAAAAAACATAATGCTTAATTGATTGTTACCTGGTCATATATTTTAGGAAAACTTACATAAATATACTATAAATTAAAAATATTTACCGTTTATAATAATAATATTTTTTTTTACTTGATCATTTTTAATACTGTTTTAATACATATTACAAAGAACAATTTATTATTCAAATATAATACAAGTTTTACTGATGAATAATATATATATCACACATTTTAATATACTTTTAATACAATGTGTCAACTTTTTACCAAACAAGCATAATATATTTTTAAAAACAGTTATAATACATATATATTGCATACTTAATTCACTTTTAATACATATTACAAATTTATCATAATATTGTTATGTATTGCTATAAATGGTAATAAATAAAAATATTGCTAAAATCAGTAATTATTTATTAAAAAACACTTATCCAAGTAATTTTTCCTATATTTTATCGGTAAAGATTCAACTTTCAATATGATTATTTCCTCCCTCATCTTTTAATAACCTGTATATTTATTTTAAAAAGAGAAAAAGTTGATGTAAAACGTAAAAAATTGAGACATGTGATGAATCGAATTGGATCAGACCAAAGGAGAAGTAGGCAAAAGAAGAAAAGTGAAACCGAATGAAGTATTCAATAAAAATAAAATAAAGTTAGGTAACACGTGGAATGTTCAAAATTTTATAAGAGAGAAAATTGTTGCAAAACGTAAAAATTGAGACATGTTAGAGTTCTGGTCGGGCCAAAGGAGAAGTAAGCAAAAGAAGAAAAGTGAAACTAAATAGAATACACAATTTAAAAAAAAAAAAAAGAAGTTAGGCCACAAGCTGAGTGTTTAAGGTTTGAATAAAAATTGATTTAAATTGTAAAAATTTAGACATGTGAGGACTTGGGTCAGACCAAAGGAGAAGTAAGCAAAAGAGGAATAGCAAAACTGCAATAAAAATAAAATAAAGTTAGGCAATACGTATAGTGTTCAAAATTTTATAAGAGAGAAAGTCGTTGTAAAATGTAAAATTTGAGACATAAAAATTTGGGTCGAGCGAAAAGGAGAAGTAGGCAAAAGAAGAAAAGTGGAATTAAATGGAGTATCTACTAACAAAAAGTTTAGGTCACAGACTGTGTTCAAAATTTGTGTAAAAACTGATTTATATCGAAAAAACTGAATCAAATTAATTAAATTAATTAATTTTATTTGGATTTGACTTGATTTTAGTTATATTTTTAAAAACCCAATAATATTTGATTAAGTATTGATTTTATTCAACAAAAAATAATTGAAGAAATAATTGAACCGACAAACTATATACATATTTTAATTATTATATACACATGGCATAATACTTTCTTATAAACAATTTTAAATTTCTTTTATTTGTTATCAATTTATTTCTATATTATATTATATTATATTGTATTGTATTAGAAGTGGAAAGCTTTTAATTAAAAACCAAATTACTGAAATATTTTTTTACTAAATTAAGGGAAAAAAAATAGTAATATGGTGTTTTAATAATTTATCTTTCGTCAATTTTAAATAACTTAAACACTTAATTTATGAAAAAAAATAACAAAGAAAAAATTTTAAAAATACTTTATTTAAAGGAATGTGATCTTTTGAATCAGTAAAAGTGGCGACTCTTTCCAATTTTGAAATATAAATACACACGTTTTAATAAATAAGTTAATTAAAATCATAAGATAAAGAAAACTACAAAACGAACATAAGTAAGATGATTTTGGTTCATAACTCCTTCTGATATGACTCATCTTCTTCCAACATAAATATCCATGCATTTTTTTTTTTCATTCTCCCTATCTCTCTAGTTTCCATCTCTCCAATCTTTTCAACCACTAGTTTCAACCTTGGTTCCCACCTTATCGTTGGTAATTTGGATGAGAACCTTCCATTTGGTTTCCCAAGTATACTACTTCTTCATTGTATAATGCTTCAAACTTGACATCCTTTGAGCACTGCCACTACTTGTTCCAACCATATTCACTGGTTTCAAACCACCTCCCATGACATATTTGGACAACAAACCAATTTAAGTCATCATGTTATCATCTTGCTCATGTTCTTTTCAAATTGTTCCTTGATTAGACTCAGTTGTAGAGAAGACACATTTTTCACTCTAGTATGTCATGCTCAGTTTACTTTGATCATGTCATCAAGCAATAACAACGCTACCTCATATGGTTGTTGCATCAACCCACCTTGGGCAAGTTGATCAGCCACACCTTTGTTGATTGAATCAAGGCTAAAATAGAAGTATTACATTAGCAAATGGTATGTGACACTTAGGCATTGCAAGAGTAATTTCCAGAACCACAACCCTATCTTATGTGGAGGTTCCACCTTTAATTATCTTGAAGTATTGGATCCGGTCTCTAAGCTTTACCATCTTCCACAAGGGGGGGGGGGTGATAATCTCTCCAAGAAGGCTTCAATTAACTCCTCCCAAGAAGTGATTGAATCATTTGGCTATTCCGCCAATCAGTTAACTCCTCCCAAGAAGTGATTGAATCATTTGGCTATTCCGCCAATCACCTAGTTGGTTAACCTGTCAGAGAGAAAAGTTTTAACCTCAACCTCATGGACTCTTGTGAGATGTTCATGAACACAAATGACCCACATACATCCACAAAATTCCGAAGGTGTTCGTGAGCTAAACCCCAAACATTGCTCTATATTGGAGCAACTGTAGCATTATACCGGTTACATGAAAAACTGCCCTCCCTATTATAGGAGGTAACCGGATGGCTCTTATGGTTTGTATGATGTTCATGTGCATGTCATTCAAATCACCCATGTTGTCTTTTTGTCTGTAGTGACTATCATTATCACTGCCTTGGTTAGTCATGTTTTAGACCTGCAAATCAGCAAACAACATTACCAAGCAACAATCTAGTAGCACTAAAAAAATTTACAAACTAATTTCTCAAATGAAATTCTTAGCCATCACTCTCTAGCAACGGCACCATTTTTTATTACGCTCAAACTACTCTCTAAAATAAATCCAAAGAGTAAGTGGTCTTATTTTATAGAAATACCCAACTAAGAGTCGGGGTCGAATCCCACAGAGAGTGATATAGCGCAGAGAATTCTGAGAGTGATATAGCACAGAGAATTCTATCAAGAAATTTGGAATGTAAATTAATTCATTTGTAGAAATAAGAAAATTTGGGTGGATGCTTCCACCAAATTTACGGAAAGGGTTTTGTTATTAATAGTCACAATTAAACTAAGATTTCAAAAATTCAAATGAGTGACAAGTAATCTAGGGGTGCGGGGATTGGAAATCGATATCAAATAGGGGTAATTGTGTTGCTCTATATTGCTAGACTCTCAATGATAGGCTGGGTCATCTTCAATGACACTAATTTTTTTTCGATCTCATATCATCAGTTCATAGAATTTTTTTTTTGGTATTATCTACGTGCATAACTAAACAACCCAATACCTTACACTATTCTCTCTTTTGATGCAGAAATATGGCAAATAGATTCGACCCATAATTTTTTTTCAAGCAAATTAGCGATATCAAACCAATTTGCAAGTATGGAAATAATTAACCACTCCAATAAATCTCTTTAGAGCATCAATCGGAGATTGAAAGTAGGAATTAAATTCGCAACATTGACCCATAAATTAACCCCATGATGATTAACAGAAATTAATGTATGAACAACAAGAAAACAGACCATAACACAAAACCCACTATATTAAATCAACACCCAACCCCAGAGTTGCATCCCTTGAGTTTGGGGTTTTAGCCACCCATCACAAAGTGTAAGGAAATTACACCTGTCATGAAAGTTGCTCTGAGTAACATGAAAAGCAATTATAAGAAATACCTAATTTGAATTCAACTTCAAATTGTCAATTTCAAAAGCAAAGTTGAAAACCCCAAAACGAAAAGTATTAATCAAAAAGTAAAGTGCTCCTCTCTCTAAAACTCTCCAGTAAAAGTGTTTAGACCAATCTCTCTAAAAGATTTAGAACCTTTCTTTTTCTCCTTTGGGCTATTTATGATTCTCCAAAATTAGGCCCAAAATTCACTGTGTGACTATTTCAGCGACATTAGTCGGGCTCCCTGAGCACATTCAATGGATCACCATTTACTTCTTAGTTTTCCTCTCTTTTGTTTAGGCTTCAGGTGTTTGAACCTCGGTCGGCAAGCTCGTTTGAGTCTACCTTTGAAGAGTGGTAGATTTGCACTCATTTGAGGCCTATTTAGCTCAATAAATAGTGTCCTCAATGCCTCATTTTATCCTATTCTGTTGATATTTTGATGATTTGTATCTATGAAGGAAAATGGACAAGTCAAGGATGAATGTTTGAAAGAATGGACAAAAATGTAAAAAGAAGTGCAAATTATACATTGATGATCACTATAAAAGAAAGGAAGATTGCCTAATGAACATGACCTCACCCAAAGTGAGAGTGAACAAAACTTGTGTATATCGAGATAGGTTGGCGAACTGTAAAAGGAAAGGCGACTCACCGAATGAGAAAGGAAACCTTGCTGACCATTGCCGAATGTGACAGTGCAAGGAGGAAAATTGAAGGTTCAAAAGGCAAACCAAGGTAGTACTCGACAATATGCTGAACGTGAAAGATAGACTCGAACGAGCTCGCTGCTTGAGGTTCAAACACCTAAAGCCTAGAGTAAGAGAAAATCGCGATTGGTGATTCACCAAATGAGCTCGGTGAGCCCAATAAATGTCACCAAAAGGTAGCATGTTGAGTTTTTAGGCCAAATTTTGGAAAATTATAAATTGCCTAAAGGAAAGAGAAAAAAAGAGTTCATAGGAGAGTCTGAAATTCTAGTTTTGAGAGTAAGAGTTTTTGAGAAGTTTTTGGTGAGAGAAACATTTTACCTTATGAATAGAACTTTCTAGTTTTTGGGGTTTTCAAATTTTGCTCTTGAATTTGAAAAATTGAAGTTGAATCCAAAGTGTTTTTGCTTGCAATTGACTAATTTCATGTTACCCATGGGTGCTTTCACCGAAGGTATAATTTCTTTACTTTTTGTGATGGGTGGCTAAAACCCCAAGATATAGGGGTCCATTTATGGGGATGAGTGTTGATTTAATGTGGTGGGTATTGTGTTATGATCTATTTTATTGATGTTCATATATGAATTTGGATAAATTAGCATATGGTTAATGTTGCAAACTTAATTCCTACTTCCGATCTCTGGTCGATGCTCGGAAAGGATTGATTAGAGTGGGTAATTGGTCTGATACTAGCAATTTATGTTTGATGTCTGTAACTTTCTTGATAATAGAGGTTATGGGTTAGATCTATTTGCCCTATTTCTGCATCGAAAGGGAGAATAGAGTAACATATTAAGTTTTTTAGATTGACATATAGATGAGACAGAAAGGAGATTCTATGCAAGGATGCTATGAGATCAAAAAAAGATTAGTATCATTGAAGATGACCTAGCATATTCATGAATGTTCATCACTATAGAGAAACACAATTACCCCTATGTGACATTGATTTCCAATCCCTGCACTCCTAGATTGGTTATTACTCCTTGAATATCCCATAATTTTAGTTTAACTGTGACAATTGATAACTAAACACTTTTATTAAATTGGCGGAATCATTCACCCACTTATTTTTACTACTACAAATGAATGATTTTACAATCTAAATTTCTTTATAAAATTCTCTACGATATACCATTTCCTATGTGATTCAACCCTAACTCTTTGTTGGGTACTTTTATTGATTACGTCTGCTGTTCCTTTTAATTGGTTTTAAAGAGGAAATTTGAGCGTTATCAAAAATGGCGCCGCTACCTGGGATTGGTGGTTGAGAATTCTATTTGCGAAATTAGTTTGTAAATTGTTTAGCTGTAGTAGATTGTTGTTTTGTGTTGTTATTTGCTGATTTGTAGATCTTATACAGTAAGTGACCCTGATAGTGCCAATGAAAATTACTATGGTCAAAACGATAATATGGGTAGTTTGAATAATATGCATGTGAATATTGTTATGACCGCGAGAGCCATATGGATACCTCCGACAGTTGGGAGGGTTGTGTTTCACGTAATCAGAACAATGATACAATTGCTCCAACTAAGGTGAATGTTTGGGTGGGTGGGTGGAGGATTTGCTTATTAAGATCCCTATGAACACCTTAGGAATTTTTTGGAGGTATGTGTACCATTTGTGTTCAAGAACATCTCTCAAGATTCTGTGAGGTTAAGGTTATTCTCGTTCTCTTTGATGGGTGAAGATTCAAGATGGTTGGTAAATTGCCAAATGACACTATCACTTCTTGGGAGGAGTTGATTGAAGCTTTCTTGGAGAGATTATTTCTCCCATCAAAGATGGTGAAACTTGGTTGCACATTGGAGGTGAAACTCTACATGAAACTTGGTTGCGGTTCAAGAAACTATTGTTGTAATATCCAACACATGGTGTTTTAGATAATTTGCTATTGCAATACTTCTATTGTAGCCTTGATTCAATCAATAAAGGTGTAAATTATTAGTTAGTCCAAGGAGGATTAATGAGACAACTGTATGATGTGGCTGCTTTGTTGCTAGATGACATTATCAAAGTAAACTGAGCATGGCATACTTGAGAGGATTATGTGCCTACTCTAGAACTAGGCATGAGCAAAGAACAAATTGAGAAGAACAATTAACGAGATGAATACATGACTAAGTTGATGACCCAACTCGATTTGTTGTCTAAACATGTCATGGGAGGTGTACTTAGATCGGTAAATGCGGTTGGAACTAATAGTGGGTAGTGCACAGATGATGCCAAATTTGAGGCATTATACAATGAAGAAGTTAAATATTTGGGAAACTCAATTCGGGGGGGGGGGGGGGTTTCTCACACAAATTATCCATGACAAGGCGGGAACCAATGTTGGAATAAGAATTGAGATAATGTTGGAAAGATTGGCGAGGTGGAAATTGGAGAGAGAAGGAGGCTTAAAAAGATATATATTTTCCTCCCTATGACCGTCAACGACCAAAAGACCCAGCTGGGAAAGAAGGAAACCAAACCAAGGAAATTCCCTCAAAGATCCTCAACAAAGTTGAAGGGTCTGACAAACTATTTAAAGACTTGAAAAATGACTTCTCAACTTTATCTCAATCGTTAAACTCTCATTCGGTATAATCAAGGAGCTGTAGCCCAATTGTGCCAGATCTCCACTAGTCTCAATCCAAGGCAAAAGGAAACGTTGCCTAGTGACACCGTCCCAAATCCCAAAAATAAATATTGAGGAAATAAGAAGTATGTCGTTCCATGACGTTAAATAAGGTGCTTCTTGGGAGGCAACTCAAGTCTTTTACTTTTGTTGATATTGTTTTCAATAACGTGTGTTGTAAGTGCAATTGAAAAAAAATTAAAAGACTGAAAAAGGGAACATTAGGTAATGAAAAGAAAAAATGATGATCCACCGAAGGAGTTGAGCGGGCTCATTCTTGTCCAACTTCTAAGCTTGAACATGTGGAAAAGTGTACTGTCTATTTTGGAGTTTTGAGGTCCAAACGACGATCTGCCAAAGTGCACTATGCGGACTGCATCAGTTTTACCGTATCAGACTTCAAGTTTGGTGTTCAATCAGGCGTTTTCAATGAGCTTTATCTCTAATAGAAATTTTTTCCAATTGCACTCAACGACATTAGTCGTGGCCGCCGAATGCGCCTAATATGAAAAGGCCAAGGGTCTTTTTAAATTAAAAAAAACCTTTGATATCTTTGAGCCTTTTTCTTTCCTTTCTCTTGCATTACCTTATTTGAGTGATTGTGAGTCTTTATTGTGTTTTCTCTAAGTGCGGGGAGTGCATTTTCTTCCTAGAGTAGTTAACCCAACCCCATTCTCTTGTTATTTTTGAGTTTTGCTTCTATTGAGGTTGGTTTTCAATTTTTTTTATGTGATTGAAGTTTAAATTATGTATTGTATATGGGATTGACGCCATTTATTGATTGTGTTTGTTGGACTTCATTGGGTAGCTCTGTATATGCATATTGAACTGTGCCCATAAACCAATTGCTTGTGTGTTGCCTATAAATTGCTAATCTTGAATGTGTTGGTTAAATATGTAATTGAACTTGTAAATTTGATGGTGTCTTTATTTTATTTGATGTGGGTGAAGTCTGACTAACCCAGTGTTGAGCCATTTGCATGATTTTGCCTAATGATAGACAGAGTGACGACTTTCTTAAGGGAAAATCGACAATTTGAGCAATAATTTGCAATATCTAGGGGAAGTCTGAGTACCCATGGGTAGATAAGCATATAAGTGGGTGGTAATGATATTGGGGAACTTGTTTTGTCGTGTATGTTGGTTTTAGCTGTGTAAATTAGGCACTGGGATGAACATCTCTGATTCATTGGACTTGTCTTAGCTTGCCAAAGAGGTTAGGTGAATCACCGACTAAGCCCCAACTCAACTTTTTGAGTTAATATGTGACCTTGGGCACTTTCCCATTCGGAGAGCTTGTCTTAGTTCGCTGAACCCACTTGGTCAATCACTGAACAAGAGGGGACATAAACCTTTTGTTTCTTTTTAATTTTGCATGGTCAGTTTCGACAGACTTGTCTTAGCCCACCGAAACCAACTCGGTGAATCATTCACCGAGTTGGAATTGACTCTGACCTTTGTGCATGTTCCCTTTGATAAATGCTACTATCCATTTTGGTGAGTTCTCTAGAGCTCGCCTATCCTATTAGGTGATCCACCTTCCCATTCAGTAAGCCTCAGGGTGTTTTTCTGAACTGTGATTCTAACTAAGTTTGATTTAAACTAACTTTCACCGATTCTATATTCGAATGTGTGTGCTTTACAGGTCATGGCAAGAACAAAGGGTAAACATGTGGTGACGTTAAACAAAGAGTCAGGCATAAACTTCGTCCTCCCTCTCATCTGAAAAGGAATAGGGGTGTATCTATTAATGAGCCTTCTGAGGCTCCTCGTGGCCAACAAGCCACTCCGCATACTTTAACAAGTATGGGTAAGAAGTCCCAGATTCCCAAGAAAAATATAAATGTTTGTTCCAAGCTAGTATTTCCTCCGTAATATCCAGCCTTGTTTCTTGTGTTCTCCCGATCATAACTCCAAGGGCCCTACATAGGCTTAAGGCAGAAGGAGAATGAACTATTCTTGAGGAGCGAAGTCTCTTAACTGATGGGGTAATGAGTGATTACCTGGCTATATGGGAGACAATCAAGTTTCATAAATTTGAGCAATTCACAAAGCTGAGGCAACCTTATATAAGAAAGTGGGTTAGGGAATTCGATGAAGCTTATGCTAAGACCTTATCTAAGAAGACAAAGGGTAGTGTTTTGAAACCCCTAGAGGAAGTAGAAATGCGGGAAAAAATTGTACAATGCCATGTGGGTGAGATTAACACAATCCTACGCACCCCTTCCACTCATAATGATACATACTAGATCCGGATGCGCCAGGAGTTTGATGCTTTGAAGGGGTGGTTAGCCCCGTTGATATCTAATATCCCTCTGCCATAAATGGCTGATGGTGCAAGGATTGAAACGAATGACTTAAACATTGTGTCCCGATATTAGTTCGAGTTTATAAACAATAATATCATGCCATCCTAGAATGAATCGATCCTTCGGCATCCCAATGTAGTTCTAGTGGGCACTATAATCGACAAAGAGTAGATAAATTTTGATACTATCATTTTCGAGAAAATGTTGCTATGGGCCAAGCAAGAGCAGACCTCCCTTCCTTTCACAGCTCTCATTACTCAACTTTGCGAGAGAGAAATAGTTCTCTTTTTGGGGAAGTATGATGTGTGGATCACACCAGCCTCTTCCAATTACACCAGGAGGTTGGTGGTTTAGTATTTACGAGAAGATGTGACTTAAAGGAAGCCATCACCACCAGATACTATGCCTGTAAAGGATCTAGTTGTTCTAGAATCTGAGGCCAACACACGTGCTCTTTATGTGAAGCAGTCATGTATACCTTTTTCTCCTTTTGTGTCTTCATTTCTGCACCTACTCTTATACTTATAGTGTTGTTGTTGTTGCTGTTGTGCCTACCCCCCACTCCTATTACCCGTCCCCCTTGATCCAGGAATTAATTTACCAAATGGGTAGTTATGCACAGTCTGCGGATGTCAGAGTCGCTAGGGTTAAGAAGGATATGCTTGAGCTGATTGATAGGGCTATTAAGTAGGCCTTGGCCCCTTTGAAGGACAAAGTACTTGATGTGAGTGGTTAGTTAAGGACCATGGTGTGAGGTTGGACAACCTCACTGTGATATTAGAGGCCTAGGAGAAGGCTCAGGGAAGTTTCGGTGCACTAGATTCCATGAGGGGTGAGCTTACTACCTTGCGAGCAGATGTAGACAACCTTCAATCTATTGAAATTTTAATGCTATGGAGCGAGGTTCCCCTATGCAACAACCTTTATGCTACTGATGATGCCATGCAGTGAGCCTACTTATAGTGTGCAGCCTGAGTTAGTTGCGAGAGTTGATGATTTTGCTGTGGATGTTGAGAGGGTCGATGACGATTTGTCTGAGGAGATAGATGAGGAGGAGCTGAGGAGTGAGAAAGAGGAGCATGGAATTGCACACACTCATGAAGCTGCAGGAGACTTAGAGGTGATTGTTTAAGCCACCCTGGAGAGATCCCTTCGGGTGACTTCAGCAGTCGGTCCCAATGGAGTCTCTTCATACTCCACCATTCCTTCTAGTGTTGTGACATGCACTGATGCCCCGGTTAGTACTATCCTACTGCCTCCAATGATTTTATTGCTTGGTAATGATGCCCTGGATATTGCTTCCCTTTTAGAGACTCCAAATAACAGTGCTCCACATGCTTAGCCAGTCAGGAAAACCTTTTTACTCTGCCTTCTGTACTTTATTATCTTTGCATTAAGGACACTGGATATTTCTTTTTGGTGGGGTGAGGGACTTTGAGCCAAAATTCCCCATTTACTTTGTATTTTCTTACTTTTCAGTTTTGGATGATTATATTATTTTACTTTTGTTTATATTAGTGTGTTTTATTTGGTTTAGTGTATCTTTTTTTCTTTTTCCATTTTCTCTCAATTTGGCAATCCCCCCGTGAGTTTTGAAAATTGTGAAATGCTTGAGTTTTCATTTATAAGTATTCAAGGGTCGGTTGTATTTAATATTGATTTCTTGAATAGTACTCATGATAGGCATGATGTATAATATTGGTTTTGCGAGAATGAAATCAATGTGGTTGCACTTTTAATCTCTCTTTGAATCTTTTGTTGACTAGCTGTATTTTGATGTGAGCTTTGAAATGAACATCGCACGTATGCTTTTAATCTTTTTGGGATGTGCTAAATGAGTGTATTTTGAAGTGCCATGTGTGGTGAGATCTTACTTGAAAGCATATGTGTGGAATCCTAGAATTCGCCATTTAGTCTAATTCTCTAAACCTTAGTAAATGTGAGGCGTGATCTTGGTCAACAATTCTAAGATGGAACCTAAATTTCCTTAATCTGCTGTGACTACTTTGTGAGGGTGTGCATCCATTTTGGCACCTCTTTAAACGAACCCATTTGTTGACAAACGAAGTGAGAAACTCTTGAGCCATGTTGTCCCTAACTTTTCACCCAAAAGTCTTTCTGAAGCATTTTTATGTTTGAATAGCAACTTAAGGTAAAAGCCTAAATTGGGGGTGTGGAAATAAAGGAGGAATGAAAGCCAAGTGGAGGGAAAATAAAGATGAAATGAGACTCAACTTTGAAGTTTGCTAAAAAAGAAGGAACCCCTCCCTATAAAAAAGGAAGAAAAAGATCATTATGATGAAAATGCCTTGAAAACTGGAAATGAAAAAAAAAGTGATGAAATTAAGGGGATTCCAAATAAAATAAGTGAAAAGTCAAAGTTTGAGTTCTCAAATGAAAAAGAACGAAAAAAACTTGAGAAAAGGTGAAGAGGATTGTAATAATGCTTTGAAAAGGTGAAGTCACTGAGCCAAATTGACCATGCCTTAGCCGTCAGCCTCATTACATGCCTAAAAGACCCTTTTTATCTTGCATGATCTAGGTTGTGTGATGATTGGAAAATATTGGCAATCCTATGAGATGAAGCTTGCATGTATTTCTCTTTTGAGAGAGTGAGCGTTGCATTGGTTCCTTATTTCTTGGTTGGTTTTCTTTTTGAGAGCAGGGAATCATTCTTGACGTGAGGGCACTTGAATGCATTTATTAAAAAATGGTCTTGCATTAGAAAAGAAGCTAAAGTGAGCTTGAGCTTGTGTTGAAACTGGCTAGTCATCATTTGAAGCATTTTGATCATGAAGCATGTTGTTGATAGTAGTCTTGTAATGGAACTTGCATCTTAAGTCTCATATTATACTATTGTAGGCACCCTTTTTGAGCTAATTGTGTTCTTGATTTATTTGAGCACAATCAAATGTTTAAGTTGGGAGTGTTAATGCATGGTAGATTTGCACTCATTAGAGTCCTATTTAGCTCAATAATTAGTGTCCTCAATGCCTAATTTAGGACCCCTAGATAGGCATTGAGGACGCTAATTTTTGAACTAAATATGCCTCAAATGAGTATAAATCTACCACTCATCAGTAGGTATGCCTACCTCGAACTTCACTTATTCTCCCCCACTCTAGATTGGAGCTCTCCAAGCTCCACATCAATGAGTGATTGGCCTTTCGAGACAAATGGTTGGCCTAAAATAATAAGCACCTCTAGGTCCAAATCACAATCAATTACTGCAAAATCCACCAAGAAAATTAATTTGCCTACTTTGACCAAGACGTAAAATACTATGCCAACAAGTTTCTTGATTGAGCGATCTATCATTAGTTTCCTCATCGGGGTGGGCATGGATTCTCGAGACAAAACTTCTTGAAAATCAAAAGAGGCATCAAATTGATACTTGTCCCAAAATCACATGAGAGTTTATTGAATTTATGCACCCTAATGGTGCACAAAATGGTGAAAGCTCTCAAATCTTTCTTCTTTGTGGCCAATGTGCTAGTTATCACAATGTTGCAATGGTGAGGCACTTTGATCTCTCTCATACTAGCCACCCTCTTCTTTTGTGGTATCTCATTTATGAACTTTGAGTACCCTAACATTTGCAACAGAGCATCAATTAGTTGAATATTCTTGGACAATTTGATGAGATGATCTACAAACATCTTAAAATGCTCATCTTCTTTCTTCTTTATCACCCTTTAAGGATAAATAAGGGGACACTTAATCTCGTCGCCCTTAGCAGATTTATCCCCTATTTCTTCCTCAACATTAATCATCACTTTAGGAGGATCAACCCCCTTCTCTTCACCAACACTAACATTGTCCTCCTTAAAGAACTCTTCATCAACCACAATTTGGATTGATGAACTAGGTTTCACCCCATCATAAAACTTCTCACTAGCAACCTTCTTAGGCACCAACTTGACATACTCAAGCTTGTTGTGATTATTGCCATACAATGAACATCATTTTTTTTTGGATTCAATAAAGTGTCACTTGGGAGTGTATCGATGGATCTAGGGTTTATTTGAGTAGATAAGTGATTCATTTGGTTCTCTAACTGTTTGATTGAAGCAGAGTTGGATCTAATAGTTTAAGTTAATTTGGATACATCACTCTTGAGATCTTTTACTCCATTTTATGTACTCCATTTTTAGAACTTTGTTTAGCATCTCGTCAATTTTTGAACCAGCCGAATCATTCACGCTTGATTGGTTTTAGAGCATTAGATTTTTGTTGTGGCACATATGGATTTGAACTCCTATGATTGTACCTTTCATTTCTTCTTGCTTTATCTTACTCATGCCAATGCCTTTCTTGGTCTTTCTATTGACCATCTCGATCCCATCAACCTTGATTCTCTTTTTGAGGATGCCACAAATCTTGATTTTTCTCTTGGTACCCTAGTCGAGAACCCAACCCTTGTTTCACCAAGTATTTAATACCCTCATTAAATGAGGCATAAGGAGCCTTTTCTTCAACCACCACAGTACTTTGTGCTCCAATGACATTTACATTTTTAGCTCCGGTTCCCAACATGTGTTTTACTAGGAGGTTAATACTTTTCATGATCATATCCATTTGTTCATCTTATTCCTACTATTTTGTTCTTATCTCATTTGTGATTGTTGATGCAACTGCAGTATCAAACTTCACCATTTCCAAGTGTGTCATGCCATATTGAATTTTTCTAGTTTGTTAAGAGAGATAGTAACTTGAGGGTAGGTGAGATTCATGAAGGAACCTCCATACAAGCTATTCACCACAACTTGATTCACCTTATTCAATGAGCGGCAGAAAATTTGGAGTAAAACTTGGTCTGAAAACCCATGGTTTAAGAATTCTTCCACCTTTTTGTTAACCTCAGCCGCACTTCATGTATAGATTCTCCCCATATTAATTCAAAGTTTTTTTTTTTTTTTTTTATCTTATCCCTTACTCTCAAAATCTTTAAGAGTGGAAAAATCAGTCAAGGAAAGCAGCTTTTAGTTCAGCACAAGACATAACTGACCCTTGAGCAACTCTCCAAGACATGGTGGCTTCTCTAGTTAATGAGAAGGGAAATAACCTTAGCCGGATAGACTCTTTGCTAATGTCCCACATTTTGTATGGGATACAATTTTCCATAAAATTTCTGTAAGTGTTGGTTTTCATCCTCCACCACTTTACCTCTGAATAACCCCTTCATCTATTGTAGATGAAACATCAAACTTGTCACTTTAATACAACATTCCGTACCTTCGGTGGTATGTGAATTGCTCCAGACACACCCAATTCCATGAGTGCTTCATCCACAACAAACTTATTTACAAAACTAGCCACGCTTTCCTGTTCAGCCACTTGGATCATTTTGCATTATTTTTAGCAAGCAACAAAAAAAACACAAAGTAACAATTAAAAAAAATGCACACAAATTTGAATCTAAAAATAAACAAAAGATGATTGTTAACCAATTCCAGCAACAACACCATTTTTGATAAATGCTCAACTATGTCCCATTTTTCAGGGCATAGGAAGTTGTATGTAAGAAAATACCCAATTGTAGATGTTGGGGTAGAGCCACAAGCATCGAAAAATTGGATCACCTTTAATTGATTTCACAACTCGAAACAAACTAGCAAATTGAATTCTCAACACATATGTATATATAAAATGGAGGCAGGGGGTTAGTAGCAACTAAAATTCACCAAAATCAAGTAAGAAAATATGGAATCAACAAAAATATGCTCTACCAAGTTTGGAAAGAACTAAGGGTGTATGCATAACAGTTGGTGATTCAACTCAAATAGGCAAAGATTAATTACAACCAAATTGATTGATGCATGGATAGCATTTGGTCTAGGATACATTCGATATTCTCTCGAACAATCAAACATATGTCCCTTGGATACTCTCAAACTCCAAGACCATTTCCAATAAAGTAATAAACATTTCTTAATTCTATAAACTATCATTATCATATGTCATTATATGAAAAATTACTCAGATTATCCAATCACTTATTCAAACGGATGGAGTAATTTCAACAAGTCCTCACGATTAGTCTTACCCAACTTTAGTTTATGTTCTCAAGAAAAATGATGTAACATAGCTCAATAAATGTTACAACCACTTATATTTACATTAAAACATAAAGATAACAAATGATCCATGTAATACAATCAATTTTAAAATTGAATAATCAATATCCATTTAGGGTTTTACACCCCCATCAAGCACACACACTCATAGCTAAGGATTCAACTGATCATAAAAAAGAAATAGAGACAGTACATATGTAGGAGATCTCCATTCAAGCAAATGTGTAGATTTCTTCCTCTACAAGCTATGAAGTTTTCACTATACTTTATGAATAATTTTCACCAAAGAGGAACTCTCTTCTACTTTCCCTAATCGGGAAGAAGATAAAGGTACGTAAATACACAAATCCCCATTCTAGCTTTGGAACATCCCAAATAAAGACCAAATTCCTTAATTGCATTTTTTTCCATTCAACTTCTATCTTTGAATCTGTGTTGGATTGGAGGAATGCCGATCTAGGATTGTGGAGCACTAGACAATATTTTGCTTTGACCTTCAGTTCTCACAAGAAAATCTCCACTAGGATCGACGAGCCGTTGATTCAGCACTGTACCACGTCAATTGAAGCATTGGTACTGAGGCAACATTGCCCTATTCAGAACTTCATTTAGCCAGCAAGATGCCATTTGGTTCTTGCGGGAGTCAGTTCCTTCACCGATGTGCTTTGGTGATTTTCAAAATCAAATGCACTAAACTTGGTTTTTCCAAAGAATGCTTGTATACAAGAGAACTAGAGCCTAAAAGCCCCTCAATAAGTACTAAAAAATAGTAATAACTCATGAATTTAAGTCCAATGAGCCGACAAAATACCAACTCACTAAACATTGTTTAGTACTCCCTCGCTTCATTTTTAGTTGTGACGTTTCATTTTATGCGAGACAATTTTAATAATCTTCAAAGCTAATTTGAATGAGATTAATTCAATATTTTAAATATAAAATTTAGAGTAAAAAAACTATATAAAAAATTATAAGTTGCAATCCTACTCATAGTAATATAAGAAAGAAGTATATCTTAAAATATTAGTCAAACATTATATAGTTTAACTCTCAAGAAGCGAAATATAACAAATAAAAGTGAATGAAGGGAGTTCGAATGATTTATTGAATAACACTCTCTTAGTTTCACATTACTTAGCCCATGTTGACCTAATACAATGCGTACTACAACAATATATATACAAAATCCTTAATAGAAGATCCTATGTGACGACCTAGCGGACGTAAGCACAAAACTACTAAAAGAGCACTAGTCCCAAAAGTGGACTAAAAGTACATGCTTGTCTCGAATACAAAGACTAGCCAAAAACTATTTACAGATAGAGATAAGTCGAACTAGGACTCTATCAGCTCACCCCTTATGAAGACCTCCTCAACTAGCTCGAATCACCGTTGTCTAGTCGAGCTCGAATAAATATCAAGTAAAAATATTTTGAGTGTAGTATGAGTACCAAAATAACTTGTACCTAGTAGGCATCATAGGCCAACTCAGCTTGGAAAGAAAAAGCAGTATGAAAAGTGAGAAAGTAAGAGCAACTAGCGGTCATAAGAACGACGCGATAACTGAGAGCTTAACTATATATCTCATGAGTTTAGAAGAGGACAAAACAATGAAGTAAAAAACTAACTATAACCTAATTGGATCCCATAAGCCCAGAAGGTACATTCGTACACAATTTGGAAGTAAATAACCCTAAATACCCCATAAGCCTGATGAGTACATATAAGAGCTAAGGATAACACTAGCTAAGACTAAAAGTACTCCCTAACTGAAATAGCCATCCCAGACTCAAACCACGATGAAGGCATCCGAAAGATCCCAATAGAACCGCCATGCTAGAGTGATAACACTCTAATTACCCTCAAAGCAAGTTAAAAGGATAAACGATCATCATCAATAAAAATACCCAACTAAGAGTCAAGGTTGCAAGGAACAATTTATCGGCAATTGAAAAGACAAAGAATAAATAGCTATGAGTTTGAACCAAAACTTAAGAATACATGACTATATCTATTAAGAGTGATTTTAGTAACCATATGATGGTTTTGGTCAAAGACAATATCAAGCAAGGGATATATGGGAATTGGAAAAATTTGAAATTCAATCAACACTCAATGGTCCATTGCAATTAAACTATGCTAACTCAATTAGAGATAGACATGGTTATCATCAATCAACAATAATCTCCTTTTGGTCTCAAAGTCTTATATAAAAAAATCTCCTTTCAGTCTCAATTTATAAACAACAAAGCAATCCAAGACCTTAATCTAAACACCCCCCCCCCCCCCTTTTTTTAGCAAGTTTAGCATTTAACAAAGTTTACCTAAATTATTTCCTTTTGGTCTAAAATTTAGGACTCAAATCCAAATATGATTATTGACCTAATTCACCACTTCACTAATTCTTTTTCAAGCAACCCATAAAGATCAGAAGCTAGACTGAAGTGTGCACTCTCAAATCATAGATTAAAGCACGAAAACTAGGTTAAATCCATTTCATGAAATTAAGCATGAAATAAGGGAATTACAAAAGAAATAGAGCAATAAATAAAATACCCAAATAGCATTATCTATTTCTAGCACAAAAGCCCCAATTTTATACACACAATTACACCCACCATTATAGCAATGTGAAGCAAGAAAAGAAGAAGGGAATAAGAGATTTTACTAATAAGAACACAATCCTCAAACCCAAATGTGAATTGTGAGGCAACTTGCCTTCAAAGTCTCAACCCAAAATTAAAACAATATGAAATTTTTCTATGAAATTTTTCTCTCTATTCTAACTTGGATTAATTAAAAGATTAAAAAGTTAGATGAAAAATGATGGGTGATGAGTTTAAAAAGGGTTTTGGGATCAGTTTTGTGAAATTTCCAACCTGTCCAGGTGCTAGGCGATTCCTTCATCACGGTCGTGACATCTTACTCACGCGATCACGATGAGTAGTTTCATGACATCACACATTTGGGAACATTGACCACACGATTACGATTTATGACTTTCTTAGCCTACGTGATCATGACCTCTCCTTCCTACAGTCGTGATGAGTTATCTACTGCCTGTTCCACTTTCTTCCAATTAACCCCTTTTTACTTCAATTCCACTTGGTTTCTTCAAAAATCTTCTAAATAAACTCTCCATTTTATTTTCCTACAAATATCAAGAAAACCACATTAAAAACACTAATTCTAAACTAAAGCAAGCTAAAATACTATGAAAAGAGCCTCAAATGAGTGGAAATCCTCCACTCATCACACAACTCAAACACGACTAATAGAAGTTATGCCTGGATTTAAACATTGGCTAAAGGGAATACACCTAGACCTCAAATTGTGTCTAATAGGCATGTGCACAGACCTTGAACTATGGCTAGTTATCATGTGCATAAGCCTCAAACCATGGCAAGTAAACTCCAAACGTCTCCAAATCACACGCTCTTCCTCATCCAGGAACATACCATAGTAAAAAAACTATCTGTAGAGTCACTAGGGACCCACTCCAGCCCAAAATCTAAGACTCGATCCAATATAGCCTACAAGGCTTGAAATCACCAAAGAACACATTTGGGTCAAAACATAAGGGATATTATGTATGAATGGTTACAAGCGCTGAGTTGTATCCTAGCTAATAATTCATATTATCAGACCCATGTCTACAATATCAGTCTATAGAGAGCTAAGTCATCAAAGCAACGTTGGAGAATTTCTCAGGCAAAATGGCTCCAAATCGCAAGTCTAAGAAAATCGCTAGCCTATATATTAAACCAAAAGGATATTGATGTGTCATGCATTTATGACACTTGGAATTCTTAAAGCTTATGATTTTTATAATTCCCTGAGATTGAAGTCGAAAAGCGAGGAAGCTGGCCAGTTCAGCTACTCGCAGAGTGAGTCAGTGAGCTCGACGAATGTCACTAAATGAGTCCTGAAGTGAGATTATTTCCATCTTTTGGGAGAATAAAAATTTATTTAAAGAGGGAGAAAACATATCTTCCATCACTGTAAACATATAGTACTTAGAACCTTCTAAAAATCATGGTATTTTGGCTAATTTGACACTTAAATTTGGTGTGTTTTTGATTGTGCAATTTGAATTTAAAGATAGATTCATCAAAACTGAACGGAAAACAATTTTTTTGGTATAATTCTCTTTATTTTCATTATGTGTAGCTAAACCCCATTGGTCTAGGGGTGTGCAAATGTAGTTGGGTATTGAACTGAACAATGGTATTTTGTGTATTGCTCTATTTTATTTTAATTTCAATTGGTTTAATCATGTTGTTGTGTTTTAATTTATGTTTTGGGGTTGCAAACATATATCTAGCTTATATATCCATGTTAGTTTGAGAAATATTACATGGAGTGGATGGATTGATTGATAATTTCTTGTTGATTTTAATTTCTAGAATGTCTTGAAAAAAGAATCTAATTAAGGCAATGGATTGCTTTGTATAGCATACATGTGAGGTTAGAGAAAACTCCTATGATGAATAATTTGTGGTTGAAAAATGCTTATTGTGGTATTGATTGATCTAGCCTACCCATTAGGAGTGAATGTTGTTGAGAAATCATGATTACCCATATTCAGAATTGATACCCAATTGCAGACACTTCTATAATTATTCTCTTAGTTGACAATTACTCTCATTCTTTGATCTTGTCAACGGTTTTGCTAAATCAAACTCTTAATTGTTAATTTTAATTATCTAAGACTTGAATTTATATTAAACATTGATTCTGCATCTCTACAAAAGATTAAATCACAGATCCTACTTCTTAATTGAATTTAGCATAGACAGTATCTGTGGGATTCGACCCCAACCTCTTAATTGGGTTCTTTATGATTGAAAATTGCTTGTACACTAATTTGTAAAGTGTACATTTGAGTGTAACCAAAATAACAGTGTTGCCGGGGAGTGATGCTTTGAATTCTTTCATTAAAGTGATCTTGTGAACTGATTTTGTTTATGGTTGAGCACTCTTAGCATTAGTTTCTTTGTTGTTATCTTAATTGGAATAGGTGAAGATATAAGTATCGATAATAGAGAGGTTGGTAGCAATCAAGGCCATATGGAGAATGTTGATGACTTGAAAGATCTTGGTATCACGGGAGCTATCTGCATGCCCCTACCAATGGATATGCAATATTTCATGTTACAGGGATTATGTTGCAACGAATTCAAATGAAGGGGCTATATAGGGGCTTAGATCATGAAAATCCTCATGAACATCTTCAAAGTTTTATGGATTCGTCTGGTCCATTCACCTTCAAAAAAATAACTAGAGAGTCCATTCAGCTAAGTCTATTACCATTCTCTTTAATGGGGGATGCTATGAAGTGGTTGACAGAGCTGCCAAGAGAATCAATTTCTTCATAGGAGGAGCTAACTGAAGCATTCTTGAGAGGTTATTTCCTCTATCTAGAATGTTGAAGCTTTACAATGACATCCAAACCTTTCATCGGATTGATGGTGAGTCAATTCATGAGACTTGGTTGAGGTTTCATAAGAAGCTATTGCAATATTTGACTCATAGATCAACCACGATTTGCATGTAAGGGAAGACAAAGTATGTCCACTTACCTTTGGTTTAACTAAATAACAGTTGGAGAAGAATCACGACCTGGATGAAAACATGGAGAAAATGATGACTCAACTTGATCACTTATCAAAGCATGTGATAGGTGGCGGTTTCAAGGCTGTCAATGCGGTAGGAGCAAGTAGTGGAGTGAGTTCATAAAATGACATGTTTGAAGTAATGTATATTTAAGAGGTTCAGTTTTTGAGCAATCAAGCCCGGGGGTGGGGGTGGGGGTTCTCGTCTAAACTATCCAAGGATGGGTGGGAATCAAGGTTAGAACAAAGTGCGTGAAGTTGTTTGAAGAGATAAAGAAAGGGATTGGTGTCATTTGGGTGCCATATAGAGAGAACATGAGGGTGAATGAGAGCAATATGTGCAACAACATCACTAACCAAAGCCCAAGGAACAACATGTGGATCTGGAGAGGTTTTAGACTGAAGATGTGCTTGCAAGGATCCTCAATAGGGTAGAATGGTCTCACAAGGTCTTCTAAGAGATGTAGATAGATTTCTCATCCTTTACTCAAATTGTCACCTCACACTTGGTTTCTATAAAGCAACTTGAGGCCTAAATGAGTTAGATTTTGGCTCATTTGAATCCTAGACCAAAAGGTGGTTTCCCAAGTGACATAGTTGCTAATATGAAGAATAGTGCTCATGTTTTAGCAATTGTGACCCAAAGAGGTAAAATATTGAATAATAATTCTATAAATGAAAAAGATGGTAATAAGAAGGTGATTGTCGATGATGAGTAACCGATGGAAGCTCATGTTGATGAACTAGAGGTTGTGGCTAAGAATGCTAATAGTTGTAATTTTGGGAGTGAATATCATGCTAATT
Organism: Solanum pinnatisectum; assembly: GCA_035578085.1. Classification (NCBI taxonomy): domain Eukaryota; kingdom Viridiplantae; phylum Streptophyta; class Magnoliopsida; order Solanales; family Solanaceae; genus Solanum; species Solanum pinnatisectum. The sequence goes on from CM069076.1 coordinate 24,065,562, forward strand.
GGGTTGGTGGGGGGGGTGATGTGGCTGCTACCCAAAGCAAGGTAAATGTGTAAGTTCCAATAGAAGTGACCCCTACTTTTCCTCAACGTTTGAAGAAGGAGTGTGATGATAAGTTTCAAAAATTCTTGAGCATGTTCAAGAGCTTGTCGGTGAATATCACCTTTGTTTATTATTTGCTTGAAATGTCGGGTTATGCTAAATTCATTAAAGAGTGGTCATTAAGAAGAGAAGAATGAAATATGAAACCGTTGAAGTCTCACACAGTTGTAGTGCTATAACATCGAGTAATGTAGTTATAAAGAAAGATTATCTTGGGGCTTTTAATATACCTTGCTTTATTGGGGTATATCAATTCACCAATGCAGATTGTGACTTTGGAGCGAGTATCAATTTGATGCCCTTAGCTATCTTTAAAAAGCTCAGGATAGATGCTTCAAAGCCAACAACAATGCGACTATTGATGGCGTATCGGTCTATCAAGAGACCAATATATGTACTTAAAGATATTCTGGTAAAGAAGAATACATTTAATTTTCCTGTTGATTTTTTTGTATTAGATTGTGATATTAATAGAGAGATCCCAATTATTCTAGGTAGGCCTTTCTTGGCTACTGGGAGGGCCTTAGTAGATGTTGAAAGTGGAGAATTAAAGTTTCAGGTGAATAATGAAGAGGTTAATTTTAATGTGTGCAGGTCTATGAAACATCCGAGTGCTATGCATGTTGTGTCATGTATGGATGTCATTGATGAGGTGGTACAAAATACCGGCGAGATTTCTTGTATTGGTGAATCATTGGCTGTTGTTTTGCTTAATTATGATGGGGAAGATATTTATAATTATGAGGAAGTTGTGGCAGCTCTTGTGGGTTTGGGTTCTTTCTCATCCAACCCCAAAAAGTTGGATATTAATTTGAAGAATCGAGAAAATCCTCAGGCCAAGCCATTGGTGAAATAGCCTCCAAAGTTAGAGTTCAAAGCTTTTCCCTCTCGCATTCGCTATATATTTTTTGGAAGTAACAACATATTACCAGTGGTTATTGCCAATGATTTGTTGGATGGGCCAATTGAGGTATTAAGTAGGTCGCTAAATGAGTTCATTAAAGCTTTGGGTTGGTTGATCGTTGATATTGTCGGGATTCTATTCGGCATTTGCACATATAAAATCTAACTAGATGAAGAGCGTAAACAAAGTATGGAGCACCAAAGAAAGTTCACCCCTCCAATGCAATAAATGGTGAAGAAAGAGATTATCAAATGGCTTGACGCAAGTGTGATGTATCCAATTGCAGGTAGAAAGTGGGTCAGCCCAGTGCAATGTGTTCTTAACAATGGTGGTATGACAATTGTACCAAATGAGAAGAACGAGCTTGTAGCTATAAGACATATTACCTAATGAAGAGTGTGCATGGACTATTGGAAGTTAAATTCATAGATTGAAAAAGACAATTTTCAATGCTATTCATGCATTAGTAGCTTGATCATCTTGCGTGTCGGGGTCGGTATTGCTTTTTTTAATAAGAACTTAGGGTATAACCAAATTTCTCTTTTCCTGGAAGACCATGAAATGACAACAATCACATTTCCATATGGTACATTTGCATTCAAGAGGATGGCGTCTGGGTTATGCAATGCTCTAACAACTTTCCAAAGATGACTGTTGTAAATTTTTGCACATATGGTTGAAGAGTCAATGGAAGTATTCATGGGTGATTTATCCGTGGTTGGTGACTGGTTTTAGGATTTCTTTTGTCATTTGAGAAAAGTTTTAAAGTAGTGTGTCGAGACAAACCTTGTTTTTAATTGGGAGAAGTGCCATTTCATGGTTAAATAGTGGACCATACTTTGGCACAAGATTTTGGGAAAGGGTATCCAAGTTGACAAAGCAAAGGTTGATGTCATTACAAGACTACCACCTCTTATTTCGGTAAAGGGAGTCCATAGTTTCTTAGGGCATGTCAGGTTCTATAGACATTTTATCAAAGACATCTCTAAGGTGGATGCTACATTGTGCAAGTTGTTTGAAAAAGAGAGTGTGTTTGATTTTGATGTGGATTGTGTAAAAACATTCTCTTGTCTTAAAAGAGAAACTCATCACAACTCTGATTTTTATTGCCTTAGATTGAAGTATTTTATTCAAACTTATGCGTGATGCTAGCGGAGTGGCCCATGGTGTTGTGCTTGGGTAAAGAAACAACAAATTATTATACCTATCTTACAATGCTAGCAATAAATTGAATGGAACTAAAAAAAAATACAGCGTAACCGAGCAAGTTTTTTTAGTGGTTGTGTATGGATTCAAGAAGTTTTGGGCCTATCTTCTAGGTACTACGGTGATTGTGCACATAGAAAACGAGGCAATTAGGTAGTTGATGTCCAAGAAAAAACCTAAACTGAGGCTGATTGGTGGGTGCTGCTTCTTTAAGACTTTGACTTTGAAGTTAAAGGCCAGAAGGGTTGTGAAAATCAAGTGGTAGATCATTTATCCTGTGTTGTGTTGGTTGATGAAAGGGACATTGAAGAGTCCTTTTCGGATGAATAGGTTATCATTCTTTTTCATGGTTCCATACCATGGTATGCTTATTATGCCAATTATGTAGTGTGTGGGATCATTTATGAGAGACTGAATATGTTTCAACAAAACAAGTTTCTCTTTGATGTGAAAAAATTCTTTTGGGATGAGCCATATTTATTCAGGGAATGTGTGATCAAATAATTCGTAGGTGTGTTTCAAAAGTTGAGGTGAGGGCTATACTCGATGATTTCCATAAATTCTGGTAGGTGGGCATCGTGGCGGGATTCAAACAATGTCTAAAGTTCTCTAAAGTGGTTATTATTGGCCATCATTATACTAAGATGCAAATGCCTTCTCCAAGGAATTTGTCCAATGTCAAAAGCAAGGATGTGTTTCTCGTAGGCATGACCTTTCCCTTTCTCTAATCCTTGATGTTGAGCTATTTGATGTTTGGGGGATAGATTTTATGGGTCCTTTCATGAGCTTGCTTGGGAATAAGAATATTCTTTTGGTTGTTGAATATGTATCAAAGTGGGTAGAAGTATTGGATTTACCTACCAATAAGAGGAGTCGTGTTACTCAATTCATTAAAAGATACATCTCTACAAGGGTTTGACACTCCCCATGTAATCATTAGAAATGGAGCTTCTCATTTTTTCAATTAACAACTTGAATCACTATAACAAGTATGTGGTGGAGCACACAGTAGCCATGCTGATCACCCTTAAACTAGTGGTCAAGTGGAGGTGTCAAATCATGAAATTAAGAGCATATTGGCAAAGATGGTTAATACTAACCGAACTGATTGGTCAAGGAAACTAGATGATGCTCTTTGGGCCTACTGTACAAATATCAATATGTTTCCATACCAATTGGTTTTTGGAAAATCATATCAGTTGCTGGTAGAGTTAGAATACAAGGCATTGTTGGCTTTGAAAGTTGTGAACTTGAATTGGGAAGTTGCCTTAAGACGGCATATTAGTCAACTCCATGAGTTAGAAGAATTTTGGTTAAGAGCTTATGGGTGTTTGATCCTCTACAAAGAGAAGGTGAAGAAATGACATGACGCTAAAATCCTACACCGGGAGTTTTGGGTAAATGATCTTGTTTTGCTTTTTAATTCCCAATTGATACGTATTTTGGGAAAGTTGAAATCAAAGTGGTTGGGCCCTTTCAAGGTGGCTCATGTGTTTTAAAATGGTACGATAGAGGTTGAAATTAAAGATGGCTCCAAATTCAAGCCAAATGGGCATATATTGAACTTGTACTTCATGGAAGGTCCGTGTGTTGGGATGATTGAGATGGTGTATTTGGATAGTACTTGAAAGTATTTCTACGTCATGCCATGACATAAGCTAACACACCTTCTTGAGAGGCAACCCAAGCTTTTAGTCATTTTTCAATATTGTGTGTTTATAGTGTAGGTTGAAGTAAACTACAAAAGTGACATGCAAGTTGGTGAGCAGATGGTAGAGTTGGTGTGTGACCGAGTGGGATTGTGATCCCATCTTGGCTCACCTTTTCTAATTCAATAATCTGCATGAGCTGCAGTAATTATTGGTGAGGAGAAGCTGATTTGATAATTCACCAAACTCCATTGGCAAGCCTTTCCGAGCTCACCCTTTGTGAAGATAAAATCTACAGAAGTCTCCGATAACTTTGATGAGTGAACCTCTTCTTAGCAAGTCACCAAGTTGCTTTGGCGAGCCCGATCGAGGTCGCCAAATCGATGCCCAATATGCAGTGATCCTAGGAACCTTTTGGTGAGCAGAAGCTCTTGGAATGAGTCACTGAACAGGTCGGCGACGTTAGTCACAACTCACCGAAAGGTTCATCAGTCGAAGGGCCAAGGGTCCTTTTACCGTTTAAATACTGACCTTTCAAATTGTTAAGACCTTTATTCTTCCTAGCATTCATATAAATACTTTTGAGATCTATTCTTTTAAGTTTTATCATTATATTTCAACTCTAATCGAGCATGGATGTAATCTTGATAACACTCAAATGTCCTCTTTAAAACCAATTAAAAGAGACAACGGTTGTCATCAGTAAAAATATCCAACTAAGAGTTGGGGTCGAATCCCACAGAGAATGGTATATCATATAGAATTTTATCAAGAAATTTGGATTGTAAAATCATTTATTTGTAGTGGTAAAAACATAGTAGGTGGATGATTCTGCCAATTTAATAAAAGGATTTGTTTATCAATTGTCATTTAACTAAAATTATGGGAAATTTAAGAAGTAACAAGCAATCTAGGGGTGCGGGATTGGAAATCAATGTCACATAGGGGTAATTGTACTGCTCTATAGTGATGAACATACATGAATAGGATTGGTCATCTTTAATGCAACTAATCTTCTTTCGATCTCATAACATCCTTACATAGAATATTCTTTCAGTCTCATATATATGGCAATCTAAACAACCCAATACCTTACTCTGTTCTCTCCTTCGATCAGAAATAAGGCAAATAGATCCGACCCATAACCTATATTTTGAATAGAGTTACAAGCATCAAACATAACATGTGCTTGACATCACCACCACCTGTTACCCTTCATTCTAGCCATATTATGCAAAGTGCACAAATTCAAACATAGAATCGATTAAGGTTAGTTGAAATTAAACACAATGAAAGTACAGTTCAAAAATACCATGAGGCTTCATGAACGGGAAGGTGGATCGCCTATTAGGATAGGCGAGCCCCGGTGAATTCACGAAATGGATAGTAGAAATTATCAAAGAAAATATGCACAAAGGGCAGAGTCATTTCAAAGTCGGCAAAATTCACCGAGTTGGTTTAGACGGGCTAAGATAAGTCCACTAAAACTAACAGTGTAAAATGAAGAAAATAGGCATCAAGGGCGATGTCCACTCCCACTCACTATTTCGTCAAGTGGGTTCGGCGAACTAAGACAAGCTCTCTGAATGGGATAGTGCCCAAGGTCACATATTCACTCAAGAAGGCAAGCTGGGGATTACTTGATGATTCACCTATCCTCTTTTGCGAGCTAAAATAAGCCCGTCAAACAAGATATGTTCAGCGCAGTGCCTAATTTTCACAGCTAAACCAACATAAGAAAACAAGCTCTCCAACATCATTACAATCCAACTACTTGCTTATCTACCCATGGGTACTCGTACTTCCTATATATTGTAAAATAGTGCTCAAATTGATGATTTTCCCTTAAGAAAGTCGTCACTCTGTCTACCGTTAGGAAAAATTATGCAATCAGGTCAACACTAGGTTACTCAGACTTCACCCACATCAAATTCAACCAACACCCACTAAAGTGAAGGGTTCAATTCAAACATTTAACCAACACATTCAAGTTTAGAAATTTCTGGGCAATGACACAAGAAATTAGTTCATGGGCACAGTTCAATACAAACATTACAGGCCTACCAATGAAATCCAACAATCACAATCAGCAAATGGCTTCAAGCCCATAGATAAAACATGATTTCAAGCTCAAAATACACAATATAATCGAAAACCAACCTCAATTAGAAACAAAACTTGAAAATAACATGAGATCATGGCTGGGTCGACTGCTCTAGGAAGAAAATGTGCTCCATGCATTCAAAAATCACAGAATAAGGACTCACAAGCACTCAAACAAGGTATTGTAATAAAAAGGAAAGAAAAATGCTTAAAGATTTCAAAGGGTTTCTTTTTGAACTTAAAAAGATCCTTGGCCTTTTTATATCAGGCGCACTCAACAGTTATAACTAACGTCACCAATTGTGCTCGGTGAATCACCGATTGGAGGTGAAGCTTGTCGAACATGCCTGAGCTAACACCAAACTTGAAGGCTGATTTGATGGACCTGACGTAGTCTGCAAAATGGACTTTGGTGGATTGTTGTTTTGAGTTCAGATTGCTAAAATGGCTAGTACACTTTTCCACTTTTTCAATATCAGAAGGCGGACAAGAATGAGTTCGCACAACTCCTTTGGTGGATTGCCATGTTGATCTCGACATCACCTAATGTTCCTTTTTCAACCCTTTAACTTCTTTTCAACCTGCACTCACCACACACATTATTTAAATCAATAAAATAAACTTAAATACTTGGGTTGCCTCCCTAGATGTGCCTTATTAATGTCGTGGCATAACATTTTTCTTATTTCCTCAACATTCATTTTTGGAATTTCGAACGGTGTCACTAGGCAACTTTATCTTTTTCCTTGCATTGAGATGAGTAGAGATCTAACACAATTGGGTTTTCATTTGCTTGATAGATACTGAATGAGAGGTTACTTTTTGAGATAAAGTGGAGAAGTCTTTAAGTCCTTCAACATTTTGTTGAATCCCTCAACCCTTTGAGGATCCTTGAGAGCATTTCCTCAATTCAGTTTCCTTCTTGCCCAGCTGGGTCCTTTGATCGTTGACTATCATGGGGAGGAACATACCTATCTTTGTCTTCCTCCCTATCTCTCAAATTTCTACCTCGCCAATCTTTCTAACCATCATCTCAATCCTTGTTCCACCCTTGGTTCCCACCTAGTTGTTGATAATTGGTGTGAGAACCCCCCATTTGGTTTTCCAAATATTAAACTTTTTCATTGTAAAATGCCTCAAACATGGAATTATTTGAGTACTGCCCACTGATATACTGTGAGTTTACGGTATTTTTAATTCATTTCACTTAAGAGTTGTGTGTGTCTAGGGCCATTTTGTATTGGTATTAATATGTTTTTATTATGTTTGTAGGAAATAAGTTTGGACGTGGAAGTATGAGACACAACTGAAGAATTGTGCAGAAAAGGGCATCTATGGAAGTGACTCACGGACCGTAGGTCTAGTCATGTTTCGTAGATGGACAGGCAAAGCATGAAGAAGAAATCACGGAATTCTTGACCAAGTGTGGAACCATTACCTCAAACTACGGACCGTAGGTTGACCTATGGGTCATCTTGCAAGTCCGTCAAACCATTCAGAAAAGGGTGTTCCAGTACCTGATTTCAAATGTCTAAGTATGAAACCACAGAGGAGGATCCACAGACCGTGGATTGAATCACGGTCCGTCCTGCTGGTCCGTCGATTGTGGCTGAGAGTGCTGATTTTTGGAGTTGGAAAATTGCCTAAGTCCCAAACCATGGAAGGGACCTACGGATCGTAGGTCAGTCCATGGTCCGTAGGTCAGTGTCGTCAACTACAACCGCAACCAAAAACTTTATTTTCTTATTTTGTTTCCTTTTTAGTTGGGACTTGTTTTTCTATATATAGGGAATGTAAACCTTATTTTTGGGAGTGAGACTTCGTTACTTTTATTCTTGTTTTTGGCTTTGGAGATTAACTTGTAATTTTAGCAATTCTTGATTTCCTAAGTTCGTTTTGAAGATTTTGACTTTGAAATTCAAGTTGAGATTCTGGGTTTATTCTTCTCATTACGTAAGTTCATGATTTCTTCATCTGAAAATATGAATTGTGTTCTTGCTACTATGGGTAGCTAAATCCACAACTAGGGTTGTGGGAACCATGAGCGATTAACAAAGTATTAATAGTAATTAAGTAATTCTTGAATAGTGTTATTGCATGGATTGATAATTCTTTCGTTTAGAAGTCTTTTTAGTGGTTGCAAACGTTAGAACTCGCCTTGTTGCTACTTGTCGGACCAAGGAGGTAGTTAATTAGAAAAGAATTATCAACATAGATTTAGTGTGATACTATCTAATAGTCTAATGTCGATTGGTGCGAGGGTGAAAACTAAGCCCTACATCGATGTGATGTCTAATATGAGGTAATAGTAAGGGTTAGCAAATTTTACACACATAGCCAGACTAAGGTGCGGGGTGAAATTTCCTAGTTGTCGGACCAAGGAATTAGAGATACCTAACTTATCACTTTGCATGCAATACACTACGAAAGGGTTACTATTACTAGGATTACACGTTATGAGCTTATGGAGAACACGTACACCCTAGTTACTTTCTCTCACTGATAACGACAAAGTTAAATCCTGCTCACTTGTTACTTAACTACAATTTCCAGAATTTATTCCACAAATCCTCCCCCCTTTTTAATTACTTGTTTCGAAAGTACATTGACTAAACAAATATAATTGTAAGTTAAGTTTAAGTCTAAACCGTATTCCTCGTGGTATCGACCCCAACCTCCAAGTTGGGTTCTTTACTTGATAATGATCGTTTGTACTTCTTTAGGTAGGTGTAATTTGAGCGTATCAAATTTTGGTGCCGCTGCCGGGGAATAAGGATTTTAGATTAAATTTAGCTATATTATTGAACTTTAGTCAAATATTTCCTAATTTTACTTTTTCTTTTTGTTTTTGTTCCTCTCAGGTTCCTACTCTAGTGTATGCCAAGTACACAGAGTCAAGGTACACTACTGACTCCTTACGATCCAGAATTACATAGAACTTTGCGAAGGATAAATAGTCAAGGGGTCCCAATAAATCCTATCGGAGGAAATTCAGGTGATAGAGCTGGGTTACACCCTTCGAGGGTTGGTGATGAGAATAATCAGGTTCAAGGTGAAAATCTACTAGGAGATGCATTGAGTGTATAGGATCCACCAGGACCAAGACTGCGTAATAACTATAGGGTCAACTTTAGTGCTGCTAAATTTGAAGGACCTCTTGTTTTACCCCCCTCTACCTTCGGGGGATACGTTTGTGGTGACTAGCAGCTTGATGTAGATGCTTATTGCGAGGGGTTTGTTCTTTGGTTTGGCATCAGAGGATCCACATGCGTATATAGCCCAGCTGAGGAGTGTCTGCAAAAGTTGTGTGGGTAGAGCGGACTTGGACATAGATGTCATTGGATTGAGAGTATTCCCTCTATCATTGACCGGCAATGCTGCTGTGTGGTTTACTGAGCTCCCTTATAACTCAATCTACATATGGAACCAATTAACTGAGGTGTTCTTGACTAGATACTTTCCCGTGTCAAAGAAGCTAAACCACAAAGATAAACTCAACAACTTCGTAGCACTACCTAGAGAGTCTGTGAGTAGTTCTTAGGACAGGTTCACTACTTTCATAAGAGGTGTCCTGAATCACTGTATTGATGATGAATCATTGAAGGAATACTTATACTGAGGTTAGGATGACAATAGTAAGGCAGTGCTTGATACTATCACTAGAGGTTTATATAGTGAATGAACTTTTGAGCAGATTACAGAGAAACTGGAGAAGATTTCCTGAAAGAACAAAGCATGGAGCACTAGAAAGTCATATACTGGGAGAAACACGTTTGTAGTCCAAGCTACAACTAACCAATCTACCGATGATATTCGTGAGGAGATGGCTCAGATGAGGACCGAACTGGGGTTGGTGTTGAAGCATGCAAGTGGAGATACTGAAAAGTAAATGCTGTCAATTATTTGACTAGAAATCCACCACCAGCTGAGGAATGTTATTATGAAGAGGATACTTATGCAGTGAATGATCGGATGGGGGGTTTCTGAGCCAATGCCCAAGGTTTCAATATGTATAATTGGCGCCAAGGTCAAGGAAACCAAGGTCGAAACTATGGCAACTACAACTGAGAGGGTGGGTCAATATGTCCGGGACGGAAACTAAAATCACGAGAACTACTACAACCAGAACAACTATGGCTATAGAAACATTAGGGTTGGACCTTATGTTTCTCCTCAAAATCGAGAATCTGGTAATAGGAAAGCTAGAGGTAATAAATATGTCACGTACTGAGGATATGATGCAGAATATTATGAAGAGGTTTGATTTGACTGATGAGAATGTGAAGGAGATGCGAAATGACTTGTCTAGTATTGGTCAATAATTTGATGCCCATGCAGTACCAATCAAGCATCTTGAGTAGCAGATAACTTAGTTGTCTACTACAGTAAACCCATGTCAACCTGGCACACTTTCTAGCAACACCATCCAAAATCCAAAGAATGATGGGCATTGTATGGCAGTCACTACTCGAGGGGTTAAGCAGACCATTGATCTATCTATACCATTTGGGGTTGAAGTTGAGGCTAGTAAAAATGATGATGTGAATAAGGTAAATGGAGAGTCCGATAATGCGATGGAGAAGGAAGTGGAGATAACCCAGAAAGTTGTTCCCATGCCTAAACCTCTACTTCCTTTACAACAGAGGTTAGTGAAGAAGACTGAAGAAGGTAAATACCTTAGGTTTATTAGTATGTTGAAGCATCTTTCCATCAATGTGCCATTGATGGAAGCTTTGGAGATAATGCCTGGGTATGCAAAGTTTATGAAGGACTTGGTAACTAAAAAGCAGGCCATGAGTTTTGAAGATGATGATAAGTTGCAACACTGTAGTTCTATTGCTACAAGGTCCCTTATGGAGAAGAAGGAGGATCCTGGTGCTTTTACTATTCCTTGTACCATTGGGTTGCTACATTTTGCAAAGACGTTGTGTGATTTGGGTGTTAGTATCAATTTGATGCCATTGTCTATTTACAAGAAGTTGGGTTTAGGGGATCCAAAATCATCTATGATGCGACTGCTTATGGTTGATAGAACTATGAAGAAGCCCATTGGTGTGCTCCAAGATGTACTAGTGAAAGTGGAGTCTTTTATCTTTCCGGCAGATTTTGTGATACTTGATTGTGATGTTGACTTTGAGGTTCCCATTATCCTTGGGAGACCATTCCTAGCCACTAGGCGCGCATTGGTTGATATGGAGAAAGGGCATATGGAGCTCCGATTGAATAATGAAGAGGCAACTTTCAATATCTTTAGGTCCATAAAGCAGAGTAGTGAGCTCAAATTGGTACCTATGGTGACGCATATTGTAGAGAATGGTTCTGAAGTGTCTATTGAAAAGAGGTTGGGTGTTGATGCACTAGCAACAATAATGATGAACTTTGAGAGTGATGGTATTGAAGATTATGATAATTGGTCGCCGTACTTGATAAATTTGAATTTCGTCCAAAACCAAAGAGATTGGACTTAGACATGAAGAATCGCGACTCTCCACCTGCTAGACCGTCTGTTGAAGAGGCTCCAAAATTAGACTTAAGGATCTACCATCACATTTGAGGCATGTATTCTTAGGGAGAGATGGTACTTTACCGGTCATCGTTGCGGTAGATTTGAATGTGGCACAAGTTGAGGCATTGGTCTGCGTGTTGAAGAGGTTCAAGCAAGCTATTAGATGGACTATTGTAGACATTATTGTGATTCCTCCTGGTATTTGTTCTCATAAAATTCAACTCATGCCCGATCACAAGCCTAGTATTGAGCACAAGAGAAGACTAAATCCGCCTCTACAAGAGGTAGGTAAGAAGGAGATCATCAAGTGGTTGGATGCTGGAGCTATTTATCTTATTACAAATAGTAGTTGGGTGTGTCCTGTTTAGTGTGTGCCCATGAAAGGTGGGATTATTGTGGTACCTAATGAGAGAAACAAGATTGTTCCGATGCGGCCCATGACTAGATGGAGAGTATGTATGGACTACCAAAAATTAAATGCTTAGACAGAAAAAGACCACTTTCCTATGCTGTTCATGGATCAGATGTTGGACCGACTTGTGGGGGTTTCCTTGATTATTATTTAGGCTACAATTAGATTTCTATAGCTCTGGAAGACCAAGAGAAGACCACCTTCATTTGCCCCTGTGGGACTTTTGCCTTCAAATGGATGCCATTTGGGTTGTGTAATGCTCCGATGACCTTCCAGCGTTGCATGAAGTCGATATTTTTTGATATGGTGGAGGACACTATTGAGGTACTTATGGATGATTTCTCTGTGGTAGGGGACTCTTTTGATCATTGTTTGGACAATTTAGCTAAGGTTCTTAAACGGTGTGAAGAGTGCAATCTTGTGCTTAATTGGGAGAAGTACCACTTCATGGTGAAAGAAGGGATAGTTCTGGGTCATCGGATCTCTAATAAGGGTATTGAGGTTGATAGAGCGAAAGTTGAGGTAATAGAAATGCTTCCACCACCTATCTCTGTTAAAGGTGTTAGAAGTTTTCTTGGGCATGCAGGTTTCTATAGGAGGTTCATCAAGGATTTCTCCAAAATTGCACATCCATTATGCAAACTGATCGAAAAGGAGTATAAGTTTGATTTTGATGATGCTTGTCTGAGAGCATTTGGAGAGTTGAAGGAGAAGTTAGTTACTGCACCTATCATTATTTCACCGGATTGGGGACAACTGTTTGAGGCAATGTGCGATGCGAGTAAAGTGGCGCCTGGTGTGATATTGGGACAGAGGTGAGAGAAGATTCTTCATCTTATTTACTATGTTAGCAAAGCTCTAAATGTGGCTCAAAAAAACTATACAGTGACTGAACAAGAGCTTCTTGCGGTGGTTTTCGCATTCGAGAAATTTGGATCCTACTTGCTTGGTACTAAGGTCATAGTGTATACTAACCATTCTGCATTGAGGTATTTGATGGCTAAAAAGGATGCAAAACCGAGGTTGATTAGATGGGTGTTGTTGCTGTAAGAGTTCAATTTTGTGGTGAAAGATAGAAAGGGGACAGAAAATTAGTTTGCCGATCACTTGTGAGGAAGAAGCTATGCTCAAGCATGGTGATAGGGCTGAAATTAATGATGCTTTTCTAGATGAACAGGTATTGGTTGATTCTCATGATTTGATTCGTTGGTTCGCAGACTTTGCTAACTATTTGGCAAGTGATCTGGTGCCATCAGATTTGTCTTTTCACCAAAGGAAAAAGTTTATGTATGATGTGAAGAAGTTCTTTTGGGATGAGCCTTACTTGTATCGTAGTTATGCTGATGGGATTATTCGTCGCTGTGTTTTTGAGGTCGAGATGTTAAGTATACTAGAGGCGTGCCATGCATTGCCTGTTGGTGGGCATCATAATTGTATTCGGATTGCGCATAAAATTTTGTAGTGTGGGTATTGCTGGCCTACCATCCACCAAGATGCTCATGATTTCGCCAAGTCTTCTAAACATTGCCAAAGAGAAGGAGGAATTTCAAAGAGGTAAGAGCTTTCTATGAACCCTATATTGGTGATAGAGTTGTTTGATGTATGGGGCATTGTATTTATGGGTCCATTTGTGAGTTCACATGGGATGAAGTATATTCTTGTTGCGGTTGATTATGTATTGAAGTAGGTGGAACCAATTGCGCTTCCCAACAATAAAGGAAAAAGTGTCACCGCATTCTTAAAAAAGAATATCTTCTCCAGATTTGGTACACCTAGGGAGATTATCAGCAACGGGGGTTCCCACTTTTGTAATAAGTTGTTCAAGGCGTTACTTGAGAAATATGGCGTCTGCCACAATGTAGCCACTCCTTATCATCCACAGTCTAGTGGGCAAGTTGAAGTGTCCAACAGAGAGATCAAGCAGATTTTTGGCAAAGACTGTGAATGCTAAAAGAACGGATTGGTCAAGGAAGCTTGATGATGCTCTATGGGCCTATCGCACCGCATTCAAGACTCCCATAGGTATGTCCCCCTACCAACTTGTATATGGGAAGTCCTGCCATTTGCCGGTAGAGTTAGAGCTAAGGCTATGTGGGCACTAAAGAAGCTAAATTTGGATTGGGGCGCTGCATCGAATCAGAGAATGAGTGACTTGAATGTTCTTGATGAGATTTACCTAAGAGCTTATGAAAATTTAGCCTTTTACAAAGAGAAGATGAAGAAGTAACATGATCAAAGGATTGAAAAGCGAGAATTTGTTGTGGGTGATCTTGTGCTTCTATTTAACTCTAGGTTGCGCTTGTTTTCGGGCAAGCTCAAGTCCAAGTGGACCGAACCATTCTTAGTTATGCAAGTTCTCCCACATGGAGCGGTGGAGCTTGGAAATAGTGAGGGAACAAGGTTCAAGGTAAACGGGCAAATGATGAAGATCTATCTGGGAAACGCAGAAAGTGTGCAAGAAGTTGTTGAGGCCTATTATCTTGATAAAGTCTGAGTAATCAAGAGGCCTGCGTCATGCCACGATGCTAAATCAAGCGCTACTTGGGAGGTAACCCAAGACGTACAATCTAGCCAACTATAGGTTTTTCTTTTTGGTTTAGTAGTTTCCTTTGTTTATATGTTTTTTTTTTTTGTATTCCTTTAGGTAAGTGCTTTATTTTTGTTTTAGTGTTGGCTAGATATAGCATAGGGTCATAGGGTGCGTGTCTAAAAAGTGTCCAGTATATGTAAAAAGAAAGGCCTAATGGTTGCTACATGTGCAGGGGAGAAAAGCAAAATTTCCAGAAAATGTTTGGTGCAGAGGTCTACGGAGACCATAGATGGTCCGTAGGTCAAACTACGGACCGTGAATGGTAGCCGTAGACCCCAGGTAAGTTTTCTAACTTTCTCTAAGGGTGTAAGTGACCTATGGACCCTATCTATGGTCCATAGGTAGACCCAGGAATCGTAGATGGGGTCTCATAGGTCCAAGCCCTAATTCTTCCTGACCCGACTCGGACCTTTTTTAAATAATACCCCCATTGTTTAAACATTCCCCCAACTTCAAAAATTCACCCAAACCATTTTTGTAACTCCCCCTCTTCTAAAATCCCTCCATATCACCACAATATCCCATTAATCACTCCACTTTCTTTCCCCATATTCCCAATTCACTCTCCTCTCCCCCAAATTCCTTCATTCCCTATTTCCCAAAGGTTTCGGTATCCGAGTTCAGTGAAAAAGGCGAGCAAGGAGTTGTTGGAAGTCTAAAGTCATCACACCATCACCCACTTCCTTTGGTTGTAAGGTAATCGACTTCCCTTCACTTTGAATTCCGTTCATTATAGTTATAAAAAGTCAGGAAGTGGATCTTGATCTTGGGTGTGAAATTGTACGTGTCCCACATGAATTGTATATTAGAAACACCCATGGGACGATAGATAGTGATTGTGTAGCCTTAATAAGTAAATAACTTGGTGAAAATGTGGTCTAAGTGAAAGTTTCAATTTAGGGTTCCTACCTTTGTATGCAATACATGTGAAAAATGAGTAATCAGAACCCTAGGGATGACAAACTATCATAAATTGTGTTGATATGTACGATTAAAGTAAGGTCAATTGTTGGATTGATAAAAATTTGGTTTCAAACAGAAGCATGTATGATACCTGGCACAGACTTGATCCACGAGACCTTGTCTACGGACTGTAGATCAGGTCCGTCATCTGTGGCACAAAGCAATTCCACTAAGTGTGGAACCACCGAGATGGACTACAATCCGTAGGTCAATCTATGAACCGTTCTGAACATCCGTGGTTCCCATCAAACCCCAACATTTTGGGACTTCTGACCTAGAGGGGATCCACGGACCATAGGTCTACCTACGAACCATAGATACCCACCGTAGGTGGCCATTGAAGCCACTGTCTGAAATTTTTTTAGTTTTTCGTTTGGCTCGTTCTTTGACCTAAAAATTTTTTTGAGTGTGTTTTTAGTTTATATAGGTACTAATTCTCACTCCATAGGTACCATTGACCCGAAGAAAGCTATAGCTGTCAAGGGTAGATCCAAATCAATGGCAACAACCTATCGGCTAATCAATAAAGATACGGATGCGTAGAATGACCCTGCATATGTTCCTCCTACTGGATGGACATCCCCCACAGCACACAGGACTACCCAGAATCAATCCAAGAAGGTGGTCCCCGATGTAGTCATTGTCTCCTAGTCTAATGAGGATGATACATTGATCGGGTCACCAACTGGGTCTGCCTTGGGTTCTGAGTCTGCCTCTGCTGCAGGGCCTGCTTCTGGCTCAAAATTAGGCTCAAGTTCAAATGGCCAGGCCGCCTCGTCTGATGAGGCTACTAGTTCAGGGAATATCCAGTTCCACCTAACACTGACCCTACTCCAATAGCTGAGGAGTCAAATAAATGCTGAGTTGAGGGTCAATGGCAAATCTATAGGGATGCCAAGATGTTGAAGGACAAAGAGAAAATGGCCCAGCTTATCACAGAAGAGCACAGGGTTCTCACGGGGAGTCTACACACCATACCCGACATCCACCGGCTCTTCCAAAAACATAAATGTGATTGGATGGCTTGGAGCACCAAGATTTACAACGAGGAGATTGTGAGGGAGTTTTATGCTTTCTATGCTGCCACACTTCGAGGGTCTATCCACAAATGGGCTAAGCCCACAGCCCAGGCCCCACTCACTTCCACTATGGTTCGGGGTTTTCAGGTAGACATATAGCAGGTTACTATCAGCCGATTCCTCTAAGGTTCGTGCACCACTTGGGCACTTTACACTGGTAAATTTGACTACTGGTGGGACATCATCAAGAGTTGAGCGTTCCAGCGGAATATAGAGTAGAGGAAGGCTACACTACTTTGGCTGGCCAGACACATAGGTGTGGATGGAGAGCGCGCAGAGTGGGTCAAAACACCGTGCTTGGGTATTCAAAAAGCCACCCTAAATTTGGTGGCCAAGTTCTTCTGGATTTTGGTGTGGAACAGAGTATCGACCACTAAGGCCGATAATGCACTCACTTAGGATAGAGCGGTGATGGTTGCGGCTTTGGTAGCTAGGTTCGAGATTGACTTTACCCACATGCTGTTGGCAGAGATCCATGAAAAGGGGTTTAGGACTACCACTACTCTACACTTTTCGTGTATGATCTTTCAGTTATGCAGGGATGCTGGGGTGCCTATATGGCATTGTGAAAAATTGGTAGAGGCGATCGGGACCCTTGACATCAGCCTTATTCAGGATGTGGCCAATGTAGCTGCCCCACGATGTGGCCTATAGATTAAGGTGCCGCCATTAGGAGCAGATTTAGTAGTTGATGTGGAGCAGATACAGGGTGATGACCTTGCCCCTCCAGCCCGCACTGATGATGCCCCAGGCTCCCCATCTCAAGCTGCCAGTCGGGCCCTAGCTCATCCAGAGCCACCACTTCATCGCGATCTGCTGTTGTATCCCTTGCATGTGTTCAAAAATTGGCGACGTAGATGGCCACGATGCTTTATCATGTGAAGCCATGGATGCATCAATCTATTGCAGAGTCCGAGGCTAGATGGAGCAGAGGATAGTGACCATGATGGACTAGAATGTCTAGGCCAGTCATAAGTGCCTGGATTCTTTTGAGTTGAGAGTCTTCGAGCGACCAGACCCAGCTACAAATTTGTCCTCTTTTCAGACCAAGTAAGACAGTCTCCAGGTCAACGTTGATGCCATTTTTGCCCCACACATAGATGAGCTAGAGTCTGCAACTACTGCATTGGCTGATGATACAATGCTTGATGCTTTATTCAGAGATCACATAGCACAGCTTGAGCCCACTCGTGCTCGTGGGAAGAGGCACTGCTCTAGACACACTTATGAGGCCACTAAGGATGCAAAGGCAAATAAGAGGGAGCGCCAACAAAATATGTAATGTAGGAGAGCATCTATGGTGGACGAGGAGTTGCGCCAGCAGAGGGTTTGTGAGAGTGCTCTTGGGGCCTTAAGTTCTAGGCCCACCACTTAGGCCACTGTGCGAGATGATGTGAGCACGACTGATGGTGCGGTTAGAGTAATTGATAGCATTACTGAAGGTGCTGTGATAGGTGATGTAGGCACTACTGAGGGTGACCCAAGTGTTGTTCCAGCGGGCTCTGGGAAATCGAACCCACCTGCTTGATGAGTTGCGCCACAGGTTTGCTTCACCTTTACCCTACTCTTTCTTGCTTATTTTTGTGCATTGGGGACAATTTCACTCTATTTTTTTGGGGGTGGGGTAAATGGATTGTGAGTGATAGGGTGAAGTCTGAGTAACTAATTTCATGCCTGTGTTCTTTTTCCCTAAGAGACTGTTTAATTTCTATTGAACCGGCATGTGTTAGGATTGTATGTGTAGAAACATGAGAAAGAATGAAGCATGATGACATAATTATGAATGAAAAATGATACCCGTCCAAAATTTGTGATATGTGCTAAAATTTGTTGGCTAGAATGAGTTGAATGTGTTGGCTCTAAGTATGACATGATAAAGAACCAACTTGATTTCATGACTTCAGCTAAAACTTGAACTAGGTAATCTAATAATCTGATAATGAAACTATGTGCCAAGAGTGTGTGATAATGGTTGATTGTTCAAACAGTTTTGTGCCAATCTAGAACTTGCCCCGTTGGTCCTGCTAGGATAATCTAGGCTAGAAGTTGGGAAGTGATCATAGGCCATTGTTCAAACTCGTCCACTTAAGTGTAAAATGATCTAACCAAATGGTAGCATTATTCCCCTTTGATCCAAATATTTGAGCCTAACATTGACCAATTCTTGTGATTCACCTAACTCACCTTCCCTTAAGAACATTGTCTTGGCCCCGGTCCCTCCTTGGACATGTGCACCTTGACTTAGGCCAAAAGCCTAAGTTGAGGGTGGCTAAGCCCTAAAGTTACCTTGATCTTGGCCCTGGTCCGATATCGGACATTGTGCACCTCAACTAATGCAAAATGCATAAGTTGAGGGTGGGCATGAAAAAGGAAACCAAATGGAAAATGGGTATGAAAAAAGTTTAGTGTTGAAAAGAGAAAAATTATGAAAGAGGATGTGGCTTTGTGCAAAAGAAACAAAAGAAAAGTGTTGAAAAAAATAAGCGAAAAAGAAACTGAAAGTAAAAGAAGAAAAAGAGAAATAAAAAAAGTCAAAGGTCACATCCTTGGTTGAAAAGAGTTAAGGGAAAGAAATTAAGATGAAAAGTTGCCTAAAATAGGTCAAGGAAGAGGTAAATAGCCAATGTAATGTCAAGGAGGGAAGAAAGTCACTAAAAAGTACTTAAATGTACCATACCTAACCCCGAGCCTACGTTACAAGCTAAGAAAGTCCTATAGTTATCCTAGCAACTAGGTCTGAGAGTCTAAGCAGTGAAATTAAGGGCAAGCCTATGTATTGAGCACTAACTGTACTTGAAATTACTTTTGAGCGTGAGTGTTGAATGAATCCTGGTACTCAAAATCATATTCATTGTGTGAAAAAGGGATTTTGTTTGAAGTAAGGGCACTAGTTACATTGTCGGAAAGTTGGTACCTTGGTGATAGCAAAACATTGTATGTTGTGTGTTGATTGGTTGATCTTTGTCATATTTTGATCCCCATGAGGTAGCTTTTTGAGTCTATGACAAAATATTTTCACTCAAAAAGAAAGTCGCGATAGAGAGTCATGTGATTTCTTGTGCTTGAATGCTTGCTTCTATACAAGTGTCGTTTAGAGTCTTAGTGCATCGCTTGAGGACAAACAATGAATTTAAGTTGAAGGTGTTGATATATCGTTAGTTTACGATATTTTTAATACATTTCACTTAAGAGTTGTGTGTGTATATGACCATTTTGTATTGGTATTAATGTGTATTTATCATGTCTGCAGGAAATAAGTTCGGACGTGGAAGTTTGAGACACAACTGAAGAATTGCGTAACATGGCGTACTTGACCCCAAAGGGGTCTCATACAAGCCTCTAGCATCATCATTACATATGACATCGAAATAATGCGGAAATTTAAAACTTTACAATCAAAGTCCAACTTCACTTTTTATAAAAGAAAGTACTAGGAAAATCTAGACTTTGTCTAAAACATAGGAATACAAAGTTTGGGACTTAGCCCTTATACATCAACTAAAGTCTCAACATGAGAGGTATAATAGAAATAGAAAATAGGAAATGCCGTCCTCGAACTTGAGGAATCACCACTACTTGGAGAAAGCAATCCAACTCTTCTTCAAATGAGAGAGTGAAAGTCACCTAGCCGGAACCTACACTCATTGAGATCTAGAAGGAAGAAGGGGTTAGCACATAATATGTACTAAGTATGGAAAAAGTGAAGTTGGTTATGTGAGCCTATCCTTCAATTCTTGAAGGTCACTTGGTTATGCATATCATCTTCAAACCTTATTATAATCATTATCCCCAATAAGGAAATAATCATGAACATTACTTTGAATACAAGGAAAGCCATTCATAATAACTAACCATTCAAGATATATATATGTATTCGTATCTCATTACAATACTAAGGAACCATCCCACAACATCCCAGCAAGTCCAATTGTGCAATGTGGGAGTGAAGTGCTATACCCTCACTCCTACTAAGTAAACTCACCAAGAGGTCATAGCATAGTCCATGTCTCATTCATTATCATTTATTTAGGGAAGAATAACATAACCGACATAGACCATGTGAGCTACATAGAATCCGGTGTTGTGTAACCCCACACCGAATAAGGTGTCCTATTTGCCTAAGGTAGGACTAAGTGTATAGCATATAGGTGGATCCACTAGCTAAATCCTATGTTGGCACATAGTTATGGGATAGAGAGATTGCTTATAGAAACCAACCCTATTGCATTGGCGGAGGGGCTTCCATCTCATGGGTTCACTTTGGATGACCCTCAGTATTGCATTGGCGGGAGGGCCTTTACCTCATTGTCCATATCCATTTGGTGTTAAGCATAAATTCCCAATTTAAACATCATTAAGTCTTGAATTGAATTTACATGTGTGAAGGAATACTCTATCCTTCATTTAATACAATCCATCAAAATAGCTCATGGATTCATTAAAGGTGATAATGTACTTTCAACCTTAAAATCAACATTATTGAATGTGTAGGACTTTCACAATACATTCGTACTGTTTTCATGAGAAATAGACTTTCAATCAATAGAATACATCATCATCATCCTAGACTATTCATGCATCATTAAGTGTAAGGGTAAGAGAAGATCTAAACTTTCAATAATACCATACTTTACACATTAGTCATTGGAGTTTCTAAGTGGATCAATAGGTTGTACACAACATTCATCAACATGTAAAAACCATAGCAATTTACCCCCCTCCCTCCTTTCAAGGTCATGAATCGTCTCACAATTACACCTTAAGTTACTACAATAGGCATGAACAAACAAGATTCAATAACTAACTTCACATAGAAACAATTCATTGTAATCATCTTGCATCAATACACCCATCACAATACTTAAAATTGGGGTCATGGGGGTGTTCATGGGTTCAAGGGGAATTTTACAATGAAAATCACCATTAAACATCAATTCATCCATAATATAATGCAATTAACATAATAAAATCGGTTTTAGGAAGAACCCATGGTTGGAATAGAAACCCTAGTTTTTGAACAATGTATCAATTTTGAAATCAAGAGTTGAAGGGCTTCATGGATAAAGATGTTCCTTGGATCAAGGTTCGCATACCTTAATTGAAGCTTTGCCCACGAAATAGAGTTGAGAAGATTGATTCTTGATCCCTAACCTTCAAGTTCTTTGTGTTCTTCAATGGAGTTTTGAGAGAGAATGTTTTGAGAGGGAAGTGGGTTTGATTTTGAGTTGTGAGTTATGAGAGTTAGAAGACTTGTTTATTACCTAAAAATACTTTAATACACTTAAAACAACTAAATATAACCGTCCCCCACCCTAACTAAATTAGTTAATGAATTACCAAATCACCCCTACCTAGGCCAAACTTAGGCAGTAAGCCTATGCTCCATTCACGAGTCCCTATTCAAGGGGCGTGGTTTAAACCACAGACCGTGCTGGTCACTTGTGGTTTGGGTCAGAGAGGGGAGGATGAGGGTCTTGGTGAGGAGACTAAGTCTAAACTCATGAGACCCTTCCACGAAAAGTGAGTTGGTCCACGGACCGTAATGCACATCAGTGGAATGGGGCTGGGACATCGCATTTTAGGGGACCTCATGAAGAAGCTAAGGCTGGACTCACGACATCCATCAACGGGGCATGAGTCAGTCCATGCCTCGTGGTCCTCCCTTCGTGGATGGAACTGTCTTGGGCAACTTTTTGGACCTTCCCTTGGGTCCTCCTAATGGACCCCTGGGGGGTCCTAAGGGAGTCGTGCCTTGACGTTTACGCACTAGAACCCTAGTACTAGGTTAGGAAAATTATTTTAGGACCTTAACCTTATGTTTATAATTCATTAGACTAGTAGACTACATGTTAGGCTCTAGCTTAGGTCATTAGAAATACATGCCTGGTGTTACATTATCTCCCCCTTGGGAACATTCGTCCCTGACTGTTGACCAAGACACCAAACAAAGTTAGGAACACTAGACTAGCAACCCATCATGCATGAAACATCAAAAATGAGCAAAACTCACAATGCACTATCCACCATATGCAATACTCAAAAGGAGGAAACTTCAACTCCATTTCACAACATGGTCAATGCAATACAATAAAGTAGTAATTACTTCTACCAACTCAATAGGTATACAACTCATCAGTTTACATAAGCATGGGAGGAACTAACTTCTCCAACTCAAGTAAGCTCAACACACTATTATAGAGCCAACATGTCATCTTAACAACACATTATTAAGCATGTTCATCATTTCATCTCATGGAGTAAAAAATGCAATCATCATACAAAAAATGCAATTAACATGAGAAAGCATAGACATCATGAAAACTCAATATATGCTAAAACATGAATCCTTACAAGAACATGCACAATATAGGGAAATCATGGAAAAATCATACAACACACATGACTCCCAAAAACCTCAAGCTTGAATAGGAGTAGAAGGAAAAAGGTAAGGGTAACGGGACATCATACCGGCCTCGGCCTCCCATGTAGCACCCTCAACTAAGTGATTCCTCCATAGAACCTTAACGGAAGCTACTTCCTTATTTCTCAACTTTCTCACTTGCCGGTCCAAAATCTCATCCGGGACCTCTTCATAAGAAAGGTTCTCATTCACTCCTAAATCCTCTAAAGGAAGGATAGTAATTGGATCACCAATACACTTTTTGAGCATGGAAACATGAAACACCATTTGAACCGGAGCCAACTCATTTGGCAAGTCCACTTCATAAGCAACTTTTCTGATACGCTTCAAGATTGGGTATGGCCCCACATACCGGGGACTAAGTTTCCCTTTTTGCCAAACCTCATCACGCCTTTCATAGGCGAGATTTTCAAGTAGACCTAATAACCAACCTCAAATTCTTTTATTCTATTGTCGGCATAGGACTTTTGCCGACTTTGGGCCATCTTCAACCTTTCCCTAATGAGTCAAACTTTCTCAATGGCATTATAGACTAGTTCGGGACCAATTAGAGAAAACTCACCTACCTCAAACCACCCAATCGGAGATCTATGCCTTCTTCCATATAGTTCTTAAAACGGAGCCATGGCAATGCTAGAGTGGTAACTATTGTTGTAGGCAAGTTCTATCAAAGGAAGATGATCGTCCCAATTACCCTTGAAATCAATCACACTCGCCCTCAACATGTCCTTTAAGGTTTGAATGGTCCATTCCTCTTGACCATCCATTTGAGGGTGGAAGGGCGGTACTAAGTTTAACATTGGTACCAAGTCCTTGTTGAAACGCCCTCCAAAAATGTGAAGTGAATTGGGTACCTCTAGCCGATATGATGGACAAAGGAATTCCATGCAACTTTACTACCTCCTTGATGTATAATTTAGCATAGTCTTCCGCAGAGAAAGTAGTCTTGATGGGAAGGAAATGGGCTGATTTAGTCATCCTATCAACAATGATCCAAATAGAATCGTGTTTCCTTCGAGTATGGGGCAACCCCATAACAAAATCCATATTCACCTCCTCCCACTACCAAGTGGGAATATTCATATCTTGGAGCAAACCTCCCTATTTCATGTGCTCGGCCTTGACTTGTTGACAATTAGAACATTTGGCCACAAAACCCGCTATATCCTTCTTCATACCATTCCACCAATAGATTTCCCAGAGGTCACGATACATCTTGGTGGCTCTAGGATGAATAGAATATCGTGAACCGTGAGCCTCTTCTAGAATTTTCTCCATCAAACCATCAACATTCGGAACACACAACTTACCTTGGTACCTAAGCACCCCATCCCCCCCTAAGGAGAAAACCTCAATGGACTTGTTGAGAACCGATTCTTTCAATTCCATAAAAATAGGATCAAGCTATTGCTTAGACTTTACATCAACCACAAAGGATGATTCGGAGCTATGGTGAACCATGAATCCACCCTTGGCGGAATCCACAAGTTGGACACCTAGATGGGCCAACCGATGTACATCACGAACCAATTTCTTCTTCTCATCTTCTACATGAGCCACACTGCCCATGGACATTCTACTTAAGGTATCCGCAACTACATTGGCTTTCCCGGGGTGATAAAGGACACTCATGTCATAATCCTTCAAAAGTTCTAACCATATTCTTTATCGGAGATTCAAATATTTTTGGCTAAACACTTATTGAAGACTCTTGTGGTCGGTAAACACGTCTACATGTACCCCATAGAGATAGTTTCTCCATATTTTCAAAGCAAACACCACCGCCGCTAGTTCGAGATCATGTGTTGGATAATTCTTTTCATGAATCTTGAGTTGCCTTGAAGCATAGGCAATCACCTTACCATGTTCCATAAGAACACATCCCCAACCCACTCGAGACGCGTCACAATATACTACAAACCCATCAGTACCCTCCGGTAAGGTCAACACCAGAGCGTATGTGAGCTTATCCTTCAATTCTTGGAAGCTTTTCTCATAAGCCTCTGTCCACTCAAATTTGGACTTCTTTTAGGTTAAGGCAGTTAATGGAGAAGCGATAGAGGAGAAACCCTCAACAAACCTCCGATAGTAACTGGCCAAACCCAGAAAACTCCGAATGTCGGTGGGACTTAGGGGTCTAGGCCAACTCTTAACTGCATCCATTTACTTAGGATCAACTTCTATACCCATGCTTGACACAATATGCCCTAGGAAAGCAACTGACCTTAGGCAAAATTTGCGGTTGCTAAACTTAGCATACAATTATTGGTCCTTAGGGACTTGGAAAACTATCCTCAAATGTTTCATGTGATCACCCTCACTCTTAGAGTAGATCAAGATATCGCCAATATAATCAATCACAAATGAATCAAGATATTGTCTAAACACCCTATTCATAAGGTCCATGAAGGCCGCGGGGGCATTGGTAAACCCAAAAGACATGACTAGGAATTCATAGTGACCATATCTTGTTCAGAAGGTCATCTTAGGAATGTCAACCTCCTTCACCTTAAGTTGGTGGTAGCCCGACCTTAGGTCAATCTTCGAAAAGTAACTCGCCCCTTGGAGTTGGTCAAACAAATCATCAATTCTAGGGAGAGGGTACTTGTTCTTTATAGTGATCTTGTTCAATTGGCGGTAATCAATACACATCCTAAGGGACCCATCTTTCTTCTTCACAAACAAAATCGGGGCACCCCATTTAGATATGCTTGGTTGTATAAAACCCTTGTCTAGAAAATCTTTGAGTTGTGCCTTCAACTCTTTTAATTCTGCTGGAGCCATCCGGTAAGGGGGAATTGATATGGGTTGAGTATCCGACAAAAGATCAATGCCGAAGTCTGTTTCCCATTCAGGAGGAACTCGGAAAAGTCATTGGGAAAGACTTTCAAAAACTCCCTCACTACAGGGACCGTATCTAAAGGAGGAGTCTAGGACTCAATGTCCTTAACTCTTATAATATGATAAATACAACTATTAAAAATCATTTTACAAGCCTTTAGACATGAAATGAATTGACCTCTAGGGATTGAATTTCCCCCTTTCCATTCTAAAATGGTCTCATTTGGAAATTGAAACTTTACTACCCGAGTTCTACAATCAATGGAAGCAAAAAAAGCATGAAGCCAATCCATCCCCAAAATGACAGCAAAGTCCAACATATCTAATTCAACCAAATCTACCAAAGTGACTCTATGAGACAAAGAGATAGACACGGAAAAATGTTCTTTTAACTCATCGGGAGGTACCTCAAATTTCATTGCCACAAAAGGAGTAAAAAAGATAGAGTGGCACCGGGGTCTAATAATGCATAAACATCAATTGAAAATACTTGCAATATACCAGCAACAACATCCGGTGACCCCTCTTGATGACTTCTAGATTGGAGAACATAGAAGCGATTTTTGTTGAGAGGATCGGCATTAGGACCACTTGGTGTAGCTTGGTTAGCGTCTTTTCCTGTTGTCGCATGAGTTGGAAAATCTTTTAATTGATGCCCACTTTTGCCACACCCATAGCACACACCCATTCTGGCAACATTTCCCCTTATGTCTCTTACCACACTTGGCACATGTAGGTCTATCTATGAAAGGTCCACCCCTATTGCCTCCTTGAGGATTAGGGTTAGACGCCCTATCTTTGTTGGGTCTTGGAGCATTGGAGGAGCCTTGGTTGGAAACCTCTTTTTGAACCTTGGTCCACTTTGACCCTTAAACTTACCCGTAGAAGAATTTCCATCGTTGGGCCGTGGCCTCTTCACCTCTCTACTCTTCTTTCTAAACGTTGATTCCTCAACTTGTTTAGCATGAACCATCAACTTTGAGATATCCACGTTGTCATGGAGCATTGCCGCTCGCCACTTTTCTTCAATAGCATCGGACACACCGTGACGAAATGACTCATTTCATCTCTTGGGTTAGACACTAATGAGGGGGCATATTGGACAACTTGGTGAATTTCAAGGAGTATTCTTGGATACTCATTCCCCCTTGATGGAGGTTGATAAACTACTCAATCTTGGCCTCCCTCTTCTCATGGGAAAAGAATCTATCAAGGAACGCCTCCTTGAACACTTCCCAACTTATGGGACCCACTCTTATAGCCCCATTATCCTTCCATTGAGTAAACCATACTTGGGCCACATCTTTCAATTGATACCCCGCTAGCTCGGCTTTCTCAATAGAAGTCACTCCTATAACATCCACTATGTTGTAGACCTATTCCAAAAACTCTTGTGGGTCTTCATTCACCTTGGAACCCAAGAAAATAGAAGGGTTCATCCTAGTAAAGTCTCTTAACCTTGAAGCCATGGTGCTTGCATTAGGATTAGTATGGGGCCCAGCTTCCCTATTTGCATGAGTTGTCATGGCTTGAGCTTGAGTTGTCACGGCTTGTGCTTGTGCCGTAATGACTTGAGTCAATGTTTGGAGAGCCACCCTTATCTCCACATTAGTCATAGCTCTTTCATCATTAAGAACTTGAGGAACTTGAGGCCCTTGAGGATCTTGAGGACCTTGGGGAGGAACTCCCTCATCATTCACCATCTCTTCCACCATTCTTCTTAAGTTTTCCCTTCTTATATTCATTTTCGGATAATCACAATAGAAGGGTTAGAAGAAAGGATTTCATAGAGTACGAACTTTAAGTACGACTAAAGAGTAGTGAAAGAAGGGAATGTTCCTAAGCATCTTATAGCCTATTATTCATAAGTGTGGTGCGCTTCACACTCATGAACAAGACTCTACTAGAGGTGGTGCATGAGACGTCAACCTAAATATTATTCCCAAAACCTTACGCTTTGATACCATGTTTGTCACGACCTGGAAATACCCCTTAGACGTAAAATGGCATACTTGACCCCGAAGGAGTCTCATACAAGCCTCTAGCATCATCATTACATAAGATAATGAAATAATGCGAAAATTTAAAACTTTACAATCGAAGTCCAACTTTAATTTTTATAAAAGAAAGTAATAGGAAGATCTAGACTTTGTCTCATTACACCATCTAAAACATAGGAATACAAAGTTTGTGACTTAGCCCTTATACATCAACAACAATCTTAACATGAGAGGTACAATAGAACTAGAAAATAGGAAATGTCATCCTCGAACTTGATGACTCACCACTACTTGGAGAAAGCAATCCAACTCTTCTTCAAAGGAGAGAGTGAAAGTCACCTAGCCAGAACCTACACTCATTAAGATGTAGAAGGAAGAAGGTTTAGCACATAATATGTACTAAGTATTTAAACATGCATAAAAACCTTAAATATGATAAAAAGGACACTTTTGTTAGAAAAGTATGCCTTTGTCACGTTTAGAAACCAACATGTATTTACAATGTACAACACAAGCCATAATAACATTTATACTCACTACATGGTAATATAAAAACCTTAGCAACCCCTAAGGAACAATTGTGCAATGTCTAGTTGGCATCCCATAATACCAACCCTACTAAGTGTCCCCTTGAAGGTCACTTGGTCATGCATATCATCTTCAAACCTTATTATAATCATTATCCCTAATAAGGAAATAATCATGAACATTACTTTGAATACAAGGAAAGCCATTCATAATAGCTAACCATTCAAGATATATATATGTATTCGTATCTCATTACAATACTAAGGAACCATCCCACAAAATCCCAGCAAGTCCACTTGTGCAATGTGGGAGTGAAGTCCCATACCCTCAATCCTACTAAGTAAACTCACCAAGAGGTCATAGCATAGTCCATGTCTCATTCATTATCATTCATTTAGGGAAGAATAACATAACTGACATAGACCATGTGAGGTACATGGAATCCGATGTTGTGTAACCCCACACTGAATAAGGTGTCCTATTTGCTAAAAGTAGGACTAAGTGTATAGCATCTAGGTGGATCCACTAGCTAAATCCTATGTTGACTCATAGTTATGGGATAAAGAGATTGCTTCTAGAAACCAGCCCTATTGCACTGGCGGAGGGGCTTCCATCTCATAGGTTCACTTTGGATGACCCTCACTATTGCATTGGCGGGTGGGCCTTTACCTCATTATCCATATCCATTTGGTGTTAAGTATAAATTCTTAATTTAAACATCATTAAGTCTTGAATTGAATTTACATGTGTGAAGGAATGCTCTATCCTTCATTTAATACAATCCATCAAAATAGCTCATAGATTCATTAAAGGTGAGAATGTACTTTCAACCTTAGAATCAACATTAGTGTGTGAGTAGGACTTTCACATTACATTCGTAGTGTTTTCATGAAAAAATAGACTTTCAATCAACAGAATACATCATCATCATCCTAGACTATTCATACATCATTAAGTGTAAGGGTAAGAGAAGATCTATACTTTCAACAATACTAAGCTTTACACATTAGTCATAGGAGATTTAGTTTCTAAGTGAATCAATAGGTTATACACAACATTCATCAACATGTACAAACCTATCAATTTACCCCCCCCCCCACCTTCAAGGTCATGAATCATGTCTCACAATAACACCTAAAGATACTATAATAGGCATGACCAAACAAGATTCAATAACTAACTCCACATAGAAACAATTCAGAGTAATCATCTTGCATTAATACACCCATCACAATACTTGAAATTGGGGTCATGAGGTGGTTCATGGGTTCAAGGGGAATTTTACAATAAAAATCACCATTAAACATCAATTCATCCATAACATAATGCAATTAACATAATAAAATAGTTTTTAGGAAGAACCCATGGTTGGAATAGAAACCCTACTTTTTGAACAATGTATCAATTTCGAAATCAAGAGTTGAAAGGCTTCATGGAGAAAGATCTTCCATGAATCAAGGTTCCTATACCTTAATTGAAGCTTTGCACATGAATTGGAGTTGAGAAGATTGATTCTTGAGCCCTAACCTTCAAGTTCTTGGAGTTCTTCAATGGAGTTTCGAGAGAGAATGTTTTGAGAGGAAAGTGGGTTTGATTTTGAGTTGTAAGTTAAGAGAGTTAGAAGAATTGTTTATTACTTAAAAATACTTTAATACACTTAAAAAAACTAAATATAACCGTCCCTCACCCTAATTTAATTAGTTAATGAATTACCAAACCACCCCTACCTATGCCGAACCTAGGCAATAAGCCCAGTCCCCATTCACGAGTTCCCGTTCACGGGGCATGGTTTGATTCACAGACCATGCTGGTCACTCGTGGTTTAGGTCAAAGAGGGGAGGATGAGGGTCTTGGTGAGGAGACTAAGTCTCAACTCATGAGACCCTTCCACAGAACGTAAGTTAGGCCACGGACCGTACTGTATGTCTGTGGAATGGGGCTGGGACATGGTAATTTAGGGGACCTCATGAGGAAGCTAAGGCTAGAGTAACGACACCCATCAATGGGGTGTGAGCCAGTCCATGCCTCGTGGTCCTCCCTTCGTGGATGGAACTTTCTTGGACAACTTTTTGGGCCTTCCCTTGGGTCCTCCTCATGGACCCTTAGGGAGGGGGGGGGGGTGTCCTAAGGGAGTCGTACCTTGACGTTTAGACACTTGAACCCTACTACTAGGTTAGGAAAATTATTTTAGCACCTTAACCTTACGTTTATACTTCATTAGGCTACTAGATTACACGTTAGGCTCTAGCTTAGGTCATTAGAAATACGGGGTGTTACTAAAAGGGCATCTACGAAAGGGACTCATGAATCGTAGGTCCAGTGACGTTCCGTAGATGAACAGGCAAATCATGAAGAAGAAATCATGGAAATATTGACCAAGTGTGGAACCATGTCCTCAAACTACGGACCTATGGGCCGTCCTTCAAGTCCATCAAACCATTCAAAAAAGGGTGTTCCAGTACCTGATATCAAAAGTCTAAGTATGAAACCAGGGAGGAGGATCCACGGACCGTGGATTGAATCATAGTCCGTCCTGCTGGTCCGTCGATTGTGGCAGAGAGTGCTGATTTTTCGAGTTAGAAAATTGCCAAGTCCCAAACCACAGATGGGACCTACGGACCGTAGGCCAGCCCAGGGTTTGTAGGTCAGTGTCGTCAACTACAACTGTGTCCAAAAACTTTATTTCCTTATTTCATTTCTTTTTTAGTTGGGACTTGTTTTTCTATATATAGGGCATGTAAACTTCGCTTTTGGGAGTGAGAATTCATTACTTTTATTCTGGTTTTTGGCTTTGGAGATTAACTTGCAATTTTAGCAATTCTTGATTTCCTAAGTTCGTTTTGAAGATTTTGACTTTGAAATTCAAGTTGAGATTTTGGGTTTATTCTCCTCATTACGTAAGTTCTTGATTTCTTCATCTAAAAATATGAATTGTTTTCCTACTACTATGGGTAACTAAATCTACAACTAGTGTTGTGGGAACCATGAATGATTAACAAAGTATGAATAGTAACTAAGTAATTCTTGAATCGTGTTATTGCATGCATTGATAATTCTTTCGTTTAAAAGTCTTTTTAGCAGTTACAAACGTTAGAACTTGCCTTGTTTCTACTTGCTGGACCAAGGAGGTAGTTGCTAAGAAAAGAATTATCAACATAGATTTAGTGTGATACTATCTAATAATCTAGTGTCAATTGGTGCAAGGGTGAAAACTAAGCCATACATCGATGTGACGTCTAATATGAGGTAATGGTAAGGGTTAAAAAATTATACACACGTAGACGGACCAAGGTGCGGGGTGAAATTCTCTAGTTTCCGGACCAAGGAATTAGAGATACCTAACTTATCACTTTGTATGTAGTACACTAGGAAAGGGTTACTATTACTAGAATTACTGCGTTATAAGCTTATGGGGAACACGTACACCCTAGTTACTTTCTCTCATTGATAACAACAAAGTTAAATCTCGTTCACTTGTTACTTAACTACAATTTCCATATTTTTTCCACAAATCCCACTCTTTTAATTACTTGTTTCTGAAGTATGTTGACTAAACGAATATAATCGTAAGTTAATATTAAGTCTAAACCATATTCCTTGTGTGATCGACCCCAACCTCCAAATTGGGTTATTTACTTGATAACGATCGCTTATCTTCTTTAGGGAGGTGTAATTTGAACGTATCACCCCACTATTAGCTCCAACCACATTCATCCATTTAAGTCCACCTCCCAGGACATGTTTAGACAACAAATTGAGTTGGGTTATCATGTTGGCCATGTTTTCATCGCATTCATTATACTTCTCAGTTTTTTCTTTGCTCATAACAAGTGATAGAATAGGTACATGATCCTCTCTAGTATGCAATTCTCGGTTAACTTTGGTCATGTCATCTAGCAATAAAGCAGCCACATCATGTGGTTGTCTAATTAATACTTCTTGGACTAAATAAACAGCCACACCTTTATATAATGAATTAAGGCAACAATAGAAGTACAAAAATAACAAATCGTCCGGAACACCATGTGTTGGACATTGCAAAAGTAGTTTCTTGAATCAGAACAAAGTTCTATATAGAGGTTCACCTCCAATGCACTTTGAAATTTTTTATTTGGGTTCTAAGTTTCAACATCTTCGATGGGGGAAATAATATCTCCAAGAAAGCATTAGTCAACTCCTCCCAAGAACTGAGAGTCATTTGGAAATTCCGCCAACCATATTGTAGCTTCACATATGAAAGAGAATGGGAATAACCTTAATCTTATGGATTCTTGAAAGATGTTGTTCAACACAAATTGTCCACTGATAATGCTCAACTACACTTCATCCAATTCTAATAGTAGGTGGTTGCAATTAAGTGTAAATTCAATGTAGTGTCTCATAGGGAGTGATACGGAATATAATTCAATTACGAAGTCAAATACGTGTTCTAGTTGATTGTAGAAGTAAACATTATCGAAACAATTAAAGTAAATTGAAGGGGTAGACAACTCGTTTCAAATGGGGGGTTTTAGAGTGACAACTAACAAGTACAAAAATAGGGGAGTGATCAAGTAGAGAAGAATTCTTGGGGGTGTGATCGATTAAATGCTAATTTTACTATATGGGTGATTATAATTTACTAAAAGATGTTGAATCCAAGCCGGTAGGCTAGACTTTATATTTAATCGTCATCTCTCTATCAACTACCATGATTTAGGAGAGTTCTCGCGAACCTTAACAAGCATAACAATGTGGAAAACCTAAACCTCAATTAATCTATTCTCTTGAGCTAGATTGGTAGGATCAAATTCAGATTCACTTTCTCTAGCTGAATCAACAACAACCCAATCACTATAATCATCAATTAATAGTCTTAATTCTAAAATCTCTTTCTCAAGAAAGCCTAGAATACTAAGTTAGAATTGTAGTTGCAACTACAATTCATAGAGTGAAACACAACTATCAATCAAATCCACTTCAAATCAACATTTAAACAGTAAAATCTAACACCCATAAACTAATTAGAACATTTAATCAAATGATCACACCCCAAAATGGGGGGTTTTGCTTTTGCCAAGTGTAAATGTTGATTTGTGATCTCTCCCTTTTTTCTCTGATACTATTCCATGCTGAGGTAATGGAAAATAGACCATTGTTGTTGAGATTCCACGCTGCTTGATCAGGTTGGCCTTGCTGTAGCTGGATCTGGGTAAACAAAATGTTGTGGACTTGGCTTTGAGGGGCAAACTGGATCACATTACACATGTTCTACTAACCATATTCAATAAAATCTGCTACCCTTTCATTGTTAAACCTATTGCTGTCTGTGGTATAGTAAGCCAGTGGGCCTACTCCTAACCAGTTATTCCACCAGAAGGAACAATCATCATTCGTAATTTTCCACTGGATGTCTTTCTCTACCTTCTGTCTGTTCCTCATCATCAGTCTCCAATTTTGGGATTCACCTGTATCCCATTTTTTGCTTATAGGATTAGATCTTTGCCAATACTTTGACCTAAGGAAGTCTCCCCATAAAGTTTCCTTAGATCTAAAAGTCCACCATTGTTTGAATTGAAAGGCTTGACACACATCATTCATGAGTCTAACACCAATTCCTCCTTCTTCAAAGGGAAAGCTTAAGTTTTTCCAAGAGGACCAATGGTATTTTTTCTTGTCATTCCTCCATCCCCAGAAAAAGTCAGCCAAGATACCTTGGATTTGCTTAAGGATAGTAGAAGGTGGGGAAACAACAGATAGTATATGAATAGGCATGGACTGGAGAACATGTTTGATCAAGGTTGCCTTGCCCCCATAACTCAGAATTTTAGATTGCCATCCAGTGATTTTGTTCACTATTTTGTTGATGAGATCAGAGAAGTGTATAATCTTCTGTCTTCCAGTCGTTAGAGGGAAACCAAGGTAGGTGATGGGAGCTTCTTTCTTATGAAAACCAGTTAACTTTTTTATCCTGTCGCAGGTAGTTTTGAAATCATTGGAGTGGAGCAAAAAGTGGCTTTTAGCTTTGTTGATGAGCTGGCCAGAGACCCTTTCATAAGTAGACATGGTATGCATAATAAGCTTCAGTGAGTGTTTCCTCCCAGATGTGAATATGATAATATCATTAGCAAAGCTTAAATGGTTGATTTGAGGACCCCTTTTTTCCATGTAGAAACCATGGTATAAGGGTTTTTGCTGCAGGTTGTTTAGAGATCTGGACAATATCTCAGCACCTAAAATAAATAGGGCTGGAGATAGGGGGTCTCCTTGTTTAAGGCCTCTAGTAGAATGAAAGAAGCCATGCCTCTTGCCATTAATGATGATAGAGTACCAATTGTTATCCATAATTCTCCAAACCATGTTTATGAACACTTCATCAAACCCCATCTTTCTGAGAACTATGCAAATGTAAGACCAAGAAACCCTGTCATATGCCTTTGCCATATCAAGTTTGATTACAACATTGCTACTAATGTTAGGTATTCTTATCTGATGGATAATTTCTTGAGCTAACACAATGTTCTCAGATATTCTCCTACCCTTTACAAAGCCTGATTGGTTGGGAGACACAAGGCTAGGAAGAATAGGAGCTAATCTGAGACAAAGGAGCTTAGAAATAACCTTGTTAGTAAAGTTACTCAGGCTGATTGCCTAAACTCAGAGAACCTATTAGGATGCTTCACTTTAGGAAGAAGGACGAGGCAGGCATGAGAGAAGTATTTGGGGAGTCTCCGTCCACTGAAGAAAGTATGAGTAACTGCTAACAAATCTGTGTTGATAATATTCCAGCATCTCTGAAAAAAATATCCATTCATACCATCAGGCCCTGCAGCTGAATTAGGATTCATGGAAAAGACCACCTCCTTAAGCTCCTCCATAGTTGGCAATTCCTTCAGCTTGTCATTATGTTCCTGCATAACCATTCTTGGGATACAATTCATAGGGATTTCATCAATAAGTTTTTCATCTTCTGTGAAGATGTTCTGAAAACGTTCACAGGTAGCCTGTGCAATAAGGTCATCACCTTGTACCCATTCATCATTATCAGTGAGGTTTATAGTTTAGGGTTTAGGGTTTAGGGTATAGGGTTTAGGTTTAGGGTATTCGGTTTAGGGTTTAGGTTTAGGGTTTAGCATTTAGGGTTTAGGGTTTAGAGTTTACAACTTAGGGTTTAATGTTTAGGGTTTAGGGTTTAGAGTTTGGGGTTTTGGGTTTAGGGCTTATGATTTTGGGTTTAAGGTTTAGGATTTAGAGTTTAGGGTTTAGGGTTTTGTGTTTACGGTTTACGGTTTGGGTTTAGAGTTTACGGATTAATGCAAGTAGGTGGTAGTGTACTTGGCCCAATTACATGGTCAAAAGAGTCTTAGTAGGTGATGGACCAACTTGGTCTTTTATACTGGTCAATAAGTCAAAGTAGGTGATGCACCCACGTGTCACCTACTAGCTTAGTTAAGTCAAGCAAGCAGCTCACTTATTTAATTCCATTTTATAAATATTAAACCCTTGTGCTTTAACTTAGAACTTAACTTCCAACTTTAAGCTCAATTACCACCTTATTGTCTCAAGTTTAAATACTCCAATTAGAGTTAGCTTGCAGTACACATGCCGAAATGTGCAAGGCATCACATCACCTTCCGATCTAGTTTAAACCAATGCTAATCATATAAGTAACATGGTCCCTTACCTATACTGTAAGGCTATGTCAAGTATCACG
Organism: Solanum pinnatisectum; assembly: GCA_035578085.1. Taxonomy (NCBI): domain Eukaryota; kingdom Viridiplantae; phylum Streptophyta; class Magnoliopsida; order Solanales; family Solanaceae; genus Solanum; species Solanum pinnatisectum. The sequence goes on from CM069076.1 coordinate 24,101,556, forward strand.
AGAATAGAACAAACATATGCGTTATACGGGCTGTTACATCTTTCCCCCCTTAAAACATTCATCTTCGATGTTAGCATGATTATCTAGTCCAAACAAGTTCAAGACTAAGTTAGTACTAATATCAATCACATTGAACATATAGACTTATACTTACTTGTTAATGCCTCAACTCAACATTTTCATCTTTCTCATCGGTCAGGAAGAGATGAGGATACTTCAATTTCATTGCTTCTTTGACTTCCCATGTAACTTCTTCTACTTGTTGATTCCTCCATAATACTTTTACAGAAGCTACTTCTTTATTTCTTAACTTCCTAACTTGTTGATCCAGAATAGCAATGGGTACTTCTTCATAAGTGAGATCTCTCGTAACCTGTACATCTTCAGTAGGAGTAATACGAGATGGGCCACCTATGCATTTTTGAAGCATTAAGACATGAAACACCGGATGAATGATTGAAAGCTTTTGAGGTAGCTCTAACTCATACGCAACTTGGCCAATTCTTCGAATAATCTTATATGGCCCTATATAGTGTGGACTTAACTTTCCCTTTTTACCAAACCTCATTACCCCTTTCATTGGTGACACCTTTAAGAACACCCAATCCCCTATAGAAAATTCTAGTCCTCTCCTTCTAACATCTGCATATGATTTATGTTAACTTTGAGCTGTTTCTAGCTGCTGCTGTATCACTTTGACTTTTTCCATAGCCTGATGAATAAGGCCTGGTCCAAATAAGCTAGTTTCACCTATTTCAAACCAGCCAATTGGGGATCTACATTTTCTACCATATAAAGCTTCATAAGGTGCCATTTTAATACTTGAATGGTAGATACTGTTGTATGCAAACTCGATCAATGGCAAATGATCATCCCAACTACCTTTGAAGTCTAATATACCAGCTTGCAGCATATCCTCAAGTGTTTGAATTGTATGCTCTGCCTGACCATCTGTTTGAGGGTGAAAGGCTGTACTTAAATTCACTTGTGTTCCTAAACTCTTCTGAAATGACTTCTAGAAATTTGCAGTGGATTGAGCTCCCTTGTCTGATATAATAGAGATTGGCACTCTATGTAGTTGAACTATCTCTTTAATATACAACCTTGCATACTCTTCAACTGTATAAGTAGTCTTCACCGGCAAGAAGTGTGCTGATTTAGTGAGTCTGTCAACTATTACCCATATGGAATCAAACTTTCGAAGTGAGCAAGGCAAACCACTGACAAAATCCATGTTGATCATGTCCTACTTCCAAATTGGAAGTTCTATACAGTGCATATAACCTCCGGGCTTTTGGTGCTCTACTTTTACTTATTGACAATTTGGACATTGACCCACGAATTCTGCAATGTTCTTCTTCATGTTCCCCAACCAATACATTTCTTTCAAGTCATGATACATTTTAGTTGACCACGGATGGACAAAATATCTCAAATTATGTGCTTCCATCATAATCCTTTTTCTTAATTCATCTACGTTAGGTACACACAATCTATTTTGACACCGAAGTATTCCCTCTTGCGTAAGCTCAAATGCCTTTGTCATAAGGTTTATTATTTTGCGTTTAAGGATTAGGATTTAGGGTTCAGGGTTTAGGGTTTAGTATTAAGGTTTAAAGATATGGGTTTAGGGTTTTGGGTTGATGGTTTAGTGTTTAGGGTTTAGGGCTTCAAGTTTAGTATTTAGGATATATGATATATAGTTTAGGGTTTGGGTTTATAGTTTATGGTTTAGGGTTTAGGGTTTAGAATTTAAGGTATAGAGTATAGGGTTTAAGATTTATGGCTGAAGGTTTTGGGTTGGGGGTTAGGGTTTAGGGTTTAGGGTTAGGGGTTAGGGTTTAGTTAGGGTTTATGATTTTGGGTTTAAGGTTTAGGGTTTAGGGTTTATATTTTAGGAATTAGGTTTACAGTTTATTGATTAGGATTTAGGATTTTGGGTTTAGGTTTTAGAATTAAGGTTTAGAGTTTAGGATTTAGGGTTTAGGGTTTAGGGTTTAGGGTATAGGGTATACGATTTAGGGTTTAGGGTTTAGGGTTTAGGGTATAGGGTATACGGTTTAGGGTTTAGGGTTTAGTTCTAGGGTTTAGAATTTTGGGTTTAGGGTTTAGAGTTTATGGCTTAGGGTTTAAGGTTTAGGGTTTAGGGCTAGGTTTTAGGGTTTAGAGTTTAGGTTTTATGGTTTAGAGTTTAGGGTTTATGATTTTTGATTTTAGGTCTAGGGTGTAGGGTTTTACATTTAGTGTTCAGGGTTTAGGGTTTAGGGTTTTGGGTGTAGGGTTTAGTAATTAGGGTATACGGTTTATGGTTTAGGGTTTAGGTTTAAGGTTTAAGATTTAGAGTTTAGGATTAGGGTTTAGCATTTAAGGTGCAGGGTTTACAGTTTATGGCTTAGGGTTTTTGGTTTAGGGTTCAGGGATCAGTTTTTAGGGTTTAGGGATTATGAGTTTAGGTTTAAGGTTTATGGTTTATGATTTAGGGTTTAAGGTTCAGGATTTAGGGTTAGGGTTTAGGGGTTTGAGTTTAGGAATTAGGTTTACAGTTTATTGATTAGGATTTTGGGTTTTGAGTTTAGTGTTTAGGATTAGGGTTTAGAGTTTAGGGTTTAGGGTTTAGGGTTTTGGGTTTTGTGTTTAGGATTTAGGGTTTAGGGTTTAGGGTTTAGGGTTTAGTGTTTATGGTGTAGGCTTAGGATTTAGGGTTTAGAGTTTAGAGTTTAGGAATTAGGATTACGATTTAGGGATTAGGATTTAGGGTTTAGGGTTTAGGGTTTAGGATTTAAGATTGAGGGTTTAGGGTTTAGGATTTAGGATTTTTGGTTTAAGGTATAGAGTTTAGGCTTAGGGTTGAGGGTTTGGAGTTTAGAGTTTAGGAATTAGGATTAGGATTTAAGGTGCAGGGTTTAGGGTTTAGCATTTACGGTATAGGGTTTAGGGTTTAAGGTTTGTGGATGAAGGTTTTGGTTTTAGGGTTTAGTGTTTATGGTTTATGGTTTTCGGTTTAAGGTTTACGGTTTAGGGTTTATGATTTTAGGTTTAATGTTTAGGGTTTAGGGTTTAGAGTTTAGGAATTAGGTTTACGGTTTATTGATTAGGATTTGGGTTTTGGATTTAGGGTTTAGGATTAAGGTTTTTTTTTTTTTTATTTTTGAACAACCCTTGAAGGGGTCAGGGGCTTAGCAACACCCCCAGGCCTTAGCATATATAAAGAAAAAAAATACACGGAGGGGGACATAAACCTTACCTCCCAAGAAGTGGAGCTAGAATTGGTAGCCTACTAGGCAAAGCTAGTTGGTTCTCCAACTCTTCTCCAAAAAAAAAACAGGAAGAGACCTATCGTCTAAGCACCTGTGTGAGAGGACTCCTCTCGATACAAAGATTCTAGGAAAGCATAAATGAGGGAGACTCTCTTTTTACAATTAAGAAAGACACTAAAATCTATCCTAACAAAGGGAATGTCAATGAAAGGTGATGACAGGGGGATCATCAGAGAAAGACTTGAAGGAGTTCAGGCTCCTTCCTAGGTCCTCAACAGCTATGAATAGTCAAGGTGGTTCGTTAATTCTTTTCAGTTTCCTTCTTCTGAAGCTTGCCATACCTGCTAGATCCTGTTGAAAGAAGGCTGCTACCAGTTTAGGGAGCTGTTTGATGTTAAAATATACATGTGGATTGGAAATTTGGTGGCTATGCTTGGATAATGAGTCTGCTACAAAATTTGCTTCTCTAACAGTATGAATGAATTTGAAGTGAGTGAATTAAGTGGCAAGTTGATGGAGCTTCTGCATTTGGGATGATATGGTCCAAGGTGCTGCTGTTTTGTTCCTGAACCAGTCCACAAGATGTTGAGAATCGACTTCAAGGTTCACATTGTTGTATTTTAACTGCACGCACCAGGGCAGGCCAAAGTTGGCAGCTTCTACTTCAGCAGTTATTAGTTCCCTATCCTAATGTAACTGAGAATGCAAAGATAATGTTTCCCCTGTTATTCCTGAGAATGCCCCCCAGCTCCCATGCTTCCTAGGTTATTCAAGGCACTCCCATCGTTGTTGAGCTTGACCCAGCTGTCTGGGGGTTTATACCACTGAGCAGGAGTAATCTTTATCTCATGAATACATTTCTCAATGAGTGTGCATAGCTTGTTCCATCCCAATGGCCAGGGAATGTAGGGGAACACTATCTGCAACAATTTGAAGCTGTCCAACATCACCAGGTACTTAACTCTTTCCATGCTAGACTGTTTGCTACCATATTTTGTAGCACACCTGTTTTTCCACAAGTTCCAAGAAATAAAGATTAGAATAACTTGAAGAATAAGTTGATGTGTTTCATTGTTATGAGCACTACTCCACCACCTCATGATCATGTTTCGAAGGGGCAGGTAATCTGTTTGCATTCCTAAAGAGTTGGCAAAATATTTCCAGACCTTGTTTGCAAAGCTTCCAGTGTTGAAGATGTGCTCAATGGTATTAGCTCCTAGAGAGTGGCAACAGAAGCAGTCCCCTGGTTCAATTCCGAAGCTTGATAGTTTTTCATTGGAAGGAAGTTTCCCCCTGATTGCCCTCCACAAAAAGAAAGAGCACTTGAAGGGAATGTGCTTCTGCCAAGTGTAAATGTTGATTTGTGATCTCTCCCTTTTTTCTCTGATGCTATTCCATGCTGAGGTAATGGAAAATAGACCATTGTTGTTGAGATTCCACACTGCTTGATCAGGTTGGCCTTGCTGTAGCTGGATCTGGGTAGACAAAATGTTGTGGACTTGGCTGTGAAGGGCAAACTAGATCACATTACACATGTTCCACTGACCATCTTCAATAAAATTTGCTACCCTTTCATTGTTGAACCTGTTGCTGTCTGTGGTATAGTAAGCCAGTGGGCCTACTCCTAACCAGTTATCCCACCAGAAGGAACAATCACCACTAGTAATTTTCCACTGGATGTGTTTCTCTACCTTCTGTCTGTTCCTCATCATCAGTCTCCAATTTTGGGATTCACCTATATCCTATTTTTTGCTTATAGGATTAGATCTTTGCCAATACTTTGACCTAAGGAAGTCTCCCCATAAAGTTTCCTTAGATCTAAAAGTCCACCATTGTTTGAATTGAAAGGCTTGACACATATCATTCATGAGTCTAACACCAATTCCTCCTTCTTCAAAGGGAAAGCTTAAGTTTATCCAAGAGGACCAATGGTATTTTTTCTTGTCATTCCTCCATCCCCAGAAAAAGTCAGCCAAGATGACTTGGATTTGCTTAAGGATAGTAGAAGGTGGGGAAGCAGCAGACAGTATATGAATAGGCATGGACTGGAGAACATGTTTGATCAAGGTTGCCTTGCCCCCATAACTCAGAATTTTAGATTGCCATCCAGTGATTTTGTTCACTATTTTGTTGATGAGATCAGAGAAGTGTATAATCTTCTGTCTTCCAGTCATTATAGGGAAACCAAGGTAGGTGATGGGAGCTTCTTTCTTATGAAAACCAGTTAACTTTTTTATCCTGTCGTAGGTAGTTTTGAAATCATTGGATTGGAGCAAAAAGTGGCTTTTAGCTTTGTTGATGAGCTGGCCAGAGACCCTTTCATAAGTAGACAGGGTATGCATAATAAGCTTCAGTGAGTGTTTCCTCCCAGATGTGAATAGGATAATATCATCAGCAAAGCTTAGATGGTTGATTTGAGGACCCCTTTTTTCCATCTAGAAACCATGGTAAAAGGGGTTTTGCTGCAGGTTGTTTAGAGATCTGGACAACATCTCAGCACCTAAATCCACAACTAGTGTTGTGCAAACCTTGAATGATTAACAAAGTATGAATAGTAACTAAGTAATTCTTGAATGGTGTTTTTGCATGCATTGATAATTCTTTCATTTAGAAGTCTTTTTAGTAGTTACAAACTTTAGAACTTGCCTTGTTTCTACTTGCTGGACCAAGGAGGTAGTTAATAAGAAAAGAATTATCAACATTGATTTAGTGTGATACTCTCTAATAATCTAATGTCATTTGGTGCGAGGGTGAAAATTAAGCCACACATCGATGTGATGTCTAATATGAGGTAACGGTAAGGGTTAAAAAATTATACACACGTATATGGACCAAGGTGCGGGGTGAAATTCTCTAGTTTTCGGACCAAGGAATTAGAGATACCTAACTTATCACTTTGCATGTAGTACACTAGGAAAGGGTTACTATTACTAGAATTACTACGTTATGAGCTTATGGGGAACACGTACACCTTAGTTACTTTCTCTCATTGATAACAACAAAGTTAAATCTCGCCCACTTGTTACTTAACTACAATTTCCATATTTTTTCCACAAACCCACCCTTTTAATTACTTGTTTCGGAAGTATGTTGATGAAACAAATATAATCGTAAGTTAATATTAAGTCTAAACCATATTCCTCATGGATCGACCCCAAACTCCAAATTGGGTTATTTACTTGATAACGATCGCTTATCTTCTTTAGGGAGGTGTAATTTGAACGTATCACCCACTATTAGCTCCAAACCACATTCATCCATTTAAGTCCACCTCCCGTGACATGTTTAGACAACAAATTGAGTTGCGTCATCATGTTGGCCATGTTTTCATCGCATTCATTATACTTCTCATTTTTTTTTTGCTCATAACAAGTTGTAGAATAGGCACATGATCCTCTCTAGGATGCAATTCTTGGTTAACTTTGGTCATGTCATCTAGCAATAAAGCAGCCACATCATGTTGTTGTCTAATTAATACTTCCTGGACTAAATAATTAGCCACACCTTTATATAATGAATCAAGGCAACAAAAGAAGTACAAAAACAACAAATCGTCTGCAACACCATGTGTTGGACATTGAAAAAGTAGTTTCTTGAATCACAACAAAGTTCTATGTAGAGGTTCACCTCCAATGCACTTTGAAATTTTTTATTTGGGTTCTAAGTTTCACCATCTTCGATGGGGGAAATAATATCTCCAAGAAAGCATCAGTCAACTCCTCCCAAGAACTGAGAGTCATTTGGAAATTCCGCCAATCATGTTGTAGCTTCACCTATGAAAGAGAATGGGAATAACCTTAATCTCATGGATTCTTGAAAGATGTTCTTGAACAGAAATTGTCCACTGATAATGCTCAACTACACTTCATCCAATTCTAATTGTAGGCGGTTGCAATTAAGTGTAAATCCAATGTAGAGTCTCACAGGGAGTGATACGGAATATAATTCAATTACGAAGTCAAATACATGTTCTAGTTGATTGTAGAAGTAAATATTATCGAAACAATTAAAGTAAATTGAAGGGGTAGACAACTCGTTTCAAATGGGGGGTTTTAGAGTGACAACTAACAAGTACAAAAATAGGGGAGTGATCAAGTAGAGAAGAATTCTTGGGGGTGTGATCGATTAAATGCTAATTTTACTATATGGGTGATTATAATTTACTAAAAGATGTTGAATCCAAGCCGGTAGGCTAGACTTTATATTTAATCGTCATCTCTCTATCAACTACCATGATTTAGGAGAGTTCTCGCGAACCTCAACAAGCATAACAATGTGGAAAACCTAAACCTCAATTAATCTATTCTCTCGAGCTAGATTGGTAGGATCAAATTCAGATTCACTTTCTCTAGCTGAATCAACAACAACCCAATCACTATAATCATCAATCAATAGTCTTAATTCTATAATCTCTTTCTCAAGAAAGCCTAGAATACTAAGTTAGAATTGCAGTTGCAACTACAATTCATAGATTGAAACACAACTATCAATCAAATACACTTCAAATCAACATTTAAATCAGTAAACTCTAACACCCATAAACTAATTAGAACATTTAATCAAATGATCGCACCCCAAAATGGGGGGTTTTAGCCACACATTATAAAAAGAAAGAAAATATTACCAACTATATTCTCCATTAGCTAGGTAACATAATTCAAGTCTTCACAATGCTTGGAATCAACTTAAAATCAAAACCCAATTCTAAATTCTACTAAAAAATTACTGATAATAGTGTTTGAATCAAAATTCCTAAGGTAGACTGGAAGAACTCTCCAAAAACTCTCTAAAAACTCAAAACATCCTTTTCATTTTTTGAAAATTGTATTTACTTTCTTTCAAATTTTCAGCTTTTGGACTAATCAACGTAGTAAGTCGAGCATCGCTGACCCACTCGGTGATGAGCCAAATGTCCTCTTCCATCGCCTTCTTGAAATGACTCTTCACCATTCACCTTTTATAATTTTAGGCGATCAAGATCTCCTTCACTTATCCATTCGATGTGTCGTCGAGTTGCACCTTCAATCGCCGAGTTGGCTTTTTCCAAGGGCTAACCTTCTAAAACTTTTGATGAGCTGAAGAACCACTGGGAGGTTCACCGAGTGGTCATGACGATCATCATCTTTGTTATTCTTCAACTTCTTCAGCTTTTCCTTTCCTTTTTGCCTAGTAATTTCCTTGCTCTTTTGCTTTCCTTGCTGTAAATTAGCATTTTAACAATAGTTTAGAGCATAAAGTATGCATTGAGGACAATAAAAATATGAATCTTAAGCCCCAAATGAGTCGAAATCCCCGAGCAATTGATCCCACACAAAAAAATAACAAAAGCAAGTAACAAAAACTAAAGTGCGGTTGTAAAAGTGCAGAAGTCAAAAAATATGAAATGAGGGAAGCTTTTGAATTTAAAAATGGTTCAGCCCTTCATGAACCTTTAATTCGTGCACCAGTTGGTGACAATCACTTATGTCGTCAACCATTCGGCGATGCACCGAATGGCTCTTTTGTCTGCCAAAGTTTACAGAACTTATAGCCATTTAGTTAGTCCAAAAGGCGATCTAGATCAGGATGGCTGACCTGTTCGGTGAGTCGCCGATTGATGCCTGGGCTCGCCTAATTGCTCCATTCCCAAAATTTTGAATTTTCAATTTGCACATTTGACAACAGTTATTCAAACAAAAATATTAAAAACATAAAATCTTGGGTTGCCTCCCAAGAAATGCCTTATTAACACCGTGTTACGATGAGGATACCCATTCAAGAATCATTCTTTGGGTTAACCATAGTATCACTTGGTAGACCCCCTTTTTGCCTCAAATTTACATGAGATGAGATTAGGCCCATCTGTGTTTCCAACTGTTTAATAGACACCAAGTGAGAAGTAACCGTTTGGTTCAGAGATGATACATCGTCTTTCATTTCTTTTAGCACTTTGTCTGACCTTTCCACTTTGTTGAGAATACGTGCAAGCATATCCTTTGTGCGGAAATTTTCAGGATTAGCCCTTTGCTCTTTTGGCTTTTGACGTTCATGTGGGGGTACATAGCGATCCTTGTCGCCATCCCTCCCCTTCCCGTTAGTCCCACAATCACCCCATTCCCTATCAAAGTCTCTCTAACCTTCATCACGCTCTCTATTCCAACCTTGGTTCCAGCCTAGTCTTTATAGTACGTATTGAAAACTCCTCCTTGATTTGCTAGAAAATGCACTTCGTCATAATATAAAGCCTCAAAGTGTGCATCTTCGAGGTTCACCCCACTAACTCCAACCACATTCACAGCTTTAGAACAACTAGCCATGACTGGTCAGCCACACCTTTGTCGACTGAATCTAGGCTATAGTAGAAATGTTGTAACAACACATTGTTTGGGAGTCTATGAGTTGGACATTGGAGCAACAACTTCTGGAACTGTAACCACATCGCGTGAATTGGTTCACCATCCAAACATTTGAAGCCTTGGATATTATCTCTCAATGCCATCATCTTCGAGGGAGGGAAAAATTGTAAGTAGAATGCCTTAGTGAGCTCTTCCCAAGAGGTAATTGAGTCCCTTTGTAGGTCAACTAACCACTTAGTTGCCTCCCCCATCGAAGAAAAAGGGAACAATTGAAGTCGAACGGACTCTTGGGAGATATTTTTTAAGGTAAATGGACCACAGACGTCCACAAAATATCAGCTATGGTCATGGGGATATTCATGAGCTAGACCTCCAAACAAACCCTTCATGTGTAACAATTGCAAAATTGTGCTAGTCATATGAAAAACCGCATTTCCCACAGCCGGAGGAAACTAGATAACACCTACACCACCTATCTAAACTTTATTTGCATCGTTCAAGTTGTTGATATCATCATTGTGTCTAAGTTGGATAGCATTGCTCCCGTTCACACTCATCTCGTCACCTGTTCAAAATATGTCAACGACAAATAAAAACAAGTTGATTCAACTACAACATGACTAATTCACAACAAAACTTCACTTAAAAAATTCTAAAGACCACTCCCCGAAAGTGGCGCCACTTTTGATAACGCTCTACTACACTTCATCCAATTCTAAGTGTAGACAGTCGCAATAAAGTATAAACTCAACGAAGAGTTGGATAGATCCCACAAGGAGTAATACGAGATAGAATTCAATTATGAAGTCAAAGACATGTTCTAGTCATTTATAGAAGTAAACATTATCGAAACAATTAAAGTAAATTGAAGGGGTAGACAACTAGTTTCAAATGGGGGTTTTAGAGTGACAACTAACAATTACGAAAATAGGGAGTAATGAAGTAGAGAAGGATTCTTGGGGGTATGATCGATTAAATGCTAATTTCACTATATGGGTAATTATGATTTACTAAAAAATGTTGAATATTTGCATGTAGGCTAGGCTCTAGATGTAATAACCATCTCTCGATCAATTACCACGATTCAGAAGCGTTCTCTCAAACTTCGACAAGCATAACAATGTGAACAACCCAAAACCTCAACTAATCTTCTCTCTCGAGCTAGATTGGTATGATCGAATTCAGATTCACTTTCTTAAGCTGAATCAACAATAACCCAATCACTACAATCATCAATCGATAGTATTAATTCTAAAACCTCTTTCTCAAGCAAGCCTAGAATACTATGTTAGAATTGCATTTGCAACTACAATTCATAGATTAAAACACAACTATCAATCAAACGCACTTCAAATCAATATTTAAATCACTAAATACCAACACCCATAAGCTAATTAGAACATTTAATCACATGATCATACCTCCAAGAATTGGGTTTTAGCCACACATTATAAAAAGCAAGAAAATAGGACCAACTATATTCTCCATCAGTTGGGTAACAAAATTCAATTCTTTACAATGCTTGGAATTAACTTAAAATCAAAACCCAATTCGAAATTCTACTAAAAAACTAGTAATAACAGTGTTTGGATTAAAAACCCAGAGTTATACTGGAAGAACTTTCCAATAAACTCTTTAAAAACTCAAAACTCCCTTTTTATCTATTAAAAATCACATTTATACTCTTTTCGAATTCTTAACTTTGCACCAATAGGTGGAGTAAGTCAAGCATTGCCGACCCACTCGACGATGAGCCAAATATCCTATTCCATCGCCTTTTTGAAATGACTATTCACTATTCACCTTTTGTAATTTTAGTCGATCAGGATCTCCTTCGCCAATGCATTCGGTGCTTCACCTAGTTGCACCTTCCATCGTTGAGTTTGCCTCTTTCCACAACTGGCCTTGTGGGACTTTTGGCGAGCTGAAAAACCACTCGATGGTTTGCTAAGTGGTCTTGGCCATTATCAACTTTGTTATTCTTCAACTTTTTCAGCTTTTCCGCTCCTTTTTGTCCAGTAATGTCCTTGCCTTTCTCTTTTCCCTTCCTTGCTGTAAACTAGCTTTTGTACATCAGTTTAGAGCATAAAGTAGGTATTGAGGACAATATAACTATGAATACTAAGCCCCAAATGAGTTGAATCCTCGACTTATCATCCAGACACCTTAAAAATTTTTCTAAGATGTTCATGGGGATCTTCATGACCTAAACCCCAATCATTTTTCTTAGTTTGAGCAATTGTAACATTGTTTTGATTACACGAAACACAACCCTCCCGGTTGTGGGAGGTATCCAGATAGCTTCCGTGGTTTCAGATTCACTTTCTCAAGCTGAATCAACAATAACCCAATCTTACAATCATCAATCGATAGTCTTAATTCTAAAACCTCTTTCTCAAGCAAGCCTAGAATACTAAGTTAGGATTGCATTTACAACTAGAATTCATAGATTAAAACAAAACTATCAATCAAACTCACTTAAAATCAAATTTAAATCACTAAATACTAACACACATAATCTAATTAGAACATTTAATCACATGATCACACCCCCAAGAATGAGGGTTTTAGCCACACATTATAAAAAATAAGAAAATATTACAAACTATATTCTCCATCAGTTGGGTAACAAAATTCAAGTCTCCACAATGCTTGTTATAAACTTAAAATCAAAACCCAATTAGAAATTCTTCTCAAAAACTACTAATAACAGAGTTTAGATAAGAAACCTAGAGTTAGACCGGAAGAACTCTCGAAAAACTCTCTATAAACTCAAAACTTCCTTTTCATCTTTTAAAAATCATATTTCTACTCTTTCAAAATTTTAGCTTTTGCACCAACGGGTCGAGTAAGTCAAGCATCACCGACCCACTCGGCGATGCGCCAAATGTCCTCTTCCATCGCCTTTTTGAAATGACTCTTCACCATTCATCTTCTGTAGTTAAGTTGATCAGGATCTCCTTCGCCGATCCGTTCGGTGCTTCGCCGAGTTGCACCTTTCATCAATCAGTTGGCTCCTTCCCAGGGATGGCCTTCTGGAACTTTTGGTGAGCTGAAGAACCACTCAATGGTTTGCTGAGTGGTCTGGGCAATCATCAACTTTGTTATTCTCCAACTTCTTCAGCTTTTCTGCTCCTTTTTGCCTAGTAATGTCCTTGCCTTGCTCGTTTGTCTTCCTTCCTGCAAATTAGCATTTTAACATCAGTTTAGAGCATAGAGTAGGTATTGAGGATAATAAAACTATGAATATTATGCCTCAAATGAGTCAAAATCCCTGACTCATCATCCAGACACCTCCAAAAAATTCCTAAGGTGTTCATGGGGATCTTCATGAGCTAAACCCCAAATATTTTTCTTAGTTTAAGCAATTGTAACATTGTTTCGATTATATAAAACATAGCCCTCCCAGCTGTGGGATGTATCGAGGTAGCTTCCATGGTTTGAACAGTATTCACATGCATATCATTCAAATTACCCATGTTGTCATTTTGACTATAGTGACTATCATTGTCACTACCATGGCCACTCATTGTATTAGACCTGCAAATCTTCCACCAACACAAAACAACAATCTACTAAAACTAAACAAATCTACAAACTAATTTCTCAAACAGAATTCTCAACCACCATTCCATGGCAACGGTGCATTTTTGATAACACTGAAATGTCCTCTTTAAAACCAATTGAAAAAGACAATGGTCGTCATCAATAAAAATACCCTACTATGAGTCGGGGTCGAACCCCATTGAAAATGGTATATTGTAGAAAATTTTATCAAGAAATTTAGATTGTAAAATTAAATATTTTTAGTGGTAAAAACAAGTGGGTGGATGATTCCACAAATTTCATAAAGGATTTGGTCATCAATTATTACAATTAACTAAAATTATGGGAAATTCAAGAAGTAACAAGGAATCTAAGGGTGTAGAGATTGGAATTCAATGTCATATAGGGGTAACCGTGTTGTTCTATAGTGATGAACATTCATGAATAGGTTAGGTCATCTTAAATGACGCTAATCTTCTATCGATCCAATAGCATACTTGCATAGAATATCCTTTCGATCTCATCTATATGCCAATATAAACAACCGAATACCCTACTCTATTCTCTCTTTCGATATAGAAATAGGGAAAATAGATCAAAACCATTGAGTAAACATCTCGCGTACACCTCATCCAATTCTAGGTGTAAAGGATCGTTACCTAGTATAAAACCCAACTAAGAGTTGCGGTCGAACTCACATGGAGCAGTACGTATTCAAATTTAATTATAAAGTGCAAACGTGGTCTAAACGGTTATAGGAATAAAAGTTATTGAAAATATACAAACAAATCTAAAGGGGTGACAACGAATGTTAGATGGGGGGTTTTGGATTTGCAATTAATAGCTAAAACAAGAATGAAAACAGGGGAAACAACAATAGTAAGAGGAATTCTCGGGATGTGATCGTTTATAAGCTAATTACACTATATGGGTAATTGAAGTTCAACAATAATTTGTTGAAATTTTGTGGATAGGCTTGACTTTAAGTGCAATAGGTTTCTTTCGAACAACTATGAAGGTTGAGGTGATTTCTTTCGAACATCAACAATCTTAATAAGATAACCAATCCACAACCTTAATACATCCACTCTTTCAAGCTAGATGAGTAGAGTTGGCTTTAGAATTCACTCTCTCGAGCTGAACCCATATCAACCCAATACCTACAAATCATTAATTAAAAGCTTTGGTTCTAAAACCTCTCTTTCAAACAAGACAAGAATTCAAAATTAGAATTGCATTTGCAACTACAATTGATGGATTAAAACTCAGCTAATGCTTAAACCCACATTAAAGCTACAATTTCATCATCAAACAATAATACACATAAGATAATTAGAAATATAAACACATGATCACTCCCCAAGAATTGGGGTTTTAGCTACACATCATAAAAATAGAGAAACGGTTACCAAATACATTAGCCATCATCTGAGTAAACGATCTCAAGTTTTTACAATGGTCCAAATTGAGTAAATTCAAAAACCCACTTGCAAATCTTCAAGTTTGAGCTTCAAAAGCTTCAAAGTCTACAATGGAACACAAAAACTAAAAGAAAACTCTACTGAATGATTGTAAGATACAGAATCTTCATTTCAAATTTCAATTTATAGTTGCCCAATTTTTGGCCTGAACATCCATTGGGGGAGATAAGTCTTGCTTCACTGAACAGTTCGGCGATCCACCATTTGCTCCAATCCATCGCCAGTTTTGTGACATTAGGCGATCAAGGTGGCCATTGCAGAGTTGATTGGTGATTCGCCAAATGCCCATTTCTGTCGCCAAATTAGTTTTTCTCCCCTGGGTTGGCACGTTGAAACTTTAGGCGAGCTAGAAAAGCCACTCAACGGTGCTTCGAGTGGTCTTGGCGATCGCGAGGTTCGCTTTTCTTCACTTCTTCAGCTTGTTTGCTCCTTTTTTGCTCGGTAGTGTCCTTGCCTTGCTTCTTATCCTTAAATTCTACAAACGAACACTTTAACATCAATTTAGAGCATAAATTAGGCATTTGAGGACACCAAAACTATCAAAACAAAGTCCTAAATGAGTCGAAATCTCAGACTCATCAACACCCCCAATATAAACTTTTGCTTGTCCTCAAATAAAACTTAAGATCAATTAGTTCAACAAGGATGTCTACAGATAGTGCTGCTCAAGATTCAACATAAATGCACACAACAAGGTTCAAACTACAAATACAATACTTAATCATGCACTCAAAGATTCAAATTGTGACTCATATTATCAAGTGTACTCAAGCTCACAACACTTTCTTCAAATGAAATTTCAAGCTCAATAAAGGTACTCAAATGCCCCCACAACAATGATGATTCCATAATCACACAAAATTTCTCAAAAATTGAAAGTCCCGGAATCAAATATAACTCTCACACTCACAAAGATGAACATATGCAAGACTCCACCCATAGGCTCACCCTTAGTTTCCAATCAACATTCGTTTTAGCTCACTAAATATCACAAAGGTCTTTTTAAGTCTAGTAATGGGGCTGAGTGTAAAGGTATGGTCATTTAGGCTTAGTGGCTTCTACCTTCATGAAGTATGGTCTGAAAAACACTCTTTCTCTTTCTCTTTCATATTGAAGCATGTTCAAACTCCACCCGATTATTCAACTAAACATGAATCAGTAGATACCCTATTTCTTTTGCAATTTTCACTACCTTTTTTCACAGCCTTTTCTCTTTTTTTTCAGTCATTTTCTTTCCTTTTATATTTTTTTTACATGGAGGGGTTCCATCTTTTTCATAACAGTAGATCAAAGGGGAGTTCTTCACAATTCTTGACTTTTCTTTTTGTCACCACACCCCCAACTTAGGTTTTTGGCCTAAGTTGTCTATTCATACAAACCACAACTTAATTAAGGTTATGGGTGATGTGATAAAGAGATCAAAGTTGCTCAAGGTTCTTCCAAGAAAATGATAAGCTCAAAAGGTGCCAAGAAAGGTTCACACATCTGACAAGGTTGGCCACAAAGAGGTATATTGTCAAATTGGCTCAGTTTCAAAATTCTTGCCTAGATCATTTCAATTTCTCGCTTCACTCAATCAATCAGACCAAATGGGCAAGTTCTAGGTGTGATCAAGGACAATGTTCAAGACAACCTCACCACACAAGGCATTGTTACAAATATAAAACAAGACTTCACACTTTCTAGCTAGTGTGCAATGTTCATCACAAGAGACTCATTCGACAATTTGCTAGTCACAATGAGATGCTAAAAGTTCGCATATTGCCTATGTAACTTTGTTTGCCTGATCGTAGCTACACATTCATTTCGTTCAATTAAGAGAACTATTCGAGTCATCGGTATTGACCACATTCGACACTTAAATTTGCACACGAACAACCACAATCACACACACAAGAGGTGGCAAAACTTTTAAAATTGGTTCAAAACCGCTTTCAAATTAAAACAATGGGCCACAAGCTAAGAATATCCGCAATACTATAATTAAGACACACACACACACATATATAAACCAACGAGATTCAATATTCACATAAAAAAACACAATATTTGCAAAACAACCCACAAGAGGTAGGTATGGAAATACCTCACCTCACCAACAAAAAAAAAAAGCAGTTGTCCTTAAATGTAACTAACAATAAAAATAGTCTAAAAAGTAACAGATTGGAAGGGGAAAGATCATCCTTCCAGGACAAGCCTGAGGTAAAGTCTACATGTTCTTCACTCCATTTGTCTGGGCATCAGTGCCCGGTGTCTCATCAATCTTTGCTCCATTAGAGCCTACCATCGAAGTATCTCTCCGAGAGGCTTGTCTAGCTGATTCATAGATAGCACCTTCTATGTCAGCCCTGTCATGACCCAGGGGAACCCTATAGACGTAACACGACGTACATGACCCCGAAGGGGTCGCATACAAGCCCTTAGCATAACCATACACATAAATCCATAAGAATGATGCAAACAATTTAAAACTTTTACAATCAAAGTCAAGCTTCATTTTTCATAAAATAAAATCATAAGAGTCTAGACCTTGTCTCATTCACCATCTAAAACATAGAACACAAAGTTTAGGACTTAGCCCTTTACATCAATGAAAGTCTCAATATAAGAAGTACAATAGGAACTAAGAAATGGATAATCCATCCTCGAACTTGAGGACTCATCACAACTTGGAGAAAAGCAATCCAAGTCTTCTTCAAGAAAGAAGAGTGTGTGTCACCTAGTCGGAACCTACACTTATAAAAAAATGTAGAAGATGTAGGGGTTAGCACAAATATGTACTAAGTATGGAAGCATGCAGAAAATCCTTGAAATATGATAAAAAGGACATTTTAGTTGAAAAGTATGCATTTATCAAGTTTAGAAACCAACATGCATTTTCAACGTACAACACAAGCCATAATCTCATTTATACTCATAACATAGTAAAGCCATTACCTTAGCAACTCCTAAAGAACACTTGTGCAATGTATGGTTGGCATCCCATAATACCAACCATACCAAGTACTCCTTTGAAGCTACCTTAGTCATACATATCATCTTTAGACCTCATCATTATCAAAAGTCATCAATAAGGAAATAGTCATATACATTATTTGAACATAAGGAACGTCATTTATAACAACTATCCATTCAACATACATGCATGCATTCATATCTCATCATAACATAAAGGAACAATCCTATAACATCCTACTAAGTCTACTTGTGCAATGTGGAAGTGAAGTCCCATACCCCCAGCCCTACTAAGTAAAACTCACCAAGAAGTCATAGAATAGTTCATGTCTCATTCATTATCTTATCATATAGGGAAGAGTAGCCATAACTGACATAGACCATAAGCTACATGAAATCCGGTGTCGTGTAACCCCACACCGAAAGAAGGTGTCCTACTTGCCTAAGGTAGAACTAACATGTTTAGCTTTTAGGTGGATACACTAGTTAAGACCTATGTGGGCACATAGTTATGGGATAGGGAGACTGCTTCTAGAAACCCCACATCTTGCATTGGCGGAAGAGCTTCCATCTCATGAGTTTACTTTAGATGAACTGACCTATTGTATTGATGGAAGGGCCTTTACCTCACTTTCCATATCCACTTGGTACTAAGCATTATTTCCCAAATTATACATAATTAGTCTTGAATTTTATTTGCATGTGTGAAGGAGTGCTCTACCTTTCATTCAATACAACCCATAATATAGCTCATAGATTCAATAAGGTGAGAATGTACTTTCTACCTTAGAATCATCATTAACATGCGAGTAAACCTTTCACATTAATTTCATAGTGTTTTCATGAGAAATAGCCTTTCAATCAACACAACATCATTATCATCATCCTAGACAAGTCATGCATAAACATATGTAAGGGTAAGGGGAGAATGACCTTTCCATAATACCTCAATTTACATAATAGTCATAGGATCTTTACCTTTCAAGTGAACCATAAGTTCATACACAACTTTCATCAACATGTACAAACCCTAGCAATTTACCCCTTCAAGGTTCATGAATCATGTCTCACAATCACACATAGAAATATTACTTTAAGTATGAATAAAACAAGATTCAATAACTAAATTAACATAGATACAATTCATAGTAATCATCTTGCATCAATACATCTATCACAATTCATGAAATTAGGGTCATGGGGTAGTTCATGGGTTCATGGGTAATTTTATAATAAAAATCCCCATTAAACATCAAACCATCCATAATATAATGCAATTAACATAATAAACTCATTTTTAGGAAAAACCCATGGCTAGAATGAATACCTTAGTTTTGAACAATCTACCTATTTCAAAATTAAGAGTTGAAGGGCTTCATGAAGAAAAGTGTTCCATGAATCAAGGCTCCCATACCTTAATTGATTTTTTCCTCATGAAATTGGAGGGGAAAGCTTGGAGCTTGAACCCTAATCATGACCTTCTTCTTTGTTCTTCAATGGAGCCTAGAGAGTATATTTTGGGAGAGAAGTTGGTTGAGCTTGAGTTTGTGAGTTATGAGAGTTAAAAGGGTTTATTTAATAGTTAAAAGTACTTAAATATACCTAAAATAACTAATAATAACCGTCCCTACCCTTAATTAATTAAAATATAATTTACAAAAAAACCCCTCCCTTGGCCGAACCCAAACCAGCTTTTGCAGGTAGGTGATCCACAGACCCCATCCACGAATCGTGGATGGGACCACAGCCTGTCCTACATGGGTGTGGTTTGGATCATAGCAGATGAATTGGGGGACAAGCTTGGGGAGACTAAGTCTCGACCCACACCTCCTAACCATGGAGCGTGGTTTCACCCACGACTCATAGGTTCCCAATCATGGTTGTAAGCTATTTTTGACAGCTTTTGGACCTTCCCTTGGGTCCTCCTCAAGGACCTTTGGGGGGGGGGGACCTCCTAGGGGGTCATGCATTGATGTTTAGGCACTAGAACTCTAGTATTATGTAAGGAAGGTTATTTTTAAGGATTTTAGCCTTACGTTTTAACTCCATTAGGCTACTAGACCACATGTTAGGCTCTAGCTTAGGTCATTAGATGTCAAACATGTTACATGCCAGGTCCTTATAAACAGTTTCCTCATGCATACTAAGCTGCCCCTCATTTGTCTTGGCCTTAGACTCAGCAACAATAACATCAACCCTAATCTCATCTCCAGTGGTAGCCGGAGGCACCTTAGAACAAGATGGAATAGTTGTGCTTGGGTCATCTGGGATCTCCATCGTCCCAAATTGTAAAGTAAAATTTATGGACTTCAGATGGTCCACATCCTTCCTCATCTAAAAAATGTCGGCCTTTAAGGTCGTCACTGCATCATTGTCTCCCTACTCTCTCACACATCTGTATTCTCACTGTAAGGGCATCAATCAAAGCTCTGAGAGGTGTCAAAGCAACAACAATGGCTCTCTCGATCATCCTAGGAATCGCGGCCTCTAACCCGGAGGCACACACATCGGCGAATTGAGCCAAATGCCCTATTTAATACATCATCGTTTGGGTGATCGAAGGCCTAGAAGCAAAAGCAGTAGCAGCTAGGGGGCAATGGAGGAACAGAAGTATCCAAAGTAGCAGAAGGAAGGGAGCTAGAAGTACCTGATGGCTTAGTAGTCGGACTAGGCATGGCTTCCTCTGTAGGTAACGTATAAATGTCAACCTTCGGGGAAGTGTTCACCGGGGCTGCCCTCCTCCTGTCAGCCTCATCCCTCGTGTACTTGGCCTCTATGCGCAGGATGTCGGTAGAAGATGTGGGTGTGACATTGACTCCCTACTCTCGTCTGGTGGAACTTAGGCTTGGGACACAACTCGTTGATCAACACCTGAAAGGAGAGAGATGTCTAGCTCTACTTGGCCCTTATGTCCATCTCCAACTCAATGATCAATCCCAAATTAAGGCGCTTCCTTGAAATAATACTCCCAAGGCAGGCTTCCTTCGTGTGACGAAGGATAGACTTATTCTAGGATGGCATGATCGTGCTACTAATAAAGCCTAACAAATAATGAGCTTCTACATTGAGGACCTTCTTCTCTATCGGCACTCCGGCCTCAATCCACCTCAGGGTGGTGTTAGATAGAAGGGGTCTAGCAAACCTTTTAAGTCATCCAGAGTGTGAGTCTGGATCAAGCTCTGATAGTTATGCGTAAAGTCGATGGCACGCTCGAACACCGCACTTATGTCATCACTGTGACATTTAACCTTTTTCGCCCAGGCCACCACATAGTCAACTAGTTTGAAGGCACTCGCCTTCTTTTTCTCTTTTAGTACCAGGTCACCGAAGGCGGCATAAAACTGTCGGACCCAATTATGAATGTATGGGCTATGGGGTTTGGTGAAGATCTGGAATCTATGGAATCTGAGAGTATTCCATGCCGCTATATGCTTGTCCACTACACCATTGGTAGAGAGTCTCTTCTCATTAATAATGGTCCTCAATCCCTCAGCCTTGAGCCGAATGAGTGACGGGGAGGAGGACCCTATACTGATGGAAGTAGAGCCACCGTCTGTACTGGAGGAGGCATTGGAGCTGAAGTTGGAGGGGTTGACTCCAAAATCCTAGACGGATCATGACAAGATTTGGAACGTAGCTCTTCTTGCAAATCCTATAGCAGCTGATCATCCTCAGACTCAAAGATAGGGACCTGAGAATCTTGTAACTCCCACTCACTACCGAATGATGTGAGATGTGTCTCGTACACCCCCTTAGAGTCGGAGCTCTCTTCCACAGGTGTAACTATCACGGGCACCTTGCCCTTGCCCTTACCCCCTTGTCGAGGTAGTTTGTTCGCTTTATCCTTGGAAGAAGCTGCTTCCTCATTTAGAACAACTCCTCATTCCCGCTTCTAGGGCGGCATGTCACTACCAGTCACTTTGGTTCTATCCATTACTGCAAACAACATAGAAAAAATGTTAGAAAAAAAGTGCAGAAAAAAAGCTGCAAAAGACTCGCTGAACTGTTCGGTGAGTCACCGAACCACTTTGATGAACCAGATCGGGCTCGCTAAAAGTTCCAGAACAAAAATATAAAAAATTCATAGCAAGCCAGTGATGTCCAGGGCCATTCAGCAGATTGCGTACACTAATTGGCGAGTTAAAAGTAGCTCACCGAAAGTTACAATGTATTTTAAGGATAAGGGGCATAGAAGGACGATCAAGAAGGACTTTCAGCGAGTCGCCGAGTGAACTCGGTGAGCTCAGGCATATCATTGAAAGTTACAGAATCAAACTCACCAATTTTAGGAAATTAAGGGTGGTCGAGGTGTTTGGCGAACCCCCGAACCACTCGGTGAGCTCGACTTAGCTCGCCAAATGGCCCAACGTGCCAGCTTTTCACCCACACTTCAAAATCAAGCCTGCAGCCCCTCAAAAATAAAATTAAACACCTACCCTACAAAATAAAGGTCAGATTCATACTTCCCGTGCCCTCGGGGTACTCAGACTTCCCCTTATTTGGCCAAAATTGGCCAGTCGATGTCTTTTGCCCTTAAGAATGACATCAACTATTCCATTATTAGGCAAAATCTGACATTTAGCACAATCTAGGGTTACTCAAACTTCACCCTGCTAGGCCCAACATAATTTCATCATAACCCAACAATTTAGACTCGATTTTACACAAGCGCAACATGGGAATCAACCATATATAAGCAAATAGGCATGATTCAATTCATTACGGGCAATCCAATAGTTAAAAATGATAAAATCATACCTCCCAACTAATATTGATAACACATTAACAATTACATTCAAGTTCAACCACAAATAGAGTTTAGGGTTCGTTAAACCAACCTTTATGCGAAAACGAGATTGTAATGCTAGGCGGCAAAGAATCCAAAATGTCGAGCAAAGATCCAACATTAAATGAGAGTAAAAATTGCAAAAATGTGAAAAATGTAGTATGGGGTTGAGAGTACAAGAGTTAAGAATGGGAGAAGATGAAAGATTTTGAAATTTTAAATCGTTTGACCTTTAAAATCTTTTAGTTCGCGCTCTATTCGGCGGAGTAAGTTGTGCCCGCCAAACCACTTGGCGATGCGCCGAGTGGTATTTTTGCTCACCGCGTTTTATAGAATTCGCTGTGATTAGGGGTTCAAATGGCGAACAAAGTCGGGGATCGTCGACCTGTTCGGCGAGTCAACGACTGACATTTTAGCTCGGTGAGTTTTACAAAGTTCCCCTTCAAGCTGGGTGATTCCAACAGCGGTCCAAGTCGGTGCCCGCTGACCTGTTCGGCTAGTCGCCGACTGGATATTTTGCCTCGCCAAAATACCATTTTCCAACACTTTACTATTTTCAATTTGGAAAATCAACACCTATTATTCAAAAGCATAACTAAAGCATCAAAAACTTGGGTTGCCTCCTAAGAAGTACTTTATTTAACGTCGTGGCACGACAGAAATACCAATTCAAGCTTCATTTTTGGGGTTGGTCGTTGTGTTAGTAGGCAACCCCACTTTTCGTCTTGGATTTAATTGGGTCGATATTTGACCAATTTGTGTCTCCAGCTGCTTAATAGAGACTGAATGAGAAGTCATCGTCTGATTAAGTGTAGAGACATCTTCTTTTATTTTTTTCAAAACCTTGTCCAACCCTTCTACCTTGGTCAACATTTTCTGAGTCCTTGGGCTTTTGACGCTCATGGGGTGGGACGTACCTGTCCTAGTCACCCTCTCTTTCCTTCCAATTAGCATTACGATCACACCATTCTCTTTCACACTCTCTCCATCCATCATCTCTATTACCTTTCGGATTTCCACCCGGTCTTGGATAGTTGGAACGAAAAACCTCCTCCTTGTTTGGCAAGGAAGTTCACTTCCTCATTGTACAATGCTTCAAATTGTGCTTCATCAGGGTTTACTCCACTAACACCCATAATATGTACACTCTTCAACCCACTACCTATCACACTTTTCGCCAAGATATACAACTAGGTTATCATTTTCACCATATTTTGGTCTTTCTCTTGGTCTTTCTTGATCTTTTATTTTGTCATCCTAAAAGTGAGATAAGACACATGATCCTCACGAGTATACCACACTCTATTTATATTAGCCATGCCATCAAGAAGTTGAGACGCTACTTCATAGGGTTGTTGCATTATACCACCGAAAAGAAGTTGATTAACAACTCGTTTGTTCATCGAATCAAGACTCCTATAAAAGTATTGCTGCATTAAATGGTATGGAAGTCCGTGAGTCGGACATTCAAGTACCAACTTCCTAAACCTCAGCCAAGTCTCATAGATTGGTTCAACTTCCAATCATTTGAAACCTTGGATGCTATCTTTGAGCGTCATCATCTTTTACAGGGGAAAGAGTCTCACGTAGAATAATGTTGACATTTCATCCCAAGAAGTGATGCTGTCCTTCGATAAATATGGACCTTTCATTTGGAGGAGCTGTAGCATTGTGCTAGTAAGATGGAAGACAACATTCCCTTCAATTGGTGGTAGACGTATGCACCAACAGCAACTAATTCGATTGGGTATTCACATCATTCAGATTTCCAATATCATCTTGGTGGCACACTTGGCTACCATTACTCCAGTTCACGCTAATCTCTTTCTATGTTCCACACAAACAACACAAACACAAAACAAATTAAGTCGATTCAACTACAACCAAAAAGATCACAATTCAACTTCAATAAAAGAATTCTAAACAACACCACGCCCTGACAGTAGCGCCATTTTGATTAAACGTCTCAAGTACACCTCATCCAATTCCAGGTGTTAACTATCATTAACTAGTATAAAGCCTTACTAAGAGTTGGGGTCGAACCCACAGGGAGTGATGTATATTCAAATTGAAATATGAAGCACAAACATCGTCTAGGCGATTATAGGAATAAAAATTATCAAAAATGTACATATAAATCTGAATGAGTGATAACGAATGTCAGATGGGTGGGGTGGGGGGTGGGATTTGTAATTAACAGCTAAAACAAGAATGACAATAGGGTAAACAACAATATTAAGAGGAATTCTCAGGATATGATCGTTTATAAGCTAATTACACTATATGAGTAATTGAAATTTAACAATAATTTGCTGAAAAATTGTGGATAGGCTGGACTTTAGGTGCAATAGCTTTTTCTCGAACAACTATTGCAGTTCAGGTGATTTGTTTCGAACATCAACAAGATTAACAAGATAACCAGCCCACAACTTTAATGCATCCACTCTTTCGAGCTTGATACGTAGATTTGGGTTTAGGATTCACTATCTCGTGATGAACCATATCAAACCAATACCTACAAATTATTAATCAAAAGCTTTGGTTCTAAAACATCTTTCTCAAGCAAGCCAGGAACTCGAAATTAGAATTGCATTTGCAACTACAATTCATCAATTAAAACTTAGCTAATGATTAAACTCACATTAAAACAACAATTTCATCATAACAAAACATTAACCATAAGATAATTAGACAAATAAACACATTATAACACCCCAAGAATTGGGGTTTTAGCTACACATCATAAAAATAGAGAAACGGTTACCAAATCCATTAGCCATGATCTGGGTAAATGTTCTCAAGTCTTTACAGTGGTCCAAATTGAGTAAATTCAAAAACCTACTTGTAAATCTGCATGTTTGAGCCTCAAAAGCTTCAAAGTATACAATGGAACTCAAAAAATGAAAGAAAACTCTACTGAATGAACCCAAGATACTGAATCTTCATTTAAAATTTCAATTTATAGTTGCCTAATTTTTGGCCTGAAAAGCCATTGGGCAAGATAAGTCGAGCTTCACCGAATAGGTCGGCGATCCAGTATTTGCTCCAACCCATCGCCGGTTTGCACTGGTCAGTTATCCTCAGGTTTCTCTGACTTTAGGCGATAAAGGTGGCCATTGCGAAATTGATCGGTGATTCACCAAATGTCCATTTCTGTCACCAACTTGGTTTTTTTCCCCAGGGCTAGCACATTTTATTCCATATTTCTTTTCTTGCTGATTGAATGAAACTTATGTAGTCGATCATGATGGGAAGATCCCACACTAGAACTTTAAGTGAGCTAGAAGAGCCACTCGGCAGTGCTCCGAGTGGTCTTGGTGATAACCAAGATCGTTTTTCTTCACTTTTTCAGCTTATTTGCTCCTTTTTGCCTAATAGTGTCCTTGCCTTGCTCCTTAGTGTTAAATGCTTCAAATCAACACTTTAACATCATTTTAGAGCATAAATTAGGTATTTGAGGAAACTAAAACTATCAAAAGAAAGTCTTAAATGAGTCGAAATCTCTGACTCATCTCCCATAGCCTCTATTTTCAAGCAAATTACATACACCAAACAAAAGTTTCTAGTATCAGACTAATTACCCACTCCAATCAATCTCTTTTGAGCATCGATTGAAGATTGGAAGTAGGAATTATGTTTGCAACCTTAACCCATAAGTTAACCCAATGCTAATTAGCCTAAATTTGTATATGAACAATAGAAAAATGCATAAAACAATACTCACTACATTATATCAACACCCAACCCTATAATTGCACCCCCCCTAGATCTTGGGGTTTTATCCACCCACCATAAAAAGTAAATAAATTATACCTTCCATGAAAGCAATCATGAGTAACATGAAATTAAAAAATTACAAGCAAACCTACGTTGAATTCAACTTCAATTTATCAATTGCAAGAGTAAAGTTGAAAAACGACAAAAACTAGAAACTGTTCTTCACAAAATAATGTGTTTCTCTCTCTAGTATTTAGGAGTTCCTTCCTAATTTCAAACTCTCCATTTGAAACTTTTCCTTAATACTCTTCTTTTGGGGTATTTAAATTTTCCCATTATTTGGCCCAAAATTTGACATGCTACCCTTCGGGTGACGTTAGTCAGGCTCGTCGAGTTTATTTGGCAAATTGCCAATCATGCTTCAGCTTACTTTCTCTTTCTCTAGGCTTCAGGTGTTTGAACCTTAGTCGGTAAGCTCATTTTAGTCTAACTTTCACATTTGGAGACTCACTGAGTACCACCTTAGTTCACCTTTCGAGCCTTCAATTTTTGTCCTTGCACTATAACTTCTTGAGATGGTCAACAAGGTCACCCTTCTCATTGGTGAATCACATTTTCTTTTTGAGTTCACCGACTTGCCTTGATAAACACAATTGTTGTGCGCTATCACTTTGGGTGAGGAAATGCTCACTAGGCGATCTACATTTTTAATTTGGTTATATTAGTGTATAGTTTGCAGTTCTTTTTGTATTTTGGCCATTCTTTGAAACATTCATCTTTGCATTGTGTTTTATCCTTCATCGATGAAAATCATCAAGATATCATCAGAACATGACAAAATTAGACATTGGGGACACTAATTATTAAGCTAAATAGGCTGCCAATGAGTGCAAATCTACCACTCATCAAATCTCACTTGTGCCAAACCCTTCTTCCCCTTTGTGTGTCTTTGTCCAATTTAGAGGTTGGTTTCTTGTTCATTTTCACCTCTTGTTATAGATATCGCATGATCATGTGTATAAGTTGATTTTGGGATTTCTTTCTTATGTTAAATATTTCCTCAACTAATTGATGATATCCAATTTGTGGTGTTAATTAAGTACCTGTTGATTTTAATTTCAAATTTTTATTGACTGGTTTGATCATATGGGGTCAGGTTGGTTATTGGTGTAACTAATTCATGTCTATTAGTTAGTCTTGTATATTTGTTGTTTGGATGAAGTATAAGTAGCCCTGATTTGATAAAATGTCTTGATTTGGCCTAATGATAGATTAGGTGACATCAAGTGGGCAAATTGTCACTTTGTTGTTTCATGATGGAATTTTGGGGGAACTCTGAGTACGTAGGGGTAATTAATTGTGAATGGGTAGACTATAATTGTTCATATTGGGGGCATATTGATCGTATTTGAGTTGATGTGATGATATTTTTAAAATTAGGTTGGGGAGCTGTTAATTGGCTGTTGGGTAAGCTCCATTGAGCTTGCCAACGTAGTAGGCGTGTCGCCATTTGAGCCCCCACTTCACTTTTGTTTGATAAAAATTGATAGTTGCCTTATTGAATTTTGGTAAGCTACTTGTAGTTCAATTGAACGACTTTAATGAATCACCGATCTAATTATTTGATTGCCCTTTTGCCCTGACATCTCAATAGTTTCCCAATTGAACTTTGGTGAGCTACTTTTATTTTGTCGAATGACTTCGACGATTTGCAAACCTTACATTATGCTCAACTTTTTCCTATAATTTTTGACAGTCCCCTATGATTAATTTGGCGAGCCTAATTTAGATCACAAAATTCGGTAATGACTTTCAATGTCATTTCTATGTTTATGCCTCCTGTTCGTCATTTAGAGCACTCTTATAGCGACCTCAAGTCATTTATGACTTATTAGGACTAATGATTCGATTAACTAGCAGCTCATTTCTTTTCATGTAAGTTTTAGTGTTTTGGGACTTTTGAACCTTGAACGGTCATTTTTATCAAATATTCGAGAAAAGCACCTCAAAATAAGATTCTGACGATTCCATCAGCTCCAAAAGGGTCATTTTAGGGTAGTAGAATAGTCGGTATGACTCGTGAGGCTTTTAGTACGAATCTGTGTGATTAGGCATTTTAACTTTCAAGTTAAGGTTAAGATTAAATGAGCTCGAACAGGAATTTTGTTAGTGCGGTTCACTTTAGAATGTTTAGTTTTTTCTATAACAACCCTTCATTTGGATACCGAGGCTTTCAGGCTTAATTCTAATCCCCTTGTGGATTTTATCTTAAAATAGAGTTTGAGAGTGGGACCCACTTTTTGCCGAGATGACCTCATATGGAAATTTGTACTACTTGTTAAGTTTGAAATATTAAATTTGGTAGGGTTGCATATATCGTTTGCATACATTGGGTTCTAAACAAATTCAAAATGCCTCGTTAGAGATTTTCAACTAGCCAAAAACCACCTAATATGCATCAGCTGGTGTAGGCCAAAATAGCCTTACCATTCGCGGGCCCTAGGCCGCGTTTGCGGTGCTCATATTTGTGGGATTCCCCACCGACTTCATGGAGGCTTGGCTCTCTCTTGGCCATGTTCATGGGGCCTTCACCGCATTCATGAAGGACCATCTATATTCGTGAATAAGAGAGTGGTCTGGTCTTATTTAAAGACTAGTCGCGATGGCAACTTGGTTTATGATGTTTAGAAGGCAATATTTTACTCATTTTAGCTTTGGAATTGTGTGATTTTAAGTTCCAGGTGTACGAAATTATCAAGCATATGTTTAGGAGTGATCAGAAAGTTTTAGGATCTATTTGAGGCGAATTATAGATCGAAGCTTATGTCCTAGTCTTTAATTGAGCTTAATTATGGTCTTTTTGCATGTTGATTTTTTGTGACTATTTTGATCCTGGATTATGTTCCTTCTTTGAACATAAATTCGAGGCATTTATTATGACTTCTTGGCATATTTAATTCAAAAAATTCTAGTGCGGGTCCACAATTCCCATTTTAATTCAAAATTGGCCCATTTCCATTTTGTGTGCTTTTGTTTCCAAACAACCATACTGACATTGTGTTCTTATTATTCATAAGGAAATGTTCAAAGGCTGTTCGAAAATGAAAATCTCTAGCCTTGTGAAGTGGAGTGCGCACGATCGGCCTACTGGTAGGCTACAACTTCCTTTCCATTTAGATTGAGCTTAAATTCATAAATACATGATGATTAAAGTTAATTGAGGGTGGGTACCTTGTCATTCTTATATATTTTCTTAGATACCGTATGTTAGGATTGATCGACATTGTTTTGGGTTTAGTACCATGCTAGTTGGGGTTTATCTATGTTGTTGCATGTTGTTTTGTATTTATATGCATTATAATTTTTGGTATTGAGCATGTTCCGCCTTAGTTTAGGGTTAGAATAGGGTTGACTTAGACTTTCAATCCTTGTAGCCTTGTTTTGTCTCTTACGTCATTTGCCATAGACTAAATCATTGTAGACTTGAATAGCTGACTTGAGTCTGATAGTATGAGCCGTAGTTTAGCCAATATTGTAGCTTTATAGATCTTTTGCCTTCTCTCCCTATTTCTATAGCTCTGATGTGTTACGAGAAATCTTGTACTTTCTCAGGATTAGAGTGTCCCAGGCTTAGAGGCTTTTGTGATTCTTTATGAGTGGAAATCGATCCACTGTGGCTTGGAGCCTACTTGAGATCATCTTCAGAGTCGATACACCCCTGAGCCACCTTTTCTAGCTAGGTGGCTTACGCCCCTAGGATTGGACTGAGTGGGCGGCCATGATATATGAGATCCTTTTCAGATTCGACATGCCCTCGGGTTATTCTTGCTAGTTAGGATGGGAGTGGAATGGCTAGCTGGGTGGCTTAGATTGATTATCACTACTTCTAGCTGGGCTGAGAGGTCACTGGATTTTACAGTTACATAGGCTGGGAGCTCGAATTTCACATTGCAGTACTCTATTTTTAGTAGACTTAGTTATTATGTGTACATTTCGAGCTTATGAGGTCTGTTTGGGTTTTATTTAAACTTGTACACGGGTATACCATTTAGGCTTTAGGGGGTCCAGTTAATTTTAGTTTAGTTGTACTTAAATAACTTTTGCTTTGCTCATGCGCATTCTTTCATATCTGCTTGGACCTTTGTTTGTGTCTAGATTCTATCTTTTCTTATTGTCTTCACCTTTCCATCCTAGTTGGCCTATGATGCCGACTCTTTGTTTTGGTACTGATGCTACACTCTCCATTTATTTCGTGATTCGGGTCCTAGTACCAGCACCAATGGTGATTGTTTATTCCATCTTTTTAAACTTTTGTGGATCAGAGATGAGGGTGAGATCTTGGCAACCTGGATTAGCTTGTTTCCTTATGTTTATATGTTTAGCTAGTCTTTTGCCTTTGATATGCCTTGTTGTGGTCCACTTTTGGGACTTGGATTTTCATATTAGAAAACTATGTACTTGTGACTTTATAGATTTTGCTTGCTTCCGTCTTATTTTATTGTCTAGTGTTAGCTCTGCTTAGTACTACCCTCATACTCATTACTTTTTGTTCTAGGCACGGGTTGGCATACCTACTGGTGGGTCATAGTAGGTGCCACCATGAATTGAGGAATAGAGTTATGAAAAATTTGCTTGGCGGTTTGCCAACCTAGTTGGAGGGAATCAAGACCTTTCTTACTTAAGCTTCAATTTTTGAATCCTTGATCACTAATCCTTAACTAGATATGTCTTGTTTATGTTGTTATATGTAGGAATGGCCTGTCCTAGGATTCTTGTGATCAAAAGAGCTTCTTTGGATGTAGGAATGGCCTGTCCTAGGATTCTTGTGATCAAAAGAGCTTCTTTGGATGATTCTCTACCTAGAAAAAGAACAAAGGGTATTATAGTCTCTTAACCTAGTGACTTTCCCAAAACCACTTAACGCAAATGTAAGTGTGTGAGTTACACAACCAAAAAGAAGGCTGCTATAACTTCGGGAGATATCAAAAAGAGGAAATTGATATACTGTCCTGAAAAGGGGACTACCAGTGAACCCGAACCTCTAAATGTTACATG
Organism: Solanum pinnatisectum; assembly: GCA_035578085.1. Lineage (NCBI taxonomy): Eukaryota > Viridiplantae > Streptophyta > Magnoliopsida > Solanales > Solanaceae > Solanum > Solanum pinnatisectum. The sequence continues at coordinate 24,132,688 of CM069076.1, forward strand.
GATTGATGACAATGAGGATAAAAAAGAAGATGACGGTTTTACTACTCAAGTGCATAGGCCCATTTTCGAGTCTCTGGCTACTAAGAGGAGGTGTACTGAAATGCACTCTAAGGCTATTCATGATCTGTTGGCCTATATGTGACCTCATGTAGTCCCTATAGTTTCACCTAATTATATGAACTAATTGAAAGATGCCGGGTTGCGTCCTATTATCATGGAGAAGAGACTTTCTACTGATGTGGTGGTTGATAAATACCCTGATGTGTGGAAGACTATACAATTTCATGGGTTGGAGAGATTCGCGCGAGCATGAGATCCTTATGTACTTATTTAGGTACAAGATTTCTGTGAGGCCTATGTCCGGTTTCTCCCAAAGAAGAGGAAGAACGGTGTCATTTATGAGCCATTCTCTACAGATTAAGTTAGTGGAAAAATGGTTTGATGTGGAATAGTTGCTATTGATGAGGCACTTGGGTGTGAGTTGAGAAGCAATGAAACTTTTGCAAAAAAGATGAATTAGTCTCTTGATAGTTGAAGGTGTGGATTGCCTCACTTTTACACAATGCTACACCTCAGTAGATTCAGGAGGGAGTTTAGATTACAAAGGACCCAAATGTTATGGCTCGATGTTGGTTTGGATTTATTAGCAACACTTTGATGCCATCACAAAACGATTTAATTCTCTAGCATGTGAATGTTGTTTTTTGAGCTATATTATTGATATGAAACATTTAAATATGGGCTCTATCACTATCCCATAGATTCTCCTTCAAGCTAGACAACAACAGACTTTGTTTTCCTTTCCTATTTTGATCACCTACTTGTGTCAGAGGGATGTAGTCCCATTCATGGAGGCAACTTATGTGTCACAACCCAAGGTATCCCTAGGCGAAACATGGCATACAGGACCCCGAGAGGCCCCATACAAGACACTTAGCATTCATAACACAAGAAATATAATGAAAAGAGGTAAAGAACAGCATTTAAAGTTTCAAAGTTTTATAAAAATAAAGTGGAAGTCTAAACACTTGTCTAATTAGCCATCTAGTACATAAGAATTAAATTTGGACCTAGCCCATACATCTTCGAAAAACAGAAAGTAAGAAAGAAGACTGTAAATAATGAAAATCTATCCTCGAAATATGAGGACTCACCAAAGCTCAAAATCTCTCAAATCAACCTTTAGCCACAAAACTGAGAACCCTGACTGTCGGACCCTATATTTGGAGAAATGTAGGCAAGAATATGCTTTAGTACAAAATATGTACCAAGTATGATAGCCATGCATACAAACATTTAAATCATGCTAAAATAGGACATTTCATGACATGCAATGACCAAGCTAAAACATGATATAAAAAAGGTTAGAAAACATGAGTCGTAAAACATAGTCAATGCAAGCTAAAATCTTTTAGTTCTTTGAACACATGTGAGATACTTCTTGTAGTAACCTTAGTTCATTATTGTTGTGGGAAGTAGCCTTAACCGACATAGAGACCATGTGAGCTATAACATGATCGTCTAGTGTCTCCAACACCGAAAAGGGTTGTCCTACTTGCCAAGGTGAGGACCATGACATTTTAGCTATTGTGGATCCACTAGGTAATGTTTATATAGAAAATTATCATATGGGGGCACATAGGTAAGGGATAAGGAGATTTCTTCTAGGAACTTAGCCTCTACTAATGAGAGAGCTTCCATATCAATATCCTCTCAATGCTAAGAATAAATCCCACGAATAGTCATTTTCTTACTAGTTATAATTATCCATGAAAGAACACGTCATCTTTCCAATCCAAGCTAGGCCATAAGTCATCCATGGAAAGGTATCATTCAATAACTAATCCGAGCTAGGTTTCATTAGGATAGATCTTTATCTTTGATTCATTTAGGTGAGAAGAACTTTCAACCTTAGAATCATTACTATGTGAGAAAACCTTTCACAGTCATACTTTCATGTGTATATGAGAAAATCCTTTCAACAACACAACAACATTATCATTGATATTTTCCTCTCAAAGCACCCTTAAAGCATTTTACATAAATCCCATAAGAACATGCTTAGTTTCATAAACACTTCATTCATAATCCAAAACCTACATCATATGATCATAATTTGTAAAACATGGGAATTACATGAGTTCATGGGGAGTTATCAAAAAACCATAGAATTTCATCAATTCTTGCATAAGAGATCATAATTCCATCAATTAAAGCAACAATCAAGAGAATCCATATTATATAAGAAAAACCCTAACTCAATTGGGGGTTTCTATCTTTGAAAATAGGATGAATTTGGGAACTCCATGAATGGAATGAATCCATGGATGAAAACTATCATACCTCAATTTCAAAAGCTTGCCATCAATGGTGGAATTGGAGACTTGCCTTGAAACCCTAGGTGGAACCCTTCTTCTTAATGTTTCTAGAGAGAGAAATATTTTGGAGAGGAAGAACTTGATGTTCTTTGGTAAGTTTAAGAGAATGACTTGAATGGGAAAGTTTTGGGGTTAAAATCACTTATATATGGGTTCTAGGTAAGGGCAAAGCGACATAGTATCAAGATAAAATAATTAGGAAAAGACCCAACTGCCATTAACTTATAGCTAACGCGAACCTCCAGATGGAGGCCCACACAAGCCACCAAGGACATCACGGGGCATGGTGGAAGCCGTGGTCCTTGACCAATAGCTTGAAAATCTCACCCCAATATCCCACTCCCCTCGCAACCCACTTCACGAGCTGTCATGGCTCTCACTAGACGTCTAGTGGCTCGTGTGGAGGGTCAGCCTTAAAGTTGCTACTACCTTCCCTTTACGGGCACCACCACGAGCCATTTAGGTGATCGTGGGAGGGGAGCCCTCTTGGTCAAACACTGGAAGGCAGCACATGAGCACCAACACAAGCCATGGTGTCTTTCACGGCTCATTTAGGGCTCTATGAAAGGTGCCATGGCTTTGTCATGGGCCAGTGACCTTTCACTTTTCTCCATTTCTAGACTTCTAATTTTTGAGGTATTACATGATGTTAGGGTTACTCTAGACTCATCTAGTTATGTACAGAGGATTGAGGTGGATTACTTGAGAGATAATGCGTTAGGAAGAAGCCGACACCGGTTGACACTAATCTAGTTGTGGATCCAAAGACTTTTGAGGTTGACACTTCACCTCCTGCTCCCCCTACATAGCCTTTTGGTATTCCTTCCCCTTCTACATCTAGTGTTCCTCCTCCCACATCCTGACCTCTATTGACTGAGGTCATTCTTTATCGGATGTGCAATCTTGCATACATGGAAGATGTAAGAGCCTCTCATTTTGAGAGTGATATCCCCACTATGATTATCACATCCATTGAGGCTACCCTTGCCCCTATACATGTTTTGATGATGATACAACGTGCTTTGTTAATAGATTATGGCCTTCTATTTATACCTTTATCACTCATGTTGAGGACTGTAAGGGAGTTGAAAGGAGTTCTAAAGAGTGGACAACCGTAAAGATGGATATTGTTGGTTTGAGGAAAGATGTGGATGTGCTCAAGTCCATAGACATATTTAGGTTGTGGGGGCGATGTTACTATACCCGATGTTCTACCGACTGTGTCTCTCCAAAACTTGATTGTGAGTGATGTTGGACCTTGAGTTGAGGTTTCACCCAATATTGTTGATGAGGACTCTAATACTGCGAAAATTGACAAGAAGGAGCTTGCTATGACTGAGCACTAGAGTGAGGACAATTATGCTGATTTGGCAGACTTGGAGGACACATATTTGTTGGTTGCTATGGGAACTCCCTTAGAGACTTCTTCCATTGGATCGAGTGGGACCCATCCTACAAATCTTACCCCTTCTACTAATGCATGATGAGTCAGGGATTTTGACTCATTTAGAGTTTAATATAAAGAGTTTTAGTCTCCTTAATGCCTCTTTTATGCTCCAAACTGATGTTAAAGTGCTAATTTGCAACAATGAAGGCAAAAGAGAATGGCAAGGACATTACTAGGCAAAAAGGAGTGAAAAAGCTAAAAGAGTTGAGGAAAGGTAAAGCTGACGATTGCTAAGACCACTCGGTGACTCACTGAGTGGCTCTTCAGCTTGCCAAAACTGGATTGTTGATGGAGATCCTAATCGCCTATAGTCATTGAAGGTGGATGGTGAAGAGTCAAGTCAAGAAGGTGATGGAAAGGGACATTTGGCGCATCGCCGAACAGGTCGGCAATCCTCGACGTATTCCGCTGAAGGGTCTTAAGGCTAAGAATCTAGGAATTTATAAATGTGACTTTTAAAAGATGGAAAAAGAACTCTGAGGTTTGGAGATGTCCCTTACAATCTAACTTTGGGTTTTTGATCCAAGACACTCTAAACATTGTTTTTAATCTTTTGTGTAGGATTTTAAAGTTGGGTTTTGATTTTGAACTGATTTAGAGCATTGTGAAGACATGCAATTTGTTACCCAATCTAATGGAGAACATAGTAGGTAATATTTTCTTGCTTTTTTTAATGTTTGGCTAAAATCTCCATTCTTGGGGATGTGGTTATGTGATTAAATATTTGAATTAGCTTATGGGTATTGTATTTCCTGATTTAATTGTTTATTTGAAGTTGGTTAAATTGATAGTTGAGTTTTAATTGATGAATTGTATTTGAAAGTACAGTTTTAGCTTAGTATTCTGGGCTTGCTTGAGAAAGAGGTTTCATAATTAAAATTATCAATTGATGATTATAGTGATTGAGCTATTGTGGATTCAAGTTGAGAAAGTGGGTCTGAATTTGATCCTACCAATCTAGCTCGAGAGAGAAGATTAATTGAGGTTTTGGGTTGTTTAAATTGTTGGGCTTGTCAAGGTTTGAGAGAACTCACTTGATTCATAATAGTTGATTGAAAAGTAGTTGTTACACTTAAAACCTAGCCTATGCATTAAGATTCAATGACTTTTAGTAAGTAATAGTCACCCATATAGCAAAATTGATGTTTAATCAATCACATCTCCAAGGATCCCTTTCTATTTGATTACTCCATGTTTTCGTAGTTGTTAGTTGCTCACCCTAATCCGCCCAATTGATAGTAGTTGTCAAACCCCTGAAATTTACTTTAACTATTTTGATAATATCTACTTCTACAAACGATTAGAACACTTTTTTACTTCGAAATTGAATTCTCTACCGTATCACTCCTTGTGGGATTGACCCCAACACTTATCTGGGTTTATACTTGATTGCAACCGCCTACACTTAGAATTGGATGAAGTGTAGTTGAGAGTTATCAAAAATGGCTCAGCTATCGTTGAGTGATGCTTATAATTCTTGTAGTGATGTTTAGTTGTTAACTAATCTTGTTGTAGTTAAGTAAACTTATATTTGTTTGTCGTTGGATGCTCCTGAGCAGGTGATGAGATGAGTGTTAACGGGAGCAATGCTAGCCAACTTAGACATAATGGTGACATATGTAACTTGCATGATGTCAATGAAGATTAGTTGGGAAGTGTAGGTGCTATTTGGTTGCCTCTGGTTGTGGGAAATGTAGTATTTCATGTGACTAGCACTATGTTGCAACTGTTGCAAATGAAGGGTTTGTTTGGAGGTCTAGCTACTGAGGATTCTCTTGACCACATCCGTAACTTCGCGGCGTGTGTGGTCCATTTTCTTTCAAGAACATCTTTCAAGAGTCATTCCGACTTTGATTGTTCCCTTTTTCTCTAATAGGGCAGGTAATAAAGTGGTTAGCTGACCTACCAAAAAACACAATCACTTTTTGGGAAGAGCTCACTGCTGCGTTCTATATAAGATTTTTCCCTCCCTCGAAGATGGTGGCATTTATAGATAATATTAAGAACTTGAAATGATTGGATGGTGAACCAATTCATGAGACATGGTTGAGGTTTTAGAATTTGATTTTCCAATGTAAAACTTATCGACTCCTGAACAATGTATTGTTACAACATTTCTACTGAAGTCTTGATTCAGTCAACAAGGGTGTGGCTAACCAACTCGTTTAAGGAGGAATCACGCAACATCCGTTTGAAATAATATCTAATCTTCTTGATGGGATGAAAAACATTTACCATGCTTGGTACACTAGAGAATATCAAGTGTCTCCTTTGACTTTCAGGATGACAAAGGAACAAATAGAAAAAGACCAAGATCGGGATGAAAACATCGGAAAGATGATGACCCAAATGGATTTATTGTCGAAGCATGTCATGGGAAATGGTTCTAAGGTTGTGCATGCCATTGGAATTTGTGATGTGAACCCTAATATGCACATTTTGAAGCTATGTACAATAAGGAAGTACATTTTCTAGTAGATCAAAGAGGAGGTTTCCGCCCAAATTATCCAAGGCTGAGTGGGAACCAAGGCTAGAATAGGGAGCGTGATGACGATTGGAGAAACTGTGATAGGGAATGGCGTGACTGTGGTACACATTGGAGGGAGAGGGACTGTGAAAAAGAGAGATATATACCTCCTCATGAGCGTCAATAGCCAAAAGAGCAAAGGGCTGATCCTGAAAATTCCTGCATAGAAGATATGCTTGCTCATATTCTCAACAAAGTGGAAGGATAAATAAAGTGCTAACGGAAATGAAAGATGATGTCTCTTCTCCGAAACAGACAGTTACTTCTCACTCAGTGTCCATTAAGTGGCTAGAAACACAGATGGACCAAATCTCATCCCATTTAAACCCAAGGCAAAAAGGGGGTCTACCGAGTGACATCATGTTTAACCCAAAGAATGAACCTTGAAAGCGTATCTTCGTCGTGCCACAACATTAAATAAGGAAATTCTTGGGAGGCAACTCAAGCTTTTAGTTTTTAATGTTGTTATTTGAATAACGGGTGTTGGATGTGCAGGTTGAAAATTCAATGTTCTGGGAAAAGGAGCAATTAGTTAAGCCTAGGTACAAGTTGGCAACTCGTCTAGCTCGGTGAGTGTGATATGGACCACCATTTTGACCAGCGTAGTGGTTGGAATTCTGTAACTTTCGGCGGACTAAAGCACCATTATACGCATCGTCAAATGGTCGACAACATAAGTGGGTGTTGTCGACTGGCGCGCAAACTGAAGGGTCAAAAATTCCTCAACCATTTTAAATTCAAAATCTTCTTTCATTTCTTATGTTCCGACCTTCGAACTTTCACAACCATATTTTAGATATTTTTTCTTGTTAAGTCCTTGTGGGGATCATTTACTTGGGGAATCTTTGAGTTATAACATTCATGTTTGCTTGCATAACACTTGTTTGATTTCGAGGTTGGTGATTTGAACCTCGCTTTAAATTTTTGTTGTTCCCAAATGCATGCTCGTATCAATGTTGAATTATCTGTGTAATCTTGATTGTTTGAATGAATTATGTTAGTGTATTCCCTTGTCGACTTTTTTATACGTGTTTTAGCATATAATTATCTAATATTGTGTGTTACCTGATCGAAAATATGTGTGTGTTTTGATTATATGTTGGGTCTGGTGTGGGTGAAGTCTTAGTTACCCAATTGCACCGATCAACTCATTTTGCCATATGATAAAGCATGTGACGTTATTCTAAAGGGCAAAATATGTCGATTGGTCAGTTTTGAACAAATCAAGGGATGTCTGAGTACACCAAGGTCATTAGTGGTATGTGTCTGACCTTAATTGCATAGAATAGGTGTTTAATTTAATTCTCATAGGCTATGGATTAGAAATTGGAGGTCGGGGTCAAAAATTGGCACGAAGGACCTTTCGGCGAGCTAAGTCAAGCTCCCCAAATGGCTCGGTGATTCACCCAATGACTCTTGGATCTCCTTTTAAACCCCCAAATTAGATGAAATGTTTCGGTAACATTTGGTGATACGTCTGAGCTAGTCGAGTTCACTCGGCGATTCGCCTAATGTCCTTGCGATGGCCCTTTTAAGCCTAGGTTTTACAAAATATTCTGTAACATTAGGCGAGCTACTTTTAGTTCACCAAATGGTGTCGGTAAATCACCGAAAGGCCCTGGACATTACTGACTTGTGCTGAATTCTGAGCAATTAGATTCTGGAATATTCGGCAATTCATCGAACTACTTGGCGACTCACCGAACTACTTGGCGAGTTTTCTTGCAATTTTTATACTTTGATCCTTTGAACCATTTCCTGATTTATTAGTTTATTCTATGTTGGTTTGCCAGTATGGCTAGACCAAAGGTGTCCGAAAGAAATCAACCACCTTGTAACAGAGCATGAGGGATTGTAATCAACGAGGGTGTTGCACACTCTCGTACTACACAGGCAAAGCTTCCTCCAATAGGGGGAAAGCAAGGGAAAGGGTCCTATTGAGCCATCTCCATCGGAGACGAGCTTAGAAAGTATGGGCATCTATGCTGCCCACCTCACTACTTCAGAGTTGGAAAGTGAGGGCAACTCGGGAGACAAATCACCAGTCTCCGTGTCTGAGCTGGAGGATGATCAAACTCTACAAACCAGGAGAGCGTAACTATGCTCTAAGTCACTGCATGATCCAACTAGGATCCCAGTGCCTCCTACACCTCCTCTACCTTAGCACAGACAATAGAAAAGAAACTTTTGGAGCCACCAGTTTTGCAGCTTCGCCCCGGTCGTTGAGCAGACTAAAGGATGTGAATTTAAGAACCATTATTGAGGAGAACAGATTGTCCATAGATAGAGTAGTAGACAGATATTCGAAAGTATGGAACACTATCAAATTCCATAAATTTGAAATCTTCACTAGGCCCCAAGGCTCCTACATTTCTTCTTGGGTCCGAGAGTTCTATGCCAAGTACATGGAGTTGGTGCAGAAGGGGAAGAAGAAGGCTAGTACATTTGCACTGATTGACCATGTGGTAGTGCGTGATAGACGGGTTAAATGAAGCAACACCGACATCAATGAGGTGCTAGAGTGTACGATGAATATAATCCACTTCATGTTGGATAAGATATAGAAGAAGAGCCTGGATGACTTGAAGGGTTGGTTGGCTCCTCTGATCTGGGCTAAGTTGAGAGATCACCAGGAGCTTATTACTACCCATGGATTTGTATTGGATTCCCTCACAATGAGAGTGGAGGTATGTGAGCAGAGAAGGAATTGATCAGGCGACCTTGAGAGCTGACATTGCTGGCCTGAGACGGGATATGGATAAGCTTAAATCCATGGATCTGTCTATGCTTTTTGGCACGGTGGACCTTCCTGAAGTTCTGAGCACAGAGTTTCCATCCATTAGTGAGATCTCTCCTGCTACTACGGCCAGAGATGTTGTTATGGATGATGATGATGCTGAGTCATAGGCTCCCAAGACTTATGAGGAGGAGCTTGGTACATGAGATGCAACAGTGTATGATAATTCAGAAGACCTCGAAGGTGCCATGGTGCAGACAACTATGGAGGCGTCTCTTGGGAATACAACTTTGGTGGGCTCGAGTGAAGCGAATGGAGCTGAGCTAGGCATTGATACCCAGACTGAGAGAGTCATAGATATGCAGAGTTCACCTCCGGCTTAGCCTGACATGGGGATCTTGACTCTCTTTCAACTTCATTTTTTAGACTTTTTTGATTATTTGTATTTGAGGACAATTGATAGTTTTGTTTGGCAGGGTGAGGTATATTTATACATGCCTTTTTTGCGCTTTTTTTTTTATAGATAGATTTGGTTTTGTGAATGCTTGATTTTGTTTGTGACTATTGGGTTTTAATGTTCATGTCGCTTTTGACTGAGTTTGACCCAAATAAAAAAAGTTTTTGTCACCTATTGATGTTTGTGAATGTGCTTGTTTTCTTGCAAATTTGAGTGTCGGTTGCGATCAATATCGATGTCTTGAATATTGCTCTTTAGTGAACGATATGTTTGTCAAATTCCAATGAGGCAAATTTGAGTTGCATAAGTCATATGTGAACTCTTCTCATCTCATTATGATTGGTCGATTGTTCAAATGAACCTTGTTATGATCATTGCACGGGAGCTAAAATTGTAGTGTCCAGCTTGATGATTGTGTTGAATGTCATGTGTGGTGAGGTTATCTTTAGATTTGTGTGTGATAATACCTAGAACTTGCCCCGTTTGTCTAATCGACTAATGTAGGCAAATGATAGAGATCATCTTAGGCACAATTTTTGGAGAGTCAATCACAATTGCTATTATATTTCTTGTGACCACCTTGTGAGAGTGTGAACCTTGCTTGGCACCATTGGAGCCTAACCTTTTCTTTGGATGAAACTTGAGCACATTTGACCTCTTTCCTTCCCACCTAAAATCTTCATGAAACATTTATCCTTTTGAATAGTCAAAAGCCTAAGCTGGAGGTGTGGTAAAAAGGAAGGAAAGTCAAAGTTTGAGAAATTCACCCTTGATGAATCATGTTGGAAATGATGGAACCCCTCCATATATAAAAAAAAGAAGAAAAAGATCGAAAAAGAAAATAATTGTGGAAATAATATTTATACAATGGATAAAAGAAATGGTTTATCCAATGAGTCATGCTTAAAAGAACATAGGGTGGATTGTGAAAATAAAAAAGAGTGAAAGAAAATGAGAAAAAGTGAAGTGCAGGCCATGCTTCATAAAGGTAGAAGTCACTAAGACAAAATGATCATACCTTTACCCTCAACCCCGTTTCAAGCGTTGAAAGATCTTTGTGATATTGATTGAGCTTAATGTCATGTTGATTGGAAGATACGGGCAAGCCTATGGGGAAAATCATGCATGCGTTCTTCTTTGAGAGTGTGAGAGTTGTTTTTTTATTCCTAAATTCTAAATTTTGATGATCTTTGTGTGAACACGGAATCATTCTTGATGTGAGGGCATTCAAATACTTTTGTTGAATTTCAATTTGAGCTTGAAGCAAGCATTGTGAGCTTGAGTTCTATTTTATGATGGCTAGTCACAGTTTGAAACTTCTAGTGCACAATTGAACATTGCATGGGTAGATTGAACCACATGTGCATTCATATTGCGTCTTGAGTAGCACTATTTGTAGACATCTTTATTGAACTGATTGATCTTATGTTTTACTTGAGGACATGCAAAAGTTTAAGTTGGGGGTGTTGATGAGTCAGGGATTTGAACTTATTTAGGGATTAATATGAAGAGTTTTAGTGTCCTTAATGCCTATTTTATGCTCTAAACTAATTTTAAAGTGCTAATTTGCATCTATAAGGCAAACGAGCAAGGTAATGATGTTATAGGGATAAAAGGAGCGAAAAAACTAAAAAAGTTGGAGAAAAGCAAAGATGACAATCACCAAGACCACTCGGCGAGTTCTTTAGCTAGCCAAAAGTTAAAGAAGGCCAGCCCGTGGAGAAATCCAACTCGGTGATGGAAAATGGCATTTTGGTGAAGCGTCGACTAGATTGGTTATGGAGAGCCTGATCACCTTAAGTCACAGAAAATGGACGGTGAAGTGTCAAGTAAACAAGACCTTAAAAGGGACATTTGGTGCATCGCCGACTATGTCTGTGATACTCGACTTATTCTGCCGAAGGGTCCTAAAGCTAAGAATTTGGGAAAGTATAAATGCGATTTATAAAAGATGAAAAAAAGTTCTGAAGTTGGGAGATTTCCCCTACACTCTTAACTTTGGATTCTTGAACCAAGACACTCTAAACATTGTTTTTAATCTTTTGAGTAGGATTTTAAAGTTGGGTTTTGTTTTGAACTCATTTTGAGCATTGTGAAGTCATAAAATTTGTTACCCAAACTAATTGAGAACATAGTTGATAACATTTTCATTTTTTTTTTATTGTTTAGCTAAAACCACCATTTTTGGGGGTGTGATTATATGATTAAGTGTTTCAATTAGCTTATGGGTGTTTGTATTTCCTGATTGAATTATTGATTTGAAGTGGGTTCAATTTATAGTTGAGTTATAATTGATGAAACGTAGTTGCAAATACAGTTCTAGCTTAGTATTCTAGGCTTACTTGAGAAAGAGGTTTTAGAATTAAAATTATCGATTGATGATTGTAAAGATTCGGTTATTGTGGATTTAGCTTGAGAAAGTGGGTCTGAATTTGATCCTACCAATCTAGCTTGAGAGAGTAGATTAATTGAGGTTTACAGCTACATAGATTGTTGGGCTTGTCGATGTCACAATCCAGGAGTACCCCCTAGATGTAACATGGTGTATAGAACCCTAAAGGACTCCATACAAGACACTTAGCTCTTATAACATGACAAATAGAACAATAAGAGTAAAACAATAGTCCAAGTCCAATAGATTTTTATAAATGAAAAGCAGAAGTCTAAAAGCACTTGTCTCATCATAGCCATCTAATACAATAGAATGAAATTGGGCCTAGCCCATACATCATGTCTAAAAGTGAAATACAAAAAAGGTAATCCTACTTTGAACCTTTTCTTTGGAAACCTCATTACAAGTCTTATCCATTTTTGAAAAGTAATCCTATTTTGAACCTTCTCTTCTTGAACATTGAGAATTTAGAAAGTTGAGGCTAAAAGCCTAAGTTTGAGGGTGTTGATGGAAAACCATTGAGGAGATGCTTATCTAGAGAGTTTGATTTTGAGCAATCTAAAAAAATGGAAGAAGAAATATGTTTTGAAGGAAGAAAATTCTTGAAAAATAAAGGAATATTATTAATAACAGAAATTTGATCCTCCAAGGTATAAAATTGTTGTATGCGGGGTATCTTGATGTGAATTGAGAAAAAGTGTGCATTGGTTTGAAAAATAAAGAAATGTGGTGAAGTTGAAAAAATGAAGAAGTGTTGTGTGTAGTGCTCAAGGAGGGTGTAGTCACTTTTTACCCAAATGTTATCCTAACCATTCCTAAGCCTGCATTTCAAGCTTGATAAAGTCCTTTACAATCTCCAACTGGATGAATTTGAGTCAATGATAATTGAAAATAAGAGCAAGTCTATGGTGTGGTATTTGTGTTCATGAGACGTTTCTTTGTGAGTGTTTGTCCCTTGTTTTGTCAATACTTTTTGAGTGCTTTAGGACATTTCCTTTCTTTTGAGGACATGTCAATTGAAATAGTAGTGATTATGAAAATTTCTAATTGAGTCAAATGAGCATGTGAAGGAACTAATGAGGTTGAATCACTTTTTGAGTTTGAGTTGTTGTTACTTAATTATTCTTCGTTTTTGAAAATATGATATGAGTAATGAGGGGTATTCTTTTATGAATATTTTGCATCCGGTGACTATTTGTTAGTACCAACCAAAGTAATGTTCTATTACTTAAGGGATAATTGGTGTGCTTGAATTGAATAAGTTCTTGATGCTTTGATTCTATCTTGCTTGAGGACAAGAAATAATTTAAGTTTGAGGATGTGATATGTGGTTATTTTTACCAGCTTATCTCATATTTAAGCTTATATTTTTGGCTTGTTTAGATGAGAATTGGTGATTTTTAATGTGGTTTTCTTCATATTTTTAGGAAAGTGAAGTCAAGAGTGGGTTTAAAAGATATTTGAAGAAATCAAGTGAAATTGAAAAAATAATAGGACAAAAAGCATGAAATTGGACTGGATTGAGTTTAGTAATTGTGACCACGTGGTCACTGGATCAAGATCGTGACAAACTAAAGATGTGACCCTCACAATCACATAATAAAATGCTTGTGACCATGTTGTTCAAAAATTCAACCCATCGCGATCGCGTGGGGTAGTTGTCATGAATGCAAAGAGCAACTGGTAGTTGTCTATATAGAATTGGAAATTCACCACTTTGATCCTAAAATCCCATTTATCTTTTATCTTTTTGACAACTAAAAAATTCTCTAATGTAATAGATTTTTTAGCTTGGGTTTTTGAGCTTGGATAGCAAGTTTTCTTACAATGCACATTTGGTTTTGAAGATTGAAAGCTTGTACTAATTTTTACTCCTTCATTTCCTTTCTTTGTATTGCTTGAATTGTGGATGTAATTGACCATTGAAGATTTTGGGTTTTGTGTTAGAGATAGAAAATCTATTGGGTGGTTCGTTTTATTATTTTGCTCTTGTAATTGATTGAATGCTTCTCATTTATGAAATGGGGTTTTAAATATCTAATCAATTTCATGCATAAATTACTTTCTAAAGGAATTGATCACTCCTTGGTCTTGCCTATTTACTTTGATTGAATTAAAGAGAATACATTGACGTTGGGAAATGTTCATAGGTGCATATTGAGGTATATCATCTCATACAAAGGAAGATAGCTAGAGATAGTGATTCTGTGTAATGCTTATGATTGGATTGCTTGTTTTGCTACATAGTTGGATTTGTGAAAAGTAGCTGAGATATATTTTCTTATGTTCGAGAGAAATAGGTGGATAATTATGATTCCAAGGCGTATATGATTTTACCCATGATTGAGTTGCATGAGATTAAGTTACAATGGATCGTTTAAGTGTGAATTTAGCTTCTGATAACGCTCAAATTACCTTATAAAACAGTTAGAACAATAAGCTGTCATAAGCAATAAAAATACCCAACAAGAGTCGGGGTCGAATCCCACAAAGAGTTATTTAGTGATAAAAATTCAACTAGGAAATTAAGAATACAAACTAATTCATTGTATTAATTAGAACAAAGGGGGTGGAAGATTCCACCAAATTTTATGAATTTGGAAAAAACTATCACAATTAAACAAAAAATAGGGGTTTCACAAGTAAGAGATGATCTAGGGGTGTGGGGATTGGTATTGATGTCAAATAGGGGTGCAAGTGCTTTCTTAATAGTTCTAGACAGACATGGATAAGCTGGGTAATCTTCAATGACACTAATCTTCTTTCGATCTCAAAGCATCATATCATAGAATATCTTTTTCGTCTCATCTATGTTAATTATAAATCTACCCATTACCTTACAGAAGTCTCTCTTTAGCGCATATTTGGCAACTAGAAGTAAACCATACTTTCTTATTCAAGAAAACCATATAAATCAAACCTAAATTGCATGTATCAATTTATTTTCCCACTACAATTGATTTCTTTCGAGCATCAATTGAAGATGTCGATTAGGATTAATTTGGAAACCTTAATCTTTCCATTGACCCCATGCTAATTAACTCAAATCTATAGATGAACAACAATAAAAAGGGCAAAAAAAGACCCACTAAAATAAATCAACACCCAACCCCGTAATCACACCCCTAGAGTTGGGCTTTTAGCCACACATCGTAAAAGCAAAGAAATTATACCTATAATGTTACCAACCATTAGTGTGTTGATAATAAGCATGAATCTTCAATATCAACTTCAATCTTAACCCTCAATTTTCAATTACAAGAGTGTTTTAGGAACCCCAAAACTATGAAAAGAGTATATTTCTCAATATCCAAA
The DNA here is from genome assembly GCA_035578085.1 of Solanum pinnatisectum. NCBI lineage: Eukaryota > Viridiplantae > Streptophyta > Magnoliopsida > Solanales > Solanaceae > Solanum > Solanum pinnatisectum. The sequence continues at coordinate 24,147,941 of CM069076.1, forward strand.
AACTACAATACTAACTATGAAATTAGGGAAAAGTGTTATGTTCTAGATCCCACATATATTTTCTCTTTCTCTCTTTTGGGCCATTTATAGTTTCCCCAAAATTAGCCAAAATTTTCATACATTACACATTCGGGGACAATAGTATAGCTTGCCTGACACGTTTGATAAATCGTCGTTTTCACTCAAGCTATCCCTTCTATTACTTCAGGCTTCATGTGTTTGAACTCAGTTTGTGAACTCTATTAAGTTAAGCTTTCACATTCAGTGGATCTCCCATTACCACCTTGTTCACCCATTCAACTTTCATTTTTACTCAGAAGTCTATTACCGTCGGTGATGGAATTCTAGGTCTCCCAATAAACTTTGTTGTGTCGTCGTTTCAACGTTATTTCACCAACCTTCCTTGAATATTTTCAATTGTGAGCATCATCAACTAGGGTAAGGTCTTGCCAATCGGGCAATCTGCCTTTTTGTTAGTAAACTACTAGATGGGAGTTTGTACTCCTGTAAATGTGTATGGCCTCTTTTTCATGTATTTAGTCTTGCATTATCATTTAGTCTTTATAGCTACAAAATATAATCAAAATAGGAAATAAATAGGCATTGAGAACACAAATTGTTGAACTAAAAAGACCGCGAATGAGTGGAAATCTACCACTCATCAACACCCCCATCATAAATGGCTGCTTCCCTCAAGTAAATCAAGAACAAAATTAGTTCAACAAGGGTGTCTTCAGAAGTTTTCAATGTGAATTAGCATGCAAGTGTCACACTAGACTACTAAAAAGTATATGCAATAACTCAATCATGCTCAAGAATATTTAAATGATGACTAGCTGGTATCAATACAAGCTCAGACTCAGTTATGTTGTCTAATAATGCAAAACCATGCTTCAACAAAAGCATTTAAGTGCCCTCACATAAAAAAAGATTCTATGCTCTAACAAAGCACATCAATAAACAAAGTAGGAATCACTACAACTCTAACTCTCCAAAAGAGAAATAGATGAAAGCTTCATCCCATACGTTTGACATTATTTTCAAATCATCACACAACGTAGTTTAAGCAAGATCTCGAGGGTCATTAAGGCTTGTAATAGGGCTGAGAGTAATGGTAAATTTTTATCAGTGACTTCACGTTTTTATAACGTTGGTGTACTCATCTTCATGTCTTCTCAAGTTCTTTTCATTGTTTTCACTTGGAGATTCAAACCTAATTTTTTCTCTCAATTTATTGGAAACACCTTTTTATTTCATCAGAACCTTCTTTTTCATTTAACTTTCAAGCTTTTTTTCAAACACAATTTTTTATTAGGAGGGATTCCTTCTTTTTACAACAAACTTCAAGTTTGAGTTTCACTTTTCTTTCCTCACTTTCACATTTCTTTCTCTCCTCTTTTCTTTCCACACCCCAACTTAGGAATTTGGACTATATCCTCCAACTTGCACTTTTCACATGCTTTTCATGCTCAAATCTACAAAATCAAAACACCATTTTTCAAAAATAATAAATTAAAAGCATTTAAGGGTTTTGGGGTGCCTTCCAAAAAGTGCCTTAGTTAATGTCGTGGCACGACACAACTTAACACTTAAACTCCAATGGTGAGGGTTGCCATAGTTTCATCAGGCAACCCCTCTTTAGAATCCGGATAGAGCTCATTCAACACTTGGTCCATTTGGGACCCTAGTTGTTGAATGAGCATAGCATGGGAGGTTGTCATCTGATTCAACAACAATACATTCTCCCTGAGCTCCTCCAGCTCATTGGCTTTATGGAGTAGAAGTGTGAGCATTTCTTTGATTTGTACATCATCCTTGTTCTTAAGTTTCCTTCATTCATGAGGAGGATTGTAGCGCCCCTTCTTGTTGTACTGGACTTCAAGATCCCTAATTGTCTTAGTCAGCTCATCTAACTGGGTGAGAAGGACTGCTAAGCTGAAGTCTCTCCTTTCACTTTCTTGGTTTGGCTCAGCTAAGTTGTCAAGTAATTTGGCTGCTATCATATAGGGTTGTCGTACTAGACTACCCAAGATAATTTGATCAGCCTACATTCTGATCCCTGGATTAAGACTTTTGTAAAAATATTCTAGAAGAACTATGTCATGGATCTCATGAGTATGGCATTGACTCAGAAGTGCTTTAAACCTCATCTATGCCTCATAAACTTGTCCGCCTTCTAACTGCTTAAAGGTTAGAATCTTATCCCGAAACCTTATCACTGTTACCGATAGGTGCTCCATTGGTTCACCATATCCATCATGTATACTCATTATTCTATTCCAACACATAAACCAGCAACACACAACTTCCAATTCGAGTGTCTATGATCATACAATAGTAATATAACCCAACCGAATGGGTTGGGGTCGAGTCCCAAGTGAGCGGTTCCTGAAAATTAATGGTTAAACGCAAAAAAATGCAAAAGTTAACCGTAGCAAAAAATATTATTGAGCATAAACATATTAAATCTAAAAGAAATGACACAAGCGATAGTTCTCAATGGGGGTTTTGTATTAATTAACAACTATAAACAGTGAAAATATACGAAAACTAGATCGAGAGACAAGATTCTTGGGATGTTATAGAAATACGGAATAAACTAAATTGTCGGGTACATGCTTTTGATAGTAAATTGTTGAAAATTTGTGACTAGGCTAGACTACAATGGGGGTAAATTCTATCTCGAGCAACTTACCCCGAATCAACTCGGTTTTTCTCGAACTCCTAGTTGCCGTTTTAAGCACAACCTCCATCTTAGCCCATTCACTCTCTCGAGCTGAATATGTGGGAGAAGGACTAGGATTCACTCTCTCGAGTTGAACCCGTGTCGACCCAATACCACCGACTATCAATTTAGTAGCCATAATTTTACAACCTCTCTCTTGAGCTAGCCAAAAATAGTAAGATGAAATCAAATTTGCAACTATAATTCCATTAAGTTCATATATAACTACTAAACTAAATCAAATTTAAACAACAAATAAACCGTCAATAAGCAAGACCCAACAGATAATCTAACCCATATTCACAAAATCACACCCCAAAAATTGGGGTTTTAGCTAGACATGTAAAAGAGGTAAAATTCAATACCAATGTCAGTTTCCATCAACTAGGAAATGAAGAATTAAGTATTAAAACACGTAAAGAGTGAAGAATCATCAAGACACAAGTCTAATTTCTTGGAGTTGAAACCCTTTGAATCTTCAAGGTCCTAGAACAAAGTCTCCAAAACACTCTAAAACTTAGACTCTCTCACAAACTGTAAAAAATTGTAATAATAATAGTGATATGATGTTAAGCTATAAATTTTAAACAAGTATTTATAGTGTTTGAAAATTTGTGCTGTAGTGGATCACTCGACGCAGTTAGTTGGGATCGCCGATACACTCGACGATTCGCCTTTTAGTCGATTTCATCACCTTCTTGCTTTAGCCTTAAGCCTCTTCACGCTTTGAGTCATTGGCTGATATGGTACTTCTTCGCAGAACTACTTGGCGACATGCCAACTACTCCATTTCATCGCCAACTTGATCTTTCCCTTCAGGACTCAACACACTAGAACAAAAGGCGATCTCCAGGCCGATCGGTGACTCGTCAACTAGGCTCAGCGATCCTCAGGCCTTCATTTCTTCTTTCTTTTTAGCCACCTTGTTCCTTTTTGCCAAGTAGTGTCCATGCTTTGCCTCAAACTCCAAATACCTAAAACTTAAGGGTTTTCATCAGATATTGAGACAAAATATGCATTTGAGGACACTAATTCTATCAAAATATAGCCCTTAATGAGTCCAATTTGTGGAATCATCAACACCCCCATTTTTTTTGGATGTTGATGGTTTAAGGGAGCAAATCCTAGGAGAGGCTTATGGTTCGTGATATTCTATTCATCTGGGAGCCACCAAGATCTACTGTGATCTACGGGAAGTCTATTGAAGGAATGGCTTGATAAGGGATATAGCGGGTTTTGTAGCCAAGTGTCCTAATTGTCAACAAGTCAAAGCCGAACACCAAAACCTGAAGGATTGTCCCAATATATAGATATTCCTACGTGGAAATAGGAGGATGTGAACATGGACTTTGTAGTATGATTGCCCTGTACTAGAAGGCAACTTGATTCTATTTGGGTCATTATTGATGACTAAATTAGCCCACTTCATTCCAGTTAAGACCTCATTTTCGGCGAAACACTATTGTAAGTTGTACATCAATGAGATAGTGAAGTTGCATGGGGTTCCCTTATCTATCATATCGGATTGGGGTGCCCAATTTACTTCACACTTTTGGAAGGCATTCCTACAAGGGGTTGGTACAAATGTTTAACTTAGTACTGCTTTTGACCCTCAAACAGATGGTCAAGCGAAAAAGACCATTCAAACCTTGGAGGACATGTTGGAGCGTGTGTGATTGATTTCAAAGGAAGTTGGGATGACCATCTCCCTTTGATTGAATTTGCCTACAATAATAGTTACCACTCTAGAATTGCCACGGCTCCGTTTGAAGCACTTTATGGGAGAAGGTGTAGATCTCCGATTGGGTGGTTTGAGGTAGGTGAATTTGCTCTTATTGGTCCCGAACTAATTTATGTTGCCATTGAAAAAGTTTGACTTATTAGGGATAGATTGAAGACGGCCCATAGTCGGCAAAACTCTTATACCGACAATAGGAGGAGGGATCTAGAATTTGAAATTAGTGATTGGGTCTACTTAAAAATCTCACCTATGAAGGGTGTGATGAGGTTTGGTAGAAAGGGGAAGCTTAGCCCCTGATATGTGGGCCCATATCAAGTCTTGAAGCGTGTTGGGAAAGTGGCATATGAGTTAGACTAACCAAATAAGTTTGCTCCGGTTCACCTGGTGTTTTATGTCTCCATGATTAAGAAGTGTATTGGTGATCTGGTGTCTATCCTTCCTTTAGAGGGTTTAGGAGTTGATGAGAACCTTTCTTATGAAGCAGTCCAATTGAGATTTTGGACCAGTAAGTTAAGTGGTTAAGGAATAAAGAAGTGGCTTCCATTAAGGTTCTGTGGAGGAATCACTTAGTTGAGGGTGCGACATGAGAGGTCGAGGCCGATATGATGACCCGTTATCCTCAGTGTTTTCCTTCTAATCCTATTCAAACTTGAGGTAATTCATTCATCTTGAGTTTTTAGTGTTTTGGGAGTCATGTGTATTGAATGAGTTCTCCATGATTTCCTTATGTGTTGCATATTCTTGTGAGAATCTATATATTGTTTGAATTGAGTTTTCGTGGTCTATATCCCTCTTGTTGAATTGCATTGTAGTATGATGATTGCATATTTGGCTTTATGAGGTGAAATGATGAGCATGCTTAGTTATGTTTTGATGAAATGACATGTTGGCTTAATATTGTTGTGTTGAGCTTGCTTGAGTGGAGAAGGTAGTTCCTCCTATGTTATGTAAAATAATGAGTTTCATGCATATTGGTTTTTAAAGATGTAGTTCCTACTTCCATATGTTGCTTGACTATGTCTTGTGATGTAAATGAAGTTCCCTCATTTTGAATATTGCATATGGTGAATAGTGCATTTATGAGTTTTACTCATTTTGATGTGGCATGCATATTGGACTGCTAGTCTAGAGTTCCTATCTTTGTTGGGTGCCTAGGTTGTCATTCGGGGATGAATGTTCCCAAGGGGGGGGATAATGTAACACCCTGGAAATCTAATGACCTAAGCTAGAGCCTAACATGTAATCTAGTGTGCTAAGTATGGTTAATGTCAAGATAATAGTCGTAAAATGACCTCCCTAACTTAGAACTAAGTTTATAGTCCCTAGATGTCAAGGCATGGCCCCCCTAAGGACCCCCCAAGGGTCCTTGAGGAGGACCAAGGGGGCTACCCAAAAGCTGTCAAAAAGAGCAAAAAGCTGCGGGACTTAACCTACGAGTCATAGGTTGACTCACGCCCCGTAGATAGGCGGCATGAGTCAACACTTAGCCTCACCAAACACCCCCTAAACTCCTTAGTCCAAGCCCCAAACGACACCTAGACGGTACGGTCCATAGACCATACCACGCACCGTAGATGGAGGCTCGTGGATGGGTCCCGAACCAAGGCCAAAAGGCCGGCCTCAAACCCAAACCATGATTGACTAGGACGATCCATGGTTTAGTCCATGCCCCGTTGTCGGGGTCTCATAGATGGGGCCTGGGAAGGCAGCCTTAAGTCTGCCTATGTGGGGGTAATTTAGTAAATAACTAATTAATTAAGTTAGGGTTAGGGATGGTTATATTTAGTTGTTTTAAATATGTTAAAGTATTTAAGTATTAAACAAGTCTTTTAACTCTCATAACTCACAAACTCAAATTCAACCAACCTTCCTCCTAAAAATATTCTCTCTCTAAACTCCATTGAAGAACTAGGTCAAAGCTCAAGTTAGGTCACCAAGAACAAGTCTTTCTTCTCCAAATTCATGAGGAATTCAACCTAAGCTATGGATACTCTTCATTCTTGGGTAGTTATCCCCCCAAGAAGTCCCTTTAAAGTGTGTCTTTAAGGCTTCCTAAATCTAAGGTTTTACTCTAAACATGGGTCTTCTTCTAAAAATATTTCTATTGTTCAATTATGATCTATTGTGTTTAATTATGATGGTTTATGCTTAGATTGTTGTAGTATTGATGGTTTTTGATGAAAATCTCTCTTGGACCCATGGTTTCCCTTTCTTCCTAAATTGTGAACTAAGATATGACTTGATTGGCCATGGGAATTGATAATTGATTATGTTTATGTTCAATTGATGGTTGAATCTTGAAATCCCTCTATCTATTGTGGTAGTTCTATAATGTTAGGGTTGATGTTGATTCATGGCCTTGAAGGGCAATTGGCTAGGGTTTGTATATGTTGATGTTGATCCAAAATGAGTATGTGGTTTACTTGGAGGGTAATGATCCTATATCTAAAGTTGTGGTATTAATGTAAGATCCTCCTTCCCTATACCCTATGCATTTGATTATGTATGAAGTATGTATGTATACTTATAATGAACTTGTTGGGTTGATTGAAAGGACATTCTTATGATCACAATCCAACTACAATGTGAAAGGTCTACTCACATGCTAATGTTTCTAAAGTGAAAGGAGCATTCTCACTTAAGGAACCAATGAGCTATTATGATGATATATTGACATGAGTGTCTAATAAAATCTCTTATGACTAATGAACCTAAGTAAAGGCTAATGGTGACTTTTAAAGGGAATAATGCTTAGCACCGAGAGGAATGAAAGTGAGATGGGGGCTTTTACGTTTAGCAAGTCCGACTTCCCAATGTAGGATATCTCATGAGATAGAAACCTTCTACGTTTAGCAAGTCCGGGTTTCTAGTAGCAATCTCCTTGTCCCATAACTACATGCCCACATAGGTCTTAGCTAGTGGATCCACCTAAATATCTAAAATGTATGTTCTACCTTAGGCAAGTAGAACACCTCTTTTTGGTGTGGGGGTAGAACACCGGATTCCATGTACCTCACATAGTCTATGTCGGTTAATGCAATCTCTCCCTAAATTAATATGAATGTGAATGATGGTAAGGACATGGACTTTAACTATCACCTCTTAAGGGGTATTACTTTGTGTGAGTGGGGGTATGGGACTTCACTTATGCATTGCACAAGTAGATTCTAAGAGGGGATAGGGTAAGGTTCTCTTATATCATGATGACTTATGAATAATCCATGAAAGGTATGCATGCATGTTACGAATATGAATGTCTTCATTTTTATGTATATTGTTGGTGACCTAAATGTGATACTTAGCATTTGGTAGGGTTATGGGACCTTACCTTTGCATTGCACTAGTGTGGCTTTGGGTTGCTCATATGTTGAATTGGCTTATGTTTCTTTGTAAATGTGCATAATGGTTTCTAAACTTAACTAAATGCATGATTTCAATTAAATGCCCCTTTTATGCATGTTTTAAAGATTTTGTGCATGGTATCCATACTTAGTAGAATTCATTGTGCTAACCCATATTTTCTACTTTACAATGAGTGTAGGTTCCGTTCGTTGATACTTACTACTTCCTTGAAGGTGAACCTTGGGTCGACTATTCTTTAGGCTTGGTGAGTCCTCAAGTTCGAGGACGAGTTGCTATTGATTCTAGTTTCTAGTTTACTTCCTATGTTCTAGACTATATTGTATTTCCCAATGTTGGGAACTTTATTGATGTAAAGGGCTTTGTCCCTATTTGTACACTTATGTTTAGATGGTGATTGAGATAAGTCTAGTTTCTTATTTTCCTTATATGAAGAAGTTGACTTCTATTGTAAAAGTTTTAAATTTCTCCATATTTTCTATGTATTTATGTGATGATGATGCCAAGGGCTTGTAAGTGACCCCTTCAGGGTCAATTATGCCGTGTGACACCTACGGGGTACTCTTGGGTCGAGACAGTACTCTTGGGTCGTGACTTAAAGGGCTTTGTCCCTATTTGTACTCTTATGTTTAGATGGTGATTGAGATAAGTCTAGTTTCCTATTTTCCTTATATGAAGAAGTTGACTTCTATTGTAAAAGTTTTAAATTTCTCCATATTTTTTATGTATTTATGTGATGATGATGCTAAGGGCTTGTAAGTGACCCCTTCAGGGTCAATTACGCCGTGTGACACCTAGGGGGTACTCTTGGGTCGAGACAGTACTCTTGGGTCGTGACAATACTCTTGGGTTGTGACAATATTAATATGAACAAGAATATTAAATATGAACTATGGTTACTTATGAAGCTTTACTTAGTATGGGTGAGATTATGGGATCTTACTCATTCATTGCACAAGTGCGCTTTGAGGATAATTATGGTATGTTCCTATTATGATATGATGATCTATGAGTTGATTATGCTTATGACTTATGCTTTTCCATTATCGATGCTTTAAACTAGTAAATGGCATCCATTCAACTAAAATGTCCCTTTTTAGCATGTTTTCATGATTTTGTGCATGACTATCATACTTAGTGTATTTTTGTATTAACCCATATTTTCCTATACTTTTACCAAGTATAGGGTCCTATTTTTAAGGCGGTCATCATTTGGTTCAACCTTGGATTAGACTGTTCTCCTCGCTTGTGGTGAGTCCTCATGAGTCAAGGCCAGATGTTTCACTTTGAGTTTCTTTTCTAGTATTTCCTTTTCATATTTTGTTTTATGGGTTATGTCCCTTTTCATTTGAACTATTGGAATATCTGGTTAATTGAGACAAGTCTAGACTTCCGCTTTCCTTTATAACGATTTTTGGACTTAAATGAGTTTTACTCTTATTGTTCTAATGCTTTATGTTATTTTATGCTAAGGGCTTGTATGAGACCCCTTCGGGGACAAGTACGTCGTGTCACATCTAGGGGGTACCCCTGAGTCGTGACAGACAACCAATCACTTAGGAGTTACCTAACTTACAAACCTTGCATGTTAACACTAGGAAATCCCCCCTTTTACAGAAGTAAATCTGCCTAAAAGTACAAATAACCATAACTTAGCCTAAGTCTTGACCATATTCCTCGTGGGATCGATCCTAACCTCATTTAGGTTCTTTATTTGACAATGACCACTTATACTTCTTTAGGAAGGTGTAATTTGGCGAAATCAAACCTTAAACCATAAATTAACTCCATGATAATTAGCCCAAAGTCATGTATGAACAACAACAAAATAGAGCATAGCACAATACCACTACATTAAATCAACACCCAACCTCATAATTACACCCCTAGGCATTAGGAATTTAGCCACCCATCAGAAAGTTTAAAGAAATTATACCTTTCATAAAAGAAGCCATAGGTGACATAAAATTAAGCAATTATGAGCAATACTCACTTTGAATTCAACTTCAAATTGTCAATTTAAAGTTCAAAGTTAAATAACCCGAAACTAAAAGTTTTCTTTATAAATAAAAGTGTTTCTCTCTGTAAAACTATAGAGAAAAACTGTTTAGACTAGTTTCTCTAAAAGCTTCGAAAGCATTCTTTCTCTCTCCTTTGGGCTATTTATAGTTTCCCAAAACTTGGCCCACAATTCACTACGTGACCATTTTGGTGGCGTTGCATATTCGATGGATAGATGTTTTCTCCTTAGCTCACCTGGGTCTTGCTTTAGGCTTAAGGTGTTTAAACCTCAGTATGTGAGCTCATTCAAGTCTTCCTTTCACATTTTGTGGATCTATGAGCACTAACTTTCTTCGCCTTCAAATTTTCTCAAAGTCTTGTCACCTTCGGCAATGGTCTTCATGTTCACCCTTTGTATTTAGTGAGTTGTCATTCCTCTTTGAGTTCAGTGACCTTCCTCAATTAATTCAAGTGTTGAGCACTTTCAATTTGGGCGAGGTCATGCCAGTTGTGCGATCCCGCTTCTTTATAGGCTATCAACAATGTGGAATTTACACTTCTTTTCATGTTTTCGCCATTCTTTCAAACATTTATCGTTGCCTTGTCCCTTAGCCTTCATAGTTCCAAATTATCAAAATATCATTAGAATAGGACATAATTAGGTGTTGAGGACACTAATTGCTGAAAAAATAGGCCTCAAATAAGAGTAATTAAATTACTCATCAACACCTCCAACTTAAAGTTTTGTTTGTCCTCAAGAATATCAAGAACACAATTAGTTCAACAAGCGTATCTACAATAACTCTCAATGAGATCTAACATTCAAGTGCCATTACAAGACTACTCTCAATAACATGCGACACTCGATCATGATAAGAAAATCTTCAAATGATGACTAGCCGGTATCAAACAAGCTCAAGCGCACTGTAGCTTCTTTTCTAATGCATGACCATGTTTCAACAAATATATTCAAGTGCCCTCACATCAAGAACGATTACATGCTCCCACAATGAAATTTAACAGAGAAATTAGGAATAAAAACAACTCTCACTCTTCCTAAAAAGAAATACGTGCAAGCTTCATCCCATAGGTTTTTCCATATCGTCCAATCTTCACACAACCTATTTCATGGAAGATCTCAAGGGTCTTTTAGGCATGGAATGAGGCTTAAGGTATGGTTATTTTGGCTCAGTGACTTCACCTTTCAAAGAATTGTTGCAATCATGTTCACATGTCCTCAAGTTCTTTTCATTCTTTTTCATTTAAGAACTCAACTTTGACTTGTCAACCATTTTATTGGAAACCCTTTTTTACTTCATCAAAATCTCTTTTTCATTTCATTTTTTCAAAGGTAGTTCATCATAATCTTTCTCTTCCCTTTTTTTTTTTTATAATGATGGTTTCCTTCTTTTTGTAACACACTTGAATGTTGCGTCTCATTTCATCTTTCTTTGTCTTTCACTTGGTTTTCCTTCCTCCTTCCTTTCCACACCCCTACCTTAGGATTTGACCTAAATTGTCTATTCAAACAAACCAATGCTTCTAAAAATATTTTGGGTGAGAAGTTAGGGGTAATTTGGCTCAATAGGTTTCAATATGGTTGTCAACAAATGGCTTAGGCTCAAATGGCACCAAAATTGTTGCACACCCTCACAAGGTAGTCACTAAAAGGATATGGAAATTCGGGTTCCCTCTAAAAATTTCTGCCCAAAATCATTCCTTATACTTACCAAGGCAAGACAATTGGACTAAGAAGGCAAATTATAGGACTCCACAAGCATGCTTCCTAGTAAAACCTCACCACACATGACACTTTAAGCACAATCACTTAGCACATCCCAAAAATTTCAAAAGTTAACGTTTGATGTTCATTGCAAGGCTCACATCAAAACATTACGAGTCAACACAAGATTCTAAAAGATCATTCAAAAGTGTAACCACATCAATTTGTCATTGCAACACAAACACAAAACACAATTCTCATTATGAGTACTATTCAAGACATTAATATTGAATACAACCTATCCTTGAATTATTATCAATGAAAACCCAAGAATTTTAATGTAAAAACTCATGGGGCAAAAGAAAATTTACAAAATGAGACAAAATGAGATAAACCAATTAATCCACTATAATAGAAACAAACAAATTACTACAATTGTTAAAAATACAATAAAAGGGGGAACATTAGCACAAGTACCCTCACCTCATTAAAATAATAATAGTAGTGTCCTCAATGAAAAATAAAGTAAAATAAAACGGAAGGAATGGTACAAGTCCCCCTAACAGGAGATGCATGCGGAGCTCTTTCATCTAGAGTCATAGAAGGGTAGCATCATCCTAGGCATCACTGGTAAAATGATCACTGTAGGCTTAACCTTGGCATTAGTGCCCAACACATCACTAGGAGGAATGATGGAGTCTGAAGAGACTCCATCGGTACCATTTATAGAGGTCTCCACAAGGGATCTCTCTAAAGTAGTATGGACCATCGTTTCCTCAAGGTCCTGCATCTTAGTCAATGTCATCACTATTCACTACTCACCCTCCTCTTTCCTTAGCTCCTCATCATTTGTCTCCTTGGCAACATCATCATTGTCCCTATCATCCTCTCTCACATCACCAGCATTAATAGTTATAGCTTCAATAATCTCAACATCACCCCCACTTGGCAACAAACCCGCACTCTAAGGAAGCTCGCCACTAGGAATAACTGGAGGCACAAACATAGGCGCATCAGATACGGCAACCTCACCCCATATCATTGATATGTTCGTAGAACTCAGCTGGTCTATATCAGCCCTCAAAGTATCCAGCTTACCCCTCATGGAACAATCAATCTTCTTAGGCAAATCCTTCTCAACCCTGACATCCTTCGCATTCGAAAACCGAGCAAGATTTCCAAGTTGATAAACTATGGCCTGGTTGAAGGGGGACGGGAGATAGAAGCGGGAGCAAGTGCAACGCCAAAAGTTGAAAGTACAGAGAAAGATTAGATGTCACGACCGAGGGTACCCCTTACATGTAATAAGGCGTATAAGACCCCGAGAGGCCTCATACAAGCCACTTAGTATATCATAACATAAAGTAATAGAAAATGGTGCGGAAATTTAAAATATTTTCAATACAATCAAAGTCTTTATAAAACGAGCAGAAATCTAGTATATTTGTCTCAAGCCAACAAACCAACATGAATAAATCTTGGGACACAACCCATACAATAGTCCAAACTATAAAACAAAGATATAACGTAAAGTGGTGATCCAATCCTCAAATGCTGTGAGGATTGACCAAATCTTCACTCCTAGATCATCTATGAACCTAGCCAAGAGTGTGAGAATCAATGTCACCGGACCCTACATTTTGATAAGAAATGTAGGCAAGATTATGCATTAGTACAATCATGTACTAAATATTATAGCTTGCATAAACAACTTAAATATAGACATTAGTCAACATAAGATATGAATCATAATCAATACATATAAGGCCTCATAATGGGAGAGGAATACATCCTTTAGTAACCTTTAGGTCATCTGCCTCTAGTAAAACTTACATCATGGAAGGCACATCTATCAACACTCCAAGCTAATAAGCTTTATAAAATAATCACATTATTCATACTTACTCTTAAAGACATGGGGATTTGCCTCTTTGCATAACTTATAAAGGATAATGGTTATTCGCCTCTTGCCTTACTTACTCTAACATCATGTGTACTTGCCTCCACAGTAACATCAAATGATACATGTACTAGCCTCCACATTATTTCATAGGAATCATGGGTACTGGCCTCCATGTCCATTCATCATAAAAGGAACATGGGGAATCATCTCTTGTTCAATTCTAAGTATGGGAAATCGCCTCATATCCTTATCATATGGAGGTCAAGGGTAGTCTTCTCTAATCTCATCATTTACATAGTCTTTTAGTCTAGATTGATTTTAGGTGAGAAATCCTTTGAACCTAGAATTATTCATGTGAGTAAACATTTCACATTCATACAATCATTCTTAGCAATTCATTGTGGGAAGTATCCCTTCCACACTACAACATCAATAATAAACAATTCATAGTCTAGGCTATACTCTCAAAGCATTATATCTCATTATAATCATCTATGATTTAATCTAAAGAAATTAACATCATATTCATCATATATGCTTCAATCTCGAGTAATTCTAATCATAATTCATCAATCATATAGGGAGATATCTAAACCCATAAAGTTTCCCTTCAAGACATCAAACCCAATTTCATCAATTCTAGGATAGAAATATGGAATAGGCATGGGTTCATGTAATTTCTTCCTAAAAACATGTAATTCTACCAATTCAATCATAAACAATAATAATCCACTCAATTGAATCAACATTCATCATAACCCACAACATTGGAAGAAATCCTAACTAGAATCAGGGATTTAGACTTCACAATTGGGGAAATCTACGGGACTCCATGGAAGAAAGGACCCATGGATGAAAAGCCATCATACCTTAGTCACAAAGCCCACAAAAGCATGAAGATTGCAGACTTGAACTTCATCTAGCTTCAATCTCTTCCTTCTTCTTCCACCTTCTAGAGAGAGAATATTTGAGAGAGAGTTTTGTGTTTTCTTTTGGGATTTAGAGAGAATGAATACAATAAGTGAATTTAGGGGTCAAAAATACTTATATAGGTGGTGTTGGATTAGGAAAAACCACACCACATTGATTTAATTAAATCGGAAAATAACCCATGTGCCCTTAAAATTAACCGTTAGTCACAAACCATAGACTCCCAACCGACGGACCTTTGACAAGACAATGGACCGTCCTACACGTCTATTGTTCAGTGGTCAGAGACTGAATTTTGGGAAATGGACCTACGGACCTTCGACCATGGACCATGGTCAATCTTTAGTCTTGAGGTGTGAGTCATGTTGAGTTGCCCCATCCACGGACCCTTCCTACGGTCTGTGGTATCACGACCCAGAGGTACCCCCTATATGTAACAGGCTGTATAAGACCCCGAGAGGCCTCATAAAAGCCATTTATCATATCATAACATAAAATAATATAAAAGGTGAGGGAATTTAAAACTTTTCAATTCAAACGAAGTCTTTTATAAAACAAGTGTAAGTCTAACAACATTTTCTCCAACAATCTAAACAACATGAAAAAAGTCTTCGGCCACGGACCATACAATAGTCCAAGACATAGAGGAAAGACATAAAAGAAAGTGATGATCACATCCTCAAACAGTGAACCTAGCCACGAGTGTGAGGACCTATATCGCCGAACCTTACATTGGATAAGAATGTAGGCAAAAGTATGCTTTAGTACAATCAAGCACTAAATATGATGGCTAGCATAAATAGCATAATATACACATTAGTGGACATAAGACATAAGGCATAAGCATAATCAAGAAATAATAAGCTTTACTCTCAAAGCCCTAATTCTCATGATCATCATCTATGCTTTATTCTCAAGCAATTAACATCTTATTCCTCATATATGCTTCAATATCAAGCAATTTCAGTCATAATTCATCAATCCTATAAGGAGATATCCAAACCTCTAAAGTTTCCCTTCAAGGAATCAAACCCAATTATATCAATTCTAGGTCAAATCATGAAATAGGCATGGGTACATATAATTTCATCCTAAAAACATGTAATCCTATCAATTCAATCATAAAGAATCATAATGCACTCAATTCGATCAACATTAAACATAACCCACAATATTGGAAGAATCTATAACTAAAATTAGGGAAATTCTTCTTCAAATTGTGGAATTCTAGGGCACTCCATGGGAGGAAGAATACCGTGGATGAAAAGCCATCATACCATAGTCATAATGCCCACAAAATCCTGAAGATTGGGAGACTTGATCTTGACCTAGCTTTAATCTCATTCTTCTTCTTCCTCCTTTTAGAGAGAGAATATTTGACAGAGGATTTGGGTTTTCTTTGGGAATTGAGAAAATGACTTAATTGAGTGAGTTTAGGGGTCTAAAATCATGATATAGGTAGTCCAGGCCTAGACAAAATGACACCACATTGATTTAATTAAACTCAAACAAGACCCATATGCCCTTAAAATAACCATCTAATCACGAATCACAGAACCCCGACCGAAAGACCGTCAACTGACCTACGGTCCCTTCTGGTCAGTTGAGGCCCATGGTTAGAGATTTTTGGCCAAATGACGGGGGCCTGTTCACAGGGCGTCGATGGACCTACAGTCGGTGGGTCCCGTCGTTGCCCTGACCTGGGGGTTTTGTTGAGGTGCCTAACCACAAACCCATCTATGGTCCGTGGTTAGAACCTGTAGTTTTCGTAAAAGATGCTCTTTACCTCATTTAGAATCTAGGGTGTTACATTATCTGCTCCTTGGGATCATTCATCCTCGAATGAGATTCTAAGCATGTTTATAGACAAAAACTCTTAGACTAGTAGTCCACATGCATGCAACTCATCTAAATGCACACAATTGGGGAGGAACTCCATCTCCATGCTAAACATTCTCAAGGCACCATAAGGAAGTAGGAACTACATCTAACAACCGAATATGCATGAAATCTTATTATTTCTCATGTTCAAGAAGGAACTATCATCTCCAACTCAAAACAATGCTCTACACAATCTCATGGAGCTCATATGGAATTCAATCTGAAAAAGCACACATTCAAGGCGGGGATCTCCATTCCAAGTCAATGCATGTTCTACAACTCATCTCATCAGGTTTATAAGAAACTTATACTTGATACTCAACAAAATGAGAAAAATAATGCACATAAATTATTTTATTTCAAAACTTAAGCTTTTTCATGAACATGAAAATCTAAGGAAATCATGGAAACCCATAGAACACACATGACTTCAAACATAAACAAACAAAGAGGAACTTATTACCTCAAGCTAGAATAGGAGGAAAAAGATGAGGATATCGGGAAGTCATATCGGCCTTGGCCTCCCAAGTAGCACCCTCAACTAGGTGGTTTCTCTATAACACCTTAATAAAAGAAACTCTTTATTCCTAAATCTCTTAAACTGCCGGTCTAAGATCTCAATCGGAAATTCTTCATAAGAAAGGTTCTCTTTCACTTCAAACCCTTCTCGAGGAATTATGGATGTCGCATCTCCAACATACTTTTTCAACATAGAGACATGGAAAATCGAATGCACCGATGCCAACTCATTTGGTAAATCAAGCTCATATACAACCTTACCAACATGCCTTAAAATTGAAATGGGCCTACAAAAAGGGGACTAAGTTTCCCTTTCTTTCCAAACCTCATTACACTCTTTATGGGTGAGATTTTCAAATATAACCAATCAAGCACATCAAATTCAAGGTATCTCTTTCTAACATCCGCATAAGATTTTTGTCGACTTTGGGTTGTTTTAACCTCTCTAATGAGTCTAACCTTCTCAATAGCATCATGAACTAACTCGGGTCCTATCAAAGCAACCTCATCCACCTTAAACCAACCTATAGGAGATCTATACCTCCTACCATAAAGAGCCTCAAACGGAGCCATACTAATACTCGAATGGCAGCTATAATTATAGGCAAATTCTATTAAAGGCAAATGATCATCCCAATCTTCCAATGTTTGCATTGCTCTTTCCACTTGCCCATCGGTTTGGGGGTGAAAAGTTGTGCTAAGCTTAACTTTAGTGGCAAGACCCTTTTGGAAACACTTCCAAAATTGAGAAGTAAACTAAGTACCTCTATCGGAGATAATGGACAAGGAAACTCCATGCAA
Organism: Solanum pinnatisectum; assembly: GCA_035578085.1. Lineage (NCBI taxonomy): Eukaryota > Viridiplantae > Streptophyta > Magnoliopsida > Solanales > Solanaceae > Solanum > Solanum pinnatisectum. The sequence continues at coordinate 24,165,525 of CM069076.1, forward strand.
CTTTACCATTTCTCTCAAGTACAACTTAGCATAATCTTTCGCCGTATAGTAAACCTTGACGGGAATGAAATAGGCCGACTTCGTCATTCAGTTTACTATAACCCAAATCGAATCATATTGGTGCCTACTACGGGGCATTCCCACTATGAAGTCCATATTTAAATCTTCCCACTTCCAAGAAGGAATGCTAATATCTTGGGAAAAACCTCCTGATTCTGATGCTCAACCTTCACTTGTTGGTAATTAGGACACTTTGCCACAAATCCCGCAATATCCTTCTTCATCCCATTCCACCAATAGATCGCCTGCAAATCATGGTACATCTTAGTGGCTCCCGGGTGAATAAAATACCAAGAACTATGGGCTTCTGACAAGATATGTTGCCTCAAGTCATCGACATTCAGAACACACAAACGACCTTGATACCTTAGGACACCATCTCCACTTTGGAGAAATCCTATACGGACTTCTTTAGAACCACCTCTTTCAATTCAACTAAAGTTGGATCAATACATTGCTTTGCTTTAACTTCAACCATGAAAGATGATTCGTCTCCATTATGGACCATAACACCACCCTTGGTAGAATCCACTAGTTGAACTCCTAATCGGGCCAACCTTTGAATATCTTGAGCCAACTCTTTTCTATAATCATCTACTTATGAAACACTGCCCATCGATAGTCGACTAAGAGAATTCACTACTATATTCACCTTTTCAAGGTGGTATAGGACACTCATATCATATTCCTTCAACAATTCAAGCCACCTTCTTTGGTGAATATTCAATTCCTTTTTGGTAAACACATGTAGTAAACTTTTATTCTCGGTGAAACATCAACATTGACCCCATACAAATAATGCCTCAAAATCTTTAAGGCACATACCACTGCCGTATTCAAGGTCATGGGTAGGATAGTTCTTCTCATGAACTACTAGTTTCCTTGAAGCATAGGAAATCACCTTACCATTTTACATAAGCACACATCCTAATCCAACTCTAGAGGCGTCATAGTACACCACAAATCCATCCGCACCTTTCGATAAAGTCAAAATCGAAACAGAAGTAATTCTATCCTTAAACTCTTAGAAACTTTTCTCGCAAGCATCGCGATATATAAACTTGGCCTTCTTTTGAGTCAAACCCGTCAATGGAGAAGCAACGGAGAATCTTCTATAGTAACCGACCAAACCCAAGAAACTTCTAATATCTATCGGTGATAGAGGTCTAGGACAACTCTTGACCGCATCCGTCTTAATAACATACAACTCAATACCCTTGCTTGAAACAATATGGACTAAGAAGGCTATAGACTTTAACCAAAATTCACACTTGCTAAACTTTGCATAGAGTTGTTGGTCCTTGAGAAATTGCAATAGAATCCTCAAATGATCAATATGTTCATTCTCACTCCTTGAATAGGTCAAAATATCATCAATGAACATAATAACGAACATATCAAGGCATTGTTTAAACACCCTATTCATCAAGTCTATAAACACCGTTGGAGCGTTAGTCAAACCGAAGGACATAAACAAAAACTCATAATGAATATATCGGGTTCTAAAGGTCATTTTCAAAATAGCTTCCTCTTTCACACCTAACTAGTGATAACCCAACCGGAGATCAATTTTAGAGAAATAACTTGCCTTTGGAGTTGATCAAATAAGTCATCTATTCTTGGAAGATGATACTTGTTCTTGATGGATAGTTCTTGATGGATACTTTGTTCAATTTGTAATAATCAATGCACATACAGACTGAACCTTATTTCTTCCTAACAAACAACACCGGAGCACCCCATGGTGAGATACTTGGTCGGATGAAACCTTTATCCAATTGTTCTTCAATTGTTCTTTCAGCTCCTTAAGTTCCATCGGAGTCATTCTATAAGGAGGAATAGAGATATGTTGGGTATCAGGGAATAGGTCAATCACGAAGTCTATTTCCCTTTAGAGAGGAATACTGGGCAAATATTCGGGGAAACTTCTTGAAACTCTCTTACCACCGAGATCGACTCAAGGGTAGTAGTTTCGGACTCCACATCCCTTACCCCCACTATGTGGTAGACACAGCCCTTCACAATCATTTTCCTAGCTTTTAAGTAAGAAACAAATTGACCTCTAGGCAAAGAGTTTTCCACCTTCCACTCTAGGATAGGGTCATTTGGGAATTTAAATTTGACTACCCGAGTTCTAGAATCGATAGAGGCATAACATGAATGTAACCAATCCATGCCTAAAATAACATCAAAGTCAATCATTTCAAGTTCAACCAAATCTATTAGAGTGATTCTATGGGATAAGGAAATGGGACATCTCCTATAGACTCTCTTAGCCACCATAGAATCACGAACAACGGTAGAGACAAAAAAAGGTTCTAACAACACTTTGGGGAGCTCATCAAACCTCATAGCTATTTAAGGGGTCATAAAGGACAATGTTGCCCCTGGATCAAGTAAAGCATACACATCTATATGGAAAACTTTTCACATACCTGTCACTATGTCCGGGGAACTCTCTTGATCTCCTCTAGTTTGTAGAGCATATAATCGGTTCTGCTTAGGAGCATTCCCACCCAAACCACTTGGACCGGAAGAATGGTAGGGTAGAGCCCTAAAACAACAACCATCTCCATCATTCTTAGCAACCGAAGGTCAATTCCTTATTTTTTTATCCGTCTTTCTACACCCAAAGTAAACATTAGAACCCACTAGACACTTTCTTTCATGATTTCTCCAGATTTAGCGCAAGTAGGCATTGAAGACGTATACCATCTCCTTGAGGTTTTGGGTTAGAGACCCTTTCATTATTAGTCCTCGGAGGAGCATTTTAAGAACCTTACCTAGAGAACTTTTGCTGCAACATTGAACGACCCCGTCCACCGGACCTAAAATGTGAATAGTTACCATCACCCACTCTTGCTCTCTTTGGCTCTCTAGGTCTTTTCTTGAGCTTTTCTTCCTCAATTTGTTGGGCATGTACCATAAGGCGAGAAATGTCCATGTCATGAACAAAAATAACGGTGCGGCACTTTGACCACCATGTCGGACACTCCCAACACAAACTTACTCATCTTGGCCCTACGATCCACCACAATGGAAGGAGCATACATGGATAGTTGAGTGACCCTCAAAGCATATTCCCTTACACTCATATATCCTTGCCTGAGGATGATGAACTCAAGTACCTTGGCCTCTCTATTCTCAAGAGGGAAAAATCGATCAAGAAAAACACTTTTGAACCTTTCCCATTCTATGGGATAAGCTTCCACCGGCCTTACCTCTTTCCATTGATTAAACTAAACTTGTGCAACCCCTTTGCATTAGTAAGCGGCTATATCCACCTTTTGTATTTGAGTCATTCCCATGATAGCAAGTATCTTGTAGACCTAGTTGATAAACTCTTGATGGTCTTCCTCAAGTTTGGAGCCATAAAATTTTAGATAGTTCATCCTAGTAAATTCCCTCATGCTTGCCGCCACCGTACCCACGTTTGGATTCACAGGGACTACCACCTCTCTATTGGCTTGTGCTGTCACGACTTGAGACAACACTTTGAATGCTGACCTAAACTCCGCATTAGTCACATTCTCATTCAATGGGTCAATTAGAACTTCAGGAGGATCTTGGAGAGGAACCTCTTTATCAACATTGCCTTTCTTCGACCTTCTAGCATTAGCCCTTCTAGTAGTCATATCATGAAAACCATTGGGCACGGATTAGGAGAAAGACTTATAGAGTTAAACTCCATGGCACTACTTAGAGAAGGGAAGAAGTGAAGTTTCCTAAACATATAATAGCCTCTCATTCATAAATATGGCGCGCTTCACACTTATGAACAAGACTCTACTAGACGTGGTTAGAGACATGCTAGAACCTTTCTAACCCTTGTGCTCAGATTACCAAGTTTGTCACGACCCAGAAGTACCCCCTAGATGTAACAAGGCATACAAGTCCCCGAGAGGCCTCATACAAGCCACTTAGCATATCATAACATAAATTAATAAAAAAGGTGTGGAAATTTAAAACCTTTCAATTCAATCAAATACTTTTATAAAATGAGTGGAAGTCTAACAACATCATCTCAAACTATCTAAACAACATCAATAAATTCTTGGGTCACAGCCCATACAATAGTCCAAGACATAAAGGAAAGACATAAAAGAAAGTGGTGATCACATCCTCGAACACAATGAGGACTCACCAAAACTTCACCTCCTTGATCAACAACGAAGCTAGCCATGAGTGTGAGAACCTATATCGCCCCTACATTGGATAAGAATGTATGCAAAAGTATGCGTTAGTACAATCAAGTACTAAATATGATGGCTAGCATAAATAGCATAACATACACATTAGTCAACATAAGATATAAGGGATAAGCATAATCAAGACATAATAAGCATCATAATAAAAGAGGAATAATTCCTCAAGTAACCTCACGTATCCTAAGAAAATACATGGTCATCTGCCTCTAGTCAAGCTTACATTAGGGAAAGCATATCTAGCAACACTCCAAACAAGTCAACTTATTAACATAATCACATTAGTCATACTTACTTTTAAAAAAATCAAGATTCGTCTTAATGCCTATCTTATAAAGGCTAATGGGTATTCTCCTCTTACCTTACATACTTTTAGATTGCGGGTACTCACCTCCATAATCTCATCATATGACATATGACACGGGGACTGGCCATTGCATAATTTCATAATGATCATGGGTACTCACCTCCATGTCCATTCATAATAGTAAGAACGTGGGGACTCACCTCTATTTTAATTCTAAGAAGTATGAGAATCACCTCATATCCTTACATATAGAGGTCAACGGTAATCGCATTTAGCCTCATCAATTAAATAAGCTTTCACTTTAGATTCATTTTAGGTGAGCAATCCTTTCAACCTAGAATCATTTATGTGAGTAAACCTTTCACATTCGTACAATCATAATTAAGCAATTCATATGGGAAGTATCAGTTCCTCAACAATAACATCAATTACCAATAATTCATATCATATGCTTTACTCTCAAAACCCTAATTCTCATGATCATCATCTAAGCTTTATTCTAAATCAATGAAAATTATATTCCTCATATATGCTTCAATATCAAGAAATTCTAGTAATAATTCATTAGTCATATAAGGAGATATCCAAATCCATAAATTTTCCCTTCAAGGCATCAAACCCAATTATATCAATTCTAGGTCAAATCATGAAATAGGCACAGGTATATGTAATTTCATCCTTAAAACATGCAATCCTACCAATTTAATGATAAACAATTATAATCCACTCAATTGGATCAACATTCAACATAACCCACAACATTGGAAGAAAACCTAACTAAAATTGGGGAAATTCTTCTACAAATTGTGAAATTCTAGGGGACTCCATGGGAGGAAAGATCCCATGATGAAAAGCCATCATACCTTAGATATAATACCCACAAAATCTTGAAGATTAGGAGACTTGATCTTGACCTAGCTTCAATATCCTTCTTCTTCTTCCACCTTCTAGAGAGAGAATATTTGAGAGATGATTTGGGTTTTCTCTTCGAAATTGAGAGAATGACTTAATTAAGTGAGTTTAAGGGTCTAAAATCCTTATACAGGTGGTCTAGGTTTAGGCAAAAAGACACCACATTGATTTAATTAAACCTAAAAAGACCTATATGCCCCTAAAAAACCATCCAGTCACGAACCACAGAACCCTGACTGACGAACCGTCGAATGACTTACGGTCTGTCATGGTCAGCCGTAGTCCATGGTCAAAGAATTTTTGCCAAACGACGGAAAGCTGGTTCACGAGGCGTCGATGGACTTATGGTTCATTGGCCCCTTCGCTGCCTAGACCTGGAGGTCTTGCTGAGGTGCCCAACCATGAATCTACGTATGGTCCATGGTCCCAACCACTGTACGTGGTTGGCCACCATGGTCGCATACGCAGCTTTCCCGTGCTGCTATTTGCCTCGTTTATAATTAGGGGTGTTACACATGGTCCTAACCATGGTCTGTGGGTGGCCACTGTTGATTGGCACCTGCAACTTTTTAGAAAAGTTGTTATTTTACCTCTTTTGAATTTGGGGTGTTACATTGGGGTAGAAGTCTTTGCTCCATAGTAGGAGCGGATGGAGTGGCCTCCATAACAACTGTGGTAGAATAAAGCATGGGCACAATTTTTGGTGGTGGCAGCTTCCTCATAGTTGTATCCTTGTGTAGATAATCAGCCGTAATCCTTTAGATGTCATTGGAGGAGTCTAGGGTGATACTAACATCAGTCTTCCCCAAAAAGGGAACTCCTGTTTCTTCACATAGTTTTGTGATCAACACTGAAAATGGTAGTGACGTCTGCTCTTAGGTGGCCCATAATAGAATCTAATCCACAATGATTGACCCCACATTAACCTTCTCTCTATCGATGATCGTACCAACTAACATAATTTTTAGGTTCCGAAGGATGGACTCATTCTGTGAAGGCATAATATTACTTCTAATGCATCCAAACTAGTACTGGTCCCTAACATTCAAGTCATTCTTCTCTTTTCTCACACCGCTAGCCATCCATGGTGTAGAAATGTCATAGATAAGCGGTGTCAACCAACCTTTAAGAGGCTCAAGGTCATGAAGCATATGCAGTTGATGGGGTTCCTAGAGTAGTTTAAATGGCACCTGCGTGACATTATACGTTTTTGTCATGTACTTAAACTTCCTCTAATGGCTTCCACATTGTGCCCTTTCTCTTCTTTAGCAATGCTTGTGCATATACAATGTAAAATTCCCTCACCCAAGCTAGGACATATGGATTTCGAGTCTTGGTGAATCCCTCAAACTTATGAAATTGGATTATGTCCCATATCGAAGTGTAGTCACTTATGACACCATCCATAGAGGATCGTCTCTCCTCAAGAATTGTGTGTTCTCAAGTACCCTTTAGCTTGTTAAGGCCCTAATAGAAATCACTGGGAGAACACAAGATGTAGGTGCCAGAGTTGAATAGTGTTGCACCAACTTGGACCTGATGTCCATTCTTATCCTAGAAACACCATTTTAGATTGCTCACTCAAACATGTAAAGGAGTGCAGAGTGGTTAGTTATGGGTGAGAGGCTCATTTATGACTATTCCCTTTTACATTTTTGGAGGAGGAGGATGAGAGGATTATCTTTCTAACTCTGTGCTAGAAATCACAAATTGTTTCGCTTTTGTTCTAGTTATTTCCTACAAGACACAATCATAAAAATATAGATTTGGTTAAGGTTAGTTGAAATCAAAAACCAAAAGAAAACAAAACTATTTCTACAGGTTAGTGAGCTTGCCTTAATGGACAATACCGAATTTCAAACAACTCAAGCACATTGGGGGGCTACCTCCAACTCGGAGATTCACCAAGTTGGTTTTGAAAGGCTAAGACAAGTCAGCCGAAAGTGACAATGCAAAATTAAAGAAAATAGACACAAATGGCGATGTGCACTCCCATTTGGTGATACGAATTTGCCGGACTAAGAAAATATCGTCGAATGTGATAGAAACCAGGCCATATATTCAATCAAGGAAGGGGAATTGGGACTTATTCGGTGATTCACCTAACTACTTTGGAAAGATAAGAGAAGCCCATCAAATAGGCAATGTTCAGCCAGTGCCATTTTCACGAAATAAACACAATATGCCATAATACCTAATTCCCATTTACTCTACAATCTACCCACATGTTTTTTCTACCCTTGGGTACTCATACTTCCCCCCAATTATAACAACTTATTACTCAAATTAATGATTTGCCCTGAAGAAAGTCGTCACTCCATCTATTATTGGGAAAAATCATGCAATTAAAGAAACATTGGGCTAATCAGACATCACCCACATTAAATTCAATAAAGACCTAGTACATATAGGGATTCAATTTAAACTTTTAATCAACACAATCATTTTTAGCAAATTTGGGCACAAACTCAAATATCTAACTTATAGGCACAGTTCAATATGATCTATTTAGCACTACCCATTGAATCAACCAACATTATTCTTCAAATGGAATGTAGCCCATATCGAAAAACATAATATTAAGCAAATATAATGAGATATGAATCGAATATGAACATCAAATAGAAGCAAAGCACAGACAATAATGGAATGTAAGATTGGGTCATCAATGCACGTAGTCCAATGCACTCTAAGTACTCAAAAATCAGCCAAATGAGGCACTCTAACACTAAAATATGGTATTGAAAGCTTGGGAAGGAAAACGATCTCAAATATATCATAGGGTTTCTTTTTCAAAATGAAAAAAAAAAATCTTGGTCTTTTTATGCCAGGCACTTTCGGTGAGCTGTGACTAACGTTGTTGAGTGAATTTGGCAAATCGCCAAAGGAATTGTAGCTCGCCAAAGAGACTTGAATGGATACCAAACCTAAAGGATGATTCGGCAAATTCAACTAAGTCTACATACTGTACTTTGTTGAATCTCCATTTGGAGCTCATATTGCCTAAGTTGACATTACACTTTTTTAATCTCAAAAGGTGGACTAGAATGAGTCCACACAACACCTTCGGTGGATCACCAATATGGTTTTGGCATCACATAATTTTACCTTCGCAACACTTTGACTTCCTTTCAACCTACATGCACAGCACACATTATTTAAAGTAATAAAACAGACAAAAGTAAAACTAGGGTTGCCTCCCAAGTAACATCTTATTTAACGTTATGGCAAGACATAATTTTCAATTTCTCAACAATCATTTTTTTTGGGTTTGGTATGGTATCACTAGGCAATGCTCCATTTTGACTTGGATTAAGATTGGTAGAGATTTGGCATATTTGAGTCTCCAATTGTTTGATAGACACTGAATGAGAGGTCACTGTTTGAGATAAGGTGGAGAAATCATTTTTCAATTCTTTCAGTACCTTATCAGGCCCTTTAACTCTGTTAAAGATCCTTGTGAGCATTTCCTTGGTTTGGTTTCTTTCCAAGCCAGCTGGTTATTTTTGTCCTGGATGATGATGCGGAGGAATATACCTATCTTTTTCGGCCTCCCTATCTTTTCATTTTCCACCTCTTTAATCTTTCCAAGCACTATCTTTTTCCTTGTTCCAACCTAGGTTCCCACCTCGTCATTGGTAGTCTAGTTGAGAACCCTCATTTGATTTTCTAAGTATTGTAGTTCCTCATTATATAATGCCTCAAATTCAGCATCCTCCTTGCACTGCCCACTACTTGTTCCAATTGCATTTACCAATTTCAATCAAACTAACATAACAAGATAGGACAATAAATTGATTTGAGTCATCATTTTTGCCATGTTCTTCTCTTGCTCATTATCTTTCTCAATTTGTTCTTTGGTCATGCTCAGATTTTGAGAAGACACTTGGTCCTTTGTAGTATGCCATGCTCAGTTTACTTTCGTCATGTCATCAAGCAAAAAAGTTGCTACCTCATATGGTTGTCACATGACCCCACCTTGGGAAATTTGATCAGTCACATCTTTTTTATTGAATCAAGGATACAATAGAAGTATTGCAGAATCAAATGGTTTGGGACACCATGTGTTGGGCATTGCAAGAGTAATTTCTGGAACCATAACCATGTCTCAAGTAGCAATTTACCTTCAGTTTTCTTATAGTTTAGGATCCGGTCCCTAAGCTTAACCATCTTTAAGGGGGGAAATAATATCTCTTAGAAGGCTTCAGTTAATTCTTCCCAAGAAGTGATAGAGTAATGTAGAAATTCTGCCAGCCACCTAGTAGCTTCACCCGATAAAGAAAATCGGAATAAAATCAACCTTTTGGACTCTTGCGATATGTTTTAGAACAAAAATGGTCCACTTACATCCAAAAAATTTTGAAGGTGTTTATGGGGGTCTTTATGAGTTAAACGCCAAACATTCCTCTCAATTGGAGCAGTTGTAGTGTTGTTCCGGTTACATTATGGGAAGTAATCGGATGGCTCCTGTGGTTTGAATGATATTCATGTACATGTCATCCAAACAACCCATATTTTCATTTTGTCCGTAGTGACTATCATTGTCACTACCCGGGTCACTCATAGTTTATACCTGCAAATAAGTAAACCACAACACCAAGTAATAATCAAATACAACTAAACAAATTTACAAACTAATTATCAAAATCAATTCTTAGCCATGACTCCCCAACAAGGATATCATTTTTTATAACACTCAAACTACTCTCTAAAACAAATCCAAATAGTAAGTTGTTATAGTCAATAAAAATACCCAACTAAGAGTCGGCGTCGAAACCCAGAGTGTGATAAAGCGCAAAGAGTTCTATTAATAAATTTGGAATGTAAATAACTTTATTTGCATCAATAAGAGCATTTGGGTTGATGATTTCACAAAAATTACAAAAACGGTTTTGTTATCATTAGTCAAAATTGAACTAATATTTCAGAAATTCAAATAAGTAACAAGTAATCTAGGGGTACATGGAAATCTATATCACATAACGGTAATTCTATTGCTATATGGTGCTAAACACTCATAGATAAGATGGGTCATCATTAATGACACTAATCTTCTTTTAATCTCATAGAATCTCATTTTAGGCTCTTCTATATGCATAACTAGATAATCCAATAGCTTACACTATTCTCTCTTTCGATACATATATAGATAACATAGATTTGACCCATAATCTCTTTTTTCAAGTAAATTACAAACATCATACCTAAATTGCAAGTATTGAACTAATTACCCACTCCAATCAATCTGTTTCAAGCATCTATTGGAGATCAAAATTAAGAATCAAGTTTGCAACCTTAACCCATGAATTAAACCAATGCTAATTAGCCCAAATCCATGTATAAATAGCAAAAAAATAGAGCATAACATAATACCCATTGCAGTAAATCAACACCCAACCTCATAATTACACCACTAGATTTTGGGGTTTTAACCATCCATCACAAACTGTAAAGAAATTATACCTTTCATGAAATTAGTCATGGTTAATATGAAATTTGGTGATCATAAGCAATAGCCACTTTGAATTTAACTTCAAATTGTCAATTTCTAGAGTAAAAGTGAAAACCCCAAAACTAAAAGTGTTCTTCAAAATGTAAAGTGTTTCTCTCTCTATAACTCTAGAGAAAAAGTGTTTAGACTAAAGCCTTTAAAAGCTTCAGAATCCTTTTTTCTCACTCCTTTGGGCTATTTATAGTTCCCTAAAATTTGGCAAAAAATTCACTGTGTAATTTTGGCGATGTTAGTCTGCTCGTCGAGCACATTTGGTTAATCATTATTTGCTCCTCAGCTTGCCTTTCTCTTGATTTAGGCTTCAGGTATTTGAACCTTAGTCGGCGTGCTCGGTCGATTCTACCTTTCACATTCAGCGGATCATTGAGTACCATCTTTGATCGCCTTTTAAGCCTTTAATTTATCTCCAAGTTTTGTCACCTTCGATGATGGTCATCTTGTATGCCCTTCTCATTCGGTGAATCATCATTCCTCTTTGAGTTAACCAACATGACTCAATTAATTCTAGTGTTGAGCACTATTAATTTGGAAAAGGTCGTGCTAATCAGTGGTTTGTCCTTTTTGTTAAGCGATCAACAATATGGAATTTACACTTCTTTTCATGTTCTTGGTTATTCTTTTAAACATTTATCCTTGATTTTCTCTTATCTTTCATAGCTACAAATCATCAAAATATCATTAGAATAGGACATAATTAGGCATTGAAGACTATAATTATTGAACTGGCTAGGCATCAAATGAGTGTAAATCTACCATTAATCACCTACAAGGGAAGATCAAGTTTCCCTCTTAATGTGGGTTTGAGAAAAAAGAAACTAGAAAAGAACCGTGTGATGAAAACAAGGAAAATGATGGTCCAACTTGGCTTGTTATCAAAACATGTCATGGGGTGGCTTCAAATCTACGAATGTGGTTGGTTCTAGTACAGGTTGATTCTGGAAGATGTCAAATTTGATGCTATGAATGATGAAGAGGTCCATTTTTTTGGCAATCAATTGTGGGGGGGGGGGGGTCCTCAACTGAGCAATTCAAGGTTAGGTAGAAATCAAAGTTTGAACAAAGATCATTATAATAGTTGGAGAGATTGTGAAAGGGAATGATGTGATAGAGGTACAAATTGGAGGGAGCGTGAAAGTGAAAAATATAGATATGTGCCACCTAATAAATGTCCCTGGATAAAATAACAACAAGCGGATTCGGAGAATTATTGGACCAAAGATATATAGCAATAATGCTTAACAAGGTAGAGGGGTCCGACAACATACTGAAAGAACAAAAGACCAATTTCTCTACTTTGACCCAAACTATCACTTCTCACTTGGTGTCAATTAAGCAACTTGACGCTCAAATGAGTGAAATTTTAGCTCATCTAAATCCAACACTGAGAGGGGGTTTGCGAAGTGATACAGTTTCCCACTTGAAAAATAATTATCATGTTTTGGTCTTTATGACTCAAAGTGGTAAAAGTACTAAGACATGACTCTTTGAATGAAGATGTTAGTATCGAGATGGTGGTTGTAGATCCTAGACCACTAAAACAAGTTAATGAACCATTGGTCGATAATATTGATGAAGAGAACCTCGCGAGTGGTTCTAATACAAATTTGGTGGGTGATGATGTGGCTGACCCACCTATGCATGTTCCAATAAAAGTTACTTCTCATTTTCCTTGAAGTTTGAGGAAGAAAGAAAATGATTCAAAATTTCCAAAAAAATATGAGCCTGTTCACGAACTTGTCAGTGAACATTCCCCTAGTGGATACTTAACTTGAATTGTCAAGTTATGCAAAATTTATAAAGGAGTTAGTCACAAAGAAGAGGTGAATAAAGTTAGAAACTATTGAGGTTTCTCACAATTGTAGTATTACTATGCAAGTAATATGATCAGAAAGAAAAATGATTGAGGCTTTCACTATTCGGTGCACCATTGGGGTGTACTAATATTTAAAGGCCTTATCTGATCTCAGGGTAAGCATAAATTTGATTCCCTTGGCGTTTTCAAAAATCTTGGGTTAGATGATCTAAAACTGATAACCATGACATTATTAATGGTGGATTGGTCCATAAAAAGGTTGGCAGGGATATTTTATCACATCCTAGTGAAGTTAGACAAATTTATCTTTCCCACTGATTTTACAGTGCTTGATTATAAGATACATGTGGAGATTCCTATTATTCTTGGTAGGACATTCTTGGCTACCGGAAAAAAGCCATTATTGATGTTGAAAGAGGGGAATTAAAGTTCCATGTGAATGATGAGGAAGTTACTTTCAATATATGAAAATCCATGAAATATGCCATTATTATGCATTTGATGTCGTATGTAGATGTGATTAATGAAGTAGTGGCTATTATGTGCGAAATTGCTTGTTAAGGAAAATCATTAGCGGGTGTTTTAGTTAATTATGATGGTGAATAAATTGGTGATTATGATGAAGTGGTTGAAGCTCTTGTGGGTTTGGGTTCATTTACTTCCAACCCCAGGCAGTTAGATAGTGATTTAAGAAATTGAGAAAATCCTTCGGCTAAGCCATCCATTGAAGAACCACCAAAATTTGAGTTGAAAGTGTTACCCTCACATATCCAATATCTATTCTTGGGAATAACACACTACCAGTGATCATTGTAAATGACTTGTCAAAAGGAAGGGTAAGTAAAGGCATTAGTTGGGGTTTTGAAGAAGCACGTTAAAGCTTTGGGCTGGTCTAACACCTATATTATCAGGATTCCTCTATACATTTGCACTCATAAAATTGAACTCATCGTGGATTACAAGCCAAGAATTGAGCATCAAAGGAGGCTAAACCATCCTATGCAATAAGTGATAAAAAAGAAGAGCGTTAAGTGGCAAGATGCGGGTGTGATCTTTCCCATTGCAGATAGCAACTGGGTAAGATTAATACAATTTGTTCCCAAGAAGTGTTGTATAACCGTAGTGTCGAATGCTTAGAACAAATTTGTTGCTACTCATCTCGTCACCGGTAGGGGGGGAGTGTATGTTCTTTAGAAACAAATCTAAAGACCATTTCCTAATGCCCTTTGTTGAACAAATGTTGGATCATCTAGTAGGTACAGGATGGTATTGCTTCTTAGATGTCTACTCAGGATATAACTAGATTTCCATAGTTCTAGAGGATCAAGAAAAGACTATCTTTACTTGTCCTTATGGGAATTTTTCCTTCAAGTGAATAGCATTCGAGTTGGGTAATGCTCGGTGACTTTTCAAAGGAATATGTTATCAATATTTTTGGATATGGTAGAAGACTCTATGGAGGTATTCATGGATGATTTTTCCATTATGGGTGATTTATTTGAAAAACTCTTAGGCCATATGACTAGCGTGTTGCAGCGTTTTATCGAGACTAATCTCATTCTTAATTGGGAAATGTCATTTCATAGTAAGATAAGGGATTTTACTCAGACATAAGATTTGAGGTGAAGGGATTTAGGTTAATCAAGAAATGAAAGATGTGATGTCTAAATTGCCTCCTCCACGCGTATATAGTTTCTTGGGACATGCGGGATTCTATCGGTTATTTACAAGAAATATTTCTAAGGTAGTTGTTCCTTTGTGAATGTTTCTTGAGAAGGAATGTATTTTTGAGTTCGATGCATATTATGTAAAGGCATTTTTTGCTTGAAAGAGAAACTTATATGGACCTGAATCATCATTGCTCTAGATTGAAGTATTCCCTTTGAGATGATGTGTAATGCTAGTGGTTTAGCACTTGGTGTTGTCCTAGGGAAATGCAAGAACAAGCCCTTCCACTTTGTTTGTTATGCTAGAAAGACTCTAAATTATGCCCAAAAGAATTACACTTTCACTGAACAAGAGTTGCTAGTTGTTGCGTATGGCTTCGCAAAATTTAGAGCTTATTTGTTCGGTACTAAGGTGATTTTGCATACCAACCATGTTGCATTTCATGAATGTATCTCTTTTAAGTATGTTTTCAAATGTTTTATGCATGGCTATCATACTTGGTACAAATTTTTGTACTAATTCATACTTATGCCTACATTTCCCCAAATGTAGGGTCAAACAGTCAAGATTCCAAGTTTCATGGCTAGAGTTCGTTGACGAGATTTCGAGCTTGGGTGAGTCCTCACGCTTTGACGACGAACATTTCTATTTTAAGTCTTTTCTTATTTTTAATTTTTGAACATAATGTACAGGCTAGGCCAAAATTCATTCTTATGTACTAGATGGTTAATGAGACAAATGTTAGAATTTCTGCTTTGCTTATAAGACTTTCATACATAGATATTTTTTTAAGTCTTTTTGTCTATTTATGAATGCTGAGTGGATTGTATAGGGTCTTTACACCTAGGGGATACCTTGGGTTATGATAAACTTGGTAGTCAGAGCACAAGGTTTAGAAAGGTCCTAGGATGTCTCATAAGCCACGTCGAGTAGAGTCTTGTCCATGACTGTGAAGAGGCTACAAGATGTTTAGGAAACTCCACTTCTTTCATTACTCTAAAGTCATGTGATAGAGTTTAAATCTATCAAGTCTCTATCCTAATCCTTATCTGATGCTCTACAGGAGATGGCTACTCAAAGAGCTTATGCTAGAAGGAATACGAAGGAGAATGTAGAACAAGAAGCTCCTCCTCAAGCTCCTCAAGTTCCAATTGATCCTTTGGCCGAGCAACTGACTAATGTAGAGTTAGGGGCTGATTTCAAGTGTTGGCTCAAGCAGTGATGGCCCAAGCCAATAGGAAGGTTGCGATTTTCGTGAAGCCAAATATGGGTAAATTGGCATCTAGAGTGAGGAACTTCACTAGGATGAATTCTCTGGAGTTTCATGGTTCTAGGTTGTGGAAGATCCTCAAGAGTTCATTGATGAGGTTTACAAGGTGTTGATGATTATGGGAGCGACGTCAGTTGGAAAGGCAGATTTGGCTGCTTATCAACTTAAAGGTGTTGCTCAAATTTGGTTTAACCAATGGAAAGAAAGGAGACCGAAAGATGCTGATTAACGTTTCAAGGACACTTCATCCAATTCTAACTATCACCGATCGCTAGTCAGTATAATAACCTAACTAAATGAGTTGGGGTCGAATCCCACAGGGAGTGGTACGTGTTTAAGATTCATGAGTAAAGTACAAATATGTTCAAGTCAATCATATGAATATACATTATTGAAGAAAAACATAATTCAAATTAGGGGGTACACGAATGTCAAATAACAAAGGGTTTTGGTTTTAACTATCATCTGCAACAATAGCAAATAAAACGAATTTAACAATAATGAGATGGGTTCTTAGGATATGATTCGATTATAGCCTTATATAGACAAATGGGTAATTGCAAGTGTTAGTAAATAGCTGTAAATAAGTGAATAAGATAAACTTTAATGGGGATAAACTTTCTCTCAAACAATTTACCCCGAATCAAGTTGGTTTCTCTTAAACACCAACAAACAAGCAAATAAGAACGGCCTACGCTTTAGTCCATTCACTCTCTCGAGCTGAATGTGTGGAAAAGGATTTAGGATTCACTCTCTCAAGCTGAACCCATGACAACCTAATACCCATAGATCATTAATTCAGTAATCTTGGTTTTAAAAACTCTCTCTCGAGCAAGCCAAAAATAAGAAGTTAGAACTGCATTTGCAACTACAATCCCTTAAATTTAACCACAATTAATGAATGAAATCACTTCTAAACAACATTTACACTAACAATTAGCAATACCCATAAATTAAATCAGTCCATAATTACATAATCACACCCCCAAGAATTAGGGTTTTAGCTAGACATCATAAAAAGATAGAAATTATTACCAAATTGTGTTTCCATCTACTAGGTAAGATTAATTTCGTATTTACAATGGTCTAAATTGAAGAATCTCAAAGACCCACTTTCAATTTCTCAAAAATGGAAAACATCAATTCATCAAATCTAAGCAAAAGTTGTCTCAAAACTCAGAGTTCAAACTCAAAAATTACTCTCATGAGTGTTAAGAATCAAATTTGATACTAAACATAATTTTTGAAAATATATTTATAGTCACCAAAAAATATTCTGCGAAGGACCATTCGGCGTAGTAAGCCGGGATCGCCGATCTACTCGGCGATCTACCCTTTGGTCAGTTCCATCACCTTTTTTCTTTAGCCTTCAGCATCCTCAAGTTCTATAACTTTGGGCGATTCAACACTACATCACGGAACCACTCGACGACACACCGACTACTCCTTTCTATCGCCAAATTGATTTTCACCTTTAGGGCTTGGTACACTAGAACTTTAGGTGGTCAAAAGGTCATTAGGCAACTCGCCAAAGGGACTCAGCGATCACTAGGCCTTCATTTCTTCATTCTTTCAGCTCACTTTGTTCCTTTTTACAAATTAGTGTACATGCTTTGTTTCCCAATCTAAACACCTAGAAATCAAGGATTTTACATCAGTTATTGGAACAAAATAAGCATTTGAGGACACTAAATCTATCCAAATAAAGCCATAAATGATTCTAAATTATGGACTCATCAGATACGTGTTCTCTCGTTTAGGAAAAGTTAAAAGTTGATTTCCTTGATTGATTCTTTCCCCTTGAGATGAGAGAGGCAAAGGTGCTTCAATTCATCAACCTTCATCAAGGAAGTATGAGTGTGAAGGAATATGCTTTGAAGTTCACACAACTATTTTAATATGCTCCTACTATAATTGCCGACCGTAGGAAAAGGATGAGAAAGTTTGTTTTAGGTATGTCCGAAATGGTGGTTAAGGAATGTTGTACCACCATGCTTGTTAATTATATGGATATCTCTCGATTCATGGTTTATGCTCAACAAATTGAAGAGGTGAAACTTCAGGAAAAGTCTAGGTAGAAAAAAAGGGATAAAATCGGTGATGGTAATTTCTCACATGCAATGTCTGATGGGCATGGTTGTTCTAGATTTCTACAAGGATTTTCCAGTCAAGGTTCCTCCAATAATCCTTCTAGGTTCAACAAGGAGAGGGTGTATAACTCTAAGCCTCAAGGAGGAAATGGTAGTGGGTCCTTATTTCCTACCTATGCTAAGTGTGGAAGGAAGCACGAGGGTAAGTCCCTAGCGGGTTCCAATTCTTGCTTTGGTTGTGGTAAGATGGACCTTAAGATAAGAGATTGTCCTTCAATTTTTAAGAATGACAGAGATAATCGCCAAAGGGCTCAACCTAGTCCTTCATCCGGTCAAAGTAGTTTGGGTCCAAATGCTCCAAGCAAAAAAGATTGTATGCACTCTAGAGTCATGGTGAACAAGAGGGTTCTCTCGATTTGGTTGTCAGTATGTTGAAAGTCTTTCAACTCGATGTTTATACTTTACTTTACCCAGTGCTACCTTGTCTTTTGTGACACCATATGTGGCTATGAGGTTCGTTGTTCTTCCGGATGTGTTGTTAGATCATTTTTCTGTCTCTACTTTTGTTGGTGATTCTATTGTGGCTAAGAGGATCTATAGAAAGTGTCATGTCTCTTTGTCCCCTAGATTTACTCTTGTTGATTTGGTAGAGATCGATATGTTAGTCTATGATGTTATCATTGGTATGGATTGGCTTCACTCATGTTATGTTTTTATTAATTGTAGAACTTGTGTAGTCAAGTTTCAGCTCCTGAATAAGCATGTCCTAGAGCTGAAACGGGAAATTCTATGGCTAAGGGTCAGTTTGTCTCTTATATTAAAGCTAGAAACATGATCGCTAAGGGTTGCATCTACGATTTAGTTAGGGTGAGGGATGTACATTCTAAAACGGCTACACTTGAGTCGATCCTTGTAGTTAATGAGTTTCTGGAAGTGTTTCCAGATGACTTACCCGGTATTCCACAAGAAGGGAAATAGACTTGGGTATTGACCTTCTCCTAGATACGCAACCTATCTCTACTCCTCCTTAGCGAATGGTTCCAAAACAGATAAGGAAGTTGAAGGAACAATTGGAAGATTTGTTTGATATGGGTTTCATCCGATCAAGCATCTCTCCATGGGGTGCTCCAGTTTTGTTTGATAGAAAGAAAGATAACCGGCTCACCATGTGTGTATCGACTACCGACAGTTGAACAAGGTTGCCGTTAAAAATAATTATTCTCTCCCAAGGATAGATGATTTGTTTGACCAACTTTAAGGAGTGAGTTACTTCTCTAAGATTGACCTTCAGTCGGGTTATCACCAATTGAGGGTGAAAGAAGATGACATTCTGAAGAAAGCTTTTCAAACTCGATATGGTCATTATGAATTTTTGGTAATGTCATTTTGTTTGACTAATGCTCCGGCGACATTTATAGATTTGATGAACAAACTGTTTAGACAATTATTTTACATGTTTGTGATTGTATTCATTGATGACATACTGAACAATTCAAAAAGTGAGGATGATCACATCAATCATTTGAGGATTGTGTTACAAATTCTTAAGGACCAACAACTCTTTGCAAAGTTTAGTAAGTGTTAGTTTTGACTAAAGTCTGTAGCTTTCCTTGGTCATATTGTTTCAAGTAAGGGTATTGAGGTAGATCGTAAGAAGACAGATGCGGTTAAGAGTTGACCTAGACCTCTATCCCCTCGTACATTAGAAGTTTCTTGGGTTTGGTTGGTTACTATAGAAGGTTTTTTGAGGGGTTTTCGTCTATTGCCTCTCCATTGACAGCATTGGCTCAAAAGAAGGCTAAGTTCTTATAGTCCTAATCATGTGAAAAGAGATTTCAGGAATTGAAAGATAGACTTACTTTCGCTCTAGTGTTGACTTTAACGGAAGGGACTGATAGTTTTGTTATTTATTGTGATGCCTCAAGAATTAGGCTAGGATGTGTGCTTATGTAAAATGGGAAAGTTATTGCCGATGCATCAAGGCAACTTAGGATTCATGAGAAGAATTATCCTACTCATGACCTTGAACTAGGGGTAGTTGTTTTTGCCTTAAAGATGTGAAGACACTATTTGTATGGTGTCCATGTAGATGTGTTTACCAACCACAAGAGTTTGCAATATGTGTTTAGTGGTGTGAGTTATTGAAATATTATGATATGAGTGTTCTCTGTCACCTCGATAAGGTGAATGTGGTGACAGATGCTCTTAGTCGGTTATCCGTGGAAAGTGTTGCTTACATTCAGGATGGTAAGAAGGAGTTAGTTCAAGACATTCATAGATTGGCCCGGTTGGGTCTTCAGTTAGTGGACTCTTCAAAGTGTGGTGTTATGGTTCAAAATCATCTTTTGTGGCGGATGTGAAAGCCAAGCAAGGTCCTAATCCAACTTTGGTTGAGTTAAAGGAAGTGGTGCTTAAGAAGTCTTTTGAGGCTTTCTCCCAAAAGGGGAGATGGGGTACTTAGATATCAAGGTCGTTTGTGTGTTCCTAATATTAATGACTTGAGGGAGCAGATCTTGTCAAAAGCCCATACTTCTCGATATTCCATTTAGACGGGAGCCACAAAGATGTACCGTTATTTGCAGGAGATTTATTAGTGGAATGGGATGAAGAAGGATGTTGCGAAATTTGTGGCTAAGTGTCCTAATTGTCAACAAGTGATAGTTGGGCATTCAAAATCGGGAGGGTTATCCCAAGACATTAGCATTCCTAATTGGAACTGGGAAGATTTGAATATAGACTTTGTTGTTTGTTTGCCTCGCACCCGACGACACCATGACTCGATTTGGGTTATAGCATATCGAATGAAAAAATCATTTCATTTTATTCCCATCAAGGTTTCTTGTTTGCCAGAATACTATACTAAGTTGTATTTGAGAGAAATGGTAAAGTTTCATGGAGTTCCTTTATCCATTATCTCTGATCGAGGACTCAATTCACTTCTCAGTTTTGGAAATCCTTCCAAGGGGGTCTTTGTACTCATGTTAAGCTTACTACAGCCTTTTATCCATAAACCAATGGGCAAGCGAATGTACCATCCAAACTTTTGAATGTAATTAGGATGACCATTTGCATCGATCGAGTTTGCATATAACAATAGTTATCACTCAAGTATTTACATGGCTCCAGTTGAGGCCTTGTATGGTAGAAAGTGTAGATCTCCTATAGGTTGGTTTGAGGTGGGTTAATTTACCCTAATAGTTCTCGAGCTGGTACATAAGGCTATGGAAAAAGTTTCACTTATTAGAGAGAGGTTGGAAACGGCTCAAAGTTGACAAAAGTCATATGTATACGTTAGAAGGAGAGATCTTGAGTTTGATTGTTAATGATTGGGTCTATTTGAAAATTTCACCCATAAAGGGTGTAATGAGGTTTGGCAAGCAAGGGAAGCTTAGTCCCCTATATGTAGGCCTATATTAGATTTTGAGTTCTTTTCTTTCATATTTGTCTAGAATCCCTTTTATAGACTTCTAAAAAGCTTAGTTCTTTTTCTTTCATGAGATGTCTAGAATCCCATTCGAGGACGAATATTCCAAGGGGGATATAATGTAACACCTCAAAATTTAGAAGTCTAGAAAAGGGAGTCAAATGGGAGGTCACCAGCCCATGATTGAGCCATGGCACCCTTCATGGAGCCCCAGACTGGCCGTGAAGGGCACCACGACTCGTGGTGATGCTCGTAGCTGCCTTCTAGTGTTTGGCCAAGAGGGTCTACCCACCCACAAGCCCATAGACGGCTCGTTATGAGCCTCACGACCAGTAGTGGTAGCCGTGAAAGGGAGGCATAACGCACCTCTAGGCTAGCCTCCTTCCGCGAGCCCTTAAACGACTCGTGAAGGGCTAGACCACCCGAGAAAGTGGGCGTGTGGAAAGGTAGGTCTTGCCTAGCCACTGGTCTAGGGACCACAAGTGCCCAGATGGCTCAGGACCCCTAGACAGCTCGTGAAGCCCTCCATCTGGGGGGCTCGCAGTAGAGTCAGTTGGGTCTTTTCCTAATTATTTTATCTTGATACTACGTCATTTTTTCCCTTACCTAGAACCCCTATATAAGTGATTTTAATCCCAAAATCAACTCATTCAAGTCATTCTCTCAAATTTACAAAAGAAGAAAAAGTCTTTCTCTAAAATATTTCTCTCTTTAGTAAAGATTGAAGAAGAAGGGTCCAACCTAGCGTCCCAAGTCAAGTCTCCAATTCCACTATTGAAGTTAAGAAATTGGCATTGAGGTGTGATAGTTTTCATCCATGGAAGCCTTTCCTTCATGGAGTTCCCAATTTCTCCACTTTGTAAAGTTAGAATTCCCCAATTGAGTTAGGGTTATCTTCTATGTTATGGGTTCCTTTAATTATTGATCTAATTGATTGAATTATGATCTCTTATGCATGAATTAAGTTAATCTCATGTTTTTATAATGATTCCCCATAGACACATGTAATTCCCATGTTTTCCAAGTTATGATTATATAATGTGTGTTTTTTTATTATGAAAGAGAAGTTAATAAAATCAAGCATGTTCTGATGAAATCTATGTAAATGTTTTAAGGATACTTTGAGATTGAAGTATCAATGATGTTGCTATTGTTGTGTTGTTGAAAGGATTTCTCATATACACATGTAAGCATGAACTATGAAAGGTTTTCTCACATGATAAGGATTCTTAGTGTTTAAAGGCTTTCTCACCTAAAATGAACCAATCCTAAGAAGCTATTCTAATGATGAGGCAAGATGCGATACCTATGCTCTCTCATAGAAAGACAAGAGGTGATTACCCATGGCATACGATGTAAGGACAAAAGGTGATTACCCATTTTCCTTTAAGAGCTAAGATGAATATGAATAAGAACTATTTCGTGGAAGTTAAGCTTAGAACCAAGTGGACAAATGGAAATTACATGTGTCTCATAAACTATGCGCTAAGATAAGATTTTCTAGATAGACATTTGCTAGTAGATCTACACAACCTAGAAGTTCATGGTCCTTACCGTGACAAGTAGGACCCCCTTTTCAGTGTGGGAGACACAGTAATTCCATAATGATAGCTCTCACGGTCTTATATGTTGGTTTAGGCTACTTCCCACAATCAAGATATAATGAACTAAGTTTACTTCAAGGAAGTATCTCATGCATGTTTAAGATGATAAGTATGTGCATTGATCATGTTTTGTGACTCATGTTTTCTAACCCTCTTATCTCATGTTTTAGCTTGGTCATTGCATTTCATGAAGGTATCTCTTTTAAGTATGTTTTCAAATGTTTTAAGGATAGCTATCATACTTGGTACATATTTTTGTACTAACACATACTTTTGCCTACATTTCCCTAAATATAGGGTCCGACAGTTAGGGTTCCCAGTTTCATGGCTAGAGTTCATTGACGAGATTTTGAGCTTGGGTGAGTCCTCATGCTTCAAGGAAGAACACTACTTGTTTTCAGTCTTTCATGATTTTTCAATTTTTTGAACGTGATGTACTGGCTAGGCCCAAATTCATTCCTATGTACTAGATTGCTAATGAGACAAAAGTTAGAATTTTTTCTTTGCTTATAAAACTTTGGTACATTGAAATTGTTTTATATATATTTTTGTCTATTCTTATATTATGAATGCTAACTGGCTTGTATGGGGCCTCTCAGGGTCCTATACGCAATGTTACACCTCGGGGCTACCTTGGGTCATGACATCGACCCTTCACAGATTTCTTCATCCAATGCTGAATATGATGTAATAAGAGTGGCCATGTGAGTTTCAAATTTCTAGACTCAAGCAAGGGGCAGCAAGATAAACCTAGAAGGATTAAAGGCATGTGGTTCTCGCAGCCTGGCCAGATGAAGTGAATGGGGGAGCCTACTCAACGGGCTCCGTAGTAGTGGAAGGGATAAGGTCCTCATCAACCTGCACAACATCAGCAGAAAGAGCATTTCCCAAAGGTGGTAAGTCCACTTGTATATGGCCACTGGGTTTGCAATATCTTTTTATCAAGCCCACATCAACTGTCTTGCTTGCCCCGATGAGCCTATCAAAATTCCACAATAGCATAGTACCCTCTCTACAAAGGTGAAAAATGAGACAGGGAAAAGGCATAGTGGTAGTCCTCCAGAAGGCCCTCTCATGTATCTCCGCTATAATAATCTAGGAGAAGTCAATATCAAGCCCCGACATCAATGATACAAGCATAACCGTATGATCCCAAGTCACAACATTGTCTACATGTGTGGGAGATAATTTGGCTCGTACGATAGACCACCAGGACTTAGCCACAAATCTCAGAGTCGCCTCCCGGATAAGCTGTGTCATGTCATGAACCCATTCAGTGCTCTCCCCTTCCTTAGAAATATGGTGAGCCATCCATCATAGAAATATCTCTCGCTGCTCGGGTCTTGTAAAAAAATCCCTGCTCTGCAATACCCCTATCTGATAGTTGTCCTCTATTTTTATTAATTGATTGAGCATGTGTGGTCATAAATAAAGTGGTAGATGGTGTCTATGATAGGTCAATGGGGATACCCCGCACAAAAGTAGTCAGCAATAGGACTTAGCCAATGGTGTAGATAATGGTGGCATAATACTCTCCACAGTAGTAGCATAGAAAGTGTATAACTCCCTAGCCATCTATGAGCTATTCCTGCCTGGATTCTCTATCATCCACTCACATTTGTGCCGCTTGAATAGCTCATAAATCTCTGGCACTATCTAGAGGGTCCTTGTAAGCACCCGTCGCTCTTCAGTAATGGTCTAGGAAATATTCTGATGCTCATTAATATCTTTCCCATCTTCGTATAGTTGGTACATCCCATAGACGTACCACTTGTTCGGCTTTGTGGACAAACATACTAGCTCAACTCCCCCACCAAGAGGGTCATGTGCCTTACCAATACTAGTAGCATCAGAAGCTAAGGTGGAAATTGAATTAGAGCTGGAGCTAAACTGCGAATCCCTATTCTCAGCATTCAAAGGTTAGGCCCCTTCCTCAGATAGAGGGCATCATCATGACCAGGGGAATTCTCTTGATCTGACACCACGACCTATCTAGACTGGTTCCTCGTAGTCCTAGGTGTCATGGGGCAGCCTCTAGTATGATCAGGTTCATACTCTGATTCATTGGACTTCTCAATCATTTGGCATAAGGGTGCCACAGACTTGGACTTCCCTGCCTTTTGAAGGTATTCACTTTCTTTGGCGTCATTTCACCTGTGAGAGATTTTTTAGTATTCAAAGTACTCAAAACAAACCAAAAAAATTAAGTAAACCAAATTTAGAACTTGATAAAAATTTGGACAGTGTCTGTTTTTGGGACCTACCGGTCGTCAAGTGAATGATGGACCGTAAGTGCTCTCCATAAATCTGGAAGTCACAGTTTTGGTCCCACAAGTTTGAACAATGACTCACCATAACGGTTTGTCGATCGAATGATAGATTGTAACCTAAACCAAGGTTCACAACTTAGGCTATTGGATTGTGTGGCTAATCAATGGAACCATACCTAAGGTCCATAGGTTGCCCCACGACCCGTAGGTCATGGTCGTCGACCAATACTAGTTTCAGATCAACATTCACATATTACATAAACTTCACAATAACATTATTTCAACTACAAAACACTTCTAGAACATGCATTTCAACATATTTTCATGTTATTTAATCATCCCTACAGTTCCAATCATGCAATTCATACATACGATGATTTTTACATTGAAACCCTAAGTTAAGAACACAACAAGAATGTAACAATCACATGCTTTCGTCAAAATAATTAACAAAACTTACTAAACCATCGTTCCAAGGGTATTTTAGAACTATTTATGTTGAACTGAACAAGCAATTGATACCCAAGGTCAAGTAGCAACTTTGAATTCAACTACAAAATTGAATAGTTCAAGATAGAAATCAATATTTTTCAAAGAAATACAACGTTGTGTGAGTGTGTTTCTTAAACCTTTGACACCAAATTAACATGAAAACCAAACCCGCAACTTTTCCTTTAGTAGACAATGATTTGGGGAAGAAAAAAATCAGAAATAGGAAGAAAATATGGGGGAGGAAGTGAAGGGAATAAATATATGTGATTTGGGGGGATTGAAAGGTTGGGAATGTGTAGGATAAGTTATTTGAAGGGTTGTAACGATTGGGTAAAAAGAGGAAAATGGATGATGCTCAAAAAATGAAGGGTTTTGATTTCTTTTGGTAGTAGGTTGGGTCGTCTGTATTACCAATCTTGGACCGATGAAACCCCATCGATGGTCCGTAGTTAAAACTATGGCTCGTGGATGGGCTTCGTGGTTCCCCTTAAATTTAGTGGAATTTCAAAATACATACTTGGGAACTGCGAATGCTATCTACTATGGGAATGGTAGACCCTTGCACCTATAATTTCTAAAGATTCTTCTTTGCTTTCCTGCACACATATAAAATATTAGGTTTTTCTTTTTACATTTTCTTGAGACTTTTTAGACACAAACCCTATATTACCCTAATCTAGGCAATAATAAGACTCAATAAAACATAAAATTCAATAGAAAATCCTAACAAGTCCTTAAAATCACTAAAAACTCCTAAAATTGGATAGATTTTACTTCTTGTTTGCCTCCCAAGTAGCTTGATTTAATGTCGCGGCACTACATATATCCCTTGATTACACAGACTTCACCAAGATCCCATTCTTCTATCACCACTTTGACTTCCACAGATTTCCCCAAGTAGATTTTGATCCTTTGACCATTCACCTTAAACCTCATTCCTTCCTCATTCTCAAGTTCAACCATTCTATGTGAAAATAATTCTACCACTTTGAATGTCCCATTCCACTTGGACTTGAGCTTCTTAGAAAACAAGTGCAACCTTGAATTGAATAACAACACCAATTCACTAGGAACAAACTCACGTTTTCAATATTTTGATCATGGTACCTCTTCATCATTTCCTTATACAAGGCTAAACTTTCATATGCTTTTAGGCGAAACTCATCAAGCTCATTCATTCCATTCAATCTTTGACGTGATGTGGCATCCTAATCCAAATTCAACTTCTTAAGTGCCCACATAGCTTTGTGCTCTAACTCTACAAGCAAATGACAAGACTTTCGAAACAAAAGTTGGTAGGGGTACATACCTATGAGAGTCTTGAATGTAGTACAATAGGCCCATAGAGCATCATCAAGCCTTCTTAACCAATTAGTTATGTTCACATTCATAATCTTTGCAAGGATCTGCTTAATCTCTTAATTCGAGACTTTAACTTGCCCACTAGACTGCATATGATAATGAGTTTCTACAATGTGATGAAGACCACACTTCTCAAGCAACGCCTTGAATAACCTTTTACAAAAGTGAGAACCTCTATCGCTAATAATCACACAAGGTGTACCAAACCTTAAGAAGATACTCTTTTTCAAAAATGTGGTGACACTCTTCCCTTCATTGTTTGAAAGTGCAACAGCTTCCACCCATTTAGATACATAATCAACCACTACAAGTATGTACCTCATTGTATTCAAGCTCACGACCGGTCCCATGAAATCAAGACCTCAAACATCAAACAACTCAATCACCAGTAAAGGATTCATTGGGAGTTCTTGCTTCCGTGAAATACCTCCTTCTCTTTGGAAGCGATCAAAAGACTTGGCAAAAATCATGAGCAACTTGGTGAATAGTAGGCAATCATACCCATACTACAACACCTTATAAGCTATCCGGATAACACTATGATGGATGAGTCCGAGATTTCGGCTCATTTAGGGCTTAATATTCAAAGTGTTAGTGTCCTTAATGCCTATTTTATGCTCTAAACTAATGTTAAAATGCTAATTTGCAGTAATGAAGGCAAAAGAGCAAGGCAAGGGAATTACGAGGCAAAAAAGAGTGAAAAAAGCTAAAATCTTGAAGAAATGAAAGGCAGGTACTCGCCAAAGCCACTCAGCAAGTCATCGAGTGGCTCTTCACCTCAAAAAAAGTTCCAGCATGCCAGCCCATGGACAAGTCCAACTTGGCAAGAAAATTGATGGTTCGGCAATGCGTCGAATAGGTCAGCGATGTCAACTTTGATCGCCAAAAGTTAGAGAAGAGAAGTGGTGAAAAGCCAAGCCAAGAAGGTGATGAAAAGGAGAACTCGGTGCATCACCGGCCTGGTCGATGAAGATCGACTTATTTCATCGAGTGACTCCAAAGCTGAAATTCTGGGAATGTATAAATACAATTTTCAAAAGAAGAAAAAGCGAGTTCTGGAGCTTTTAAGAGTTCCCACATTGTCCTGTTCTGGATTGTTGATCCCTAACATTCTAAACATTGTTCTTATACTTTTTGAGTAGATATTCAGGGTTTATTTTATTGGAGTTCAATTTGAACATTTTGAAGACTTGTGGATTGTTGCCCAAGATGATGGAAAACATAGTTGGTAACGATTTCTTGCTCTTTACTATGTGTGGCTAAAAACCCTCCATTCTTGGGGGTGTGATTATGTGATTGAATGTTTTAATTAGCTTGTGGGTGTTAGTAGTTACTGATTTTGTTGTTGATTTGAAGTCGGTTCAATTAACAGTTGAGTTTTAATTGATGAATTGTAGTTGCAAATACAGTTCTAGTTTAGCATTCTAAGTTTGCTTGAAAAAGAAGTTTTAGAATCAAAACTGTTGGTTGATGATTGTAGTGATCGGGTTATTATAGACTTAGCTTGATAAAGTGGGTCCAAATTCATTCCTACTAATCTAGCTTGAAACAGTAGATTAATTAAGGTATTGGGCTGCTTACATGTGTTGTGCTTGTCAAGGTTCGAGAGAACTCGCTTGATTCAGGATAGCTGATTGAGAAATAGTTGTTACACCTAAGGCCTAGCCTACCCACTGAAGTTTAACAACTTTTAATAAATAATAATCACCCATTAGGAGAAATTGGCATTCCATTTATCACACTCCCAAGGGGCCCTCTCTACTTGTTTACTCCCAGATATTGGTAGTTGTTAATTGTTCACTCAAATCCCCCCGTTTGACATTAATTGTTAACCCTTGTCTTATACATTATTTGTTGCGATAATGTCTACTTCTACAAATGATTAGAACACCATTTTACTTCGTAATCGAATTTTGTACTTTATCGCTCCATGTGCGATCGACCCCAACTCTTAGTTGGATTTATACTTGTTAGTGGCCGCCTGCACTTAGAATTGGATGAAGTGTAGTTGAGTGTTACCGAAAATGGCCCCGCTACCGGGGAGTGGTGTTTAGAATTCTTTTAGTGAAGTTTAGTTGTGAACTAATCTTATTGTAGTTGAATTAACTCATTTTTGTTTTTTGTTAGTTGCTCTTAAACAGGTGAAGAGATGAGTGTTAATGGGAGAAATTCTAGCCAACTTGGGCACAGTGATCAATAATTTGCACGATGTCGTTAAAGATCAGTTGGGAAATGCGAGTGCTATTCGATTGCCTCTACCTATTAGCAATGTGGTGTTTCATGTGACTAGCACTATGTTGCAGCTGTTACAAATGAAGGGTCTCTTTCAAGAACATCACTCAGGAATCGGTCAGAATTTTTTTGTTTCCTTTTTCTCTAATGGGGAAGGCAACAAAGTGCTTGACTGATTTACCAAGGGATTCAATTACTTCTTGCGAGGAGCTCACGGATGCGTTTTTGTAAGACCTCAAAAACTAGTAGGCCAAAATAAAGCTTTAGGTAAGGGTTATAGTAGTATATATGGCTTCCCGTACTTAAAATGAATGGTTGAGGGTTAGAACATGAACGTACAACTCCACAAGGACCAACATAGGGTCCTTGAGGAGGACATTAGCAAATTGCCCAAGAGAGGCTGCCCAAGGCAGTGCACCCATGGAGGGACTCACGCCCTGTAAGGGCGTCCATGCCTCGTGGGTGGTTTTGTAGGTCAAGACCCCAAAGACACTACCTCTGACCACCACCAACGATTGACCAGCACGGCCCGTAGGCGTGGTCTCGTGCGTAAGGCAACATGTGACTTTTAAATTGTTAAGTTGGGTACTGATGAGTCCACAAATTGGACTCATTTAGGGCTATGTTTTGATAGAATTCATGTCCTCAAATGCATATTTTGTCTCAATATATGATGAAAACCCTTAAGTTTCAACTATTTTGAGTTTGAGGGAAAGCATGGACACTACTTAGAAGGAACAAAAGTAGCTAAAAGAACAAAGAAATAAAGATCTGAGAATCGCCGAACCCATTTGGTGAGTCCCCAAAAGCTCTTATCCTCACCTTTTGTTCCAGTGTGTTGAGCCCTAAAGGAAAGGCTCAAATCAGCGGTGAAAACGAGCAGTCGGCGTGTCACCAAGCAGTTCCACAAAGTATTACTATGTCGCCCAATGAGCCAAAACACGATGATATTGTAGGCTAACGTAAGACGGTGATGAACTAGACCAAAGGGCGGATCCCCGAGTTGAACGGCGATCCCGACTAACTTCGCCGAATTTTCGACATAGACTTTTGAGTTCTAAGTTTGTAGAGGGTTTTGAAAAACTTGAAGATTCAAAGGGTTTCAACTCTAAGAAATTGGACTTGGGTTTTGTGGATTCTTTACTCTTAGCTTGTTTTAAGACTTAAATCTTCATACCCATTTGAATGCAAACTTATTTTGGTATAAATTTCTATCTCTTTTACATGCCTAATAAAACCTCAATTCTTGGGGTTTGATTTTGTGAATATGGGTTAGATTATCTGTTGGGTCTTGCTTGTTGATGATTTATTTGTTGTTTAGATGTGATTTTGTTGAGTAGTTTTGGTGGAACTTAATGAAATTGTAGTTCCAAATACAATTTAACCTTTGTGTTTTTGGCTTGCGAGAGAGAGAGGTGGTAAAACTAAGACTACTATATTAATGGTCGGTGGGATTGGGTCAACATGAGGTTCAGTATGAGAGAGTGAACCCTAGTTCTTCTCCCACACACTCAGCTCATGAGAGTGAGTGTGCTAAGGCGGAGGTTGTTCTTCATGCGGCAAGTGGGTGTCCGAGAGGACCCCATTTGATTCGAGGTAAGTTGCTCGACAGAGAATTTACCCCCACTATAGTCAAGCCTAGTCACAAATATTCAATAAATTTATTATCAAAAACATGTACACAATAGTTTAATGTTTCCCGTATTCCTATCACATCCCAAGAACCCCATCTCCTTGATTAGTACTCTTTGCATTTTTTCTGTTTCTGTAACACATGTGACAAACCCCCATTGATAATTGACGCTTGTGTCACCCCTTAGATTTAACATGTTTGTATTCGAAAATGTTTTTACCTATGACTAATTAGAACTAAATTTTATTTTTCTATTAATTCGCAAACCCACTCTCTTGGGACTCGACCCCAACCCTTGGTTGGGCTACTTTACTATTTTACGATCGTAGACACTTGCATTGGAAGTTGTGTCTTGATTATGCAAACATCAAAATGGTGCCGCTGTCGAGGAGTGGTGTTACGTTAAAATTTTTGGTTAAGATGAATTTTGCTTTTGATAGTCGTAGTTTACTAACTTAATTTTTAGTTTTGTTTTGCTTTGAAGTTGTTGATATAGGCACATACCTTGAGCATGGCTGAGGGAAAAGGTAGCAACTCGGCTGAGACGAGTCAAGAAGTCGAGAGGGACTTCAACTTAACCGCAGTAGTAACTCAGCTGAATGTGTTGGCCACCAAAATATTAGAGGTGGAAAACCAGTGCAAGAGCCAAGGGAGGTACAAGAGCCAAGCGGAAATAGTCTAAAGACAGGGAGAACAATCGTCTCACAGGCACACTCTAAATCATTCTCCAAAAGATCACCGAACAAGATCGAATATTTGAAGAGATAAAGGAGAATATTGAAGTGTTGAATCAAATGATCGGCTCCCATTCTAGATCAAACCAGCTAATCAGGACACTCATGAGTTATGCAGTGCCTCCTCTTCACTCAAATGAACTGTTGGGGTTACCTAGTAACACTAGGACAAATCCCACTAATGGAGAATGAGTAAGAACTCGCGTCATGCCACGACATTAACTAAGGCACTTCTTAGGAGGCAACCCAAGATTTTAAATGCTTTTGTATGCTTTTATAAATAATTGTATGTTAGTGGTGCAAGTTTAAATGCTGAAAGTGTTTGGAAAATGCATATTGGCAAGTAAAGGTCAGTTGGCGAATTGCCAAAATAGTCAGCATCCCCGATGAAGACCGCCATTTGGACCCTCACTTTAATTGAAGGTCTTGTAAAACTCGGTGAGCCCAGTGACCACTCGGCGTATTGCCGAGTAGATCGGCGAGTGCCACTAATGCCACTGAATAGACGCAAACTAGACTGTTTATCATGGCCAAAAGACTTAGAATTTGAAATCCTTTACCTTCCCTCGCTTTTAAACTTCATAAATTCATACCAAGGTATTATCTTCAATAATTTTATATTCCATTAGTATTTTAGTTGTTGATAGGTGCTCGAAACTAGGATTTCTTTGCCATCTAACATTTCAATCGCGTTTTAATTGGCATATAAGGTTGGTTTTCAAAACTCGAATTTACATTCAAGAATTTTGTACTCATTTGCAATGATCTATTGTGTTGTTGTGTGCTGGGCCTCTCTGATAGAATTAGAATGCTTAAATGCCAATTTTAATTTGAAAATCTTGCCCGTATTTTTTTGATCATCAAATGCCCGTAATTTTTGTGTTTTTAGTTGAATGAAATTGTATTGGATTGTAGTTGCGTGTTGTTTAGATTGATTGGGTGAACTCTGAGTAGCCCATGTTTGTGCAAAATGATGAAAATTACTCAATGATAGAGCGAGTAACACCACTTTTAAGAGCAAATATAATCAAATCGCCAAATTTGGCAGAGTCGAGAAAAATTTGAGTTTCCCAGGGTATTGGGTAATACGGGTCTTGTTTGAATTACATTAGTGCATGATTTGATTTTGTTCTCGGGGGTTACAGGGTTGAATTTGAGAAGGTAGGTTGGAAATAGGCACGTTGGGCTATTTGGCGAGCTGGGTCGAGCTCGCCGAACTACTTGGCAGTTCGCCTAATGACCCTATCTCGCTTTAAAATTCAAGCTTTATGGGTTGTTTGAGCCTGTAACTTTCGGCGAGAAGCCTTTGGTAGCCAAAAGCACTCGATAACTCATCAAAGGTACTCTTGATCGCCCTTTGTATGCTCTCCTAAACTTCTGTTGAACTGTAACTTTCGGCGGACAAACCCATGATCGCCGACAGTAGTCAGCGATTTGCCGCAAGGTCCTTCCCATCACCTAATTGCTATAATTTTTAAGTCAATCCCTTGGGCGAGCCAGACTTATCTCACCAAAAAGGTTTGGCGACTCGCTGAATGGATTGGCGAGCCTGTCTATAATAGATTTTCTCTGTTTATATTTAAATTTTCTCTTAATTTGTCCCAATCTCTTGCAGATATGGCACATACAAATCTAACCACGCAACCTCAGAAGAAAGTACAGGGGATAACCATAAACGACGGGGAGTCAAATCCTCCAAAGAAGAGAGGAGAAGAACTCCCACCGGGAGATAAAGGAAAAAGGAAGAAGCATATAGATAGAAAAGGAGTAGATATTGAAACCGAGGCCAATTTTTCAAAACCAGAAGATGAGCACCCTCTGATAAATTGAAGTGATGAACTTCGGGCCAGATCTCAGTCCACATCCACCAATATTCCCAACTGCCACTTCACCAACAACGGACTCTGTGCCAACACAGACACTTCAAGTAGCCCCTGCACTCCCTATCGTTCCTCCTCCTAGACTACTGAACAGACTTAAACGTGAGGGAGTAAGGTTCATCCTAGAGGAGAAGCTATTCTCTACAAAGGGCCTGGAAGGCAAGCATCTCGATGTGATTAACATCTTCCGATACCATAAGTTAGAGAAGTTCACACGGCCCCGAGGCCCTTACATTCCTTCTTGGATTCGGGAATTTTACACAGCTTATGGGGAGTTGTTGTCCAAGAACAAGAAGAAGGCAACGAGTTTAGATCGATAAAGTCGGTCATAGTCACAGGCAAGGAAGTTGAGTGCCACAGCGAGTATATTAACACTATATTAGGTAGACCGATGCACTCTGCACCTCCCTACGAAGGGTTGCCTATTGTTCAATCCCTGAATGACCCGAAGGGTTGGCTGGCTCCTCTGATTTCTGACACCACCCCGAGGTGGATGGATGCAGTGACACCTATTGAGAGAAGGGACTCGAACATCGCTGCCAGGTTCGGGTTTGGTTTCATCAGCAGCACCATCATGCCATCACAGAATAAGTCCATTTTGGACCATCCTAAGGCAGCTTGCCTCGGTTCTATCATGTCTAGGAGGTGCATCGATTTGGGGCCACTGATTTCATAAGAGAAAGCTATGAGGGCCAGGGGGTCATTTCGAAATTAATTTGTTATGATTGGAAATTGTGTCTTGATTACGCAAAAATCAAGTACTAGGGGTCATTCTGAAATTAATTTGTTATTAAGTGGTGTCGTATTATCAGAGTTTAGGCCACCTATATAAAGGCTTTAGACCTTTAATTAAGTCATCCTAATCATTATTTCTAAATCCCCAAAAGAAACCCAATTCCCTCTCAGAAATCCCCTGTCTAGAAAAAGAAAAAGAAGAAGAAGGAGGAGGGGGAGGAGGAGGAGGAGGAGGAGGAGGAGCAGGAGTAGGAACAGCAGGAGGAGGAGGAGGAGGAGGAGGAGGACGTCAAGCTAGGTCAAGACTCCATTGTTTCAAGCTTTCTAGTCTTTGTAATCAAGGTATGATGGCTTATTCATTCATGCATCCCTTTCATTCATAAAGCCCTCATGTTTCCCCCAATTGTGAAGATGAATCCCCAATTCCAGTTAGGGTTCCTTCTTATTGTGTTGATCCAATTGAGTGGATAATGGTTTTTTATTGTTGGTTATGATGTAGTTACATTTTTTAGTATGATTATACATGTATTCTTGATTATCCTAAGATTTTATGGTGAAATTGGCATAGTTTGACTTTATGCCATGAAAGGGGAAATTGAGGGCTTAGATTTGACATTTTAAGATTGATGAATTACTTTATGAATTGCTTGAGATTAGAGAACCTAGATATGAATTTACTAAAATCAAAGCTTGTAGACATGAATTGATTATATTAGGGCTTATTTGATTGATCATGATTAGTAGTGTTGAAGATTGAGTTTATATGATGATATATGACTAGAATTACTTAAGAAAGAAGCATGTGGTTAGATAGTCTTGAGAATTAAGCACATATGATGATCATGTCAAGTATTGCTTGAGAGTGAGTCTTTTCATATGAATGTGATTTCTAGGGCCTTGAGGGTAAAAGCAAATATGTGAATTACTAATGTTAAGGCTTTAATAGTTAAGCTTATATGATGATGGTAGACTATTAGATAGAATTGTTGTGGAAGGAATTTATCCACCTAATCTACCTCATGAATGTTTGAATGCATAAAGTGATATAATCTCATGAGTTAGGATGATATCCATGTCTAGTGCTTGAACCCTAGGGTGATGCTTGAAAGTGAGTTTTGAACCTCAAGGAGGTGAAGAATGAGATTATGCTTGTAGTAATTGAATTACTTGAATTATAATTATATCCATGTCTAATGTAGTCATTCTAGATGTGTTGATCTGATATGAGCCTGACCTTGAAAGGGAAATATATGATATTATGCATGTTTTATGAAGGTTATGTACATGTTTTAAGAACACTTTGAGGGTAAAGTGAATATGCTCATGAACTAATTGTTGTGTTATTAAAAGGTTATCCTCATATACACACCTAGGTATGAATGTGATATTATATGAGTAGATTTCTCACAATATGATGATTCTAAGGTTGGAAGACTAGTCTCACCTAATGAATCTATATGAAGACATGGACGGTGAAAGGTTATTCTGACACATGGTCTAATGAGCTATAGTATGAGTTATGTTGGATTGAGTGTCAAGACATTCTTCCATAAATATGAACTTAAGTAAATACTTAATATGAACTCAAATGGGACTTATTCTTAGCACCGAGTGGATATTGATATGAGATGGAAGCCCTCAAGTTAATAGAGGATGGGTATCTAGTAGTAATCTCTTGAGATGGGAGCTCTCAAGTTAGTAAAGACCGGGTTCACAGGATCAATTTCATTGGATGGAAGATCTCATGATAATAGTGGTCGGGTTTCTAGAAGCAATCCTCATATCCCATAAATTACGTTCCCTTGTAGGTTACTTAGCTATTGGATCCACCTAAGCTAAGAGTATGGTTCTACCTTAGGCAAGTAGGACAACCCTTTTTCAGTGTGGGGTAGACACTGAATTTCATGTTAAACTCACATGGTCTATGTCGGTTAAGGCTAAATTCCCATAATAAGAATATGAATTATGAACTATGGCTACTCAAGAAGCTTTACTTAGTTTGGGTGAGAGTATGGGATCTTATTCATGCATTGCACAAGTATGCTTTGAGGGTATTCATGGTATATTCCTTTTATATTATGATGATCTATATGTTGAATATGCTCCTGGCTTATGCTTATCATGTATGCTTAGTTTGGATTGTAGCTTGAAAGGCCTTTCCAATGCATGTGTGACTAAATGTGAGTGTTCCCTTGTCTACGAAAAATAAGCTAAGGATGAGATCAAAAGATGATAAATATAAATGAGGACCTAAATTCACTTGCTTAGCATGGATGGGATTATGGGGTCTTATCCATGCATTGCACAAGCTTTCCTTCAGGTGGCTTATGAAGTGTTTCTCTTATGTTATGCTAAACTAGATGCATTGATTATGCTTATGACTATGGTGTTATCTCTTATGCTTACAGCCTATGTCTTGATGATGTCTCTTATGCTTATAATTTATGTCTCATGAAGTATCTCTTATTATCATGGTATATGTCTTATGTTGACTAATGTATCGTATAAGCTTATGTTGATGGTTTATGCCAACCATCATATTTAGCACATTATTGTACTAACACATATTTTTGCATACATTCTTATCAAATGTAGGGTTCAGCGATATTGACTTCCATCCTTGTGGCTAGGTTCATAGTAGATCAAGAAGAGAAACTTTGGTGAGTCCTCATAGCATCGAGGACTTGGTCACTTTATTTTATGACTAGTACTGTTGTATGGGCTGTGTCCCAAACACTTTTCAAAGTATTAGATGGTTTGAGACAAGTGTAATAGACTTCTGCTTCATTTTATGAGACTTCGATTGTATTGAAAAATATTTTTAGTTTTCATACTTTTCTATTATCTTATGTTATGATATGCTAAGTGGCTTACATTGAGTCCTTCAGGGTTCTATGTGACATGTTACATCTAGGGTGTACCCCTGGGTCATGACAGTTTTATGTAAGGTTTTTCCCTCCCTCGAAGATGGTAACATAGAGGGACAATATGTAGAACTTTAAGCTAGTGGATGGCGAATCTATTCATGAGACATGGTTGAGGTTTCAGAAGTAGCTGGTCCAATGTCCAACTCATGGACTCCCGAACTATAACAACCCTTCCGAAATAACATAAGCCAATAGCTCACGAGATGTTTATGCATATATTGTCCTCACACTAGTAAAAATGATATAAAAACCTGAGTACCCAAACTAAGTGGTTCATGCTTCATACAATCATTCAAAACTAGTAGTAAATTTAATATATTACAAGACTTGGGCTTACACACATCTAGCCATACTTATATTACAAACCATGGTGACATGTTCAGATTAGCTGGTAAAATTTCATGTAAATATACAACACATAGATCATGCATAAATTCCAAAGTTTATACAAATATAAATGCCTATATGCAAATGTGATCTTCCTTAAGGTTCTCAAAATTTCCAATCTCTAATGGCCAGCTTCATGCTTCCTCTCGATCATTCCCTATGATAGAAACAACTATCACTAAGCATATAGCTTAGTGGTGTAAAAACTATAGGTTCGGAGCCCTCAAAATTTACCAAGCTACCCTTCTCAACTCATGAGCAGCACAATTGGAACATAATAATTAAACCAAGCAATAATATATAAAAAGTATCAAATTCGATATTTAAAGATCCAAATGTCAAGAACACTCATAGCACCATTTTCCAAGAGATTCAATAACAAGGATCACCCAATATATACATCATGTCATCACACCAAGCACAAGCAGCTATCAAGAAGGGCCGACGCCCTGTATCAAGAAGGGTCAAAGCCCAATAATCAAGAGAACCAAGAACCATATTAAAAATGGCTTTCTAGTTCATACATAAAATGGACAACTTCCGTTCTTAAGATTGACTAAAAATCCAGAGTTAAGATGGCAAATGATCCAAATCAAGAGGCATTCCAATAGTGACAAAGTCACAGCCACAGGAAGGACAAAGTCCCAACAAGAGTGCCAAGTGATTAAAAAATCCATACAAATGGGCGAGTTACACAAGCGTCTTTAAAGTCTTAAAGGATACCAACATGACAATTACGACTAATCTCCCAAAACAGTGATTCTGGCCAGCCCAGTGCCGCATGTTGCAACATAGATTTGAAAAGGAAAACAGCAAAACTAGACTTTATAACCTCCATGAAAGATATAGGTACATCTCTTAAGGTTGAAAACAAACAAGAATCACCACCAAATATATTTTGTACAAAAAGATATCATCCATACACTAACAGTTGTTCATATAGGATTTTGAAATCCGAAATCCAGACAAAACTTGTCCTATGTTACGTCCCATATTTCGAATCCATAATAGCTAAATTAGAGTTTCACATAAACATAAGAGTCGTAGGTATATGAATTAGCTTTTGAAATCATATTTATTCACCCAAAAAGGAGTTCTATAGAATGATATATTCTACAAGTAATACAGACTACTCAGCTACACAACAGATTTCAACTACTTACCAAAGAGCAGTGTGTGTCTCAAATTCCAGCCAAAAGGACCAAGTTTTTCTTTTGTGATTTTGATGAACAAATGGTTAACTAAGGTTATAAGGGTCTAAGATTCTTAGACTTGAAGGAACCAAAATTCACTAGAGAAGGTGTCAAAATATAGTCTAAAGAGTGGTGTTTATCACAATGCACAGTTGTCCCTCAAGGGCTGCCAAAAACAGTTTTGTGTGCTGCCCAAAATGCATACATATACATTTATATATATACATATATATATATATATATATCCTTCACCTCCTTTTCAAATTATACATAATTATAATTAAACTATTATGTAAATACCCCAATACATTCCCATAAATTACGATATAATTTATGTTAAGCAAGCTAGCAACTATCAAAAAATTTCAAGTTCCCAAAATGAGAGTAAAACATATTGTAGTAATTAAGCAACGGTAAATTGACATGCGACCCTTGTTAGCATTTAGGGGTGTTACAACTCTCTCCCCCTTAAAGAAATGTTTTCTTGGAATTTACCTTACATTAGTCCCGAAACAAGTGCAGATACTGGGTCCTCATGTCTTCTTCTCTTTCCTAGGTAGCTTCTTTTCTCGAATGGTTCCTCCAAACTACCTTTACTAAGTGGATTTCCTTGTTTCTAAGTTGCTTCACTTCCTAAGCTTGAATTAAAATAGGTTCTTCATTATATGTCAAGTCCGGATTAACCTCAATTGATTCAACTAGAAGAACATGAGATGGATCAGAATGATATCTTCTGAGCATAGAAACATGGCAGACGTTGTGGGTCTTGTCTAACTCAGGTGGCAAAGCCAATTTATATGCAACCGGTCCAACCCTTTCAAGTATCTCATAAGGTCCAATAAATTAGGGACTAAGTTTTCTCTTTTTGCCAAATCTCATAATCTTTTTCCATGGAGACACCTTTAAAAATACTTTATCTCCCACTTGATATTCAATGTCACACCTTTTAAGATCAGCGTACGACTTTTGTCTATCCGAAGAAATCTTTAGATGATCCTTGATAATTTTTACCTTGTCCTCTGTTTGTTGCACAATTTCAAGACCTATGAGTTTTGTGTCACCAACTTCACTCCAACAAAGAGGGGTCCGACATTTCCTTCCATACAAGGCTTCATAGGGAGGCATTCCAATACTTGATTGGTAACTGTTATTGTAAAAAACTTCTATCAAAGCTAAGTGCTTGTCCCAACTACCCTCAAAATCCATAATGCAAGCTCGAAGCATATCCTCTAAAATTTGTATCACTCTTTCCGACTGGCCGTCTGTTTGAGGATGGAACGAAGTGCTAAATTTCAGCTTAGTACCCAAAGCTTCTTGCAAGCTACCCCAAAATGTAGATGTAAACCATGGGTCTCGGTCAGATACAATAGACATAGGGATCCCATGTAGTATTACGATCTCATTAATGTACAATTTGGCTAATCGCTCAATGGATTAATCCATCCTGATTGCTAAGAAGTGTGCACTCTTGGTTAACCTGTCCACAATCACCCATATTGCA
The DNA here is from genome assembly GCA_035578085.1 of Solanum pinnatisectum. Taxonomy (NCBI): domain Eukaryota; kingdom Viridiplantae; phylum Streptophyta; class Magnoliopsida; order Solanales; family Solanaceae; genus Solanum; species Solanum pinnatisectum. Next base: position 24,205,736 of record CM069076.1, read on the forward strand.
TCATGATTTCTTTAGGAGTGAGAAAGTCCAGAAACAAAGTCCATAGTTATTCTCTCCCATTTCCATTCCGTCATCGACAAGGGCTGTAGTGAACTAATTGGGACCTGATGTTCTACCTTTACTTGTTGACAAACCAAATATTTAGAAATGAACTCCGCAATGTCTCTCTTCATAGCATTCCACCAATAATTTTCTTTGATGGTCTGGTACATCTTTCTACCCCCATGATGCATTGCATATGGTGAGGTATGTGCTTCACTCAGTATCTCTCCCCACAATTTGTCATCATTAGGGATATATAGTCTTTCTTGATAGAATAAGACACCATCCTCTGTTAATGTAAAATCAAGTTTTCCCCCTTTTGAACTTCTCGGTCACTTTTACACGTTTCTCATCTAACTTTTGTGCTTCTTTCACCTGTTCAAGTAATATTGGCTTTACTTGCAAATTAGCAATAACTGAACCATTTGAATCAAGTGTGAAACAAGCATTCATGGCTCTTAACTCAAAGAGCAAGGGCAAAGGACTCAAAGAAATAATGGCGAAGGATTTTCAATTTAAGGCATCTGCAACCACATTAGCTTTACCTGGATGATAATCAATCGTGCAGTCATAATCCTTGATGAGTCCAAGCCATCTACATTGTCGAAGGTTTAACTCCTTCTGAGTACCCAAGTACTTTAAGTTCTTATGATCAGTGAATATAGGACATTTCTCTCCATACAAATAATGCTGCCATATTGTTAAACCAAACACTACAGCAGCAAGTTCAATTCATGCGGCTTTAATTTTCGAGAGGCATAAGCAATAACCTTCCCTTGTTGCATTAAAATGCATCTGAGACCATTGTGAGAAGCATCGTTGTATACTACATACTCCTTCCCTTCAATTGGTAAAGTATAGGTGCTTGAGTCACCAAGGATTTGAGAGTTTCAAAACTCTCTTTGCATTTGTCATTCCAATTAAACTTCACTTCCTTTTGCAAGAGTTTAGTCAATGGAGAGGCGATAATGGAAAAGCCTTTAACAAATCTTCTATAGTATCCTGCTAAGCCTAAGAAACTTCTTACCTCGGTTTGACTTTGGGGAGGTCTCCACTCAACAATTGCTTGTATCTTACTAGGATCTGCCTTCACGCCTTCAGCCGATACAACATGTCCTAGAAACGTCACTTCATCAAGCCAAAATTCACACTTGGAAAGTTTAGCATAAAGTTCCCTCTCCTTCAAAATTTGCAAAATGATTCGGAGGTGGTTATCATGATCTTCACTACTTCTTGAAAGTATTAAATTAACATCTACAAAAACAACCACAAACTGGTCAACATAAGGCTTGAATACTCGATTCAATAGATCCATGAATATTGCAGGAGCATTTGTCAATCTGAATGGCACCAAAAATTCATAATGGCCATATCAAGTTCTAAAACCAGTTTTAGGAATATCTTTCTCTCTAACACGCAGTTGGTGATATCCAGACCTTAAATCAATCTTTGAGAACACTTTAGCACCCTTCAGTTGGTCAAACAAATCATCGATCATTGGTAGTGGATATCTATTCTACATTGTTATTATGTTCAATTGTCTATAGTCAATACAAAGCCTAAGAGTGCCATCCTTCTTCTTTACGAATAAAAGAGGGGCTCCCCAAGGAGAAACACTAGATCAAATAAAACCCTTCTCAAGAAGTTCTTGCAATTGAGATTTCAACTCTCTTAATTCTGCTGGAGCCATTCTATAAGGAGTGATAGAAATAGGGGTAGATCCAGGAATAAGTTCGATTGGAAATTCAACCTCTCTTTCCGGGGGCAATCCAGGAAGGTTTTCTGGGAAGACTTCTGGGAAATCACATACAGCAAGTATGTCCTTGATACCAGGACTCTCCAACTGTGTATCAACTATGCGAGCAAGGTATGCCCCACAACCTTGACGCATCAACTTTCTTGCCAAGGCCGCAGAAATAATACAAGATGTCAATGATCTTTCACCTTGTACAATGATGTGTGAAAATGTAGGATCTTTAAAACTCACATGCTTAAACCTAAAATCTACCAGTGCATGATATTTATAAAGCCAATCCATTCCGATAATAACAGCAAAATCCTTGAAGGGCATTTCAATCAAATCAGCAGGAAAGACTAGATCTTGAATCACAAAGGTACAATCTTGGTAAACTCGATTACACACAACTTGATAACCCAAAGGACTTTCAACAAGTACAGCAAAATTAAGTCTCATATATTTCACGTTTTCAAGAAGAAGAAGTGATGAACAAAGATATAAATGTGTAGAACCAGGATCAAACAATGTAAACACACATAAGCCAAATAAGTGAAATTTACCAACAACCACGTCTTTTCCATCTTGATCCTCCCTCTGCCTCATAGCATAAGCGCGTGCAGTAGCCCTTAGTCCACTAGCTTTATTCGCTCCACTTGCCCCTACCATTTGAGTATTTTTAGGTCTTGCACCTTCCTTAGTTTGAGTAGGATTAATAGAAGGGTTATGAACTGAGCCTTCAGTTCTCAAGGAAGGAGCATTATTAGGATTAGGACAATCCTTCACTTTATGATCAAATCTCCCACAATTGAAACATGCACCAGAAGCTCTCCTGCAAGTACCATAACGATTCCTTCTACATTGTGGACAAGTGAGAACACGAGGCTTGCCTTGGCCATAATTTGGAGTGCTAGCTGTAAAAAATTCTGATCTATTTTGCTTTTGCTGAGGTGGCTGTTAACACTACCAGCCTTAGAATCATCAAACCTTCCCCTTTTGGATGGACCTCCAAAATCTGGTCTAGGCTTTCGAAATTTGTTTTCATTTTGACTAGCTTCTTCTTTATCAAGTCGTTCACAAGTAAAAGCAGTAGACACTAACTTACAAAAGTTCTCATGTTGCAGGATCGCCACATTCTTCCTAATGGAATCATTTAAACCATCTTCAAATTTCCTACACTTGTCTTTTTCCTCTTTAATAATACCTCCAACATAATGAGAGAGCCTTAGAAACTTCTGTTGGTACTCAGCAATAGACATGTCTCATTGCCTTAAATTCAAAAACTCCTATCTTTGCATCACAATAAGTAGGTGGGACATACTTCATAAGAAATTCCCTAAGAAAATCATCCCAAGTAAGAAGAGAAGGTTTTACCTTGGTATTCGAAACACTTACCCATCAATCGTAAGCATCATTTTGTAATAGTGAAATAGCATACTTAAAGTTGGCAACATCTGAACACTCTAACTGATCAAATACCCGCTCCATGCGCTCCTGCCATTATTCAGCATCCGTGGGATCAACGGTGCCTTCAAACTCCACTCCACCCATTTTTCTCATTTTCCTCATTTTCTCAAAGTTAATCCCGTTGGGATCATGCATCTCTTCAGCCATGTTGTGGAAGAATTCAGCCATGTTGTGGAAGAATTCATCCATTTGTTGAAAAGGAGGATTCATGGCTTAAGTACCACGACTCATGTAAGGATGTGAACCAGCTCTTACATTCTGATGGTTTTCCACTTCATACCCACTAGTGTGGGGAACATATTGATCCAAGAAAGGTTCTCCAACCTCTTTTAGTGCATGAGGTTGGGAAACAGAGGTACCCGAACCTTCACGAGCAGCTTCCATAGGTCAGTCAGCAGAAGCGGCCATAACTTAGCTCCTTCAAAAGGGAAGATTACATTGCATTATGGACATGTATATGATGCATGTGCACTCTACATGCGATAAAATATTATAAATCATGTAAGTAAATAAATAGTCCAAATAAAACCTTTTTCGAAAGCGAACAAGTATACAAGTAATTCACAGCAAAAGTCCGAGAACCACAAGCCTAGGCTCTGATACCAAACTTGTAACGACCCTTCTGAAATAACATAAGTCAATATCTCATGAGATGTTTATCCATATATTTTCCTCACACTAGTAAAAATGATATAAAAAGAATATTACCAACTTTTTGAATACCCAAACTAGGTGGTTCGTGCTTCATACAATCATTCAAAACAAGTAGTAAATTTAATATATTACAAAACTTGGGCTTACACACCCTAAATGAACAAAACATGTAGCCATACTTATATTACAAACCATGGTGACATGATCAGATTAGCCCTCAAAATTTCATGTAAATATACAACACATAGATCATGTATAAGTCCCAAAGTTTATACAAAATATAGATCCCTATATGCAAATGTGATCTTTCTTAAGGTTCTCAAAATCTCCAATCTACAATGGCCAGCTTCATGCCTCCTCTCGATCATTCCCAACACGAGTGCCAAGTGATCAAAAAATCCATACAACTGGGCGAGTTACACAATCGTCTTTAACGTCTTAAAGGATACCAACACGACAATGCAAAGTGGCAAGAGGTAACCAAGGTACCAAGATCAACTTTCAGATACACCAGCAGTTAAAAGAGTGCAAGTACAAGTTTATACACAAACCTCAATACTTTATCACAGAAACAGTCCAACACAACTTCGCGAGTTCAAACCGTGGACCAACCAATGTATCAAAGTCCTCAATTTGTTCACGAGTATATAAAACCTTAAAAATACAATTAAATAACTTCTTTAACTCCTAGTATCTCAATAATTTAGAAGTAAAACAGGTTCATCACCACAAGTAAGCTTAGCCTGTACAATTATGACTATGCTCCCAAAACAATGATTCTGTCCAGCCTAGTACCTCATGTTACAACTTAGATTTGAAAAGGAAAACAGCAAAACTAGACTTTATAACCTTCATGAAAGGTGTACGTACATATCTTAAGGTTGCAAACAAAAAAGAATCACCACAAAATATATTTTGTACAAAAAGATATCATCGATACACTAACAGTTGTTCATACAGGATTTCTAAAATCCAAAATCTGGACAGAACTTATCCGATGTTGCGTCCCATATTTCGAATCCATAACATCTAAGTTAGAGTTTTATATAAACATAAGACTTCTAGGTATATGAATTATCTTTCCAAGTCATATTTATTCACCATAAAATGAGTTATAGAGAACGAGATATTACAAAAGTAATACACACTACTCAGCTACAAAACAGATTTTGACTACTTACCAAAGAGTAGTGTATGTCTCGAATTCCAGCCAAAAGGACCAAGTTTTTATTTTGTGATTTTGATGAACAAATGGTTAAGTAAGGTTCTAAGGTTCTTAGACTTGAAGGAACCAAAATTCACTAGAGGAGGTGTCAAAATATAGTCTCAAGAGTGATGTTTATCACAATGCACAGCTGTCCCTCAAGGGCTGCCCAAAACAGTTTTGCGTGCTGCCCAAAATACATATATATACACTTATATATATATATATATATATATATATATATATATATATATATATATATATATATATATATATATATATATATATATATATATATATATATATATCCTTAACCTCCTTTTAAAATTATACATAATTCTTATTAAACTATTACGTAAATACCCCAATATAATCCTATAAATTATGATATAATTTATGTTAAGCAAGCTAGCAATTATCACAAAATTTCAAGTTCCCAAAATGAGAGTAAAACATATTGTAGTAATTAAGCAACGGTAAATCGACATGCGACTTTTGTTAGCATTTAGGGGTGTTACACAAACAATGTGTTGATACAATATTTCTACCAGAGTCTAGATTCAGACAACAATGGTGTGGCTGACCAGCTTGTTCAAGGAGGAATCATACAACAATCATTTGACATAGCATCTACTCTTCTTGATGAGATGATAAAAATCAACCATTCTTGGTACAGAAGAGAAAATCAAGTGTCTCCTTTGAACATCAGGATGACAAAGGAACAAATAGAAAAGGACCAAGAGTGGGATGAAAACATGGCCATGATGCTTACCCAAATAGACTTATTGTCGAAACATGTCATGGGAAGTTGTTTGAAGGCTCTGAATGCAGTCAGAGTTAGTGGAGTGAACCCTAAGAAGCACACTTTCAAACTATGTACAATGAAGAAGTGCATTTCTTGGCAAATCAAGCAAGTGGTTTCCGTCCGAGCTATCCAAGGTCAAGTGGAAATCAAGGTTGGAACAGGGATCATGATGATGGTTGGAGTGACCGAGATAAGGAATGGCGTGACCTTGGTATGATTGGAGATAGTGGGACGATAATAAAGAATGATATGTACCGAAGATATGCTTGCACACATTCTCAACAAAGTGGAAGGATCAGACAAGGTGCCAAAGGAAATAAAAGATGACGTCTCTTCTCTAGACCAAACAGTTACCTCACATTCGGTATCGATTAAGCAGCTGGAAGCACAGATAGGTTAAATCTCAACTTATTTAAACCCAAGACCAAAAGGAGGTTTACCGAGTGATACCATGGTTAACCCAAAGAATGAATCTTGAAAGGATGTCTTCGTCGTTCCACGACGTTAAATAAGGCATTTTTTCAGAGGCAACCCAAGTTTTAAGTCTTTAATTTTATTATTTGAATAATGGTTGCTAGATGTGCAAGTTGAAAATTCAAGAATTGGGGAAAAGAGATAATTAGGCGAGCTTATGTACTGATCGACGACTCAACAAACAGATTGGCGAGCCCGATATGAATCACTTTTTGACTAACCAAAGGGTCAGAGTTTTGTAAACTTCGGCGGAGAAAAGTGTCATTCGGCGCATCGCCTAGTAGATCGTCGACATAAGTGACATCGTCGATCGAGGCACGAATTGAAGGGTCAAAAAGGGTTTCCAACCATTATAAATTCAAAATGCTCCATTATTTTGCATTTTTCAACTCTTGCACTCTTACACTTCAAGTCTAGATTATATTTTTCTCGTTATTTTTATGTGGGAATCATTTGGTCGAGGGAATTTTGCATTTCGCTTCTTTATTTGCTTGTCTAGCTTTTCTTTTGGTCTACCTTTGAGGTTGGTGTCCTGAATATGGCATGGATCTATTCAATAATCTTGCATAGTTGGTTGAATTTTAGTTAAGGGCTACTATCGTATCATGTTTACTTTTGTGTATTAGCCCATAATTGTTAAAATATGTGTTTAAATTGATTAAAATTGTGGGTATGCAGCAGTTGTATGTTGGGTATGGTGAGGGTGAAGTCTGAGTAACCAAATTGTACTAATCGACTAAATTTGCCCAATGATAGAGGGGGTGATGTCATTCTTAAGGGAAAAACACGTGATTGGTCAATTTTAGACAAATCAAGATGAAGCCTGTGTATTTTGAGGTCATTATTGATTTGAGTATGGGATTAATTGCATAGAATAGGGCTTTAATTTCATTATCATGGGTTGTGTGTTGAAAATTGAAGGTCAAGGTCAAAAGTTGGCACGAGAGACCAATTGGTGAGCTTAATCAAGCTTGCAGAATGACTCTGCGGTTCGCCAAGTGACCTCTCGATTGCCTTTTTGCTCTTAGTTTTTGCTAGTTTGATTCTGTAACATTCGAAGAAATGCCAAAGACGGTCGAGTTCACTCAGTGACTCTCCGAATGTCTTTGTTATCACCCATTGTTAGCCCCAATTTTAGTTAAATATTCTGTAACTTTTGGTGAGCCACTTTTCGTTTGTCGAATGAAGTTGGCGAATCGCTGAGTCACCCAGGACTTCATCGACCTATGCTAACTTTTGTAAAATTTTGTTCTGTAATTTTTGGCGAGCCAGACATAGCTCGTTGAATGAGTTCGGCGACTTACCGAACTAGTCGGCAAATTTTTTTGCATCTTCTCAATAGTGATATTTTTATTGATATATTTCTAACGTACCGATTTGTTATGTGTTGTTTTGCAGATATGGCCAGATCCAAAGTTCCCGATAGAAACCAACCACCTTGGAAAAGAGCACAGGGAATAGTTATAAATGAGAGTGTTGCTCTCCTACAAGCAACACAACCCAAACTTCCTCCGTTAGGGGGAAGAGCATAGGAATAGGAAAGGGTCATATGGAGACAAGTCATGCTGAGGATAGGTTCGATAGCATGGGCATCTACGACACCTACCTCATCACTTCAGAATTTGAAAGTTAGGATAACTCGAGGTTTAGATCGCCAGCATCTATATCTGAGCCCAAGGATGATGAGACACTTCAGAGAAGGCGAGTTGAGTTGCACTCGAAAGCGTTGCATGATTTTTTCAAAATACTTATTACTCCGACACCTCCTCCACGTCCAACACAAACTGTTGAGTAGGCACCACCAGTGCACCCGGAATAGACATCTCCACCTCGATCGCTGAACAGACTTAAGGTTATTGGGTTGAGGATTATTTTAGAAGAAAAAAAGGTTGTCGACAGATTGAGTAGTGAACATGTATCCATAAGTGTGGAACATTATTAAGCTCCATAAGTTTGAGATCCACACAGCGCCGAGGCTCATACATACCTTCATGGGTCCGGGAGTTTTATATAGAGTATGGAAGGCTGGTTCCAAAGGGGAAGAAGAAGGAAAACTAATTCGCACGAGTTTATGTAGTGGTGCATGGTAAAAAGGTGAAATGCAATAGTACAAACATTAATGAGGTGCAGGGGTGTACTATGAATGTCATCCACTTCTTAGTGGATCGGATACAAAAGAAGACCCTAGATGACCTAAAGGGGTGGTTGACTCCTCTGATTTCTGACATCATACCGTTGTGGATCGAGCCAAGGGTTTAGATTGACATGAAGGATCTAAATGTAGTTGCACGGAATTGGTTTGTATTTATTAGCAGCACCTTGATGCCTTCACAGAATGAGTCCATACTCTGGCATCTTAAGGCAGCTTTGTTCTAATACATTTTTTACCAGATAGATTGAATCTCGGGTTGATTATTGAGCAAGAGATGTCCATGAGGGCCAAATAGAGTCATACATCACTTTATTTCCCGGTGTTGATCGCAGAGTTGTACCAGTGTGCTCGAGTGCCTTTTATGGAGAAGACGGATATAGAAGTGACTCCCACTTCCTAGATGACATCCAGAGGATTATGGCCAAGTACACTAGAGATGAGGCTGAGAAAAGGAGAGCAGCGCCGGTGGACACTTCCCCGATTGTAGATGTGGAGATGTTAAAGATAGACGTAGCCCTTCCCACTCAGGTAGGTGATCTTGCAGCTACTCCTAGCACTACTTCTACTGCTCCTTTTTCATCTTCTAATACTATTGTTGCTACTGTTGTTGTTGCCCTGGCCCCCATTCACATAGGCAACACTATTCAAGATGGGCCATCTAGTCTAATCAACTGACGTATGTGCTTCCCAGGTAGAGGTAGTTGTCCCCGAGCTAATTAAAAGGGCCATTGTTGTTGTCGTAGCCCCTATCAGAGTTGAGGTAAGGGAGCACTGTGAATTGATCTCTGCACATGGCCTAGCTTTAGACGCCCTCATGGTGTGAGTGGAGGCATGTGAGCAGTGTGTGCGCCAATCAGCTGATGTCACAGCTCTAAGAGCCTTTGTTGCAAGTTTGAGACATGATGTGGATGAGCTTAAATCCACAGATATGTCTAAGTTTTTCAACACTTTAGACCTTTCCGAGGTTCCGAGTGCATAGATGCCAGTTATTTCTGAGATCCCTCTAACTTCTACGACCATAGATGTTGCTATAGCTGATGAAGATGCCAAGTCAGATGCTCCGAGACTGATGAAATTAAGCTTAATACCCATGATGTAGCTGTGCATGTTGAATTGGAGGACGTAGAGGGTTTGATGGTATAGACGACCTTGGAGGCCTCTATTAGAGACACTTCGATGATTGGCTCCAGTAGTGTAAAGAATGAAGATGAGCCAGGCACTGATGCCCAAATTGAGAGAGCCTCGGATATGCAAAGTTCACCTCAGTATTAGCCTGACAATGGGATCTTGACTCTCTTTTAGTTTTACTTTTGAGAGTGTTTCATTATTGTGCATTACCTGCCTCATTTTGGTTGCATTTAGTTTGTTGTGAATATTGTCTTTGATAGCTTGTTTTGGATGCCTATTATTTTTTACTATTAGTTTTTGGTTTTTAATTAAATGTTGGTTTTTTATTCAAATTTTAAATTCCACATCTTGATTTTTGTGAATGTGGTTATTCTCTTGCATATTTGAGTATCGGTTCTGATCAATACCGATGACTTGAATAGTGCTCTTGATTGAACGATATGTTTGTGCAATTCCAATGAGGCAAAAATTTCAGTTTCATAAGTCATGTGTGAACTTTTAGCATCTCATTATGACTGACCAATTGTTGAAATGGATCTTGTGATTATCATCGCACGCAAGCTAAATTTGTATAATCTTGATTGATGATTGTGTTGAATGCCATGTGTGGTGAGATAGTCTTGAAATATGTGATTGGTAATACCCTTGATATATGTGATTGGTAATACCTAGAATTTGCCCTGTTGGACCAATCGATTAATGTAGGCGAAAGATAGAGATGATCTTAAGCACAAGTTGTTGAGAGTGAACCAAATTGCTATGATACCTTCTTGTGACCACCTTGTGAGAGTATTAATCTAGTTTGGCACTATTTGAGCCTAACCTTTTCTTTGGATGAAACATGAACACAGTTAACCTCGTCCTTCTCCCACACACTCAACTCGAGAGAGTGAGTGGGCCAAGGCGGAAGTTGTTCTTCATACAGCAAGTGGGTGTCTGAGAGGAACCCATTTGATTCAATGTTAGTTGCTCGAGAAAGAATTTACCCCCACTATAGTCTAGCCTAGTCACAAATATTCAACAGATTTATTATCAAAAGCATGTACTCAATAGTTTAGTTTATCCCGTATTCCTATCCTATCCCAAGAACCCCATCTCCTTGATTAGCACTCTCTGCATTTTTGTTGTTTTTGTTTACTTGTGACAAACCCCCATCATTAATTGACGCTTGTGTCACCCCTTAGATTTAACATGTATGTATTCGAAAATGTTTCTAGCTATGACTAATTAGAACTAAATTTTATTTTTCTATTAATTCTCAAGCCCACTCCCTTGGAACTCGACCCCAACCCTTGGTTGGGTTACTATACTATTGTACGATCATGGACATTTGCATTGGAAGTTGTGTTTTGATTACGCAAACATCAAAATGGCGCCGCTGCCGGGGAGTGGTATTATTTGAGAATTCTTAGTTTAGTAAAAACAATTTGTTCTTCTTAATTATAGTTTACTTGCTTAATTTTCAGTTTGTTTCACGTGCTTGTGCTAACTACAGGAGAGATTAGTGTGGTTAATGACTATGAATGAATAGACCACCTCTCGGTGGAAGTGATGAGGTTCAGGGATAGCATCCTAACCTTCAAACAGATGGATGGTGAACTTTTTCATGAGTCGTGGATGAGGTTTAAAGCACTATTGATGCAATTCCCAACTCATGAAATTCCCGATCTAGTTCTACTGGAGTGATTCTATAGGAGTCTTAATCCCGAAAATAGAGGATTAATCGATCGAGTTATGCTAGGTGGTCTTGAGAGATACCCCTATGAAACCACAGCTCTCCTTGACCTTGTGGCCAAACCAACAAGGATACTGAGAAGGACCAGCAATTGATCATTTTGGTAGGTTAGATGAATAACTTGACCCAAAGTGTTAAGGAACTGGCGGTGATGTCCAAAAAAAAGTGCAAATACATACCACCAACTGAGCAAGGAAGGTCTAGGGACAATGAAAATAGACGTATCAGGAATACGTTATTAATGATTCTCTAAAAGCTAAATGAGCAAGATAGAGTGTTAGAGGAAATTAGAGAAAATGTAGAAGTGCTAACTCAGATGAGTGGTTCTCACTCTAGATCTATCCAGCTAATTTGAACTCTCTTGGTTCATGTATTGCCTCAGCTCCATCCAAATGAGCAATTGGGATCACTTGTTGCACTAGGTTCAACCCCAAAAATGAGATTTGAAGGTGGACTTGTGTCGTGCCACGACGTTAACTAAGGCGTTGTTTGGGAGGCAACCCAAAACCATTTATTGCTTTATTTTTCTTTGATAAAATAATGGTGTTTTAATTTTGTAGGTTAAAATGAGGAAAGTGTTGAAACGTGCATGTTGGCAAGCTGAAGATCCATTTGGTGAATCGCGAAAATGGTTGGCCATCCCGCTATTGTCCATCGTTCGGACCTCTACATAAACTGGAGGCCCTATAAAACTCGGTGAGGCGAGTAACTAATTGGGGTGTCACCAAGTGGTTCGGTGATCTTGAATAATGTCACCGAATGGGCAACAACTGGATGGTTTTAAAGGCCAATGGTTTCAAAGTTTGACAAATTTTCCTTTTCCACTTGATTTCAACTTTCACAAATTTGCACCTAGTAAGTAATTTTTTTATCTTTGAATTCCTGGTATTTTAGTCGTCGATTGGTGTTCGAACTTGGGATTACATTGCCTCCTATCATTTCAAAGTATCTCTATCAGCATAAAAGGTTGGTTTTCTCGAACCCTGAGGCCACTTTGAAAAACTTGTTCTCGTATGCAATTAGGCTTATTGAATTGATGTGTGTTGGTCCTCTCTGATAGATTTAGATTGTTGAAATGCCAAATTCGATTTGTAAATGTTGCCCATCTTATCTATATTTTTTACTCCCTTTTTGTTGCGCGTAAAAATGAGTTAAATCTTGTGAGATTGTGCGTGCGTGGTGTTTATCATGATAATGTTTTATGGGTCTGAGCTTAATTGCACTAGTGCATAGTTTAATTTTGTTTTCGGGGGTTGTGGGGTTGAAGTAGAGAAGATAAGTGGGAAATAGGCACATTTGTCCAATTGGCAAGCTGGGTCGAGCTTGCCAAACCACTCAGCAGTTCCCCTAATGACCTCATCTTGCCTTTAATTTGATGTTACTTGTGATATGGGTTCTGTAACATTCGGCAAGAAGTCTTTGATCGCCGAACGCATTCGGCGACTCGACGAAAGTATCTTTGATCGCCCTTTGTCTGCACCCCTGAACCTCTTTTGCATTGTATCTTTCGGCTGATAAAACCTTGCTCGCCAAAGCAACTTGGTGATTCATTGATCTATTCGGTGACTTATTCTGCAATTGTGTCCCTATGAATTTGATTTAGTTGATTTAAAGTCTTCCTAATTCTTTGCAGAAATGGCTAGATCTAAAGTTCCAGGAATAAGCAGGCCACCCCAAGGTAAAACGAAAGGGATTATGCAGCTGCATTCAGAAGCAAGGTTGCTAAACTTTCCACATCTGGTGGGAAAGGCAAGGGCAAAGACAAGACCCTTGAATTATCATATGCAAGCACTGATAGTGATGGCTTTTATAGAAATGACCCCAACCAATCTAAAAGCGAAGGTGTGGGTTCTGATGAGGATGATTTGTTTATAGCACAGAGTATTGAGCGGCAAACTAAAAAGCTAAATGATCCATCTAGAGTCAGGACTTCCCAGTCTACCACTACTACGACTCCAGTTCCAGAGTAGGCAGTGGTATTAGCGCCACCAGTACAAGGTCATCCGCCTAAGTCAATGAATTGAGTAAAGGCTGAGTGGCTGAGGACAATTCTAGAGGAAAAGTGTTTGTCCATAGACGGGGTTATAGACAGGCACCCAGAGATTATAGAGTGCCTGAGATACCATAAGTTCCAAATCTTCACCAAGCCCTGTGGCCCTTATATTCCAAACCGAGTAAGAGAGTTCTACAGTGTATACAGCACACTAATACCCCAGAAAAAATAGCTAGAAGTGGCCTTCAAAGAAGTGGACTATGTGATTGTTAGAGGCAAGAGGATGAAGTGTGATAGTGAGACGATCAACGCAGTCTTGGGCATGTCCATGAATATTGGGGATAACTGCCAGCAGTTGATCATAACAAAAAAGCTAGATGAGATGAAAAAGTGGTTATCCCCACTAATTTCAGACGAGACACCGAAGTGGTTAGCGGAAGGTGTTTCGATTGAAAAGAAATAACTAAACATAGCAGCAATGTTCTGGTTCGATTTTATTAGCAGCACGATCATGCCGTCCCAGAATGAGTCGATCATTCGTCTTGCCAAAGCAGCTTGCCTAGGTTGCATCATAGAGGTAACTCAAATAAACTTGTGTATAATCATTGCTTCAGAGATACTCATGTGTGCAAGGCAGAGCCAGACCTCACTTTCATTCCCACTATTAATCACAGAATTGCGCAAACAAGCTCGGGTACCTCGGGATGCCAAGAAGGATGTGGAACTAATGTCCACAGCCTCAACTGATATCCGTAAGATTGAATCCGAGTACCTTAAGGATCAAGCAGAAAGGAAGAAGGCAGCATCGATGGAGTTAGTAAACACAGAATCATCACCTGCAAAGGCATCTCTACCTACTCCGGCCCCTGGGCCTTCAGGTATATCCATTACCACTGCTACTCCTACTAATAATCTAGGTTCTTCTGCTACTACACGGTCTCCCAGACCCACTGTTATTGCTGTTGTTTCCCAGCCTCCACTCACCCAGGCTTCCCTACTCCAAATGGGACAACTGGCCCTTTCTGCTAATCGGTGGGCCGCTAGTCTAGAAGCCTCTGTTCCAAGCATGATCCAGATTGCCCTAGCTGATGTTGTTACACCATTGAACACTATCATTGATGCCCTAACGGCCAGGATAGCAGTGTATGAGCACAACCAAGGGGCCACAGTGGAGGTGACGGCTTTAAAAGCTGTCATTGCTGAGCTGCAAAAAAAATGTAGACCACCTGAAGTCCACCGATGTGTCCATAGTCTTTGGAACAGTGGAAATTCCAAACGTTCCTGAGATGCCTCAGACCACCACAAGACATGGGGATAAAGTGGAGCAGACAGCTGATCTTGAGTCTGAAGCAGCGATTGATGAAGAGATGCATGAGGAGACTGAGGGAGCTGCAGATGAAGACCTGACCGAGACGAAAGCAATTATGATAGATGCTACTATGCAGTCTTCCTTTGCACCTGTTACTGGATCCAGTAGAGCTGGTCCTTCTGGAGTCACTATGGGCATTGAAGCCTAGACAGATGGAGCAACTGATTAGCCTGGATCACCTATTTACCTCCCTCTCTGTCTTTCTTTATTTTACATTTTAGATTTTTTGTTATTTTAATTTGAGGACAAATGTTTTTATTTGTTGTTGGGTGAGGCCCACCTTTGTGTGCTATTGATGTTCGTGTTTTGTTTATATTTGGGCTTTGTGCTAAAATTGTGTCTACACTGCTTTCTGTGGATGTTTGAGCATGTGGCTCCTTTTATTTTAAATTGCAAAATGATTTTGACCCGTCCAAAAATTTTTGCCACCTCTTGTGTGTTGAATGTCGCTGTTCTGTTGCAAAATTAAAGTCTCGGTTCCAATCAATACCGCTGACTTAAATAGTGCTCTCAATCGAACGAACATGAATGCGCAGCTACGACGAGGCCAAATGAAGTTGCATAGACAATATGTGAACTCTTTGCATCTCGTTATGACTAGCCTAGTATCGAATTGAATCTCTTGTAATGATCATTGCACACTAGAAAAAGTGTGGAGTATTGTTTGACTATAGTGTCAATGCCTAGTGTGATGAGATTACTTTGAACCATGCATTATAGATCCTAGAATTTTCCCCATTGGTCCGATCGACTAAGTAAGGCTATCTCTTGAGATTTTAGGCAACTTTAAAGAGTGTGAGCCAATTTGACAGATACCTCTTTTGTGACCACCCTTGTGAGTGTGTGAACCTTTCTTGAACACCCCTTGAGCCTTACCTTTCTTTGGAAGAAACTTGATGAAATCATAACATTTCTTTATCCATTACCCATAATCCTCATGAAGTTGTGGTTAGTTGAATAGCCAACTAAGGCCAAAAGCCTAAGTTGGAGGTGTGGCGAAAAGAAAAGTTAAATCAAGAACTACAAGAAAGTCCCTCTTACCCATGGTGTTGAGAAAAATGGAACCCCTCCATATAAAAAAAATGAAAAAGAAGGTTGTAGAATAAAGTACAAAAGAAATGAGTTTTTCAAACAATCCATGGAAAGTGAATAATAGGATGATATGAGCACTAAAGAGAATGATGTAGGAAGAGGAAAGGAAGTGTTGTGAGCACCACATTTCATGAGGATGAAAGTCACTGAGCCTAAATGACCATACATTTGCACTCAGCCCCATTACAAGCCTTGAAAAGTCCTGTTTGATCTTGAGTAAGCCGAAACAAATGTTGATTGGAAAATACGGGCAAACCTATGGGTGAAAGCATGCATTGTGTTCTTCTTTGTAAGAGTGAGCATTGCATTTCATTCCGAAACTCTAAATTGCAAACCATTGTGTGTGAATATGGAATCATTCCTTGTGTGAGGGCATTTGAACACTTTGGTTGAGCTTGACCTTGCATTTCAAGCAAGTATTGTGAGCATGAGATTCTTTGATATTAGTGAGTCACAACTTGAATCTTTGAGTGCACATTTGATCTTTGCATAAGTAACTTGAGTCTTGTTGTGTGCATTCATGATCAAGTCTTGTGTAGCACTGTTCGAGGCCTCCTTTTTAAATGGTTTAGCTTGAGTTTACTTGAGGACAAGCAAATGTTTTAGTTGGGGGTGTTGATAAGTCCACAAATTAGACTCATTTAGGGCTATATTTTGATAGAATTAGTGTCCTCAAATGCATATTTTGTCTCAATATTTGATGAAAACCCTTAAGTTTCAGGTATTTGGAGTTTGAGGGAAAGCATGGACACTACTTAGAAAAAAAAAGGAACAAAGGCCGCTGAAAGAAAGAAGAAATGAAGATTTGAGAGTCGCCGAACCCGTTCGATTAGTCGCCAAAAGGTCCTACCCTCGCCTTTTGTTCCAGTGAGCTAAGCCCTGAAAGAAAAGATCAAATCGGCAATGAAAAGGAGTAGTCAGTGTGTCACCGAGCAGTTCCGCAAACCATTACTATGTCGCCCAATGATCCAAAAGATGACGATGATGAAGGATAGAGTAGGACGGCGATGAAACCTACCAAAGGGCGGATCGCCGAGTTGATCAGTGATCTCTACTAACGGAACTGAATAATTCGCTGTAGCATAGATTTTTGAAAACTATAAATACTCATTAAGAGTTGTAGCTTAAGATCAGATTTTTAATATAGATTTTTAATATAGAATTTTGAGTTCTAAGTTTAGAGAGGGTTTTGAAGAACTTAAAGATTCAAAGGGTTTCAACTCCAAGAATTTGGACTTGGGTCTTGTGAATTCTTCACTCTTGTCTTGTTTTGAGACATAAAACCCATTTGAATGCAAACTCATATAGGTATAAATTTCTATCTCTTTTACATGTCTAGCTAAAACCCCAATTCTTGGGGTGTGATTTTCTGAATATGGTTAGATTATCTATTGGGTCTTTCTTGTTGATGATTTATTTGTTGTTTAGATGTCATTTCGTTTAGTAAATTGTGGTGAAACTTAATGAAATTATAATTGCAAATACAATTTCACCTTTGTGTTTTTGGCTTGCTCGAGACAGAGGTCGTAAAACTAAGACTACTAAATTGATGGCTGGTGGGATTAGGTTGACATAAGGTTCAGCTCAAGAGAGTGAACCCTAGTCCTTCTCCCACACACCCAGCTCGAGAGAGTGAGTGGGCTAAGGCAGAGGTTGTTCTTCATGCGACAAGTAGGTGTTCGAGAGTAAAGCCATTTGATTCGGGGTAAGTTGCTCGAGAGAGAATTTACCCCCACTATAGTCTAGCCTAGTCATAAATATTCAACAGATTTATTATCAAAAGCATGTACTCAATATTTTAGTTTATCCAGTATTCCTATCACATTCAAGAGCCCCATCTCCTTGATTAGTACTCTTTGCATTTCTGTTGTTTTTATTTACTTGTGACAAACCCCCATCATTAATTGATGCTTGCATCACCCCTTAGATTTAACATGTCTGTATTCAAAAATATTTTTAGCTATGACAAATTAGAACTAAATTTTATTTTTCTATTAATTCTCAAGTCCACTCCCTTGGGACTCGACCCCAACCCTTGGTTGGGTTACTATACAATTGTACGATCGTAGACACTTGCATTGGAAGTTGTGTCTTGATTACGCAAACATCATGTGTGAGAATTGATTTTGATTACATAATTCTTAAATTTGGATGAGTTTTATGTGAGCATGGAATCGTTCTTGATGTGAGGGCATTTGAATACTTTTATTAAGCTTGAATTTGAATTTAAAGCAAGAATTGTGAGCTTGATTTCTATTTCATGATGACTAGTCACAGTTTGAAACTTGTAGTGCACAATTGTACATTGCATGGGTAGAATGAACCTCATGAGAATTCATATTGAGTCTTGAGTACCACTATTTGTAGACATCTCTATTGAACTAATTGATCTTGTGTTTTACTTGAAGACAAGTAGAAGTTTAAGTTAGGGGTGTTGCTGTGTCGGGGATTTAGACTCATTTAGGACTTAATACTCAAAGTTTTAGTGTCCTCAATGCCTATTTTATGCTCTAAACTAATGTTAAAATGCTAATTTACAACAATGAAGGCAAAAGAGTAAGGCAAGGGCATTACCAGGAAAAAGAAACGAAAAAGCTGAAAAAGTTAAAGAAAAGCGAGTATGGTACTCGCCAAGCCACTCAGCGAGTCGTCGAGTGGCTCTTCAGCTCGCCAAAAGTTCTAACATGCCAGCCTATGGACAAGTCCAACTTGGCGAGAAAGTTGATGGTTCGGTGATGCGTTGAACAGATCGACGATGTCAACTTTGATTTCCTAAAGTTATAGAACAGAAGTGATGAAAAACCAAGGCAAGAAGGCGATGGAAAGGAGCACTCGATGCATTGTTGACCAGGTCAGCAAAGCTCGACTTATTTTGTGGAGTGACTCCATAGCTGAAATTCTGGGAATATATAAATGCAGTTTTTAAAAGAAGAAAAAGTGAGTTTTGGAGTTTTTGAGAATCCCCACGTTGTCCAGTTATGGTTTTTTCGGCCCCAATATTCTAAACATTGTTCTTACACATTTTGAGGAGAGATTTAGGGTTTATTTGACTTGGAATTCAATTTGAGCATTTTGAAGACTTGTAGATTATTGCCTAAGCTGATGGAAAACATAGTTGGTAACGATTTCTTGCTCTTTATTATGTGTGGCTCAACCCCTATTCTTGGGGGTATGATTACGTGATTGAATGTTTCAATTAGCTTATGGGTGTTATTATTGTAGCGCCTCGAAAATTAGTAAGTTGAACTACAGAGTTCTAGAGCTTTTTGTAAGACTTTTGGAGTGTGGTACGAGGATTAAAATCACAAGAAATGATTCCCATACTTAGAATGGAGGTTTTAGGGGCTATACGTAAGGTACGACCCCCCAAGGACCACCCAAGGGGTCCTTAAGGGGGACCCCAAAAACAGTCCCCAAATCTGCAAATTTTAGTGACCTACGGTTGCCACCTACTGGCCGTAGGTGGACCCATGCCCCGTAGGTGGGGCTCGTGGGTCAAGTCATTCACAGGCCTGCAGCTTTAGGCCACTGACCACACCCATGAAGGGTGCAATACGGAGTGTGAACCCACCCACGGTCCGTGGGTGGGTGGCTCGTGAGTGAGTAGTTTTTGAGATTTTTGTTTAAAGTTGGGGGTTGGGGAATTAATTAGTTAACTAATTAGGGGTCAAGGTAGGTCAGTTAGTTAGTTATTTAATAACCTATATAAGCATAATAGGCCTCTAGAGCAATTCATTAACTCATTCATCAAATAACCCCAAAATACTCTCCAAAAATACTCTCCAGAAGTGAAGAAGAAGAAGAAAGAAAGTTGGGGCAGCAACCTAGGTCGAATTTCCCCATTGTTTCAAGCTTTATTAGGGCTTTGAAAAGAGGTATGTTAGCTTAATCATCTATGGGTTATTCCACCCATAGAGCCCCATTAGTTTTCTCCCAATTATGAAGTGAAAACTCAATTCTAGCTAGGGTTCTTCTTACATTGTGGGTAGGGTTTAGGTATCAGTTCAATCTAGGGGATAATACCTAATTAAGATTATTTAGCTTTGTTAAGTGATATTATGATGAATTCATGTGATTTTTATTGTAATCCCTAGTCTAAATTGATGGATGTGGTATTTGTGGGTTTATGCCATTAGAGGTGAAATTGAAGGTTCATAGGTTATCTTCCTAAATCAATATTATGTGTGGTAATTGTTCAAAGTTAGAAACATATAATCATGAATTTAACTAGACTCTATTGTATATGATTAATCTTGACATGTTAAGTTAAATTTGAACCTTTATGATCAATTGTGACTAAAATCACCTAGTAATGAAAGATGCGATTAAAATACCTTGAAACCTAGGTATAAAGAAGAAGTTTAGAAAGAAAACTTGAGAGTAAGGTTTGTGATCATGATAGCTTGGGCTTTAGGGTGTAGCTAATGTAATTAACTATTGAGGGTAAGGCTTTGAGAGTAAAGTCTGAAAAAGAATAGAACTCTACGAGGTAAATGGTGGTGAAAGGCCCACACTCACCTAAGCTACCTTATGAATGCTTGAAAGTATAAAGTGATAGAATCACTTGAACATGGATTGGTTGTCAAGGAGATCCATCCATGAGATATGAGTCTTAAGTAAGGCTTAACAAGTAAGCCTTGGGGTGTATGCTTGGCTCCAAGTGTATATTGAAGATGAGATGGAGTGTCACACAAGATAGGGTCCAGGCTCCAAGTAGAAAGGAGAACCACACCTAGTTGATGTGAGGACTATCCAAGTTAAAAGGGGAACTCTTACGTAGTAGAGTGTGGGTTTTTGCCAAAGTTAGGTCTCATGAGATGGGAGCCTTCACATAGTTCAGTCAAGGTTCCTAGTATCAATCTTTGTATCCAATGAACTAAGAGATGCTTTAAGAAGCATCTCATAATGTTCTAAAGCATAATTGAACTAATACTTACTTTATGAATTACCTCATAGTGTTCAAGAGTATAAATGGACTTAGACATGCTTAAGGTAGTATCTCATAGGGTCCTTGTTAATAATGATCCTAGACATGCTAAAAGTAGTATCTCAAAGGGGTTCAAGCTAATAAAGAATTAAGATGTGCTTAAGAGAGTACCTTATAGTGTTCTAAAGTAAAAGAGAGGAACTAGGTTCCAAATCAAGAAGTATTAGTATTAGGACCTAAAAGTGGTACTTAGCATGAGTAGTATTATGGGGTGTTGTTCATGCATTGCACAAGTATGATAGAGGGTTGTTAAAAGAAGAGAATTGAGATAGGGTTGTGCAATAGTTGCCTTCCATGCTATAATTGACTAAAGCTGAGAGATTCCCTTAGTTATTAGAGTTAAGTTAATAATGACACCAAAGGAGGGTGAGTATGACTAAGATGACTTCAAGGCTCTGCTTAGTGTAAAGGGTAGTATGGGATGCCTTTCATACATTGCACAAGTGTGCTTTGAGGTTACTAAGAAGTATGGTGCCCTTATGATATAGAAAAGCTTAGAGACTTGACCATGTATATAGACAATGATTAAGATGACTAAAAAGGGATACTTGGCTTGGGTGGTATAATGGGATCCTATTCATGCTTTGCACTTGTATGCTTTTAAGGTTACTTGAGAATGGTTCTATTATGGTATAGATGACTAAGAGTCAATTATGCTTATTATGATTATGACTTATCTACTATGCTCATTAACTACATCTTATGTTGACTTATGATTATATGATGCTTATGTTGGAGATTATGTTATGACTATTTTATTATCTCTTATGCTTATGTCTTATGTTGACTATCCATTTTGAGATGCTCTTATGATGTTGTGCTAGCTTTCATACTGGGTACATTTTGTACTAACGCCTATTGCTTGCATTCTAAACAAATGTAGGGATTGGAGATTGAGTGCTACTCTTGGAGATAGGTTTCTAGAAGTTGCAAGGAGTTGAAGATCTTAGTGAGTCCTCATAGCTTCGAGGACAATAACCATATTTCCCTTATGTCTTTATTTTCATATTGAGACTATTGTATGGGATGTGTCCCAAGAGTTTATTCGAAAAGTTGTATTAGATAATTTGAAACAAAGTATAGAAAGACTTCCGCTTGATTTTATGAAAATGACTTCAATTGTAAAAGTTTTATATTTCCCCGTATTTTCTATTATCTTATGTTATGATATGCTAAGGGCTTGTATAAGACCCCTTCGGGGTCAAGTACACCATGTTACATCTAGGGGGTACCCCTGGGTCGTAACAAACTTGGTAATCAGAGCAAAAGATTTAGAATGATTCTAGGATTATCTCAAACAGCATCTAAAAGAGTCTTGTTCAAAAATGTGAAGGGCACCACATTTATGAATAGGAGGCTATTGGATGTTTAGGAAATCTCATTTTTTCATTCTCTAAGTCGTGCCAAAGAGTTTGGTTTTAGTAGGCCCTTCTTCTAATCAATGCTCGTTGATTTCAAGGTATAGCTAATACAAGGGCAAATGCTAGGAGAGAAGAGGAAGGCAATGTGGAGCAAGAGGTTCCTCCCAAAATTCCACATCAAGCTCCTCCTCAAGCTCCAATTGACCCTGTAGGGGGGAATGTGACTCCAGAGGAGTTTAGGGCTACTATTCAAATGGTGACTCAAGTTATGACGGCCCAAGCTCAAGCCGTAATAACTCAAGCGTAAGCCATGATGGCCCAAGCTAATACGGAAAGGGTAGCTCCGGCAAACCCAATAAGGGGGATGGCTTCTTCTAGGGTGAGAGAGTTTTTGAGGATGAACCCTCCGGAGTTCTATGGCTCCAAAGTGGAGAAAGATCCTCAAGGCTTTATAGATAAGGTATATAAGGTGCTTGATATCATGTGTTTAACTTCGGTAGATAAAGCGGAGCTAGCCGCTTACCAATTGAGAAATGTAGCACAAATTTGGTATGAGCAATGGAAAGATAGTAGACCGATAGAAGAGTACCAAATAGAGTGGGAAGGGTAAAAAATAGGGATTCCTTGATAGGCTCTTTCCCCTAGAGTTGAGGGAACTAAAGATGCAAGAGTTCATAAATCTTAAACAAGGGGGTATGAGTGAAAGAGTATTCCCTTAAGTTCACCCAACTATCCAAATATGCTACAACCATAGTGGCGGATTCAAGGGTCAAGATGAATAAGTTTATGATGGGAGTGTCTGAATTAGTGGTCAATGAATGTCTTTCGGCAATGCTTATTCTTAGTGTGAATATTTCCCATCTCATGGTACATGCTTAACAAATTGAGGAGCAAAATCTTAAGGAAATGAATAGGGAGGGGAAAAGAGCTGGAACCAATGATAGGAATTTTCCTAATGCTAAGTCCGATGAGCAAGGTAGGTCTAAGTCTAGACAAAAGTATTCCGGCCAAGACTCTACATTTCCGAAGCCTAGTTGCACCAAGTGTGGGAGGAATCCTTTTAGTAAGTGCCTAGCCGGCATGGATAGTTGCTATGGGTGTGGAAAGGATGGGCACAAAATGAGAGATTGCCCGATTCTTAAGGCTAAGGGAAGGGAGGATAAGAAAGTTGCCTCTAGTGGTCCGGATGAGGGTGCTCAAAAGAAGAATAGGTTTTATGCTATCCAATCTAGAGAAGATCAAGACTAATCTCCTCATGTCCCTTCTGGTATGTGTTTTATGTTTTAGTAAATTTCCAGATTTCTTGTCTTTTATGACTTGTTATGTGGGACTTTGAAGTTGTTTTTAGCATGAATGATTTTTAGAAGAGTTTGTGTAGGCTTACTCCCAAGTGGGAGATAGTCTGCCTATCTAGTGAGGTTATTATGTTCTTATGTGTTGTCATGATTTCCTTTTATGCATGTTCATGAAAATGTTTAGGTCTTGCTAGAAATGACTTATATGCATTGCTTTCCTCATGTTGTAGTGCATGGAGTAGATTTGCATATAGACTTCATGAGTTGATTATGAGCTTGTCTTAGTTTTGGAGTTGAAAAATTCCTCCTTAAATAAATGATTTTTTTAGAGTAAATTGCATTTAGACTCCATGAGGGAGTATTGAGCGTGTTTTAGCTAAGAGATATTAGTTCCACCTTGAAAGTAAGTAAAATATAGAATTTCATGCATTTTGGGTTGGTAGATGTAGTTCCTACTCCCTTGTGTTGCATTGAATGAGTTTAGCTTGTAATTGAAGTCTTCTTGCTTGGTTGTGTGCATTTAGATGTAGTGCATGCATAATGGGCTGCTAGTTTAGAGTTGTGATTTTCAGAAGTGTTTAGAATCGTCATTCGAGGACGAATGATCCCAAGGGGGAGATATTGTACACCTCGGAAATTAGTAACTTGAACTAGAGAGTTCTAGAGCTTTTCGTAAGAGTTTTAGAGTGAGGTATGAGGATTAAAATCACAAGAAATGATTCATGTACTTAGAATGGAGGTTTTAGGGGAAATACCTCAAGGTACGACCCCCCAAGGACCACCCAAGGAACACCCAAGGGGTCCTTGACGGGGACCCCAAAAACAGTCCCCAAATCTGCAAATTTTAGTGACCTACGGTTGCCACCTACTGGCCGTAGGTGGACCCACGCCCCGTCGGTGGGGGTCGTGGGTCAAGGCAGTCACAGGCCTACAAATTTAGGCCACTAATGACACCCACGAAGGGTGCAGTACGGAGAGTGGACCCACCCACGGTCCGTGGGTGGGTGGTTCGTGAGTGAGAGCAGTTTTTCAAATTTTTGTTTTAAGTTGGGAGTCTGGGAATTAATTAGTTAAATAATTAGGGGTTAAGGTAGGTTAGTTAGTTAGTTATTTATACACCTATATAAGCTTAATAGGCCCCTAAACCAAGTCATTAACTCATTCATCAAAGAACCCCAAAATACTCTCCAAAAATCCACTCTCTAGAAGTGAAGAAGAACAAGAAGAAAGGAAGTTGGGGCAGCAACCTAGGTCGAATTTCCCCCATTGTTTCAAGCTTGATTAGGGCTTTGAAAAGAGGTATGTTCACTTAATCATCTATGGGTTATTCCACCCATAGAGCCCCCTTATTTTTCCCCCCAATTGTGAAGTCAAAAACCCAATTCTAGCTAGGGTTCTTCGAACATTGTGGGTAGGGCTTAGGTATGATTCAAATCCAGTGGATAATACCTAATTATGATTATTTAGCTTTTTTTAGTGATATTATGATGAATTCATGCTATGGTAAACCCTAGTTTAAATTGATGAATGTGATATTTGTGGGTTTATGCCATTAGAGGTAAAATTGAAGGCTCATAGGTGATCTTCCTAAATCAATGTCATGTGTGGTAATTGTTCAAAGTTAGGAAAATCTAATCATGAATTGAACTAGACTCTACTGTATATGATGAATCTTGACATGTTAAGTTGAATTTGAACCTTTATGATCAATTGTGACTAGAATCACCTAGTAATGAAGATGTGATTAAAATACCTTGAAACCTAGGTATAAAGAAGAGATTTAGAAAGAAACCGTGACAGTAAGGTTTGTGATCATGATAGCTAAGGCTTTAGGGTTAAGCTAATGTGATTAACTATTGAGGCTAAGGCTTTGTGAGTTAAGTCTAAAAGAGAATAGAAGTCTGCTAGGTAGAATTATGGTGAAAGGCCTATACTCACCCAACCTACCTTATGAATGCTTGAAAGTATAAACTAATAGAATCACTTGAACGTGGATTGATTTTCAAGGACATCTTTCCATGAGATATAAGTGTTAAGCAAGGCTTAACAAGTAAACCTTGGGGTGTATGCTTGGCTCCGAGTGGATATTGAAGATGAGATGGAGTGTCACACAAGATAGGGTCAGGGCTCCAAGTAGAAAGGAGAACCACACCTAGTTGATGTGAGGACTATCCAAGTTAAACGGGGAACTCTTACGTAGTAGAGTGTGGGTTTTTGCCAAAGTTAGGTCTTATGAGATGGGAGCCTTCACATAGTTGAGTCAAGGTTCCTAGTAGCAATCTTCATATCCAATGAACTAAGACATGATTGAAGAAGCATCTCATATTGTTGTAAAGCATAATTGAACTAAGACTTACTTAATTAAGTACCTCATAGTGTTCAAGAGTATAAATGGACATAGACATGCTTAAGGTAGTATCTTATAAGGTCCATGTTAATAATTATCCTAGACATGCTAAAAGTAGTATCTCAAAGGGGTTCAAGCGAATAAAGAACTAAGATGTGCTTAAGAGAGTACCTCATAGTGTTCTAAAGTAAAAGACAGGAACTAGGTTCCATTAAAGAAGTATTAGTATGAGGACCGAAAAGTGGTACTTATCATGAGTAGTATCATGGGGTGTTATTCATGCATTGCACAAGTATGACTTAGGGTTGTTAAAAGAAGAGAATTGAGATAGAGTTATGCAATAGTTGCCTTCCTTGCTATAATTGACTAATGGTGAGAGATTCCCTTAGTTATGAGAGTTAAACTAATAATGAGACCAAAGGAGGGTGAGTGTGACTAAGATGACTTCAAGGCTATGCTTACTGTGACGGGTAGTACGGGATGCCTTTCAGACATTAATGGGCTAACCCATCGGTGGCCCCCTAAACTTGGCACCAACTTTCACTTAGACACCTTAACTAAGCTTTGTTCATTTTAGACACCTTATGGCATGCCCCACTGTGTCATTTTGACACTTCTTTAACAATCAGCAAAAGTTAAAAAATGTGTGTTATCCACTCGCGGATGACAAGGCAAGATGACAAATTATGAGAAAAAAGTAAAAATTTAATTATAAGAAAAAGAAAGAAAAACCATTTAAACTTATATTTTAAAAATATTTCAATAAGAAAAGACTTCATTTTCTAGGATGTCATTTCAATGACTCATATCTAAATTTTTTTGTCGGAAATTGGAGTTCCGCCGGAAAAATTGAGGATATTTAGATCCAATTCTTTTTTCAATGACGTCTCATATTTTCTTTTATAACTAATAATTCTAATTCTAAATAAAATATGTTTTGGTGGAAGAGAGGGAGAGAGAGAGAAAGATAGTAACAAAAATGGTGGATCTCCATCTTTTCTGGTGAGGTAGTGATCTTATTTTATAGATCTAATTTTTTTTTAAAAAAAAAAATTAACTTTTGTAAGTTATTTCAATCAATTTATGATTCTTTTTTTTTCTATCTTTTTCAATGAGTATATGATTCTTTTTGTTTTACTCAAAATCAGTACATAATGGTGGTGAAACGTGAAGGAGAAAGAGGGAAGAAGATGAAGGGAAAACATATTATTTTTCACAAAAAAAAAAAATGCTTTCCACATGCTTAAAATTAGTGCAACACACGCACTTTGTCAATTTAGTAAAAAGTGTCAAAATGACACAGCGGGGCATGACATGAAGTGTCTAAATTGAACAAAGCTTAGTTAAGGTGTCTAAGTGAAAGTTGGTGCCAAGTTTAGGGGGCCACCGATGGGTTAGCCCTACATTAAACAAGTGTGCTTTGAGGTTACCTAGAAGTATGGTGCTCTTATGGTATAGAAAAGTTTAGAGTCTTGACCATGTATATAGACTATGATTAAGATGACTAAAAAGGGATACTTGGCTTGGGTGGTATTATGGGATGCTATTCATGCTTTGCACTGTATGCTTTTGACGTTACTTGATAATGGTTCTATGATGATATAGATGACTAAGAGTCAATTATGCCTATTATGATTATGTCTTATCTTCTATGCTCATTAACTATGTCTTATGTTGACTTATGACTATATGATGCTTATGTTGGAGATTATGCTATAACTATGTTATTATCTCCTATGCTTATGTCTTATGTTGACTAACCATTTTGAGATGCTCTGATGGTGTTGTGCTAGCTTTCATACTTGGTATATTTTTTACTAACGTTTATTGCCTACATTCTAATCAAATGTAGGGATTGGAGATTGAGTGCTACTCTTGGAGATAGTTTTCTAGAAGTTGCAAGGAGTTGAATATCTTGGTGAGTCCTCATTGCTTTGAGGACAATAACCACATTTCCTTTATGTCACTATTTTCATGTTGAGACTATTGTATAGGTTGTGTCCCAAGATTTTATTCTAAAATTTGTATTACATGGTCTGAGACAAAGTATAGAAATAGTTCCGCTTGATTTTAAGAAAATGACTTTGATTGTAAAAGTTTTAAATTTTTCCGTATTTTCTATTCTCTTATGTTATGATA
The DNA here is from genome assembly GCA_035578085.1 of Solanum pinnatisectum. Taxonomy (NCBI): domain Eukaryota; kingdom Viridiplantae; phylum Streptophyta; class Magnoliopsida; order Solanales; family Solanaceae; genus Solanum; species Solanum pinnatisectum. The sequence goes on from CM069076.1 coordinate 24,233,715, forward strand.
TGATAAGGGCTTGTATGAGACCCCTTCGGGGTCAAGTACGCCATGTTACGTCTAGGGGGTACCCATGGGTCGTAACAATTATTTACTAATTTTATTGTTGATTTAGTTGAGTTTTAATTGATGATTGTAGTTGCAAATACAGTTCTAGTTTAGCACTCTAAGCTTGCTTGAGAAAGAAGTTTTAGAATCAAAATTATTGGTTGATGATTGTAGTGATTGGGCTATTGTAGACTTAGTTTGAGAAAGGGGGCCTGAATTCAATCCTACTAATCTAGCTTTAAAAAGTAGATTTGATTAAGGTTTTGAGTTTGTTTAAATGTGTTGTGCTTGTCGAGGTTCGAGAGAACTCGCTTGATTCGTGATAGTTGATTGATAAATAGCTATTACACCTAAGGCGTAGCCTAACCATTGAAGTTCAGCAGCTTTAGTAAATAATAATCTCCCATTTTGCGAAACAAGTCTTCAATATATCACACTCCCAAGGATCCTTCTCAACTTGTTTACTGCAGGTTATTGGTAGTTGTTAATTTTTCACTCAAATCCCCCTATTTAACATTAATTGTCAATCTCTTGTCATTTAATGTATTTGTTGTGAATATGTCTACTTCTACAAATGATTTCGAACACCATTTTACTTCGTAATCGAATGCTTTACTTTATCACTCCCTGCGGGATCGACCCCAACTCTTAGTTAGGTTTATACTTATTAGCGATCGCCTAAACTTAGAATCGGATGAATTGTAGTTGAGTTTTATCAATGACGTTCACCAATAGGAGACGAATGACAAGCCTCCAACATACTTATCATCTCAACCTCAGGCACGCAACAACAAATAATCCCATCAGCAAATATACGAAACAAGTAACACTCTTCCCAGAAAAATTTCTTCACATCAGACATGAACTTTCTTAGTTGGTGAAACGACAAATCCGAAGTCACCAATTCACTTTCCAAATAATTGGTGAAATCTGCGAATCAAGGGACAAGATCAAATGAAGGATCCAATACTTGTTCATCAGGGAACGCATCATTTATTTTAACTCCATCAGCTAACCTGTCCCCTTCCTATCTTTCACTTCAAAATCGAATTCTTGCAACAAAAATACATATCTATTTAGTCTTGGTTTTTCATCCTTCTTTTCCATAAGATACCTCAATTTCGAATGATCAGTATACACAATGACTTTAGTGCCAAGCAAATACGATCTAAACTTTTCAAACATGAAGACTATAGCAAGCGATTCTAGTTCAATAACTATATACTTCTTCTGAGCAACATTCAATGCTTTGCTCGCATAGTATATAGGATGAAGAATCTTTTCTCACCTCTGCTCCAATACTTTGCCAAGTGCCACCCAGCTTGCATCACATATAACTTAAAATGGTTGTCCCCAATCCAGTGATATAATGATTGGTGCAAAAGTCAACTTTTCTTGTAGCCCTTCAAATTCTCTTAGAAAAGCATCATCAAGCTCAAACTTCGACTCCTTTTCAAGTATTTTGTACAATGGGTGTGCACTTTTTGACAAATCCTTTATGTACCTCCTATAAAGACATGCATGACCTATAAACTTCTAACAACTTTTACAAAGATGGTTGGTGGTAGCTTTCCAATCACTTCAACTTTTTCTCTATCAACTTTGATTCCTTTCTGCGAAATTCTATAGCCCAGAACTATAGCCTATTTTACGATAAAGTGACATTTCTCCCCGTTAAGCACAAGATTGCACTCTTCACACCATTTCAGAACTTGACCTAAATGTACCAAGTAATCATCAAATGAGAACCAACCACTGAGAATTCATCCATAAATACCACTATGATGTCCTCCACCATATTCAAACATATAGACATCATGCAAAGCTGAAAAGTTCTTGGAGCATTACACAACCTTAAGGGCATCCTCTTGAAAGCAAAAGTCTCGTAAGGACAAGTGAAAGTAGTCTTCTCTTGGTCTTCTAGAGCTATGAAGATCTGATTGTAGCTCGAATACCCATCTAGAAAACAATACCAACCCTTTCCAGCGAGACGATCTAACATTTGGTCCATGAACGACATTGGAAAGTGATCTTTCTCAGTCGCATTCAACTTGAAATAATCCATACAAACTCTCCAACCAGTCACCAGCCTCATTAGGATGAGCTCATTCTTTGCATTGGGAACCACAATGATGTCTCCTTTCTTTGGCATACATTGAACTAGACACACCTAACTACTATTAGCAATAGGATATACAACTCCAGCATCTAACCACTTAATGATTTCCTTCTTCACAACCTTTTTCATCGATGGATTAAATCTTCTTTTTGCTCAATGTTTGGCTTGCTATCGATATGAGTTGGATCTTGTGAGAACAAATACCCATTGAAATACGAATAATGTTAGCAATGGTCCATCCTATAGCCCTTTTTGAATCGCTTCAATACCTATATCAAAGCCTTTACGTGCCCTTCATTTAAATCAGTAGTAATAATAACTAGTGAAGTATTATTGTTTCGCAAGAACAAATACCACAAATGAGATAGAAGAGCTTAAGTTCCAATTTTGGAGGCTCATCAGTAGATGGTTTTGCAGGTGGAGTGTCTCGGTTCTTCAAGTCCAAATCGGGCTTGTTTGGTTGACGATGAGAAAAATACCCCCATCAAGTGCAGAAACTAGCTCATCATATTCATTAATACCATCTCCATAAAAGTTCATGATTACAGTCGCTAGTGCTTCAACACCAAATATCTCTTCAATAGACACTTTTATTTCTTTCTCAGCAACATGATTCACCACCGACACTACTTAAAATCACTTCCATGCCTCATTGCTCTATAGATATTGAAATTTACCTCTTTATTGTTTAATCTGAAATTCATCTGCCCTCTTTTCATATCAACAAAGCATGCCCAATAGCAAGGAATGGTCTCTCTAAGATGATAAAGACCTCAAAATCAAATTCACAATCTAGTATCACAAAGTCCACCGGAGAAATGAAAGCCTCAACTTTACAAGGACATCTTTAAGTACCCCAATTAGTTTCTTCATAGTTTGATCTATCATAAGTAGATGCATTTTCGTCGGTTTGGGGGGCTCATATTCCCAACTTCTTGTATATAGACTACAGCATCAGATTAATGCTAGCACCCAAAAGTAACATAGGCCGATGCAAAAGGTAACATACCAATAGTACATGGAATAGTAAATGTTCCACCTTCTTTGGCACTAATGATCTAGTAGCAATGGTGCTACAATGTTGCAACTTGTCATCACCTTCAAAACTGGCAGCCCTCTTCTTAGTCACCAAATCCTTCGTGAATTTCACGTAACCAGGCATTTTCTCAAGTGCCTCAATCAAAGGAACATTTATGGACAACTATTTCAGGTGAAGGTCTCAGCATAGGGATGATGTTTAGGGTCACTCCAGCCTCCTTCTCATTCTAATATTTCGACTCTTCAACTACCTCAACTCTATCCTCATCTTTTTCTTTCGGACTTTCCACTCCAGTCGGCATAGGAGGGTCTATAGTCTGCTTTCCACGCTTAGTAGTAGCAATCATACAATGCCCGTCATTCTTAGGATTCTAGGAAGTGTCCCTTTCTAACGCGGATTTGCACTTGTGGATAACTGCCTCAGCTATTACTCAATATGTTTAATCGATATTGCATGTGACTCAACTTTTTGACCAATGTCCAATAAATTATTACGCATCTCTTTCACATTGTCATCAGTTGAATCAAATCTTTTGATCATCTTGTTCATCATATCTTCAGTGTGATTCATACTCGATCCAGCATCTTGGTTCCCACGTGGAACATAGGGTATCATTCTTGTTGCCATACCCATTCTGATTATAGTTGTTGTCACGATTATAGTGCCCATCACGAACATAATTACCTTTATGATTGTAGTTACCAAAGTTCCAACCTTAGTTTCCTTGACCTTGGCGCCAATTATCCGTATTGGATTCTTGGGCGTTGGTCCAAAAATCCCCTGTCTGATCATTCACAAGATTCGCATGCTCCTCCTAAGTGTACTCATCAACATGTGGTGCTATACTTTGGTAGCTCAATGCATTCACTTTCTCAGCACTTCTGCTCACATGTTTCAACACCAAACCAACCTTTGTTCTCAATTGGGCCATTTCCTCACAAATATCACCATTGGACTGACTTGGTGCAGCTTAGACTTCAAACGTAATCCTTCCAGTCGACATTCTAGTGATTCATGCCTTGTTATTCTTAGAATTTTTTCAAGTTTCTCTGCAATCTCTTGAAATGTGTTTGCCCCATAAAATCCTCCAGCAATAGCATTCTAGCACAAATTTTCCATTATCATCTTGCTCTCTATAGAAATACTCATGACTCATCATCTATGTGGTGGTTAGGCACACTCCTCATAAACCTAGTGAATATATCCCAAGAGTGGCTAACTAACTCGCCATGTAATGCTACGAAGTTATTTAGATTATCCTTGAGGTTCAACTTTTTGGAAAACGAAAAGTACTTCTCCAGAAATACCTTGTGCAACCTATTCCAAGTAATGATTGAGTTATATGGCTCAGACAGCCATATAGCAACATCACATGTCAAGGAAATTGGAAACACCCTTAAGCCGATTGCATTCGTGTCTAAATCTAGTCGTCCCACACTACACATCCAGACACTCTTCACTTTACTCATATGAGCATATAGATCCTCCGAAGGTAACCCATCAAACAATCCTCTAGATTTAAGCATTTGCATCATACTGTTGTTCACCATAAAAGTATGTCCATGAGGTGGTGGAGGAACAATGATAGCACTAGTTGATACCACAGCATTATAATAAACCTTGTAGTTTTCACTGGCTAATTTTGCACTCCTTCATCATTTTCAACTTGAGGGTTTCCCTGGATATTTCTAGGCACTTCTATAGCTCCAAGAGGTTGCACTCCAGTAACACCCCCTTGACCCGCTCCGATTGGATAATTCAATACCTCAATATTTTGACATCTTCCAACTATTCTTATCAGAGTTCTTCTTATTTCAGGATCGTAAGGGGTCAGGGGCCATGCACTTGGCATATACCAGAAATAAGACCTATAGAAAACAAAAACAAAATAGAACATAAATGAGGAAATAATTAACTATAGTTGAATAACGAAATTAGTCTAATAAAAAAGCCTTATTCCCCAACAGCGGCGCCAAAATTTGATATTCCCAAATTACACCTCCTAAAGAAGTATAAGTGGTTATTGTCAAATTAAGAACCTAACTAAGGTAAGAATCGATCCCATGAGAAATATGGTCTAGACTTAGGCTAATTCACAGTTAGTTGTAATTTTGATCAAGCTTCCTTCCGTAAAAAGGGGGGATTTGTAATTAAAATAATAGTTGATTGATTTGTAGTAAAAAATAATAGTTAAGTCGGATTCCCAGTTTGCGATATCAGTATGAGACAAAAACTAGGGCACATGTGTTCCCCACAAGTTTCTAACGCAGTAATCCTAATATAGTAACTTTTTTCTAATGTTACCATGCAAGGTTGGTAAATTATGTATCTCCTAAGTGATTGGTCATCCAAGTAGGGAATTTCACCATGCAACTTGGTCGGTCTACGAGTGTATGATTTACTAACCCTTAACCTTAAGCCCATGTAAGCCCTCACAGTAGGTATGTTAGGCTATTAGATAGCGGATTATCACCTTAAATTGTTGTTGTTCAATCTCTTCCTCATTCATTACTTCCTTGGTCGGGCAATTAGGAATGAGTCGAGTTCTAATGTTGTGCACCATTAAAAAGTATTCAAAATGAAAGGATTAACAATACATGAATAAACACTATTTTAGAATTACTTAATTATTAGTCTTACATTGTTAATCACTAATAGTTCCCACAACCCTAGTTGTGAATTTAGCTATTCATGCTTGAATTATCAAAATTCATAATAGGGTTAGTAATATAAATCATGAACTTATAATAAGAGTAGATGAAATCCAGAATATTGAATTGAAGAACAAACGCACATTGCATAAACCAAACTTTAAGAACTAAATGTCAAAGTGTCCGCAAAATAATTCTCAAACCTAAAACAAAGTCTCACAAAAAGTCTAACAACCCAAAAACGAAAATTAAAACTAATATTTATAGAAAATAAATCCTAAAACAAGTAGGAAAAGGAAGATTTGGGAAATCCATTTTAGGCAGTGTTGTCGACGGGTGGCCACCTACGGCTCGTCACACGAGCAACGGCTCATGGGTGCCACCATTGCTCAGTAGTTGGACAAAAATCATGTGGAGGCAACTAATGGTCATGAACTATGGATCGTAGGTCTAACCACGTTCCATCCTGTTCACTTGTTGTTCATGTACTGGAACTCATCTTCTCTAAAGTCATCGACCACTTGACATCGACCGTACATCATCCGACTCACGGCTCATCACTAGCCTCTTTAGTTCCACACTTAGTCCATTTTTCTAGAAACTTCATTCACGCCTTCTACCTACGGCTCATAAAATGAACAATGACTCATAGGTGGGCTCGTCTGTTGCCCACTTACAGTTGTTTCAAACACTTTTAACACCACTGCTCCAAAACCTATTTCCTATAAAATTAGATTAAAAGTTCATCACATCTAATAACAAAATACCTAAGACTCATGCAAAAATCCAAGTTTAATGCATCAAAGATACCGTAAACACACGATACATCAAGGGGTGAGTCGGTGAGTCACCGAGTGAGTCAGCGAGCCCTGCTAATTTTACCAACTGGATTTACAAATAAATTTTGTTGTTATTTTTAAAAAAATTATAAATAGTTGAGAAGAAAGAGAAAACTCACCAGTATTCCTAGCAATTAGAGTACAAAAGAACATTCTAAAGATTTTATGTTTTGACCAAGCCTTACAATACAATTTGGTGGGGTTTTGGTCAGGGTTCTTAGGTTTTGAAGTTTGAATTCACCAATTGATATGGTGGATAGAGTTTTTGGTATAATTTATGTAAATTTAAGTATGATTACCTAAAACCACGATTCTAGGTGTCTGTAATTAAAGTCGGGTATTGATTAATTTGGTGGATTTTGCGTATTATTGTGTTTTACATTAGTTTTCATTAATTTAAATTGATTGTCATGTGTTAATTTATGAATTGAGGTTGTAAACTTGATTATACTTTATATATTTATTTATTACTTGAAAAGGTTTACATGAAGTGGATGAGTAGTTTGATGCTTGCATATTAGATTTGAATTTCTTGTTTGCTAGAATAGAGGAATTTGGGGTTTCATATCTATATGTTGGATTTGCTTAAACAAGAGAATCTATGTCAAGGTATCAGATTATTTAGCATATTCTACATGGGAAGCTTTGAAAAGAGTTTCTATCATAAGCATGTTGTAATTGAGAAATGCAATACCCATGAGCAACTAATGTTAATGGGCAATCATATCGATCCATTATTTGAAATCAGTACCCACTTTCGCACACTCCTAGATTGTTACCCCGCTTGCAAAACTCTTGTTTTGATTATCCTTATTAAAATTGGTTCCTAAATCACTTTTCATTGATAATTGGAATTATCCAAGTTCGTTTATGTTGAACACTTGTTACTATTTCACTACAGGAGATTAGATCACAATTTAACTTCTTAAATGAATTCTTAATTATACTGCTCCATGTGGGATTCGACCCTGACCTAATACGTCGGGTAATTATATTGCTAACAGTCTTCTACTCATTGAATTGTTATACGCGTAATCTGAGTATTATCACACAGCAAGTCATGTATGACTTGGAATCATTACAAAAATGCTCTAAACAACGTAAAGAAGGTATTAACAAGGAAATGACCTAGAGGTTCATTTAATCGTTAGAGCGAAACTACAACACTAATGTGTGACTCTCTTAAGTTTTTAACTAGGATTGACACATGTGAACTATTTAATTTTTATAATTTATATAATGTGTCTATGATTCCCATGTATAAAATGTTTTGAGTTTTTAGTGTAGTAATTATTCAAATTACATTTTAAAAAGTTATTTAAATGTATAATTTATATTTATTCAAATATAATATTTAAAAACTACTTAATAAATGTCATATCAATAACAAATATAAGTAATGATTTATAATTATCAAATCGACGTAGCAAGATAACAAAATTAATGTGTAGCGTTTTTGGATTGATGCTAATTAGGATTAAACAAATGTTTATGATTTTTGTAATACCAATGTCCACCATGTCTAAAGTAAGACAAGTATTTGATAATCATGTACCTATATAAAAAAGGCAAAATCCTTATGGATACAACTTAAGCACCTTAATTACTACTATATAGCCATAGTTTTTTTTCCGCCTATATAGCAATAGTTTTTTTTTTGAATTAGAATTTAATATTAAAAAAAATAGGTAGCGTCGAAAAAGGGAAGCCATGATTTTCTCATATTCCATGATTATCTCCAATTCTTTTACCTTCCACGATTTACTCATATTTATTATATATTCTCTTCAAAAAAAAATGTTTCTTAACAAGAATAAAACTCTCTTTCTACCCATTCTGGTCGACTGTTCAAAGATAGATACCAACAATTTTTCAATTCTAATTCAACACAACGGACGATGAGACACTTCAAGTATTTAAACAAAATCACGATTGGATTGGAGTTTCTTTTCGTGATAATTTTAATTCTTTTGTTCAATATATTTGGAATTTTTTTTCATGATCGTTATCTTAAAATTTATAATGCTGGGAATTTAATTTTGTCTTACAATCTATATAAGGTCGTTTATAAATTACTTTTATAGATTGAATTTGGATGTATTGAGTGATTTAATTTATAGTAAATGACATTGTTAATAAGAAGCACAACAGAACTATTTTTTGGTATTTAGTCGCTGGTCTAATTTGTATGGTTTTTTGGTTTAGTATAAAATTCATACTACCTGATTCTGCTTTAACAAATGGTTTGATGAAAAGATTGTATTTTTATAATTCTTGAATAAACAATAAATTTTTTTAATTGTTTTTTTGTAGGGTATTCGATTTAATTGATAGTGCACAGGGTGTAGATTATGTCGTATAATTGGTATTCTTATTATATTTTTATGAACCCCAATAGTCATAGTTTATTTTTTGTGTAAGTGTTATATGTTAGGTTGTATAGACAATGCAACTCAGGAGTTTTTTTTTTTTTGGCAAATGATTTGGTGAAAATGATGGTATATTTAAATACATTTGTTACACGTCAAATTTAGTAAATATTTTTTGGTATAACATTCGAGAATTTCTTTTGGTATGTGATCTGGTGTAATTGGTATGTTGTAGGCCTTATATAAACACCATAATTCAAGAATTTCTTTTGTGTGTGATCTGGTGTAATTGGTATCTTCTAGGCCTTATATAAATACCAACTTTCAATAGTCTTGTTGGTATCGATAACAAAATAAAATAAATATTAAATTGGTTATAATTATTATTGATTTGTGATAGTATATTATTAGGTGTAATTGGTAGTGTATATGGTGTAGATTATTTGGTGTAATTGGTATTGTGTATTTTGTTTTTATAAACACCAGGATTCATAGTTTATTTTTAGTGTAAATGTTATATATTAGCTCCTATTGAAAAAACAGCTTCGGTTTTTAGTTTTTGGGAACATCAAGTGTATTATGTAATGTGTTTTGGGGTGATATGTTTTTTGGTAAATGTTTTGGTTAAAATGATGGTCTACAAAACTAATTTAGACCATCAACCGTTTTGCATACCAACATGATTATTATTTTATCTATATATAGGTATTCTGCATATCAAAATATGTAATTCAATTACAAAAGGAACACCTTTCTGTTTATTTTGGAAATTGATTAATAAGTTGTACTCTTAACACATGTAATTATGTGCATTACAATATTGAATGTTGCATGATGCAAACACCAATACGAAGACTTAATTATTACTATATCTTCCCAATTGGGTGTGGACACAACCATTTTTAATTTAAAACTCAAGTATGTTGTTAGTGGTCCATCTCCACCAATGAATATTCATAAAGATATGATTGTCCAATTTTATTTAGATAAGAAAAAAGCAATTTTGATTTCTTTTTAAAATATCTCTTATGTGTAACATGTGTGGATAGAGCTATGGAATCCATTGAATATCAAACTGGTGTCCAATCAACAAGGCAAGAAATTTTAAGATCCAACACACTATTTTTTACTCATACCACAAAAACATGTTAAAAAGGGAGCTATATAAAAGAACAATATAAGATTGAAGGCTGGCATTTTGAATAACAAAATACAAACAAAACTTTTGCACCTTCAACAAATGCTAAAATAATGATTTAAATTAACTTACAATACAAATCAGAGTGTGTACAAACAATTAAAGATATGATATTTACAGATCATACAAAGAAACAATATAAAGGCAATTACAAAATTATCATGTTTAAATGAAACAAAACTTTGTGCTTTCACAAATTGCTACAACCAGCAAAAAACTTAAGTATACAACTTAAGTACCTTAATTGCTACTATATAGCAATTGTTTTTTTAGTTTTTTTTTCAAAACTAGAATTTAATATTAAAAAGAATAGGTCGCATCAAAAAAGGGAAGCCACGATTTTCTCATATTTCATGACTATCTCCAATTCTTTTACCTTTCAGATTTACTCAAATATGTTATATATTCTCTCTCATTAAAAAAAAGATTATTTAATAAGACTAAAACTCTCTTTCTACCCGTTCTGATCGATTGTTCAAACATTGATACAAAGAATTTTTCAATTCTAATTCAATACAACGTACAATGAGGCACATCAGGTATTTGAACAAAATCACAATTGGATTGGAGTTTCTTTTCATGATAATTTTAATTGTTTTATTTAATATATTTGGAAATTTTTTTCATGATCGTTATCTTATAATTTATTATAGTGGAAATTTATTTTTGTCTTCAATATGTATAAGGTCATGTATAAATCATTTTTATAGATTGAATTTGGGTATATCGAGTAATTTAATTTATAGTAAATGACGTTGTTAATTGATATACCGTGAGTTTGAGATATTTTTAATACATTTCACTTAGGATTTTGTGTGTGTCTAGGGCCATTTTGTCTTAGAGTTAATGTTTATTGTGCTATATTTGTAGGAAATAGACTTGGACGAGGTCTCGAGAGAGACAACTAAATTTCTGCAGAAATGGCCACCCACGAAAGTGACCTATGGACCGTAGGTCCAGTCATTGACGGAGCGTAGGTATACCTACGGGCCGTACTGCACATTTGTCGTTTGTATCAGAGATTTTGAATTCCAGTACCTGATGAATAGTCCTAAGTGTGGAGCCACGAAAGGGGCGCCACGGACCGTAGGTCAACCTACGGTCCATTCTACAAGTCCATCATTTGTATCTAAAAGGTTAAAGGTTCCAGCTTCTGAGAAAATGTTCAAGTGGTGGGCCATGGAAGGGACCTACGAACCGTAGGTCAGTCCACGGTTCGTTGGTCAGTCTCTTAGATCGAAGCCGCATCCAGAAACGTTTATTTCCTTATTTCATTTCCTTTTTGTTTAGGACAATATTTTCTATAAATAAGGTATGTAAACCTCATTTTTGGGGGTTAGCCACTATTGTTTAACTTTAGTTCTTGGTGTGTTCTTCGGAATTAACTTGCAAACATTAGCAATTTGATTTCCTATTTTTGGTTTATAAAGATTTTGGCTTTGAATTTCAATTGGAGATTTCGAGTTTCTTCTATTCATTACGTAAGCTCATGAATTCTTCTTCTAACAATATGAATTGTGTTTTTGCTAGCATGAGTAACTAAATCCACAACTAGGGTTGTGGGAACCATGAGTGATTAACAAACTATGAATATTTTTAAGTAATTCTTGAATAGTGTTGATGCATGCATTGATAATTCTTTCATTTAGAAGTCTTTTTAACTATGGCCAACGTTAGAACTTGCCTTGTTGCTACTTGCCGGACCAAGAAGGTAGTTAATAAGAAAAGAATGATCAATATAGATTTAGTGTGATACTATCTAATAGTTTAATGTCAATTGGTTTGAGGGCGAAAACTAAGTCATACATTGATGTGATGTCTAATATGAGGTAACGGTAAGGTTTAGTAAATTATACATACGTAATCGGACCAAGGTGCGAGGTGAGATTTTCTATTTGGCGGACCAAGCACTTAGGGATACATAACTTACCACTTTGCATGTGATACACTAGGAAAGGATTACTATTACTAGGATTACCTCATTATGAGCTTATGGGGAACACATATACCCTAGTTTCTCTCTCTCATTGATAACAACCAAAGTTCGAATCTTGCTCACTTGTTCTCTAAACCACAATCAGTTATTTATTACACAACCCCCCCCCCCTTTACTTACTTTTCGCGGAAATAAGTTGACTAAATGAATATAATAGTAAGTTAAGTTTAAGTCTAAACCATATTCCTCGTGGGATCGACCAAACCTCCAAGTTGGGTTCTTTACTTAATAACGATCTCTTATACTTCTTTAGGGAGGTGTAATTTGAGTGTATCAAATTTTGGCGCCTCTGCTAGGGAATAAGGCTTTTAGATTTTGTTTAACTACATTATTGAAATTTAGTCAATTATTTCCTAATTTTACTTTTACTTTGCTTTTGTTACTACAGGTTTCTACTCTAGTGTATGCCAAGTACACGGAGTCGAGCCAAACCATTCACCCCGTACGATCCAGAGTTAAGCATAACTTTGAGAAGCATGAATAATCAAGGGGACCAAGTCAACCCAATCGATGGGAATCTAGGTGATGGAGTTGAGTTGCAGCCTCCTAGGGTTGTTGATGAGAATGCTCAAGTTCATGGTGATAATCTACTTGGAGATACATTGAGGGTACATAATCCACAAGGACCAATATTGCGTGATAACTATAGGGTCGACTTCAATATTGTTGAATTCGAAGGACCTATTGTGCTACTTCTTCTACCTCCGGAGCATATATTTATGGTGACTGCAGTTTGATGCAGATGCTTAGAGCGAGGGGTTTGTTTTCTGGTATGGCATTAGATGATACGTTTGGGCACATGGCCAAGTTGAGGAGTGTTTGCAAGAGTTGTGTGGGTCGACCGGAATCATACATTAGATGTCATAGGGTTGAGTCTTCCCTCTATCTTTGACTAGTGATGCTGCGGTATGGTTTTCTGAGCTCCCATATAACTTCATTCATACATGGGTTCAATTGTACAAGGTGTTCATGGCGAAGTACTTTCTGTTGTCAAAGAAGTTGAACCACAAAGATAAACACAACTTTGTGGCACTACCTAGAGAGTCTGTGAGTAGTTTGTAGGATAGGTTCACTGCATTCATAAGAAGTGTTCTGAATCACTGCATTTATGATAAGTCGCTGAAGGAATACTTCTACAAAGGTTAGGATGACAATAGCAAGGTTGTGCTTGATACTATCGCTGGGGGTTCATATGGTGAGTGCACTTTTGAGCAAATCGCTGAGAAATTGGAGAAAATCTCCTGAAACAACAAAGCTTAGAGCACTAGAAAGTCAAAAACTGGGAAAAGCACTTTTGCAGTTCAATTTGCACCTTATCAATCTGCCGATGATATTCTTGAGGAGATGGCTCAAATGAGGACCGAACTGGGGTTGGTGTTGAAGCATATGAGCGAAGGTGCCGAAAAGGTAAATGTTGTAAATTATTTGATTAAGAATCCACCACCACCGATTGAGGAATGTTACTATGAAGAGGATGCTTACTTGGTCAATGATCAGACGGGGGGTTTTCGAGCCAAGGCCCAAGGTTCTAAGTTGGATAATTGGCGCCAAGGTCAAGGAAACCAAGGTCGAAACTATGGTAACTACAATCGAGAGGGTCAATATGTCCGAGATGGGAACTATAATTGCGACAACAACTACAACCAGAACAACTATGGCAGCAGGAACGATAGAGTTGGGCCTTATGTACCTCCACAAAATTGGGAATCTAGTAATAGGGAAGTTGGGGGTAGTATGTCACAGATTGAGGATATGATGCAGAAGATGATGAAGAGGTTTGATTCGACTGATGAGAATGTGAAGGAGATGCAAAATGACTTGTCTAGGATTGGTCAAGAAGTTGATGTCCATGTAGTATCGATCAAGCAACTTGAGAAGTAGATGAATCAGTTGTCCACTACAGTAAACCCACATCAGTTTGGCACACTTCCTAGCAACACCATCCAAAATCCGAAGAATGATGTGCATTGTATGGTAGTCACTACTCGATGGGGTAACCAAACCATTGATCCACCTATGCCGTCTGAGGTTGAAATTGTTGATGAGAAAGATGATGATGAGATTGAGGTTACTGGAGAGCCCAAGAATACTACAGAGAAGGAAGCAGATAACCCAAAAAGTTGTCCCCATGCCTAGACCTCCACTTCCATTCCCACAGAGGTTGGTGAAGATGAATGAAGAAGGAAAGTACCGCAGGTTTATCGCTATATTGAAACAGCTCTCCATCAATGTTCAGTTGATAGAAGCTTTGAAGCAAATGTCTGGGTATGCAAAGTTCATGAAAGATTTGGTGACTAAGAAAAGGGCAGTCAGTTTTGAAGATCTTTACTACGAGGTCACTTATGCAGAAGAAGGAGGATCCTAGTACCTTCACTATTCCATGTACCATCAGGTTATTTCATTTTGCTAAGGAGTTGTGTGATTTGGGTGCTAGCATTAATCTGATGCCATTGTCTATTTACAAGAAGTTGGGTTTAGGGGCTCCAAAACTGACTGTGATGGGATTGCTCATAGCCGATAGAACTGTGAAGAGGCCAATTGGTGTGCTCCAAGATGTACTTGTGAAAGTGGAGTCTTTTATCTTTCCAGTGGATTTTGTGATCCTCGATTGTGAGGTCAATTTTGAGGTTCCCATCATCCTTGGGAGACCATTCCTTGCTACTGGGCGCGCCTTAGTCGATATGGAGAAAGGACAGATGAAGTTTCGATTGAATAGTGAAGAGGTAACTTTTAATATTTGTAGGTCCATGAAGCAGGAAAGTGATCTCAAGATAGTGTCAGTGGTGACTCATATGGTGGAGCGAGGTTCTGAGGTGTCTATTGAAGAGCGATTGGGTGTTGATGCATTGGCAGCGATTATGATGAATTTTGAGGGTGATTGTATTGAAGACTATGATGAATTGGTCGCCGCACTTGATAGGTTCGAATTCCGTTCCAAACCAAAGAAGCTTGAGTTAGATATGAAAAATCACGACTCTCCACCCGAAAAACCATCTGTTGAAGAGGCTCCAAAATTGGAGCTTAAGGCTCTACCATCACATTTGATGTATGTATTCTTAGGGAGAGAAGGTATTTTACCGGTCATCATTGCGACAGATTTGAATGCGGAACAAATTGAGGCTTTGGTTTCTATGTTGAAGAAATTCAAAAGGGCTATTGGGTGGACGATTGCGAACATTATTGGGATTCCTCCTGGCATTTGTTCTCATAAAATCCAACTCATGCTAGATCACAATCCTAGTATTGAGCACCAAAGAAGACTGAATCTGCCTATGCAAGAGGTAGTTAAAAAGGAAAACATCAAGTGGTTGGATGCTGAAGTTATTTATCCCATTGCAGATAGTAGTTGGGTTTGTCCTGTTCAGTTTGTGCCCAATAAAGGTGGGATTATTGTGGTACCTAATGTGAGAAATGAGCTTGTTCTGATGTCGCTCGTGACTGGATGGAGAGTTTGCATGGACTACCGAAAATTGAATGCGTGGATAGAAAAGGACTAGTTCCCTATATCGTTCATGGATCAGATGTTGGATCGGCCTGCTGGTAAAGGTTAGTATTGCTTTCTTAATGGTTATTTGGGCTACAATCAGATCTCCATAGCCCCGGTAGACCAAGAGAAGACAACATTCACGTGCCCTTATTGGCCTTTCACCTTCAAACAGATGCCATTTGGGTTGTGTAATGCTCCAGCGACCTTCTAGCGTTGCATGATGTCGATATTCTCTGATATGGTGGAGGACACTATTGAGGTATTTATGGATGATTTCTCTGTGGTAGGTGACTCATTTGATGGATGTTTGGATCATTTGGCCGAGGTACTTAAACGGTGTGAAGAGTGCAATCTCGTGCTTAATTGGGAAAAGTGTCATTTCATGGTGAAAGAAGGGATAGTTCTAGGTCATCGGATTTCTAAGAAAGGTATTGAGGTTGATAGAGCAAACGTTGAGGTAATAGAAAAGCTTCTACCACCAATCTCTATTAAAGATGTCAGAAGTTTTCTTGGGCATGCAGGTTTCTATCGGAGGTTCATTAAGGATTTCTCCAAGATTGCACACCCATTGTGTAAATTGCTCGAAAAAGTGTGTAAGTTTGATTTTGATGATGCTTGTCTGAGAGCATTTGGAGAGTTGAAGGAAAATCTAGTTTCCGCACCTATCATTATTTCATCAGATTGGGAGCAACCGTTTGAGGTAATGTGTGATGCAAGTAGAGTGGCGCTTGGTATGATTTTGGGACAAAGGCGAGAGAAGATTCTTCATCCTATTTACTATGCCAGCAAAGCTCTAAATGTGGCTCAAAAGAACTATACATTGACTAAACAGGAACTCCTTGCTGTGGTTTTTGCATTCGATAAATTTTGATCCTATTTTCTTGGTACTAAGGTCATAGTGCATACTGACCACTCTGCAGTGAGGTATTTGATGGCTATGAAGGATGGAAAACTGAAGTTGATTAGATGGGTACTATTGCTGCTAGAGTTCGATTTTGAGGTGAAAGACAGAAAGGGGATAGAAAATCAAGTTGCCGATCATTTGTCTAGATTATAGGAGGAAGCTATGCTCAAGCTAGGAGATGGGGCTGAGATTAATGATGTGTTTCCAAATGAACATGTATTGGCAGCTTCTCATGATCTTATTCCTTGGTTCGCAGACTTTGCTAACTACTTGGCAAGTGATCTGGTTCCATCGGAGTTGACTTTTCACCAAAGGGAAAAGTTTATGCATGATGTGAAGAAGTTCTTTTGGAATGAACCTTATTTGTTCCGCATTTATGCTGATGGGATTATTCGTCGCTATGTGCTTGAGGTTGAGATGATGAGTATACTAGAGGCGTGTCACTTTTTGCCTGTTGGTGGGCATCATAGTGGTATTCGGACTGCACATAAAATTTTGCAATCTGGGTATTAATGGCCTAACATCCACCAAGATGCTCATGATTTCGCCAAATCTTGTGATTGTTGCCAAAGAGAAGAAGGAATTTCAAAAAGGCAAGAACTACCCATGAATCCAATTTTGGTGATTGAGTTGTTTGATGTATGGGGCATTGATTTTATGGGTCCATTTGTGAGTTCACATAGGATGAAGTACATTCTTGTTGTGGTTGATTATGTGTCAAAATGGGTGGAAGCAATTGCGCTTTCAAACAATGAAGGTAAAAGTGTCACCGCATTCCTGCAAAAGAATATCTTCTCCAGATTTGGTAAACCTAGGGTGATTATCAGCGATGGAGGTTCCCACTTCTGTAATAAGTTTTTCAAAGCGTTGCTTGATAAATATGGTGTCCGCCACAATGTAGCCACTCCTTACCATCCACAATCTAGTGGGCAAGTTGGAGTGTCCAACAGAGAGATCAAGCAAATTCTTGCTAAGATTGTGAATGCTAATAGAACTGATTGGTCAAGGAGGCTTGATGATGCTCTATGGGCCTATCACACCGCATTCAAGACTCCCATAGGTATGTCCCCCTACCAATTTGTATATAGGAAGTCTTGTCATTTACCGGTAGAGCTAGAGCATACGGCTATATGAGCGCTAAAGAGGTTGAATTTGGATTGGGGCACCGCATCGAATCAGATAGTGAATGACATAAATGAGTTTGATGAATTTCTCCTAAGATCTTATGAAAGCTCAGCCTTGTACAAGGAGAAGATGAAGAGGTATCACGAGCAAAAGATTGAAAAGTGTGAATTTGTTGTGGGTGATCTGGTGCTTCTATTCAACTCTAGGTTGTGCTTGTTTCCTGGCAAGCTCAAGTCCAAGTGGACCGGGCCATTCATAGTCACTCAAGTGTTCCCACATCGAGTGGTCGAGCTCAAGAATAAGGAGGGAACAAGATCCAAGGTAAACGGACAAAGCATCAAGGCCTACATGGGCAAAGAAAAGAATGCGCAGGAAGTGGTTGAGGCCTACTATCTTGATGAAGTCTGAGTAATCAAGAGGCATGCGTCGTGCCGCGATGTTAAATCAATCGATGCTTGGGAGGCAACCCAAGATGTATAATCTAGCCAACTATAGGTTTTTCTTTTCGATTTAGGAGTTTTCTTTGTTTATTTGATTTTCTGTAATTCTTTAGATTGGTATTTTATTTTTATTTTAGTGTTGGCTAGATATAGCATAGGGTCCGTGTCTAAAAAGTGTCCAGAAAATGTAAAAAAAGAAGGCCTAACGGTTGCTACATGTGCAGGGATGCAAAGCAAAATCTACAGAAAAAGGCCTATGCAGAGGTCTACGGACCCCATCGATGGTCCGTTGGTCCATCCACAGACCGTGAATGGTGTATGTAGACCGCTAGGTAAGTCCTTGATTTTTCTAAGTGTAAGAGTCACCTACGGCCCATAGGTGGACGCATGGCCTGTAGATGGGTTTCGTGGGTCCAAAGCTAGGGTTATGTCGACCCGAACCGGAGCCTTTTTAAATAAAAATTCTTCTATTTGAAATTTATCCCCCACATCCCATATTCCTCCTAACCAGTTTTAATCCCTCCAAATCCCAAAACTCCCTCATAAATCCCCCAAATCACTCTCTCTTCCTATAATCATCTTTTCCTCTCCCCAATTTCCATTCTTCTCTCTCTCACAAAAATGATCACCCCCATTCTTCTCTCACCAAAAGAGTTCAAGGTCAGGGTTCAACATCACCAAGTCTAAGGAGTCTATTGCATCGCACAATCACCCACTTCCAATACTTGTAAGGTAAATGACTTCACCTTTAACTCTGAAATTCGATATTCATTGTTCAATACATGAAGTCACGAAATGGGTCTTGACCTTGGGTTGTTTTTGTATGAAATCGCATAATGAACTATAGTTAGAAACACCCTTGCGACGATAGAATGTGATTGTGTTGTCTTTGTAATCAAATCACTCAGAGAAAATAGTGTAAATGGAAGTTTTCAACTAAGGGTTCCTAGTTTTGTATGCAATAACTGTCAAATAATGAGTAATCGGAACCCTAGGAATGAAAAACTATCATAAAATTGTGCTAAAATGCATGATTAGACTTAGGTTGATTGTTTGAATTGTTGAAAAATGGTTTAAAAATGAGACATGTCTGATACCTGGCACATACCTGACCCATGAGACCCCGTCCACGAATCGTAGGTCAACCTACGGACTATAGACCAGGTTCGTGGGTCTGTTGCACATGGAATCCACTAAGTGTGGAACCATAAATATGGACTATGGTCTGTAGGTCAACCGACTGACTGTTCTGCACATCTGTGGTTCCCATCAGAGCCCAACTTTTTGGGACCTCTGACCTACGGAGGGGACCCACGGACCATAGGTACCCACCATAGGTGACCACTGAAGCTACTTTCAGAAATTTTTTTGTTTTTTGTTTTGGTTCGTCTTTGTTCTAAAAAAATTTTGAGTGTGTCATTGGTCTATTTTGGTACTAACTAAGCCTCCATAGGTACCATGGCTCCCAAAAAAGCTCTGATTTACGTACCAAAGGGCAAGTCAAAGTCGGTGGAAACAACCTTGCGGCTAAATAATGAAGATACTGATACGAAAAAAGATCCCACCTATGTCCCACCTATTATGAGGGCATCCCCAACTACACCTCGTACTACCTGGAATCAATCCTGGCAGATGGTTCCCGACGTGGTCATTGCCACCCAGTCTGATAAGGAGGATACACCGATTGGTTCGCCGGCTGGTTCTACTTCCAGCTCTAAGTCTGCTTTTTCTTCCAACTCTGCATTCGGCTCTAGTTCACATGGGAGGACTGCCTCTTCTGATGAGGCTACTAGTGCGGGGGACATTTTCGTACCACCTAACACCTAGCCTGCTGCAATTGTTGAGGAGTCAAACCAGTGGTGTGTGAGTGGTCAATGGCAAATATACCGAGATGCCAGGATGATGTGTAAGAAGGAGAGGCCAACTTATTAGTTCTCTGATGAGCATCGGGTTCTCACGAGCAGCTTGCACATCGCGCCCGCTATTCATAAACTCTTCAAGAGACACAGGTGCGAGTGGATGGCTCGTATCCCAGGGTCCTACAGCAAGGAGATCGTAAGGGAGTTCAATGCTTCAAACGTAGCCACCCTCCGAGGTTCCATTGATAGACGGGCCAAGCCCGCCGCCCAACCTCCACTCATGGTGACACTAGTGCATAGGTTTTCTGTTGATCTATCTGAGGCCACTATTCACAGGTTTCTCTACGGCCTGGGCCACACTCTAGCAATCAAAACGATCGAGTTTGGTTATCGCTGGGACATCGTCAGGAGCGGAGCATTCTAGAGGAATATAGAGTAGAGAGAGACTCTATTGCACTGGTTGGACCGTCACTTTGCTACAGACTGTGAGTGCACCGAGTGGGTCAGCACCCCAAGCTTGGAGATCAATAAGGCCACTTTGACTTTTGTGGCCAAATTCTTCTGGCTATTGGTGCGAAATAGGGTGTCTCCTACGTAGGCATACATTGTTCTTACTTGGGACCGTGCAGTCATGGTGGAAGGCCTAGTTGCTGGGTTCGAGATGGATTTTGCCCACATGATTTTTGTTGAGATACATGAGAGGGCCTGCAATGCCACCACCACTTACCCCTTCCTATGCCTCATTTTTTAGTTGTGCAGGGATTCTGGAGTGCCGATTTGGCATTGTGATAAGTTGATTCAGGCGACCAAGACCTAGATATCGGCCTGATTCGAGATGAAGCCAATGTGGCTGCACCGCGCAAAGAGCCACAAGTTTAGGTGCCTCCACTGAGAGCCGACTTAGTGATTGATGTGGAGTAGATACAAGTTGATGAGTGTGCCCCTCCAGCCCCCACTGAGGATGTTCCATCTTCCAATTCTCTAGCCGCCAGTCAGGCCCCTAGCTCCTCTAGAGCCACTTATTCTTCAGGGTCTATTATCATGCCCTTAGCTCTAGTCCAGAAGTTGGAGGCTCAGATGATTACCCTGTTTCAGCTTATGAGGCCGTGGATGCAGTGGGAGATAAAGAAGTCTACGACTAGGGTTGAGCAACGGATGGAGCAGATGATGGACCGAAATGTTCAGGACGTTCACCAACACCTTGATGCATTTGAGTTGCGTTTCTTAGAGAGACCAGCGATGTACCTACTTTCCAGACGGAGTTAGCTAGTCTCCAAGCTGATCTTGACACCCTCCTAGCTCCACCAGAGATTGAGCCTGAGTATGCCAAGACGACACCGGTTGATAATACAGTGTTCGATGCTCTATTTGGGGATGAGATGCCACCTCCTACTTCTTCTCGTCATGCTAGGAAGCACCCTTGCTCCAATCGGGCTTTTGATGATACTAAGGTCGAGATAGTTAGCAAGTGGGAGCACCAAGAGACTGAGGTGGCTTGGAGGGCATCTATCATTGATGAGGAGTTGTGGCAGTAGAGGCTTAGGGAGATTGGCATTGGCACCTCAAGCAGTGTGAGAACCATTGATGGTGCGACGAGGGTTAAAGTTAGCACTACTGAGGGTGATGAGGCTATTGATGTGGGCACTACTGAGGGTGACCCGATTGTTGATTCAACGAGCTCCGAGAAATCGGACCCACCCATTTATTGATAGGTCTTCAGCGCTATGTGCCACAGGTTTGCTTCATCCAATCCTTTATTCTTTACTTTTTGTGCATTGGGGAAAGTTGCACTCTATTTTGTTGGGGGTGGGGCAAATGGATTGTGAGTGATAGGGTGAGGTTTGAGTAACCCAACTCATAATCCTCTCTTGAGGTTTTCTTGCCTGCGTTCTTTTCCCCAAGAAACTGTGTTAATTTCTGTTGAACTGGCATGTGTAGGAATGTATGTGTAGGAGTTAAATGAAAAATAAAAGCATGATGGCATGAAAAGAATGATAAAAATGATCCCTGTCCAAAAATGTTGAATTGTGTTGAATCTATAGTCTTGATGAGTTGAACGTGTTGGATATAAATGTGACATGATAAGAACCGATTTGACCATGACTTAAGCTAAAAACTTGAACTCGGTAATCTGATAATCTGATAATGAAACAAGGTTCCAAGAGTGTGTGAGGATAGTTGAATGTTCAGACAGTTTTGTGCCAATCTAGAACTTGCCCTATTGATCCTACTAGGATAATCTAGGATAGAAGTTGGGAAGTGATCATAGGCCATTGTTCGAATTAGTCTACTTAAGCCTAAAATGATCTAACCAAATGGTAGCATTATTCCCTTTTGATCCAAATATTTGAGCCTAAAATCGACCATTTCTTTTGATTCACCTAACTCACCTTCCCTTAAAATAATTGTCTTGGCCCCGGTCCCTATTTGGACATGTGCACCTTGACTTAGGCCAAAAGCCTAAGTTGAGGGTGGCTAAGCCAAAAGTTACCTTGATGTTGGCCCTGGTCTGACATCAGACATTGTGCACCTCAACTAATGCAAAATGCATAAGTTGAGGTGGCAATGAAAGAGGAAACCAAATGAAAAAAAGGTATGAAAAGAGTTTAGTGTTGAAAAGAGAAAAGGAAAGAAAGAGGATGTGACTTTGTGCAAAAAAGGAAAAAACATAAGTATACAACTTAAGTACCTTAATTACTACTATATAGCAATAGTTTTTTATCTCCTGTATAGCAATAGTTTTTTTTTAAACCTAGAATTTAATATTAAAAAAAAGGTAGCGTCGAAAAAGGAAAGCCACGATTTTCTCATATTACATGATTATCTCCATTTCTTTACCTTCAACGATTTACTCAGTTTTGTTATATATTTTCTCCCATAAAAAAAAAAAAGTTTTTTAACAACAATAAAACTCTCTTTCTAGCCATTCTGATTCATTGTTCAAACATAGAGACCAACAATTTTTCAATTCAAATTCAACACAATGGACGATGAGATGCTTCGGTATTTTAACAAAATCACGATTGAATTGGAGTTTCTTTTTGTGATAATTTTAATTATTTTATTTAATACATTTGAAAAAAAATCATGATCGTTATCTTATAATTCATTATGTTGGGAATTTATTTTTGTCTTACAATCATCGTTTATAAATCATTTTTATAGATAGAATTTGGGTATATTGAGTGATTTAATTTATAGTAAATAATGTTTTGAATAAGCAGCACAACAGTACTATTTTTTGGTATTTAGTCGTTGGTTTAATTTGTATCATTTTGTGGTTTAGTATAAAATTCATACTACGTGATTTTGCTTTGGTAAATAGTTTGGTGAAAAGATTATATTTTTTAATTCTAGAATAAACAATAAATTCTTTTAATTATTTTTGGTAGGTTATTAGGTTTAATTGATAGTGAATAAGGTGTAGATTATGTCGTGTAATTGGTATTCTTATTATGTTTTTATAAACACGAAAAGTCATAGTTTATTTTTGGTGTGAGTGTTATATGTTAGGTTGTATAGAAAAGGCAACTTAGTTGTTTTTTTCTAGGTAAATGATTTGGTGAAAATGATGGTATATTTAAATACATTTGTTAAACGTTAGATTTAGTGAATATTTTTTGGTTAACATTCGAGAATTTCTTTTGGTATGTGATCTCGTGGTATGTTGTAGGCCTTATATAAACACCATAATTGGAGAAATTCTTTTGTGTGCAATCTGATGTAATTGGTATCTTTTAGTCCTTATATAAACACCAACTTTCAATAGTCTTGTTGGTATAGATAACAAAATTGAATAAACAGGAAATTGGTAATAATTATTATTGATTTGTGATGATTAGGTGTAATTGGTAGTGTATATGGTGTGGATTATTTGGTGTAATTGGTATTGTGTATTTTATTTTTATAAACACCAGAATTCATAGTTTATTTTTAGTATGAGTATCATATATTAGGTCCTACTGAAAAAACAACTTTGGTGATTATTTTTTGGGAACATCGTGTGTATTATATGTAGTGTGTTTTGGGGTGTTTAAATCGAACAAAATTGTTGATATGTATTTTGGTAAATGTTTTGGTTAAAATGATGGTCTACAAAACTAATTTAGGTCGTAAACCATTTTGTATATAAACATGATTATCATTTTATCTATATATAGGCGTTCTATATGTCAAACTGTGTAATTTAATTACAAAAGGAACATCATTCTGTTTATTTTGGAAATTGATTAATAAGATGTACCCTAACACAGGTAATTACATGGATTACAATATTGAAGGGGTGATATGTGATGCAAACACCAAATACGAAGATTTAATTATTATTATTATATCTTCTTAATTGGGTGTGGACACAAGCAATTTTAATTTAGAACTCAAGTATGTTGTTAGTGGGTCCATGTCCACCTATGAAGATTCATAACGATATGGTTGTCCAAGTTTATTTAGATAAAAAAAAATGCAATTCTGATCTCTTTTTAAAATATCCCTTATGTGTTACATGTGTGGATAGAGCTATGGAATCCATTGAATACCAAACTAGTGTCCAATCAACAAGGCAATAAATTTTGAGATCCAACACACTATGATTGACTAATGTGTATATATTAATAATTAAAGTCTTAAGTATTATATTATTATAATTTTCACAAAAATTCAAATCAAGTATTTAAGATACATATTATTTCTTTATAAAAATATTAATAAATAAACATACTATCATAAAAATAGTTGAAACATATTATAAAAAATAAGTAATCTTTTAATCTGATTAATTATAAAAACTCGAAGTACACATTTTATAAGTACAATCATGAAATATTTCTTCGACAAAAATATTAATATCATTAATATAATATCATACATCGTTTTTTGGATTACATTAGATATATTGTTATTATAATGCTATAAAGTTATGCAAATGTTTGACAAAAAAAAAATTCTACCAATTCTAACTGAAGAATGACATGCAATGTGAGTTAATAAACAATAAATTGAAATAAAAAATATAACATACTTTTTCTTATATAAAAAAGATGACATAATATTCTTTTTTCAATTCCAACCTAACATAAAATATGTTCCCACGTAACTTAATTAAATATAATTCAAAAGAAAAAGAACACATGAGTCTATAACCTTCTTTAATAATGAAATTCTATTTATCCAAAATTAAAATACTACCGCAATTATGCTAAATGAAGAAACTTAAACATAATAAAATTACAAGAAATTAAAAAATAATGGGAAAGAGGACAAATATATCCTCGAATTATCGTAAATGATATGCAGATATCCTCTGTCATACTTTAGGGATATTGGTGCCCCTGTCGTCAAAAAACTTGATCATATATACCATTTATACTAACGAACATACACGTGTCATAATCTTATCCACCAACCGACATTTATTAAATATTGGATTGACGGATAAGATTGCACCACATGTCCCTATTTAGTTTTTCATTAAAGTAGAGGGCATATATGCTCTAGTTTTTTTGAAGTAGGGGCACCAATGTCCCAAAAGTATAACTGAGGATATCTACATATAATTTACGGTAATTCGGAGGCATATTTGTTCTTTCTCCCAAGAAAAATACCTGAAGTAAGAATTTAGAAATGAAAAAATAAATAATATAAAATAATAATAAAATTTTAAGATTAAAAAGTAATAACGGAATGAATTGAGCTGAATAAATGAAAAATTGAAACGATCAATTTCCGCCCTACAAACAAATCAGAGAAATTAAAAGTAAATGAAATATTTGTTAGGGTTTATTTGCCCTGATTTCTTACCATAAATAAGTTTTCCTTTTAGGAAAAGGTTTTAATATTTTGAGTAGTCTTTTTGTTGTAGGAAAGGTTTTAGGACTCTATAAATATAGGCTTGTTCCTTCTAACTTAATCAGCATTCACAATTAAGTCCTAGGGTTTTGAGAGTTGCGGTTATGGAGGAGAATTTTGTGTACCTCTTTGTATTCCGAGTGAATTGGTTGAGGTTGTTTCTCTCTATATTTTGTACTCTCATATTTATAGTGGATTGCTCATCTCCTTTGTGGACGTAGGTCGATTGACTGAACCATGTTAAATCTGTCTCTTTTGGTGTGTTTCTCGTTTGTCTTCTTACTCATGGTCTTTCGAGGTTTGCTTTGCTAGCTTTCGCATTACACCTGCTTATTTCGGTCCTAACAAGTGGTATCAGAGCATTGGTTGTTGTTCATTATTGATTTGAATGATGGAGGCAAATATGAGCAAGATGGTTTGTTTGAATGGTAGTAACTATTATATTTGGAGAGGCAAGATGAAAGATCTTCTGTTTGTCAAAAAAATGCATTTACCTGTATTTTCCTCTAATAAACCCCAATCCATGACGGATGAGGAATGGGAATTTGAGCACTTGCAGGTTTGTGGCTATATTAGACAATGGGTTGAAGATAATGTTCGAAATCACATTGTGAATGAGACACATGCCAGAAGTTTGTGGGACAAGCTTGAGACGCTATATGCTTCGAAGACTGGCAACAATAGGTTGTTTCTATTGAAACAATTGATGAATATCAGGTATAAAGAGGGAACTCTTATTTCTGATCATATTAATGATTTTCAGGGTGTTCTTGACCAGCTATCTGGAATGAATGTAAAATTTGATGAAGAAATACAGGGACTATGGCTTCTTAATACTCTGTCAGACTCTTTTGAAACTCTTCGAGTTTCTTTGACTAATTCTGCTCCCAGTGGTCTTGTGACCATGGAATATGCTAAGAGTGCTGTCTTGAATGAAGAGATGAGAAGAAGATCTCAAGCTTCAACTTCTTCTACTTCACACTCCGATGTTTTGGTTACTGAAGATAGGGGGAAAAACAAGTTCAGAGGTCAGAGTGACAGAGATAAAAGTAGAGGTAAGTCAAAGTCTAAATTCAAGAAAGTTACATGTGACTATTGCCACAAGAATGGGCATATCAAGAAATTTTGTTTTAAGTACAAGAGAGATATAAGACAACAAAAGAAAGAAGATGACAATGAAAATCGTGTTGTTGTTGTTGCTAATGATGATCTTCTTGTTTCTTGTGATGAAAATGCCGTCAATCTTGTTCGTGATGAGTTTAGCTGGTTTGTGGATTCTGGTGCTACTTCTCATGTCACGCCTAAGAAGGAATTATTTTCTTCTTATACTCCAGGTAATTTTGGGATGTTAAAAATGGGTAATAATCATGAGGTTGCAGTTGTTGGTATTGGGACAATTTGTTTGGAAAGTAGCAATGGTTCCAAACTAGTTCTCAATAATGTCAAACATGCTCCAGATGTTTGCTTGAATTTGATTTCTGTGGGATACCTTGATGATGAGGGTTATGTTAATACCCTTGGTACTGGCCAGTGGAAGCTTACTAGAGGTTCGATGGTTGTAGCCCGTGGTGATAAGTTGTCTAACTTGTATATTTTTCAGGGCTCCATTTTTAGAGACTCAGTAAATTTGGTGGAGAATGATACTTCATCATTGTTATGGCATAGAAGACTGAGTCATATGAGCGAGAAGGGGATGCACAATTTGGCTAAGAAGAATTTGCTTTCTAGAGTGAAACAAGCAAAGTTGAACAAGTGTGTTCATTGCTTAGCAGGTAAACAGAAGAGAGTTTCTTTTCAGAGTCATCCGCCTTCAAGAAAGCTTGATTTACTGGAGTTGGTACATTCTGATTTGTGTGGCCCTTTTAAGTTAAGGTCTCATGGTGGTGCACTTTATTTTGTGACTTTTATTGATGATTATTCACGCAAACTCTAGGTATTCTCTTTGAAGTCCAAGGATCAGGTACTTGATGTGTTCAAGAGTTTTCAGGCCTTGGTTAAGAGACAAACAGGGAAGAAATTAAAATGCATTCGTTCTGATAATGGTGGTGAGTATATTGGCCCCTTTGATAGATATTGCAGAGAACAGGATATTCGGCATCAGAAAACTCCTCCAAAGACTCCTCAGCTGAATGGTTTGGCAAAGAAGATGAATAGAACTCTTGTTGAGAGAGTTAGATGTATGCTTTCAGATGCTAAGCTGCCAGATTCCTTTTAGGCAGAAGCACTTAATACTGCTGCATATGTTATCAATTTATCTCCTACTGTTGCTTTGAATGGTGATGTCCCTGACAGAGTTTGGTCTGGAAAGAATGTTTCTTATGATCATCTTAAAGTTTTTGGGTGTAAAGCCTTTGTGCATGTTCCTAAGGATGAAAGGTCAAAGTTAGATGTTAAAAATAGGCAATGTATCTTTGTTGGTTATGGTCAAGATGAATTTGGCTATCGTTTCTTTGATCCAGTTGAGAAGAAACTTGTTAGAAGTCATGATGTTGTGTTCTTTGAAGACCAAACAATTGAAGATCTTGACAAAGTTGAGAAAGTTGATTCTCAGAGTAGTGACTGCCTAGTTGATGTTGATCCAGTGCCTTTGACTATTCCACCAGGTGAAAATCTTCATGAAAACCAAGTTGATATTTAAGATGGTGATCATATTCAGAATGACCAGTATGCCGCTGATGCTCCAGTGCAAGATGATATGGTTGGTCTGCAACTAACTATTATTGATGCTCCAGAGAGCTCTCTCAGAAGATCTACTAGAGAGAAGATACCTTCATCTCGTTATCCTTCTAATGAGTATGTACTCTTGACTGATGGGGGAGAACCAGAGGGTCTTGATGAGGCAATGGAAAGTGAAGAAAAAGAAAAGTGGTTTGATGCTATGGAGGATGAAATGAAGTCTCTACATGATAATCATACCTTTGATTTAGTTATGTTACCTAAAGATCGAAAAGCTTTGAAAAACAGGTGGGTTTTTCGGGTGAAACATGAAGATGGTAATCCAGTTCCACGGTACAAGGCGAGATTAGTTGTGAAGGGTTTTAACCAGAAAAAAGGGATTGATTTTGATGAGATATTCTCTCCAGTTGCGAAGATGTCATCCATTCGTGTGGTTCTAGGCTTGGTTGCAAGTCTGGATTTAGAGATTGAACAGATGGATGTTAAAACTGCTTTTCTCCATGGTGACTTGGATGAAGAAATTTATATGGAGCAGCCGGAAGGCTTTGAAGTCAAGGGAAAAGAGAATTATGTTTGCAAATTGAAGAAGAGCTTGTATGGTTTAAAACAAGCTCCCAGGCAATGGTACAGGAAG
The DNA here is from genome assembly GCA_035578085.1 of Solanum pinnatisectum. NCBI lineage: Eukaryota > Viridiplantae > Streptophyta > Magnoliopsida > Solanales > Solanaceae > Solanum > Solanum pinnatisectum. Next base: position 24,262,934 of record CM069076.1, read on the forward strand.
TTTGGTTCTTTTATGAGTCAGCAGGGCTTCAAGAAGACTTCTTCAGACTATTGTGTTTTTGTGCAAAAATTCTCTGATGGTGACTTTATTATTGTTTTGCTTTATGTTGATGACATGTTTGTTGTTGGTCATAATACTTGCAGGATTAAAGAGTTGAAGCAAGAGTTGAATAAGTATTTTGCTATGAAAGACTTAGGACCAGCAAGGCAGATTCTTGGCATGCAAATTGTCCGTGATAGAGATGCCAAGAAGTTGTGGTTGTCACAAGAGAAGTATATTCAGAAAGTACTTCGTAGATTCAACATGGACAAAGCTAAGGTTGTCAATACACCTTTAGCTATGCACTTCAAATTGAGTACTAGACATTGTCCTTCCAGTGATGGTGAGAAGGAAGATATGAAGAAAGTTCCTTATGCTTCAGTTGTTGGTAGTTTGATGTATGCAATGGTGTGTACAAGACCAGATATTGCTCATGCTGTTAGTATTGTTAGCCATTTTCTTTCTAATCCAGGAAGAGAGCATTGGAATGCTGTTAAGTGGATTATGAGATATCTTTGTGGCACTTCTAGTTTGAGTTTGTGTTTTGGTACAGGAAAGCCTATTCTTTGTGGTTACACTGATTCAGACATGGCTGGTGATGTTGATATTCGTAAGTCTACTTCAGGCTACTTGATTACCTTTGCAGGGGGAGCTGTGTCTTGGCAATCTAGGTTGCAAAAATGTGTTGCTTTATCTACTACAGAGGCTGAGCTTATTGCTGTTGTTGAAGCTTGCAAAGAGTTGATCTGGATGAAGAGATTTTTGGGGGAACTTGGTTGTGCTCAAGAGAGGTATGTGCTTTATTGATCAAAGTGCTATTCATCTTGGCAAGAATTCTACATTTCATGGTCGGTCTAAACACATTGATGTGAGGTATCATTGGATTCGAGATGTGTTGGATTCTAAGTTGCTTGAACTTGAAAAGATCCATACTAATGACAATGGTTCCGACATGATGACTTAAGCTTTGCCAAGAGGGAAGTTTGAGGATTGTTGCATGATCGCCGGGATTGCGGTCTCCTCCACATAGTTGTGAGGGGGAGAATTGTTGGGTTTAGGATTTCTTTTTCCCTTCCTATGTGGATAAATAAAAGTCCTATTAGGACTAGCCCACTTTAGCCCATAACCCAAATATTATGTGGCATATATAAAGCTTATTTGGTCTTATTTTTCAGAAACACAAGAGAGAAAAATCAAGAGAGATTCGTTTTAGAGATTGAGAGAAAAATCCCATTTTGCTTCTGGAAATTTTCTGCTCAGGCAGTCCGCTTCAGACAGAGTTTACTGCTTTGTTAACCGTTGGATCGTGCTCAAATTTTAACTGGGAGTTCTCAGCTTCTGGTTCTTGCAATTCAACGGTGGAGATCGGATTTAGAGGTCTGTAGCTTCTGATTTGAGGGGGTGAACAGTAGCACGTTTTGGGTGAAATCTTTTCTTTAATTCTCTAGTTTTGGTGCAATCTTGATTTGTTGTTGCTCGTTGTTTGGCGCTTGTTTTGTGGCCAATTTTGGAGAACAATTTTGTAACTCTTGGTGTTTATAGTAGAGTTTGGTCTCGTGGTTTTTTAGTCTTCACATCGAAGGGTTTTCCACGTAAATCGTTGTGTCTTGTGTGATTGACTTGTTCTTATCTTATTGTTTTAGTTTGGTTGAATACTTGCTATCCATTCTTCATATTGCTTGATTTGGTTTGTCTTCTCTTGGTTCAAATTGAAAGGGAAAGTTTAGATTTGGGTATTATTCCGCTGCTATCCTGTCTGGCATTCTTGTTAGTGCCTTGTCTTTCCCAACAGTAATGAAGATCTTTGTTGGAGAAACTATTTCAGAGAGGTTCTCTGTGTCAAGACGTAGATTTGATGGAGGAGATTACGAAGAAGAGATGCAAAATCCTAAAGATTATGTGAAGAAGGTGGACAAATTTATTTTGTCAGAAATTCAGGCCAAGGGGGAGATTTGTTAGGGTTTATTTGCCCTGATTTCTTACCATAAATAAGTTTTCCTTTTAGGAAAAGGTTTTAATATTTTGAGTAGTCCTTTTCTTGTAGGAAAGGTTTTAGGACTCTATAAATATAGGCTTGTTCCTTCTAACTTAATCAGCATTCACAATGTAGTCCTAGGGTTTTGAGAGTTGCGGTTATGGAGGAGAATTTTGTGTACCTCCTTGTATTCCGAGTGAATTGATTGAGGTTGTTTCTCCCTATATTTTGTACTCTCATATTTATAGTGGATTGCTCATCTCCTTTGTGGACGTAGGTCGATTGACCGAACCACGTTAAATCTGTCTCTTTTGGTGTGTTTCTCGTTTGTTTTCTTACTCATGGTCTTTCGAGGTTTGCTTTGCTAGCTTCTGCATTACACCTGCTTATTTCGATCCTAAGAAGTGGTATCAGAGCCATGGTTCAATGATAGAACCAGGTTACAGATGGGTGTTCATCTTGGCGGGTGTAGTTCTAGTCGCAATCTTTTTGACAGTAATGAAGATTTTGTTGGAGAAACTGTTTCAGAGAGGTTCTCTATGTCAAGACGTAGATTTGATGGAGGAGATTATGGAGAAGAGATGCAAGATCCTAAAGATTATGTGAAGAAGGTGGACAAATTTATTTTGTCAGAAATTCAGGCCAAGGGGGAGATTTGTTAGGGTTTATTTGCCCTGATTTCTTACCATAAATAAGTTTTCCTTTTAGGAAAATGTTTTAATATTTTGAGTAGTCTTTTTCTTGTAGGAAAGGTTTTAGGACTTTATAAATATAGGCTTGTTCCTTCTAACTTAATCAGCATTCACAATTAAGTCCTAGGGTTTTGAGAGTTGCGGTTATGGAGGAGAATTTTGTGTACCTCTTTGTATTCCGAGTGAATTGATTGAGGTTGTTTCTCTCTATATTTTGTACTCTCATATTTATAGTGGATTGCTCACCTCCTTTGTGGACGTAGGTCGATTGACCGAACCACGTTAAATCTGTCTCTTTTGGTGTGTTTCTCGTTTGTCTTCTTACTCATGGTCTTTCGAGGTTTGCTTTGCTAGCTTCCGCATTACACCTGCTTATTTCGGTCCTAACAATATTCAGGCATCATTTTTTTATTTCGGTAGAAAAGTGATGGAATAGGTTGAACTTTAGTTTCGTTTTCCATTTTTTGTATCTTAGATTAATTTTAAAATAAAAGTTAGCACGATAAAGTATCATAAGTTGATGCATAATTTTTTTTTTAATTATATAAAATTATTTATGTTTGTGTGTATTGTGTGTGATAATTATTTTTTGTATGTATAATATACTCCTATATGCTTGTACAATAGAGAAAAAGCAATAGTGATTATGTTAATGTGAAATATGATATATGTGGACAATTTAAGTATTGAGAAAGAACACATAATTGCATTAGGCATTTTGAATCGTACCATCTATTTTAATCTCTAAATATAGAATATTTATGTTTACAGACAATCAACTCTAACCCAAATCTCTATTTTGTTATCTCTTTTTAATATTATATTATTATTTCTATTTCATTCTTATTTTCTTATTTCGTAATACAAATCATTTCTCCAAATAACACTTTATATAATTTTCAGGTAATATAAAATTTTATTTTTTCAAATTCTTTATTTAATATTAAATTTTAATTTATTCTAAATATTTAAGTAACATAAATTGCAAGTAAATATTATATAATATGCATTTAATGGACATAAATTGCAAGCACAATTGTTGTGATAAAATTATTGTGTTATATGTTGTATTGTTATTTTATATTTAAATTTTTAATCTATATATTATATTTTTAAATTAAAATTTTTATCTTATCATTTTAATTTTGTGCATTTTTTATGGTGAAAATTAATAATAATATCAAATTATATTAAAGTGACAATTTTTTAAAAAAAAAATTGAAATACTATTTAATTCAAGATGAAAGTAGTATATATTAAATAATATTAGAGATACAACTAATGGTTTTATATGAAAAATAATATGTTTGTTATAAAATAATAGAAATAATAATAAAAGAATCAAAAAGTAAAATAGAGAGTGTAAATAGTAGTTCTCCTAATTTGGAGAACTACTATTCACCTCTCTATGAATGAAGAATAGAGAGTGAATTAAAGTGTGATTGGAGAGCTAATTCTCTATTTTTACTCTCCAAATTTGGAGAACTACTATTCACCTCTCTATGAATGAAGAATAGAGAGTGAATTAAAGCGTGATTGGAGAGCTAATTCTCTATTTTTTACTCTCCAACTATGGAGAATGAAGAGTAAAATTGAGATGAGTTGGAGATAGTTTAAACTTTTAAAGAAAAAGGTAAAATTGGCAAAAATTTAACTTTTAACTACTCATATTGTAAACACACAAGCATATTCCATCGTGGTCATTGTGGCCCAAAGGATTTTTCCATCTTTAACATAATTGATTTTGAATGTGTATTTAAATTTAATCATGCTAATGGGAATATTGGAGCGGCTGAGAAATCAAAACAAAAAAGGAGAACTAATCTAAATAATAACATGTTGCACTGATTAAATTAAAAGTAGTCAATAAATATATAATATATTTGAATGGTGTCATCCGACACCCCTTTATTGAAGAATTACACAGTGCTAGGTAAAATTATTCTTTTTGTGTACGTATATTGAATACTGACACTTTTTGACTTATTCATAAATTTATTTTTTTATATTTGACATCCCTTAGTACAAATCTTGATATAATTCATGTATAATAAATGAAAAATATATGAATACTGATTAGAAAAATTAAAAGAATATTTATCTATCCTTTTACTTAAAATATTTGATAAAAAAATATTGATAGAATTTCTTGTACTATTATGAAGAGTGAGGTTTGTATTTGCATGTGGCCATTGGTCAGGCCGAATTTGATAGAGGAATCTTAGGTAGGGCAGTCAGCCATAATTACGCATTGGAGCAGTTGGAAAAGTCAGGTTTTTGTTTTGTACCAACGGCACTTTCCATGCTTAGTCACACTTTACTACAAACTACCAACGACCATTTTGGGAACCATTATTATCTTTTTCCCCATAGATGAGTTGAATGATGAAATAATTAAAGGGAAAAAATAATATTTTTAAAGAAAAGAAAAAGAGTAGTAAGGAAGCAAATTATTTTAAACTCATTGTTTCATACTATTTGGCTCAGGTCAAGAATTCATTATCCTTTTTGATATCTTTGGACTAGTTGTTTAAAACGTCAAATCACTCCGTGGGACACATAATAGATAAGTTCAGTGAATGACGGTAGGATGGTCAAAGATTTGTCCATAAACAACAAGAGTAACATGAGTTTGTCTGTTAGTTCAGAGTATTTTATAGACTCTACGTACACCAAAATGAAAATTGAGTGACTTCTACTTTTAGGCATCTTTCATAGTCAAAATTTGAATGGAGTGCTTTTTTAATTTTTAACTCTTATTTTGACCGGATATAATCTTCTTCTTTTTTTTAAAAAAAAAAAAAAGTACATTTTTGAATTCCATGATTGTAATATGCGATATATTATTTGAATATTATTATCTTAAGGATGTAATGAAAATTATTATACTTAGAGAGTTCTTATTAAAATAGACTAAAAAGGAATATTACACAAATAAATTAAGACGAAAGAAGTAATACAAAATAATGTTGTCAAGATCATAGTCATCAGATAGTGCGGGCACCTACTCTAACCATCGAGATAAGAGAACTCTTACCATCCAATTTAAAAATGGGCAAAGTGGAAATCAAAAGAAAACGTTAAATTACCCTTAGAAATTTAACAACAATGGTGTAAACTTAAATACAAGAAAAATCTTTACAAAAGACCGAATACCCTCCTTGAGAACTAGTCTAAACAAGTACAAGTGTTTATAAAAATATGAAAATTTTATAAACAAACACAACTCCCACCATAAGGAGAGGAGTAGAAGTTGTCGGAGATCAGCATCGTCTACACCTTTGAAAAATTGTTGAGCATGCAATCAGACTATACTAAATAACATAGCAAGAGTAGTAACAGTACAAACAACAAGTACTACTAAGCATCATAGAAAACCCGAATCCACCACATAATATCATGTAAATAATCAACAGAAGAGACATACACCTTGAATTTATACAATCTCGATCCTATAACAACAACCCTTACTACTAGATAAACCTTCAATACACTCATACACTCTATTTCAAGCTCACTACCTTATTTCGCTGCCAACTCCACAACTAGGAGCCAATCCACCCTTAATATCCCATTACAACCTAACCCTCTATCCCACTAAGGGGTCATTTGGTACAAATATGCATAATGCAGGGAATACGGATTAGTGATGCAGGAATTAGTAATGCAAGATTTAGCAATGCAGGGATTAGTAATGCAAGGTTTAGCAAAGCAGGATTAACTTTTATCAAGCGTTTGGTTCATTGTTTTCTCCCCTAATCTTATGTCTAGTTTAAAACTCTAGAAAAAGTTTCTTTCCTATTATACCATTGAGTTATTATGAGATTTTATATTTCATTTAACTAGTCAAGTTTAATACTAAAATATATATGAAAAAATATTTTTAATTTTGAGTTGTGATATGTCACTATAGATATCACTATAGAGATCCATGATAGCACGGTATATTTCTATTTTTTTGTTGGTCAAATATGCCTTAAACTTAACATAGATTTAATGCTACATAAATTGTTCAAATACGTGAAGCTTATCTTTTTTTAAAAAAAAAAAAAAACCAAATAGTTCAAGTGGTCAATCGACGAACTATATTTAAAAAAAAAAAAACCAAAAAAATCAATCAATATAACAAATCAAATTACATGGAGAAAAAAATATTAGTTTGAAAATCATCAAATTACATGGAACGAATTTGGAGAAGTTAAAAGAATATTTATAAATATTCTCATATAAATAAAAAAGAAACATTAAATTACAAAAAAAAAAGTAGGAAATTTTTTTGGGGGATAATTTAGTCATTTAGGGGTCTTATCTAAGGATTGTTAAACCTTGGATTAGTTATTCCTCCCTTTTCTAGGAATAAAATAAGACCTTGTATAAAGTATAACTAATCCATGGATTAGGTTAAATAAAGTAATCAAACAATGTTTTTGTTCGACTAAATTTTAATCCATGGACTATTTTAATTAATACCTCCTGCCAAATGGGTCTAAGACTTTACAAGCCTACCCCTCTTGCTAAACACCAAAACAACCATTATATTCCCACCCAATTTCAAGTTACTAACTATCGTTGCTAATCGGTCTATCATCCTCACTTAAAATTCGATGTCAAATACCTTGGTCCTCGACCTTTGACTAATTTAGAGAGATCTACATTGTACAAGAAAATGATGAAATTGTATCGCGACAAAAATATTCAAAAGAGGATTCTCAGTCCTAATGACTTGGTGCAATTGTTTAAATCAAGGCTACACCTATTTCCGAGAAAGCTAAGGTCCAAATGGTCTGGACCATTCAAAGTAACCCAAGTGTTTCAGTTGGGAGCCATTGAACTCGAGAATGAAAAATGTGAGAGGTTCAAAGCAAATGGCCAGTGAATAAAGGCATATTTGGGAGTCCAAGAGGAAGTGAAGATAGTTGAGGAATGCAAGCTTGATGAACTCTGAGTAATCAAGTAACATGCATCGCGCCGCAATGATAAATTGTGCGCTAGTTGGGAGGCAACCCAAGATGTAATTGTAATAGGTAGTTTAAATTCTCGTAATAGTTTATTATTTTTATAGAGTTAAAGTGTGTGCATGTGTGCAGGAAAAGTTGGAAAAAGTATGGAAAAGTAGAGGCCTGGAATGTTCTTTACAAGGCACTAAACGGGTCGTAAAACACTTCATGGCTCGTGAAGTAGCAAGACAAAATAGGTGGAGCTCACTAGATTTTGAGAAAAATGTTCACGGAAGGGTTTACGGCCCATCTAACCTTAGACGGACCTTTTAGCCTCTCGTGAGCTTGCATGTAAGTTTTCTTGGCTAAGCATTTCTCACGAGCACTTGTACAGGCTGTGGTGCTCTTCACGAGCCACATAACGACCCGTCAAGTCTAGGTTGGCACTAACAGACCCCACCCGATCCACGCGACTGTGAAATCAAAATCAAGGTATTTAAAAAGTCTCCAAAGAGCTAAACGTTGGGTTCTTTCCCTTTCTCTCGATTCCTAACATCTTTTTGGGGTCAACCAAGAGGTTTCTATCATATATATCAAGAAATCAAAGAATCATTCAAGTATTAATTCATCATTGCAGGAAAATCCCAAAATCAAGTCTCTTTCTTCTCATTTTGTGCAAAAATTAGGGCTTAAATTAAAGTAAGTCCTCATCCTTTACTTGATATAAGTTTGATCTTATCAAAATCAGGTATAGAATTAGTTTTATTAATCATTTTTAGGGTATTATTGAATGAAAAATTGATTGGGTGTGTTCACATATTGTGGGTAAGGTTGTAGTTACTAGATTTCTACCATTAGATGTTAATTTTGTATTTGATTTGTGATGGGTTTGTGAAAAAGATGGAATCATGTTGGGGGAAGGTTAAGAGGATCCTTTTTTTGAGTGCTTAAATTTGATCATTGTATGTGTAAAGCATGTTGACTGAAAAACTGGCATAAGTGTAAGTACACGATAGGCTTCATAGATTATCCAAGGGTGCATGGGCCATGAAACCCTTCGTGAACCACACTTAGGTGGTTGGCACTCACTGGTTAAAGTTTACAATAGTCTAGACGGGTCACAGTACCTACCACGGATCGTATAGTTCCTCGTATAAAAAAACCAAAAAGATTTTTCATTTCTTATTTCATTCGGTGTTCATGGTGTGGCCCTTCTCAATAATAGATTGAGTGATGACATTCTTAAGACAAGTTTAATATATGTGGATTCTAACTCACTGTCTCCCAGGTACAATGGGAAAACAAAGTCACAAGAAGACACCATCGCACACCTCACCCCCTCTTCTCCCGAATAAAGTTCGAGTGCAGAGGTATTGTGTAGCTCTAAGGTCTAGGTAAATATAGAAATTGAAGCTCACTCTTCCCGAGCTACTAGATTCGGACAACCAAGGCTATCGTACAACACACTCCTTCCTAGTCAGAATAGGAAGGAGACGAGTCTGGGAGCGAGCAGGGGTCGGATGGTGCATCCTGGGCGTCAACTAATGACCCACAACCAATTGAGAATTAAGAGGAAAAGAGAGATAACCAGGAGGATAGTGATGCTAGTTAACCCGATGTGTCGTTGGTATAGTTTGTTCACCAGAGAGAGGCTGACGTAGTGGTGCAGCAGTATCTCATTGATAGGTTTCGCCGGATGTGGACCATTCCTGGATTGAAGGATATCTTTGAGAATGACATACTATCCAAGTCCGGCGGCATTGGCGGGAGATCAATTATCCCTAAGTCTAGAGTTGTGGAGGAAGATGTACATGCTTTTCCAGATATTTAGAACTTGTTCAAGCAATATCAGTTTGAATGGATGACTATGAAGCCAGAGCAATACGACACTTTAACCAAAGAGTTTTACGCCTCCTATGCAGCCTCTCTAATGAACTTTGTTGTACACACTGAAACAACTAAGAAGGGGAAAAAAAACTCAGAGCGACATGGACACCACTAGCTGAGGTGATTGTTCGGGGTGAAGTGGTCGAGATCTCTAAAACTACTATAAACATGTTTCTACATAGCCCGGAGTACACAACACCTGCTGCAGTGGGTCTATTTGAGGGTCACGACCATGCAGTGATTAGTGAAGACGAAATGGAAGATATCGTCTCAAGGGAGAGTTTTATGCAATGGATTGCAGGGCAGATTGCAATGGAAGGTAAGGCGGCAGCATGGGTGGCTAACTCGCAGGTGCATATTACAAAAGCATCGTTGACATTTCCTGCTAAAGTCTGACTAGCAGTGGTCTGTGCTCAGATTGCCATGTCATTTTATAGTTTTCTTGACTATATATCCATATGTATGGATTCTTATTCTTTTTTGGGTGGTGTCACTCCAAAATATTATGGGAGACATTTAGTATTTGTAACTAGTCCTTTTTCCTCGCTAAAGTTTATTATGAAAAATCTTTAAAGTAATACACGATTTTCAAAAATTTCAATTATAACTAAATGGGTAAACTATTAGGACACTTGATTTTAAAATACTTTCTTTTATAAATTATCTAGGAACCAAGTATAGGAACTAAGTGAAGCAGCTTAAGCTTTTTATGAACGTCTTCCAGGTTATACTATCTTTCTAAAAGTCGGGTTATGTTTTCAAGCTTATTCAGAAAAACATATGAGGTTCCATGAGACAGTTACATGTTATACGAAAGTGATTATGAAGTTATGAGAACAAGAGTACAACGGGTCGAGATTGGCCACATGACAACGGTAACATATATGCATTATGAATCCATGACATGAAATGCTATGCATTCTACTCTCGAGCTATAATCGAGAGGTATGGGGCCTATTGCCTATATTTATATGTATAAGACACAGATGGCCATAAGTTGGCGAATATGATGTCGGTTAGCTATCGGGAGACACCACCATTTCTAGCATTTGGTTGGGTATGTCATGCATTTGCATTTTATATATATATGTTTGTGTGTGTGTGTGTGTGTGTATGTATTCATGACATACGATTATACGAGCATACCATGCATAGTTAAATAGTAAGAGGTCAAATGTCAGCCATGGAGATTATTTGAGTTTCAGTTTCAGGTGGTATCTCTATTACCCTTTTACAATAGCTACTTATTATTCTACTTTCCTCCTTACATATTAGTATATTTTTATTCATAGTGACGTCCCATTGCCTGGGGACACTAAATTTTTTTTGTTTCATTCGATCAAGTCCAGGCAGGGATTCTAAACGACCCGCCCGTAAGGATTCGGGTTCAGCTGTAAGTTGGTAAGCTCCATCTTATCCTAGGGCTATTAGAGGATGTTTACTTTTGTTGTACAGTTTGGGTATGGTCGAGGACTTGTCCCGACAGTGCTTATTTCACTCGTAGAGGCTATTGTGGACACAATTTCTGGGTTTCTTTAGTAGGTTTCAATCTCCATCCATGGGCTTTGCATTTATATATATGTGTAAGTGTAAGTAGGTATGTCTTCTGTTGTGGCCTCGTCGGCTAGCTAGTACATCTTTATTTTTGGCTTGTCTACCATTGTTTATATGGTTTATTTTTATTTAGGTCACGACCTCAAAGGTCTAGGCTTCGCATTTCAAATGTTGTGTTTCTCGATCGTTTTGTCCCATAGTTTAGTTAGCTAGTATGTTTCAGTGGCTATCTTGATCAAATATGGTATCGAATGCCAGTTACGCCTCCCTATTTTAGGGCGTGACAAAAGTGACCTCACCAACTTTGACCAAACCAATAGGAGACTTACACCTCCTACCATAGAGAGCCTCATACGGAGACATTTGGATACTCGGGTGATAATTATTATTATAAGCAAACTTGATCTAAGGCAAATGATTATCCCAATTACCCTTAAAGTCAATAACACAATCTCTCAACATATCTTCCAAAGTCTAGATAGTATGCTCAGCTTGTCCATCATTTTGAGGATGAAAAGTCATGATAAGCTTCATTTGAATACTAATACCCTTTTAGAACGACTTCAAAAACAGAGATGTTAACTGAGTACCACGATCTAAGATAATGCAAAAGGGTACTCCATGCACCCTTACCCTTTCCTGAATATAAGGCTTGGCATACTCTTAGACTGAAAATGAAGTCTTTATTGGAAGAAAGTAAGCCAACTTCATGATTCAGTCCATAATGACCTAATAATAGGCATGAGGTAAACCCGTAATAAAGTCCATATTCAAATCTTCCCACTTTCACGTAGAAATTCTAATTTCTTGAGCCAAACCACCCAATTTTTGATGCTCAACCTTCACTTATTGACAATTAGGACATTTAGCATAAAATTCTGCAATATCTTTCTTCATTTCATTCCATCAATTGACCTCCTGTGAATTATTGTACATCTTGGTGGCTCCCCGGTGAATAAAATACCAAGAATTGTAAGATTCCATCAAAATCTAGTTCCTTAACTTATCAACATTCGGAACACATAATTGACATTGGTATCGAAGGACACCATCTCCCCTTGAAAGAAAGCCTCAATGGCTTTTTTGGAAACCAACTTCTTCAAATCAACCATAACTATATCAAGATCTTGCTTAGACTTCACATTAGAAACAACAAACAATTCTGAACCATTTGAACAATCGCACCACCTTTATTAGAATCAACCAATCGAACACCCAATCGGGCTAATATATGAGCATCACGAACTAGCTCTTATTTATCATCAATAGTAGACTAAGATCATCTGTCACCATAATCACTTTACCTGGATGATAAGGAACACTAATGTCGTAGTCTTTCAATAAGTCAAGCCACCTTCTTCGAGAAAAATTTAAGTCCTTTTGGGTGAATACATACTTCAATCTCTTATGGTCGGTAAACATATAGATGTGTACACCATATAGGTAATGTCACCAAATATTTAAGGCAAAAACCATTACTGCTAACTCCAAATCATGAGTTGGATAATTCTTTTCATGTAGTTTCAATTGCCTTGAATCATAAGCGATGACTTTCTGATGTTGCATCAAAACACAACCAAGACCAATCCGTGAAGCATCACAATATACCGAAAAACAATTCGATCCTTTTGGTAGTATCAATATAGGGGCTGAAGTGAGTCTATCTTTTAATCTTGGAAATTATTCTCACAAGATCCAACCATAGGAATTTTACCTTCTTTTGAGTCAGTGTGGTCAAAGGTGAAGTAAAAAAGGAAAATCCTTTCACGAACCTTCTATAGTAACTTGCCAAACCCAATAAACTCCATATATTTGAAGCGGACAAAGGTCTAGGTCAATTTTTAACCACCTCGCTTTTCTTAAGATCAACTTGAATATCTTTACCAGACAATATGGCCAAGGAAAGTAATGGACCTCAATCAAAACTCAAATTTTCTAGACTTCACATACAATTTAGGATCATTGAGAATTTGCAACACAATCCTCAAATACTGAACATGCTCATCCTTACTTTGAGAGTAAATAAAAAAATCATTGATAAATATAATCACGAACATGTCAAGATATTGTTTGAAGACCCTAGTCATCAAGTCCATGAATGCTGCCAAAGCATTGGTCAAACTAAAAGACATTACCAAAAACTCATAATGACTATATCGAGTTCAAAAAATCATCTTCGAAATGTCATCTTTCTTTACCCTCAATTCGTGATAACCCGATCAAAGAACAATCTTAGAGAAGAAACTCGCACCTTGGAGTTGATAAAACAAATCATCAATCCTTGCAATAAGATACTCAATATTTATTTTATCCTTATTCGATTGCCGATCGTCAATGCACATTCGGAGATAACCATCATTCTTTCAAACAAATAATACCGGAGCATCCCATGGAGAGATACTCAGTATAATGAAACTCTTATCCAATAAGTCTTTCAATTGATTATTTAATTTCTTAAGTTCTGTTGAGATTGTATGGAAGAAGAAATAGAATTAGGTTGCGTATCTAGGAGAAGATCAATACCAAAGTCTATTTCTCTTTCAGGAGGAATATCGGGAAGATCATCGGAAAATACTTTTGGAAACTCATTTACAATTAGAACTGACTCAAGAGTAGGGGTTTCAGAATTTGTATCCCTAACCCGAACACGATGATGATTGCAACCCTTAGAAACCATTTTCCTAGTATTTAGGCAAGATATGAACTAAACCTTAGGAGCAGAATTTTTCCCTTTCCATTTTAAGATAGGTTCGTTCGAAACCTGAAATATGACCAATTGGGTCCTACAATTTATGGAAGCATAGTAAGAGTGAATCTAATCCATCCCAAGAATAACATCAAAATCTAACATATCAAGCTCTACAAGATCAACATAAGTGACTTCAAAAGAAACACAAATAAGGCAATTTCAATATACTCATTCAGCAACAATAGAATCACCAATAGGCGTAGAGGCTGAAAAAGGTTCTAAAAGAATATTGGAACCGACATTAAATCTCATAGCCACATAACGAGTCATAAAAGACAATGTAGCACCCAGATCAAGCAAAGCATACACATCAAGGTGAAAGACCATTAACATACCGATCACAGCATCTAGAGAACCCTTATGATCGTGTCGAGTCTGAAGAGCATAAAACATATTCTAAAGAGGATCCCCCATACTAGAACCACTAGGCTGAGCTTGCCTACCATACCTTCCCTTAGTAGCAAGTAAAGAACAATCTCTCGCCTTGTGACTAGTCTTCCCACAACTAAAGCAACCATTTGTACCGCCTAAATATCTTCCTGAGCGACTCTTGCCACACTTTTAGCAAGCGGGAGTAGAAGATCCACTAATACCACCTCCTTGAGGCTTACAGTTAGACACCGTATATTTATTTAAACTAGGTTAGGAGTATTAGAAGAACCTTGATCGATTTTTTTTTCTGGAATTAAGGTCGACCATGTCCACCGGACCTAGAATGAGAATAATCACCATCACCAGTCCTTGCATTTTTGGACTCTCTAGACTTCTCTTTTAGCTTAGCCTCTTCAATTTTTTTGTCATGTATCATCAAACGGGAGATATCAATCTCCTAATCAAAATGGAAGTTCGACACTCTTTTACCACAATTTTAGACCCATGTGATACAAATTTACTCATCTTTTCCCTATAATTGATAACCATAGTTGGAGCGTACTTAGCTAATTGAGTAAACTTCAAAATATACTCTTTCACACTCATATTTCCTTGATGAATATTAATGAACTCAAGCACATTTGCCTCCCTCATCTCAAGGGAAAAGAAACAATCAAGAAAATCCCTTTCGAATTTCCCCAATCAAGAGGACCCGCATTAGTAGCCCTCTTTTCCTTCCATGGTCCAACCAAATTAGAGAAACACCTTTAAGTTGATAAGCGGTCAATTCTAACTTCTCCACCATTGACACTCCTATAATTTCTACTAATTTACCAATCTCATCAGCAAACTCTTGAGTATCCTTATCAACTTTTGAATCATAAAACTCTGAGGGATTCAACCTAGTGAAGTCCATTTTCCTTACCCACAATTAGGTTCATGGGAGAAAAAATCTCTCTATTAGCATGGACCATCATAGCTTGATCCAACACTTTGAAACCAGCTCAAAATTCAATATGAGTCACTTGCTCGGCCAAAGGATAGATCGGCACTTGAGGAACCTTAGGCTCCACATTACTTCTTGTGTCATCTCTTTTAGGAGGCATGTCCTGAAAAGTATCGGACAAGAGTTAGGAGAAAGACTTTTATAGAGATAAATTCTATGGAACAACTTTAGAGTAGTGAAAGAAGTGAAGTTTCCTACATACTCCTACATACTTTGTAGCCTCCTATTCATAAACGTGGTGTGCTTCACACTCATGAATAAGACTATACTCTATGCGGCTTGTCATACAACCTAGGACCTTTCTAATACTTGATGCTCTGAATACCAAGTTTGCCAGAATCTAAAGTACACCCTAGACATTTCATGGTGAATAAATTCCCAAAAGATCCTAAAAAAGTCACTTGAAATAATCATGACGCAACCAAAATACAACAAGAGAGAGAGAATGGGCAACATAAGTCTCATCATAAAAGTAATATGAACATTAGTGTAGAAATATAATTGTGTCTGACATAACCTTTCTAAACATCATAAGAGTAGTTGGGACGAAACCCATACACCATGTACAAGTCTAAAACTAAAGACAATAAAATAAGAGAAACATAAATGGTTTTGTCCTTGAACCATGAGACTCACCAATCCAAAGTGTTAGTAGAGCAATCCAAGCTAGCCACGAGCGGGAGGATGAGTGTCGGACCCTATATTATGAGACAATATAGGTACAAATATGCATTAGTATGGTGAATTTACTAAGTATGGAGAAATGTATTAAAACCTAAAGCATGATAACTGATTAATTTAAATATGATATGCAAAACCATGTAAAACGTGATAAAAGCCTTTGTAAATAAATCATAAATCATATACGAGGTAAATTCATACTTAAAACTATTTGAGAAGCTTTAATAAAATCTTTGAAGAAAATATAGTTCATTTTGTGGGATGTTTACTGTTAATCAAAAATAAGACCATGTGAGCTATAACATGAAACCTAGTATGACCCTCACACCGAATAGGAGAATCTACTTGCCAAGGTAGAATTCCATCACATTTATTCTTTGATAAAGTGGATCCAATAGTTTAGGTCATTTAAGAAAATCCTAGGGGGGCACGTAGTTAAGGGACAAGGAGATTGCTTCTAGAGACCCGACTTTTACTAATGGGAGAGCCTCTATCTCAAAGTCCTCTCAGTGCTAAGTAAATCCCAATGGAAAAGTCATAATCATATCAAAATACTTGAAAAGGAAAAATTAAGACTAACAATCCAATCATAAGTTCATATTAGAGTAGCTTCTTTCAAATCATGATTTCATAAACTTCTTCATAATAGACACTTAGCTTTCTAAACATCTAAATTATGATTCCTTTCAATTATGAGAAAGCCTTTTACAAATCATTGACACTTTATCTTAATATCATCTTTTAGTCATAAATCATTCTTTTCATAAAACATACATAAATTCTTAATCAAATTCATGATCATAGTTTATCAATTCACAAGTTTTTTTCATAATTCATGTTCATAATATAGGCATAGGTATGGGTTCATGTGAAATCACTGAAAATCATGTAATTCTATAAATTCATGCATAATAAGACTGAGTACAAGTAATTAAATCATAATGAATTGAACCCATGAAAAATCACATGAAACCCTAAGAGAATTGGGTGAAATTGAATTGGAGATTGAGATTCATTTGGGACACAATGTATGAATGGAATCCATTGGTGAATTCCTACATACCTTGATAATCAAAGCCCTAAGAATGCAAGAAGAATAAGACCTTGAAGATTGAAATCTAGCTCTTCACCTTTGAGCTCTTGAGAGAATTTTGGAGAAAAAGACTTGAGGGATTTTGGGAGAATTGAGTGAATGAGGGGATTTAGGGTTAGTCTTAAGAGTAAAAATAGTTATATGGGGTAGTTATAAGAACAACACGACCAAAAGACCCTACAAATTCGACCTACGGTCCGTAGAAACTCACTTGTATTTTGACCAACTTGAACATAGAGGTACAAATTAGGAATTGGTGTTATTGATACATCCAAATTACACTTATAAAAAGAAATATAAATTGGGTTTTGTTCAAATATAGATTCTAACTAAAGTTAGGATCGATTCCACGAGGAATATCATTTGGACCCATGACAATTATGTTTATTAGGCTCTTAATCATATTATTTAAAAAGGGGGGGATTTTGTATAATCAACAATATTTATGTTCCTCACAAGTAGCAACTAATAGAGTATTAAGTAAACGTATTTTTAAATCAATGAGAGACAAAACTAGGATTCTTTGATCGTCATATAGTCAAAATTTTGTAAGACCGTATATTAGTAACATATTATAGTGTGTAGCATCAAGATCGGTAAGTTAAGTTCATCTAAGTGATTGGTCCCCTAAATAGATGAATATCACCCCATAACTTGGTTTGCTATGGGTGTTTGCTTTGCTAAACCTTGTCCTTGATCCTAAATTTACTATTTCCAGAAAAGGTCAAGCTTTTTAGATGAGGGTTGATAACCTCAATTCTATGTTATATTAACGTTTTTCCCGTTCGTTACCCCTTTAGTTATTATTACAACTTATGCAAAGTTTTTGCAGAAATATTTAAAGTTGTTTAATTTTTATAAAGTGGGATGAAGGAGATAGTGGTTATAGGTAAGGAGGAGTTGATAGTGTTGGTGGTGATGGTGGAAGAGGAGATGATGATTGTTGTGGCAACGGTGGTGGTGAGAAGGAGTAAAAAGTGGTGGTGATAATAGTGGAGAATGAGTAGTAAGAGGTGGTTGTCACGACCCAAGGGTACCCCTAGATGTAACATGGCACATAGAACCCTGAAGGGCTTCGTGTAAGTCACTTAGCATATCATAACATAAGCAATAGAACAATAAGAGTAAAAATGCATTTCTAGTCTAAAATTTTCATTTAAAGAAAAGTGGAAGTTAGACTCTAAGTCTCAATATAGCCATCTATTACAATATTTGAATGAGAAAAGGGACTCACAACCCACACAACATAGTCTTAAAAAAAAGTACAAGAAAGGAACAAAGAGATAACACCCGTCCTCGAATCACGAGGAATCACGAACAAGCTAGGAGAATAAGCAAATCTAAGCTTCTAGTCACAATGATTAGCACCTTGAGAACTGGACCCTACACTTGGGAAAATGTAGAAGAAGTAGGTGTTAGTACAAAAATACACTAAGTATGATAGTCATGCATAGAAACATTGAAAACATGCTAAAAGGGACATTTTAGTGGAATGCATGCAATTTACTACAATAAAGCATTATTTTGAAGATAATGGAAAAGCATAAGTCATAAGCATAGTCAACATTTAGATCATCATAACATAAGAGGAACCTATCACAAATACCCTCAAAACATACTTATGCAATGCATGAATACGACCCCATAATCTCACACATGCTAAGTAAAGCTTCTTAAGTAACCATAGTTAATAATACATATTCTTGTTCATATTGTTGTCATAGTGGGATTTAGCCTTAACCGACATAGACCATGTGAGGTAACATGGAATCCGGTGTCTACCCCACACCGAAAAGGGGTTGTCCTACTTGCCTAAGGTAGAACCATACTCTTAGCTTAGGTGGATCTACTAGCTAAATAACCTATAAGGGCACATAGTTTTTGGGATAAGGAGATTGCTACTAGAAACTCAGACTCTACTAACGAGAGAGCTTCCATCTTATGAGACCTCTTCTAGAAACCCGACCTCTACTAGCGGGAGAGCTTCCATCTCATAGTCAATATCCACCCGGTGCTAAGCATTAATTCTTATTGAGTACATATTAAGTCTTGACTTAAGTTCATATTCATGGAAGAATGTCTTGACTCTCAATCCAACATAATTCATAAGATAGCTCATTTGATCATGAATGAGAATAACCTTTCACCGTCCACGTCAACATATAGATTTAATAGGTGAGAAAGCCTTTCAACCCTAGAATCATCATATTGTGAGAAAACCTTTCACATCATATCATATTTATGCATAAGTGTGTATATGAGAATAGTCTTTCAACAACACAACAACTAGATCATAATCATATTCACTTTACTCTCAAAGTGTTCTTAAATCATACATTAAACTTCATAAATAATGCATAATATCATAATTTACCTTTCAAGGATCAAGCTCATATTGAATCAACACATCTAGAATTCACTACATTAGACTTGGATAATTAGATAATTCAAGTAGTTCAATAACTACAATCACAATCTCATAATATCCTTCTTTCATCCATAATTCCACATCACAAGATCATAATTGGGAAATATGGTATTTCATGGGTTCTTGGGAATTTCAACATAAAATCCATATTCAATCATCAATTCAATCATAATATAAAGTAATTTAATCATTAGAATCATTTTTGAAAGGAACCCATGGTTTTGGAATCAAACCCTAGCTTTTTGGGGATTTTTTATCTTTAAAATTGGGGTTTTAAAGGGGCTCCATAGATGAAGGCTATCCATGGATGAAGAGTTAACATACCTTAGCAATGAATCCCAATGGATTTGAGAATAAACCCTTGCTCCTTGAACCTTATTTCCAACTTCCTTCTTCTTCTTCCTTGAAGTTCTAGAGAGAGAATTTTCTTTAGAGAGGATGAAGTTTTGGGACTAGTTTTTGGATTTCGAAATAATGAGGTATTTGACTTAATTTAGTGAATTAAAATCCTTATATAGGTGATCTAATTTAGTCTAAAATGACCTCACTTATTTATTAATTAAAACCAGAAAACGACAAAGTGCCCTAACTTAACTGCCAAAAAAGCAGTTCCATGCCTGAACCATGGACCCCAGACCTACAGACCGAGTATGGAACCACGGCCCGTCTTGGTTGGGCATGGTTCGTGGTCAGAAAATTTGTCACATCTATGAGACCCTCACCTACGGATTGTGGTTGGACCCACGGTCTGTGCTGAACATGGTTCGGGGTTCAAAGAGCCTCACTTGCAGCCTCGACCTACGGCCCTCTCACCAATGATCGTGGGTTGACCCACGAGGCGTGGGTCCCCTCTGTGGTCCATTGACCAGGAAGTTTTCTAGGGTCTTTCTAAAGGACCCATGGTTGGTCCTTTGGGGTCATACCTTAACGTTCTAACACTAAACCCCTTTATTTTTAAGTACGGGGAGTTACGTTTACGACTCTAACCCTTATGTTAATCTCTAGTTTAGCCTACTAGTTTGCGGGGTGTTACAATATCTCCCCCTTGGGAACATTCATCCTCAAATGACGATTTAGACACCTTACAAAAGTAAAGACTCAAGACTAGCAGCCCATCATGCATGAAACATCCAATTAATGCACAATTCAAAGGAGGAAACATCAACTCCATCTCAAACATAATCAATGCATCATAAAGAAGTAGGAACTACATCTTACAACCCATTATGCATGAAATTCAAACATTTCTCGTATTCATAGGAGGAACTACCCTCTCTAAACTAAAAGCATGCTCAACACAATGTCATGGAGCCAAGATGTAATTTACCCAAGAAAGCATACACATATTAAGCATGTTCACCAATTCATCTCATGAAGTCAAATAGGCAACTCATACTAAATGCAGAACAACATGAGGAACATAAATCATGAAAACTCATTTTCTTACTAAACATGAATTTCTCAAGAACATGTATAACATAAGGAAATCATGGAAACACATAGATCACACATGAATCCTAAACAACAAAACTCAAGAGGAACTACTTAGCTCAAGCTTGAATAGGAGTAGAAGGAAAGAGATGAGGATATCAGGACTTTATATCGGCCATAACCTCCTAAGTAGCACCATTAACTAAGTGATTCCTCCATAATACCTTCACGGAGGCAACTTTCTTGTTTCTTAACCTCTTGACTTCCAGTCTAGAATCTCAATCGATATCTCTACATAAGCAAGATTCTCCTTAATCTCTAAACCCTCTAAGGGAATTATGGGTGATGGATCCCCTATACATTTCTTCAACATTGAGACATGGAACACTGGATGCACTAATGCCAACTAATTTGTTAAGTCTAACTGATATGCAACTTTGCCCACACACCTCAAAATCTCATAAGGACCCACAAATCGAGGACTAAGTTTCCCCTTCTTTCCAAACCTCATATCACCCTTCATGGGTGAGATCTTCAAATAAACCCAATCATGGACATCGAATTCGAGATCTCTTCTTCTAACATTGGCATAGGACTTTTGCCGACTTTGGGTCGTTCTCAACCTTTCTCTAATAACCTGAATCTTCTCAATGGCCTCATGCACTAATTCTGGGGCAAGGACAACAACTTCCCCTACTTCAAACCACCCTATAGGAGACCTACATCTCCTACCATAAAGAGCCTTAAAGGGAGCCATATCGATACTCGAATGATAAATGTTATTATATACAAACTCAACTAACAACATATGGTCATCCGAATTGCCCTTAAAATCTATCATGCATACCCTTAACATGTCCTCTAAAGTCTAAATGGTGCGTTCCGCTTGACGGTCCGTTTGAGGGTGAAAAGTTGTACTAAGCTTCACCATGGTACCTAGCCCCTTTTGGAAAGACTTCCAAAACTGTGAAGTAAATTGGGGACCTCGATCCGAAATTATAGACAAGGGCACACCATGTAGCCTTACTATCTCCCTCACATAGAATTTAGCATATTCTTCCACCGAGTAGGACACGTTGATGGGAACGAAATGAGCGTACTTAGTCATCCAATCCACTATTACCCATATCGAGTCGTGTTGCCGTCTAGTATACGGCAAGCCTACAGTAAAATCCATTTTCGCATCTTCCCACTTCTAAGTAGGAATAGCAATATCTTGTGACAAGCCTCCCAGCCTTTGGTGTTCAACCTTAACTTGTTGACAATTAGGACATTTGTCCACAAATTCTGTGATGTACTTTTCATCTCATTCCATCCTATAGGTCATGGTACATCTTAGTGGCTCCCGGGTGAAAAGAATATCGAGAACTATGGGCTTCTTCTAAAATTTTCTCTCTCAAGCAGTCAATATTTGGAAAACATAACCTACTTTAATACCTTAATACCCCATATCCCTCTTGGGATAAAGCCTCAACGGACTTTTTGAGTACAACCTCTTTCAACTCAACCAAGATAGGATCAAGACTTTGCTTAGACTTCACATCCATCACAAAGGACGATTCGGAACGATTATGAACCATGACACCACCCTTGGCTGAATCCACTAGTTGAATACCTAGTCGGGCCAAATTACGTACCTTATGAACGAACTCTTTCCTTTCATCCTCTACATGAGCCACACTACCTATCGACAACCTACTAAAAGCATCCGCTACCACATTAGCTTTGTCGGGGTGATAAAGGACACTTATACCGTAATCTTTCAATAATTCTAACCACCTTCTCTGACGATGATTCAAGTCCTTTTGACTAACCACATATTATAGACTCTTGTGATCGGTGAAAACATCCACATGGACCCCGTACAAATAATGCCTCCATATTTTTAAGGCAAACACAATTGTCGCTAAGTCAAGATCATGCGTATGATAATTCTTCTCATGGACTTTAAGTTTCTTTGAAGCATAGGCAATAATCTTACCATTTTGCATAAGCACATATCCCAACCTAACTCTAAAGGCATCACAATAAACCACAAGACCATTCGTACCTTCCGATAAGGTCAATACCGGAGTAGAAATAAGTCTATTCTTCAATTATTGGAAACTTTTCTCACAAGCTTCCGACTACACAAACTTAGCCTTCTTTTGAGTCAAAGCTATCAATGGAGAAGCAATGGAGTAAAATCCCTCAACAAACCTTCTATAGTACCCGGCAAAACCCAAAAAGCTTCAAATGTCGGAAGGAGATAGAGGTCTAGGTCAACTCTTGACCACATCCATTTTCTTCGGATCTACCTCAACACCCTTACTTGACACAATATGACCAAGGAAAGCTACGGAGCTTAACCAAAATTCACACTTGCTAAACTTTGCAAAAAGTTGTTGGTCCTTAAGAACTTGCAACAGAATTCTCAAATAGTCCACATGTTCATTCTCACTCCTTGAGTAGATCAAGATATCATCGATAAACATAATCACAAACATGTCTAGGTATTTCCTAAATGCTCTATTCATCAAGTCCATAAATGCCACAGGAGCATTAGTCAACCCAAAGGACATTACCACAAACTCACAGTGACTATACTGAGTTCTAAAGGTCGTCTTTGGAATATCATCCCCTCCCACCCTCAATTGGTGATATCCCGAACGAAGATCAATCTTAGAGAAATAGCTAGCCCCTTGATGTTGGTCAAACAAGTCATCTATCCTTAGGAGAGGATACTTATTCTTGATGGTCACTTTATTATATTGACGATAATCGATGCACATTCTAAGAGACCCATCCTTCTTTCAAACAAACAACATAGGAGCACCCCATGGAGAGATACTCAGTCGGATGAAGCCCTTATCTAATAAATCCTTTAGTTGCTATTTCAATTCTTTTAACTCGGCCAGAGCCATTCTATAAGGAGGGATAGAGATAGGTTGCGTATCTGGTAAAAGGTCAATACCAAAATATATTTCCCTCTTGGGAGGAATACCTAGCAAATCATCGAGGAAAACTTCTGGGAACTCATTCACTACCAAAACCGACTCTAGAGAACGGGTTTTGGATTCAACATCCCTCACCCTAATAAGCTAGTAAATACACCCTTTAGAGATCATCTTCCTAGCTTTAAGACAAGAGACAAATTGACCTCTAGGTGTAGAATTTCCCCTTTCCACTCTAAGATAGGCTCATTTGGAAATTGGAATCTAATCACCCGAGTCCTACAATCGATAAAGGCGTAACATGTATGCAACTAATCCATAACCAAAATCACATCAAAGTCTAACATGTCTAATTCTACCATATCCACCAAGGTAACTCTATGGGATAAGGAAATGGGACATCTCATGTAGACTCTCTTAGCCACCACTGAGTCACCAACCGGGGTAGAGACCGTAAAAGGTTCTACTAACACTTCGGGGAGTATATCAAACTTCATGGCCATTTAGGGTGTCACAAAGGACAAAGTAGCACCGGGTTCTAAGAAGGCATACACGTCAATAAGAAAGACTTTTAACATACAGGTCACAACCTCTGGGGAGCTCTCTTGGTCACCTCGGGATTGAAGAGCATAAAAGTGGTTTGCTTTGGGGCATTAAAGTTTGAATCTCTTGGAAGAGATTGTTTACCTTCTCTTCTTTGGCCATGAGCATCAGACAATCTCTCATCTTGTGGCCACTCTTCCCGCAACTAAAATATTCATCGGTGCCAACTAGGCACTTACCATCATATTTTCTTCCACACTTTGCATAATTAGGCCTAGCCACATAAGAACCACCACTATTACCTCCTTGAGGTTTAGGGTTGGAAACATTATCCTTGTTGACCCTTAGAGAACTAGAGGAACCTTGGTTGGAAAAACTTTGTCTAAACCTTGGTCGACCTTGTCCATCGGAACTAACATTGGTGAAGTTCCCATCACCGGTCCTAGCTCTTTGCACCTCCCTATTCTTTTCCTTGAGTTTATCCTCCTCAATTTGTTGTGCATGGACCATGAGACAAGAGATGTCCATGTCACTAATGAGCATAGCGGTACAACACTCTTTCACTACCATATCAGATATACCCATCACAAACTTATTCATCTTAGCCCTCGAATCTACAACCATAGATGGAGCATACTTAGATAATTGACTGAACTTTAGGGCATACTCCTTCACACTCATACTTCCTTGATGTAGGTTAATGAACTTTTGGATCTTTTCTTCCCTCAACTCTAGGGAAAAAAATCTGTCAAGAAATGCTGATTTGAACAATTCCCATTCAACCGGGCCTACTTCTACTGGTCTTCCACTCTTCCACTGATTATACCATACTTGAGCCACATCTTTTAGTTGGTCAGTGGCTAACTCCGCCTTCTCTTTCGAAGATACCCCCATAATAGCAAGAACTTTATAAACCTCATCGATGAACCTTTGAGGATCCTTTTCCACTTTGGAGCCATAAAATTTGGGAGGATTCATTCGAGCAAAATCCCTAACCCTTGAAGCAGCCAAATTCATATTAGGATTCACCGGAGTTACAACTTCTCTATTGGCTTGAGCCACCAAAGCTTGGGCCAACATTTGAAAAGCCGACCTAACCTCCACATTTGACATAGCCAAAGGATAAATCGGAGCTTGAGGTGGAGCTTCTTGATTCACATTCTCATCTTCCATCCTTCTAGCGATAGTCCTTCATGTATTCATATCCTGAAGACACAAGAGAAGGATTAGGAAAGAGAAATATTCTAAAGTTAAACTTTAAAGCATGACTTAAGAGTAATGAAGAAGTGAAATTCCCTAAACATATTGTAGCCTCTCATTCATAAGTGTGGCACACTTCACACTCATGAACAAGACTCTACTAGACGTGTCTTATGAGACATCATCCTAGAATCATTCTAAACCTCGTGCTCTGATTACCAAGTTTGTCACGACCCAGGGGTAACCCCTAGATGTAACATGGCACATATAACCCCGAAAGTCTCCATGTAAGACACTTAGCATATCATAACATAAGCTATAGAGCAATAAGAGTAAAAACGCATTTTCAAGTCTAAAGTTTTCATTTAAAAAAAGTGGAAGTCTAGACTATATGTCTCAACACTACCCTCTATTACAATATTTAAATGAGAAAAGGGACACAACCCATACAACATAGTCTGAAAAGAAGTACAAGAAAGGAACTATAAAGAGATAACACCAGTCCTCGAATCATGAGGACTCATCAACAAGCTAGGAGAATAAGCAAATCCCAACTTCTAGCCACAATGATTAGCACCTTGAGAACCAGACCCTGCACTTGGAAAAATGTAGGAAAAGTAGGCATTAGTACAAAAATACACTAAGTATGATAGTCATGCATAAAAACATTGCAAAGATGTTAAAAAAAAAAAAAGGACATTTTAGTGGAAGGCATGCAATTTACTATGCTAAAGTATCCTTTTGAAGATAATGGAAAAAGCATAATTCATAAGCATAGTCAACATTTAGATCATCATAACATAAAAGGAACATATCATAAATACCCTCAAAGCATACTTGTGCAATGCATGAATAAGACCCCATAATCTCACCCATGCTAAGTAAAGCTTCTTATGTAACCATAGTTCATAATACATATTCTTGTTCATATTGTTGTCATAGTGGGATTTAGCCTTAATCGTCACAGACCATGTGAGCAAATATGGAATCCGGTATCTACCCCACACCGAAAAGGGGTTGTCCTACTTGCCTAAGGTAGAACCATACTCTTTGCTTAGGTGAATTCACTAGCTAAATAACATATGCGGGCACATAGTTTATGAGATAAGGAGATTGCTACTAGAAATCTGGCCTCTACTAACGGGAGAGCTTCCATCTCATGAGACCTCTT
Organism: Solanum pinnatisectum; assembly: GCA_035578085.1. Classification (NCBI taxonomy): domain Eukaryota; kingdom Viridiplantae; phylum Streptophyta; class Magnoliopsida; order Solanales; family Solanaceae; genus Solanum; species Solanum pinnatisectum. The sequence goes on from CM069076.1 coordinate 24,289,625, forward strand.
CTAGAAATCCAGCCTCTACTAGCGGGAGAGCCTCCATCTCATTGTCTATATTCACTCGGTGCTAAGCATTAATTCCAATAGAGTACAGATTAAGTCTTGACAAGTTCATATTCATGGAAAAATGTCTTGACACTCAATCCAACATAATTCATAAGATAACTCATTAGATCATGTGTGAGAATAACATTTCACCGTCCATGTCAACATATAGATTCAATAGGTGAGAAAGCCTTTCAACCCTAGAATCATCATATTGTGATAAAACCTTTCACATCATATCATATTCATGCATAAGTTTGTATATGAGAATAATCTTTCAACAACACAATAACTAGATCATAATCATATTCACTTTACTCTCAAAGCGTTCTTAAATCATACATTAAACTTCATAAAATATGCACAATCTCATAATTTGCCTTTCAAGGATCAAGCTCATATTGAATCAACACATCTAGAATTCACTACATTAGACATGGATAATTACATAATTCAAGTAGTTCAATTACTACAAGCATAATCTCAAAATATTCTTCTTTCGTCCACAATTCCACATCACAAGATCATAATTGGTAAATATGGGGATTTCATGGGTTCTTAGGGATTTCAACATAAAAATCATAATCAATCATCAATTCAATCATAATATAAAGTAATTCAATCATTAGAATCATTTTTTAAAGGAACCCATGGTTTTGGAATCAAACCCTAGCCTTTTGGGGGATTTCTATCTTTGAAATTGGGGTTTTGAAGGGGCTCCATGGATGAAGGATATCCATGGATGAAGAGCTACCATACCTTAGCAATGAATATCAATGGATTAGAGAAGAAAAATTTTCTCCTTGAACCCTAGCTCCAACTTCCTTCTTCGTCTTCCTTGAAGTTCTAGAGAGAATTTTCTTTGGAGAGGATGAAGTTTTGGGACTAGTTTTGGGATTTAGAAATATTGAGGTATTTGACTTAATTTATTGAGTTAAAATCTGTAGATATGTGATATAATTTAGTCTAAAATGACCTCACTTAGTTATTAATTAAATCCAAAAAACCCCAAAAAGCAGTTCCAAGTTGAACCACGGTCCCCTGACCTACGGACCGACCATGGTTGGACCCATGGCCCGTGCTGGTGAAACTTGGGTCGGGTTTCAGAGAGCCTCACTTGCAGGCTCGACCTACAGCCCCTTCACCCACGAGGCGTGGGTCCCCTCCATGGTCCACTGCCTAGGCAGTTTTCTAGGGTCTTTCTCAATTTATGTGATACAAATGAAATTTGGAAATTCATTAAAATTTTTATATGGTATTTAAATGTTTTTGGTTGTTAGCTATTGTGATTTATAGTGCTTTTTGAGTAATTTTCAAATAATACATATTACCCCTTTGTCCCAATTTATGTGACTCAAATAGAATTTAAAAACTAACCAACTTTGTAATTTATAGAATTATTTTTTACGTAATTTTCAAACAATATATATTACATAACATGTCCTAACTAATGTTTCATTGGGGAAATTTTGAGAGTCAACCAATTTTTTATGTATCGTTAAATATTTTAAGTTGTTATTGTAATTTATTATACATTTTATGTCATTTTCAATAATATAGTTATTTTCTTTGTCCCATTTTATGTGGAACCAATAAAATTTCGAGAGGCAATTAAATTTCTTATCTCTTTTAAATGTTTTAAATTGTTAATTATTGTGATTTGTAATATTATTTACGTAATTTTTAAATATATAACAGACTAAAATACAAAATAAAAGACCAGATTGCACTTGTCTAAGAAGCAAGCATGTTGACAAACACATGCTTTCTAGACACTTCTAGATATCACTCCATTCGTCAAACAATAGTTATTCATTGTACTATTTTGGGTGTCCAACAATATTTGTCCACTTTTTGAAATTAATGAATGAATATATACTTGGTTTCTAATTTACCCTTATCATTAATTATAGTCGTTTCTCTATTACATTTTTCAAGATATTATATTTATTATATTCAAAGGATGATATAGTAAAATTACCCTTTTATTTATAGTTTCTTAAGAAATGTGTAAAGTCAATGGTGGACAAATATTGTTAGACAGAGAGATCAGTAATTACTCCCTCCATCCAACAATAGTTGTCTACTATACTATTTTGGGATGTTGAATCATACTTGTCCACTATATGAAATTAATGGATAATTTTATACTTAGTTTCTAATTAATCATTATCATTAATTATAGTCATTTCTCTATTACACTTTTAAAGACATTGTATTTATTTTATTCAAAGGGTTATATGGTAAAATTACTCTTCTATTTATAGTTTTTTTAAAAGTGTGCAAAATTAATAGTAGACAAATATTATTAGGTGAAGAGAATAATAGAGACAGAGGAGTAGTAGTTACTCCATCTAACAAAAATTGTCCTCTATTATGTGCAACAATATTTATTCATTTTATTAAATCAAATAGATAATTTTGCATAGTTCCTAATAACTACATAGGAGGGGAGAATATAATGTTTACATCACCACGTGGTGCTGAGTGGCTTAGTAGTTGTGTCTCCATCTCAGCCTACCGTCACTACGAGGAAATATCTGTACTTTATGATTGTATTAAATAAAAGGGAAAAGGGTTTGAAATATATTCAAATTTTGATCGATATTATTTTAATAATCTCAAATTTTGAGCAGGATCTATTACCCTTAAACTATTTAATAGTGTATTTTAAATATATATAAGTATCCACGTGGACATCATAAATATTGCATCATTATAAATAGTAATTTATCTAGCTGAACACTTATATATTTTTAAAATAACTATTAAATAGCCCGTGGAATAATATATTATGCCCAAAGTTTATAATTGTTACAACAATTTCAATAAAAGTTCAGACCTTTCACCCTAAATAAAATAACTTGTTATCTACATATTTAACATTTAACAAAAGAAAAAAGAGTCGATCATTTATCATTCAATAAAATTAGCAATATGAATTTTATGTACTTCCTTCGTTCCTTTTTAGTATATTAGTTCTACAATAATTGAAAATTTAAGCAATTAAGAGAGAATTAATTATTTTTTTCTAGTTTTGGTCTTAATATTAATTATTCTAGAATTAAGAGGTACATATATAGACTAAAGAATTAATAACGGATATATAATATATTGAATAGAAATTCTGGATCCGCCACACTTTTTTTCGAATTTCCTTAATGTAAAATCCTTGACCCGCCACTCGATATTGATCATACAACACTCGTTATTAATTTTTCTTAGAGATTATGTCAAATCTTATCATGACAAGTAAAAGAGAATGGAGTCCATATTACTTTATGCTCCCTCTGTCACTAATTATTTGTCTATATTTTCTGTTTTAGTTGTCCCTAATTACTTGTCCATTTTGACAAATAGGACAATTTTTTTTACCTATTATACCATTAATTAATTACTTTGAAAAATGTAGCATTTTTTGAAAATTTTAAGTTTTTAATTTATTAACTTTATAATTAATAGAGATAAAATAATAAATATATTATATCAATTATTATTTTTTTAATAAATACGTCAATTTAAAAGTATATAAATAATTAAGGACAGTAATAAAAACATTTGACCTTAACGCAGATGTAGGTAAAGTCTTGTATTATTCCAAGTAGGCATCACATGGGTGATATAATCGAGATGAACGATTATAAGGAGCTCAACTACCGTTGGGGCCCTTTTGTTTCGTCTTCTCCAAAGTTGACTCGACTACACATCATTGGTACGTGGCTGCCACATCGACTCCAACGTTACTCATACATTAAAATGCACAAATCCACCTTCTCAATTCTCAATTCTGATTCTTTCAATGCACTCTTTCATTATTTTATCTTTACTAGCCAGTGTAGGGAGCAAGCAAAATCAATTATTTTTCTCTTCATTTTGTCAACGTTTTCAACCGTTACCAATACGCCAACAAATTCTTAATCCATTCTCTAAGTTTTATCAATATCTTACTCTCTTTGTCTCTAATTACTTGTCTAATTTTTCTTTTATAATTGGTCATAATTACTTGTCCATTTTGATAAATTAAAAAGGACAAAATAATTTTATCTATTATACCCTCAATTAATTATTTTAAAAAAGGTATAATTTCTTGAAAATCTTAAATTCTTAATTCATTCACTTCATAATTAATAAGGATAAAATGGTAAATTCACTATGTCAATAATTGCTTTCTTAATACGTGTGTCAATTTAAAAGTGGACAAATAATTAAAGACAAAAAGGAATATGTTAAAAGGGTATGTAGACAAAGATCTCTTTTGAGTGACGATAAATTGAAAATCTAAACATCTCTGTCATTGTCTTATCCATATCATAATAACAATGTACCAGACGAATTAAGACATGTATTAATCCTTAAATTATGTTAAATGGGTTAAAAATAATTTTAAACTTTATGAAATAAATAAAGATATCCTTTATTTATAATTTATTTAAAAAATATTATTACCGTCAATATTTCGATTAAAAAACGATGGCCGTTGATAGCTTAATCGAAAGTTAGATACAAGTAATTATGATTATCCGTGGTTTGATCATGTGGGGCCTAGGTGTTTGAAATATGGAACCGACAGAGACAGTATCAATTACGTGGCGAGAGACTTGTCATCACGCTTCAGTCGTCGGTCTCACCAACCAACGACTCGAGAAATAAAGTGGTTTGGGTGGGGTCCATCGCCTCGTAATCTATAACGATTAACGACCAACTTTCATTTCTTTATTCAAATTACATCATTCTCCATCTTCTTTCCTTGTGGACCATTGCTAAAATAAATCACTTTTACAAGCAACATACAAACCTATAAACCTTTTATAATAAGATATTTTGACTATTCTCATGCCGGTTGATCCTTTAACATATATATATAATACAAATATATATAAAAGTGGATGACCGTGTGGACATCTATTCTAATCTAATTAGATAAGTGAATTCTTATCATCTTTTCTCATTACTGAAAAATAATTAAATAAATTTTTTTTAATTAAATCAGAGTAAACCTCATGAGATAACTTCTTTGGAAAACTTATAATTAATCATCACTTTTCGAGGACCTAGTCTAGAGATGTACAAGAGCTTCTAATAGAGTACACATAGAAGAAATAAATAATGGGAAGATACAATTTTCACTTGAGAATGAAGTAGATAAAAGCTAATGATGAGTAACTATCATCTCACGTTTCAAACAACCTAAAACAAAATATAAACCAACAAAAGGTGTAGCAAAAATAGTATCAGTACACCCCACATACTGAGTAGGTATTATAAGTAGACCTGAACTAATTCTACATAAAATCAACATAAATAATGACACACTTAAAACCACCACATTCTAACACGAACTTCCGGAGGTTGTTTCAAAATAAAGTCTAGCATCATTATTATTCACCAGGTAAACCTGTCAATGTGTGTATATTGTGTGTGTGTGTATATATATATATAATAAGTATATTCTATTATTGTCACACCCTAACCCTAGGTGAGACGGACAAGCACCATATAAACACATGTTTTACAAGTGACCTATGATGAGAAAGTGAATTACTATGCAGATAGATTTACTAATAAGAAGCTACACATGTCAACTAGCTGAACCGATACATGTGACAAGTAAAACTATGAATACATATGATAGCTTTACAATGTCTACAAAGCCTCTATTGGAATCCATGACTATACAACTATCAAAATATGCATAGTAAAGACTCGGCAAAGCCCCGAATCAACCTGGAGCTCACCAACAATCGGTGAATATCGTGTGCTTCTATTGGGGAGATCTATAGTTAAGTACTTGTACCTACAACATGAAATGCAGCCCCCAATAAGGGAAGTCAGTTCGAAAGAATGTACTGCATATGTAGGGCATAATACCACCATATGTAAAATGAGAGCTCAAGTGAAACCAATTACAAATAGGTAAGGATGTGAGACCACATTTGCTTATACTTGTGAAATCATGTATGTTACATTCTTTTCTATGTGTTATAATATTTATAAGACATATGATACAAATGACCAGCTGATCAATGGTAGAAGAGGATGAACCATGCTAGGCATACATAGAATCAAAAAAGATTCAATGATGAAAATATTCTCATTATGAACTCAGCAGGGCTAGTGTTTTTACAAGAAATCTCTAGCCAACCTTTAACCCCTAGGATGCTTTTCTCATAATTACACAAATTGGGATTGGCCCATGCTAGGCTTTCGCCCCTAAGCTGCCACCCTTCTATACCAAATGGGATCGACCCATGCTAGGCATTTGCCCTTGGGCTACCACCCATAATTATACAGATTGCTTCACTTAGTTTCTTTAATCTTTGAGATTGTTGTTTTGATGGTCATAGCGTTATTCAACTTTGTGATAGTAAAACATAGTTGTAGACATATGAATTTGGACTTAAGATAATAACAATGACGTAAGAAGAAATTGTGACACCAAAGTAATACTTAGGAGCTTATATGACTTAATAAGCATTTTGACATCTCAAATTAAAGCACATATCAAGTGAAATACATTTAGCATTCAGCCAAGAGATTTGAACTCTATATGATAGCTAAATAGTGACTAACTAATATCAAATATAAGGTATACATGACCATGGAACCAAGGAAGCACGTGGGCAGATTCAACTTAGGGACGGATACATATTCCAAATAAGTACATATAAAATGTACAATAGAGAAAGTAGAGATCTGGTGATGTAACATTATAGTCTAACAGAACAGGAGTGATAACCAATAAAGGGAACATATGAACATGTGAAAAGATGACTTATAAGATGGAGTAGACAATTGAAGCAAGTTGGCAAGACATGAACATATTGTATATCCAACACATAAACATATGTACCATGTGTAATCTAGGATCATTTTGATTCATATAAGCGGAATACGTACCAAGGGTTAGCACTTGGACAATGAAGCAAGTTTAAACTTTGCCTACTAATACTTGGTAGAGTAACCACATACATCTAATAATAAACTCATATTAGAGTACTCACTTTAACGCTCTAGGGAGTAGGAATGAGATAATAATCTTTATTGGTGATCTTATATTGCCACTATGGACGAGTCACTACCAAGGGCACTTAGAAAGCTTATTTCGTAATAAAAGTGTTGAATTCATGCCAAAGAAATAGGAAAATCGAATAACGTTACATACTTTGGTTTCCGATCAACGTGACTACAATGATTCAACCTTTCCTTTAAGTGTTACTCTACAATATAAGTACTTAACTAAGCTAATATTAGAAGCTCATCATATCATAGGAGTGCAAACACAGTAACTAAAACACATGACCGACAATATAACTATTCAACCCCCAAATTCTTGTTGTATCACTACATCCTTCTTTTATACTTCAGAATAACTCTATTCAACCATCCTATAAGGCAACCTACTGCCCCACAACAACAACACATGTAAAATAGCCCATAAACATTCACAAAATTAACAAATCGCTAGAACAACCTCACCAATTTACACTCTTCTTTTCCAACTCAATGCAACTTCATATAATCATTTTATAAGGTTGTCCAATTGCTTCCCACAATAATACACATTAAACATTCTAAAACCGCTCCAAAATTTATTTCAGCATAATAGGAAGATATTTCCAATCACTACCCCATAAGCTCCAAAGAACAAGTATATCTAGAATGCTCCTATAATCTAATAATTGGAGGTTGGGGCAGTCCTTTACCTTGGCTATCTTAATTCTTTTTTCTTCATTTACTATTCTTGTAGCCTTTTCTATGCCACAAAATAGAGAGTAAAATCAGTACAAGTATCACATGAGTATGGGGAAAAGGATCCGAACTTGTAAAATAAAATTATTACCTTATTATTTGATAGAGAGTGACAACACCTTGGCTGCAACCTATATCTTCACTTTCCTTGAGTAACTCTCTAATATACTAAAAACTAAGGAGGAGAGAAGGTGACTTTATGGGCTGCTTTGGAAGAAATAAGCTTAAAATGCATAGAACCCTAATGGGAAATTAGGATAGATGTTTGAAGGAGAGAGGAGTAATATTGAGACGCTTGAGAGTTAAGATTTAGATGAGGAAAAATGAGAGATTCACATAAGTTTTTTTAGCCTTTTAAAGGTCCATTTTTGCTGACTCTTTCTATACTTTATTTCCAGCCACCACTTGGCTTTAAAATGGACCACAAATACTAAGTAGGTGATGCACCTACTTAGACATTTTAGTACCTATTTGTGGGCTTGGATAGATTGGGCTTTGGGGGCAGACTTGCGTGTTGAGTTGGGCTGTCTATTCTTCTCTTTTTCTTTTACTTAATTTGGGCCTCAAATAGGTCCATTAACATAGTCTCAATTTGGTATAGTCTCAATTTGGTTCACTAGTCTTGAATCCATTAACTTAGTCCATACATCTCAAGTAGGTGACTCACCTACTTGCTTAATTAAGTCAAGCAAGCACCTCAATATTTTATTCCATTTCTAGACCTTATTACCTTTAACTTAATTTAAAACTTATATACACTAGGTCACTTTAAAATTTAGATTCAAATACCACCTTATGATCTCAAGTTTAAATACTTTCAACGACGTCAATTTAATCAAGTTGCATTAAAATATACAGACAGTTCACTTTAAACCTATTTTATTTTCCCTAGTCGCATAGAACATCGAGTCCATAACTATACCACAAAACAATTTATAAGTGTCATATAAATAGAACTACTACATGTAGAATACGAGGTGTTACAAGTATATTGTGTGTATATTTTGTATATATTAGAAGCATATGTACAATATAATGTATGAATTCTATTACATTAAGTAGTATATTATGTTTATATTTAGTATATGTTAGAAGTATGTATATATATATATATATATATATATATATATATATATATATATATGTAATCAACACATTGTCATAAATAGTTATAATTATTGAAAAATGAAATAGATAACAATACATTATATTAATATTTGACTCAAAATTTTTAATTAATAATTAATAAACGGTTATTTAAAAAAATTTACAGATCTGGCCCGATCCAACCGATGGGTTGAATCCCAAACCCGGCCCATTAGATCCAGCAGAAATGCTTAACTGGACACGGGTTAATTTTATTGCACATATTATCGTTCCATCCAATATTGGCCCGACCCATTATTGGGGAACCGGATCCATTACGGTTTGGTCATTTAATGTTATTTAATGAGTCGCTTGGGCCTGGCCTGACCTAGTAAACAAGGTTATGATTAGGGAATAATATTTTATCCTACTCAGATAACAAGCGTAGCTCACATAACCCTTTTAATCTCCTAATGCACAAACCCCATGTATCCATAAGTGATCTAACATTTTTAGTTATTTGTAGTGCAACATCAACGACTAACGTCTAATAAATCAGCTAATATGAGAATCTATTGATCATTATCAACCATTATTTATGTACGACTGATAATGCTCAAACTACTCTCTAAAACTAATCCAAAGGGTAAGCGGTTGTAGTCCAAATAGTCTTTTTGAGGATTTGAGGTCCTAAGTTGTGAAATTATGGAAATTTTGTCTTTGAATTGAGTTTGGTCAATATTCAGGGTATGGATTTTCGGATCAAAATTTTGAGAGCTTCGTTGGATACAAGGGTTGATTTTAGGCTTAGGCGAGGTCTTGATTGATTATTGAGAGATTCCGAGCTTATTTTTGCCTTTTAGGAATTGAGTTAGTTTCTTGTGGTTTTCACGAATGTCGGGTCAAGGAGACCTCAGCTTTGTGTTTTGATGGTTCCATTGAGTTTGAAATGTCAAGTACAATCGATTTGCACATGTGTCTCTCTTGTATGGGGTTTCGAACAAATCCCAAAGGTATTTTCAATGATTTGAGAGAGTTAGCTGGTTTTTTTAGTACTAGTGTGCTTCGCTTTCGCAAAGAGTGCTTCACGATTGCGAAGATTGCGGAAGCAAGACCCTGGTCGCAAAAGTAGAGGGTCTTAGTTAGGCGGGGTTCGCTTAAGCGAACCATGGTTCACAATCGCGATGTTCATGAAAGCGAAGGTCTACACTTTCGCGAGGTTCGCTTTTGCAAACCCAAGGTGGATTTGGTGACATCAAAGAGGGGTTTATGTCTAAAAACTTTGAGGTTTAAGCCCCATTTTTCATTTTTGAGCTTGAAAAACCCTTGGGGGCAATTTTATAAAGGATTTCTCATGCAAAATCATTTGAGTAAGCTCTTGTAACCCTTAAACTTCACTTCCCTTTGACTATTTATGGATTTTAACATCAAAATTTGGGATTTTAATTGGTAAATGACAAGGTGTTTTCAATAACTCAAGACTTAACTAAAATGTAGATTGTGAACTGATTTTGATTCCTTTTCCGAAAAGGTTTTCACCAATGAGTTTCTAAATACTTGAGTGTTATTTTCAAGTGTTGATTTTTGGATTCAAACCTTATTTTTGAAATTGTGTTTTGAGTTGATTGAACCATTTTTCAAAGAAATTGATGTGGGTATTATTGTTTCTGGAAATTTATTGTGAATACTTAATTGTTATAGATTGTGTGTCTTTGGACATTGATCGGAAAGGAAAGACTCAACTCTTGGAGTGATTAATTGATTGATTTAAAGCAAGTGATCTTCTAAACTTTGTATCATGTATTCCCGTCATTGTTTGTATGTTCGGAATAATGGGAATGATGTGAAGGGTTAATTTTCCACTTGATAAATCTTAATGAATAAAAAGGGGCTGAAATAAAAAGACTGTGATGATCATGATGATGTGAATTGCCTTGTTGTGACCCTTATTGCTTGATTGATGAAATCCTTGATAGCATGAATGCTAACTTAAATTGCATGAATTGTTGTCTCCTTTATGTGGTATGATATTGCTTGTATGCATTGATTGTTTGACACCATGATGAGTGTCACGACCCAGGGTTACCCCTAGACATAACATGGCATACTTGACCCCAAAGGAGTCTCATACAAGCCCTTAGCATAATCATGAACATAAGTACATAGAAATGATGCGAAATTTAAAACTTTTTACAATAGAAGTCTTTTTCATAAAAGGAATATAAAAGTCTAGACCTTGTCTCAAAGAAACCATCTAATACAATCGAATACAATCTTAGTGAAGTCCCATACCCCCACTCACACTAAGTAAAACCTCTTGAGTAATCATAGTTCATAACTCATGTTCTTGTTCATAGTTCATATTCTTGTTCTTGTCATGTAGGGAAATATAGCCTTAACCGACATAGACCATGTGAGCTACATGGAATCCGATGTTATGCCCCACACCGAAAAGAGGTGTCCTACTTGCCTAAGGTAGAACTAACATGTTTAGAATTTAGGTGGATCCACTAGCTAAAGACCTATGTGGGCACATAGTTATGGGATAAAGAGATTGCTACTAGAAACCCGAATTAACTGAGGTAGAAGGTTTCCATCTCATGAGATAACTTGACTTGGGAAGCCGTACTTTCTAATGTAAAAGCTTCCATATCATAATCATATCCACTCGGTGCTAAGCTTAATTTCCTTTTATATTCATGTTAAGTCTTTACTTTATATTCATATTCATGGAAGAATGTGTGGCACTCAAACCAATATGGTATCATGGTAGCTCATGGATTCATTAGGTGAGAATGTCCTTTCAACCCTAACTTCTAGAATTACCATATTAGATAAAGGGATATCATGATTCAACAACTTAATGAATGTTAACATACTCAATTATCAAGCTTCCCTGATCAATCAAGCCACACCTTAGTTCACAATTTAGAAAGATCGGGGAATCATGGGTCCAAGGGAGATTTTCATCATAATTCAATAATTCTCCATTATTCCAATCATAAATCATCATAATCAACCATAATAAACCATAATTAAACAATTGAAAACGTTTTGGAGAAGGATCCATGACATAGATTGAAACCCCAAGTTTTTAGGGGATTTGGAAGTCTTAAAAACCAAGTTTGAAGGGGCTCTATGGGTGATAACTACCCATAGATGAAAAGCATCTATACCTTAGCTTGATTTCCACAAGAAATTGGAGAAGAAAGGTTGTTTCTTGAACCCCTAGCTTGACCTTGGTCATGCTCTTTAATGGAGTCCTAGAGAGAGAATTTTTGGAGAGGAGAGTTGGTTTCTAATTTGGGTCTTGTGAGTTAAGAGGTGGTTAATAGTTAACAACTACTTATATATGTATAAATAACTAATGTAAACTGTTCCCACCCTTGAATAATTAAAATAGAATTTACCTAATTTAATACACCCTAGGCCGAACTTAAGACAACTTTTCAGACCCCATCCACGACCCCTAACCCACGTGGCGTGGATGGATGAACGGACCGTACTAGTCACTCGTAGGTTGGGATCCACTCTAAGGCTTGCATTTTGGCCAAGGACCAGGCCTCACTCATGAGACATCACTTATGGGGTGTGAATGGGTCTACGGGCCTTACTGCATGATCATGGATCCTATCAGAGACTTGAAGAATTGAGGGAGGTCTAGCCTTGAATGATGACTCTCACCTATAGGGCGTGAGTCCACCCACGAGGCGTGGGTGCCCATTTCGTGGGTGACTGCCTACATGCATCTTTTTGGCTGCAACCCAAGGCCCTTCTCAAGGACCCTGGGTTGGTCCTTGGGAGGCCATGCCTTGATGTTTAGGCCCTAACATACTTGTACTAACTTAGGGAGGTTATTTTAGGACTCTAATCTTTACGTTTAACTCCATTTAAGCTACTAGTTTACATGTTAGGCTCTAGCTTAGTTCGTTAGATTTCTGGGGTGTTACATTATCTCCCCCTTAGGAACATTCGTTCTCGAATGATGATCTAGACACCAAACTAAGTTAGAAACTCAAGACAAGCAGCCCATCATGCATGAAACATCAAAAATGTGCAAAACTTACAAATGCACTATTCACCCCATGCACTATTCAAAAGGAGGAAACTTCAACTCCATCTCAAGACATGGTCAATGCAATACAAGGAAGTAGGAACTACATCTACCAACCCAATATGCATGAAACTCATCAACTCACATAAACATGGGAGGAACTACCTTATCCAACTCAAAGCAAGCTCAACACAACAATATGGAGCCAACATGTCATTTCATCAAAAACATAATTAAGCATGTTCATCAATTCACCTCATGAAGTCAAATATCCAATCATCAATGCAAATCAACATGAGGAACATATAAATCATGAAAACTCAATTTATTCTAAACATAAATTCTCATAAGAACATGCACAACATAAGGAAATCATGGAAAACTCATATAACACACATGACTCCCAAAACACTAAAACTAAAGAGGAACTACTTACCTCAATCTTGAATAGGAATAGAAGGAAAAAGATGAGGATAGCGGGACTTCATATCGGCCTTGGCCTCCATGTAGCACCCTCAACTAAATGATTCCTCCATAGAACCTTAACGGAAGCTACTTCCTTGTTTCTCAACTTTTTCACTTGCCGGTCCAAAATTTCCACCGAAACTTCTTCATAGGAAAGACTCTCATCAACTCCTAAACCTTCTAAAGGAATGATGGATACTGGATCACCAATGCACTTCTTTAGCATGAAACATGAAACACCGGGTGGATCGGAGCCAACTCATTTGGTAAGTCTAACTCATATGCAACTTTCCCAACACGTTTCAAGATTTGGTATGGGCCCACATATAGGGGACTAAGCTTCCCCTTCTTACCAAACCTCATCACACCTTTCATAGGTAAGATTTTCAAGTAGACCCTATCACCAACTTCAAATTCTAGATCCCTCCTTCTAAGATTGTCGACTATGGCCGTCTTCAACCTCTCTCTAATGAGTCAAACTTTTTCAATGGCCTCATAAACTAGTTTGGGACCAATTAGACCATATTAACCTACTTCAAACCAACCAACTAGAGATCTACACCTCCTACCTTATAGTGCTTCAAACGGAGCCATAGCAATACTTGAGTGGTAACTATTATTGTAGGCAAACTCTATCAACGGTAGATGGTCATCCTAGTTACCCTTGAAATCAATAACACACACCCTCAACATGTCTCCTAAGGTTTGAATGGTGCATTCCGCTTGACCATCCATTTGAGGGTGGAAAGCGGTACTAAGCTTAATATTGGTACCAAGCCCTTTTTGAATTTCTTCCAAAAATGTGAAGTAAATTGAGTATCCCGATTCGAAATAATAGACAAGGGAACCCCATGCAACTTCACTATTTCCTTGATGTATAATTTGGCATAGTCTTCCGCTGAATAAGAGACCTTGACGGGAATAAAGTGGGCTGATTTTGTCATCCTATCAACAAGGACCCAAATAGAATCATATTGCCTTCTAGTACGAGGCAAACCCACAACAAAGTCCATATTAACATCCTCCCACTTCCAAGTGGGAATATATATATATGTATATATATATATATATATATATATATATATAGGGATAAACCTCCCAATTTTAGGTGTTCGGACTTAACTTGTTGACAATTCTGACATTTGGCAACAAATCCCGCTATATCCTTCTTCATACCATTCCACCAATAGACTTTTCGTAGATCACGGTACATCTTGGTGGCTCCCGGATGAATAGAATACCGCGAACCATGAGTCTCTTCTAAAATTTTCTCTCTTATCTGGAACACATAATCTACCTTGGTACTCAACACCCCATCTCCCCCTTGGGAGAAAGCCTCAACGGACTTGTTGAGTACAAATTCTTTCAACTCCATTAATATGGGATCAAGGCCTTGTTTAGACTTCACATCAACCACAAAGGATGATTCGGAACTATGATGGACCATAACACCACCCTTGGTAGAATCCACTAGTTGGAAACCTAACCGGGCCAACCTATGCACATCACGAACCAGTTTCTTTTTCTCTTCTTCTACATAAGGCACACTACCCATGGACATTCGACTTAGGGCATCCACAACTACATTGGCTTTGTCGGGGTGGTAAAGGACACTCATGTCATAATCC
The DNA here is from genome assembly GCA_035578085.1 of Solanum pinnatisectum. Lineage (NCBI taxonomy): Eukaryota > Viridiplantae > Streptophyta > Magnoliopsida > Solanales > Solanaceae > Solanum > Solanum pinnatisectum. Next base: position 24,304,646 of record CM069076.1, read on the forward strand.
TTTAAAAGTTCTAACCACCTTCTTAGTAGAAGATTCAAGTCTTTTTGGGTAAACACATATGGAAGACTTTTGTGATCGATGAAAATATCTACACGGACCCCATATAGGTAGTGCCTCCATATTTTCAAGGCAAACACCACTGCGCTAATTCGAGATCAAGAGTTGGATAATTCTTTTCATGGATCTTGAGTTGCCTTAAAGCATAGGTAATCACTTTACCATGTTGCATAAGGACACTTCCCAAACCCACTCGAGAAGCGTCACAATATACCACAAACCCATCGGTAACCTCCAGTAAGGTCAACACCGGAGCGGATGTAAGTCTATCTTTCAATTCTTGGAAGCATTTCTCAGAAGCCTTAGACCACACAAACTTAGCTTTCTTTTGAGTTAAAGCCGTCAATGGAGAAGCAATGGAGAAAAACGCTCAACAAACCTCCTATAATAACCGGTCAAACCCAAAAAGCTTATAATATCGGTAGGAGTTAGAGGTCTAGATCACCCCTTGACCGCATCCATCTTCTTAGGATCTACTTCAATGCCCTTGCTAGATACAATATGGCCCTACAGACCTTAGTCAAAACTCACACTTGCTAAACTTTGCATACAATTGGTGGACTTTAAGGACTTGCAATACAATCTTCAAATGATTCATATGTTCACCCTCACTTCTTGAATAGATCAAAATATCATCAATAAAAACGATCACAAACGAATCAAGTATTGCCTAAACACCCTATTCATTAGGTTCATGAATGCCATCAGGGCATTAGTTAACCCAAAAGACAAAACCACAAATTCATAGTGACCGTACCAGGTCCTAAAGGCAGTCTTAGGAATGTCAAACCCTCTTATCCTTAGTTGATGGTAACCCGAACGAAGAACTATTTTAGAGAAATAGTTAGCACCTTGAAGTTGATCAAACAAATCGTCAATTCTAGGAAGGGGACACTTATTCTTTATAGTCACCTTGTTCAGTTGGCGATAGTCAATACACATCCTAAGAGACCCATCCTTCTTCTTTATGAACAATACCGAAGAACCCCATGGAGAGATTCTTGGTTTAATAAAGCCTTTGTCTTACAAATCCTTGAGTTGCTCCTTCAACTCTTTCAATTCGGCTGGAGCCATTCTATAGGGAGGAATGGATATGGGTTGAGTATCCGGAAAGAGATCAATGCCAAAGTCTATTTCCCTTTCGGGAGGAATGCTGGGCAAGTCATTGGGAAACACTTTCAGAAATTCACTCACCACAGGGACCAACTCTAAAGAAGGAGTCTCGGACTCAACATCCATAACCCTAACAATATGGTAAATTCACCCCTTGGAGATCATTTTTCTAGCTTTTAGACATGAAACAAATCGACCTCTAGGGATAGAATTTCCCCCCTTCCATTCTAAAGTAGGCTCATTTGGAAATTGAAACTTAACCACCCGAGTTCTACAATCAATAGACGCAAAACATGCATGCAACCAATCCATCCCTAAAATGACATCAAAATCCAACATTTTTTTAATTCTATCAAATCAACCAAAGTGAATTTATGAGACAAAGAAATAGGACAACTCCTATAAACTCTTTTTGCCACTACCGAGTCACCAACTAGGGTAGACACCGAAAAAGGCTCTAATAATACTTCAGGGTGCATTTCAAATTTCGTAGCCACAAAAGGTGTAACAAATGACAAAGTGGCAGCGAGGTCTAACAATGCATAATCATCAATAGAAAAGACTTGTAACATACCAGTCACCATATCCAGGGAGCTCTCTTGGTCACCTCGGGCTTGAAGAGCATAAAAATGGTTCTTCTTGGGAGCATCGGGGTTTGAACCACTAGGGACGGCTTGCTTGCCCTCTCTTTCTTGAACCTTTAGCATGGGAAAATCTCTCACCATATGACCACTCTTCCCATAATGAAAGCAACCATCCATGCCAACAAGACACTTGCCCTCATGTTTCTTGCCACACTTGGCACAAGTAGGCCTTGTCATAGAAGATCCACCACTATTGCCTCCTTGAGGCTTAGGGTTAGGAACCCTATCCTTTTTTACCCTTGGATCACTAGAGGAGCCTTAGTTGGAGAACCTTCTGTTGAACCTTGGTCTCCCTTGACCTTCGGAATTACCCTTGGAAGAATTTCCATCATCGGTCCTAGGCCTCTTCACTTCCTTATTATTTTCTTAGAGCTTCTCATCCTCTATTTGTTTAGCATACACCATAGGACGGGATATATCCATGTTATCATGAGCATACTTGGACAATTTGATAAACTTTAGAGAATATTCTTCAACACCCATACCTCCTTGACGAAGGTTGATAAATTCTTCCACCTTGGCTTCCCTCTTCTCTCGGGGAAAGAACCTATCAAGGAATGCTTTCTTGAACACTTCCCCACCTATGGGACCCGCTCCTTCCGGCCTATTCCTCTTCTATTGAGTATTCCATACATAGGCCACACTCTTCAATTGATACACGGCTAGCTCCACTTTCTCTCTAGAACTCACCCCCATAGCATCAATTATATTGTAGATCTCTTCCACAAACTCTTGAGGGTCTTCACCCACTTTAGGACCAAAGTACTTAGGAGGGTTCATTCTTGTGAAATCTCTCAACCTCGAAGCCACGGTGCTCTCATTAGGGTTCACATGAGCTCTAGCATCCCTATTGACTTGGGCCATTACGACTTGAGTCAATATTTGTAGAGTCGACCTTATTTCCACATTTGTCATAGCCCCCTCATCATTAGGAGTTTGAGGAACTTGAGGATCTTGAGGACCTTGGAGAGGAACTCCCTCATTCACAATCTCCTCTTTCATCCCATCTTGTATTCATATCCTATATACAGAAGAGAAGGGTTAGGAAAAGGACTTCATAGAGTTAAAACTCCAAGGCACGACTAAAGAGTAGTGAAAGAAGTGAAAGTTCCTAAGCATCTTATAGCCTCTCATTCATAAGTGTGGTGCGCTTCACACTCATATACTAGACTCTACTAGACGTGGTTCATGAGATATCATCCTAGAATTATTCTAAACCTTGTGCTCTGATTACCAAGTTTGTCACGACCCAGGAGTACCCCCTAGACCTAACACGACGTACTTGACCCCGAAGGGGTCTCATACAAGCCTTTAGCATAATCATGAACATAATTACATAGAAATGATGCGAAATTTAAAACTTCTTACAATAGAAGTCTTTTTTATAAAAGGAATATAAGAGCCTAGACCTTGTCTTAAAGAAACCATCTAATATAATCGAATACAATCTTAGGGACATATCCATTTACATCATTGTCTTGAAAAATGGAAAGTACAAAAGGAAACTAGAAACAAATAAACCTTGTCCTCAAACCATGAGGACTCACCAAGCATGGATAATAGTCAACCCAAGCTTCACTTGAAAAGAGAAGTATACCTCAACGACTGGAACCTACTCTTATAAGAAAATGTAGAGAATATGGGTTAGTACAACGAGTGTCCTAAGTATGGAAGCCATTCATAAAAAATCCTTAAAACATGAATAAAAGGGACATTTAGTTGAAATCATGCCTTTGTCAAGTTTAAAAGTTATCATGCACATTTAGAGCAATTACATAGTCAAACCATGCCATAAGCCCCTAGGCCACCATAGTCATGCATAACTTACCTTGACTTTATCCATAGTCCACTCATAGACAAGGAGTCATTCATGTTCCTATCTTACAATAAGTAACATCATTCATGGCAACAATTCATATCATGCATACATGGATTCACATATCTTCATAGCATAAGGAAACCACACAATAACCGCTTTATAAGTCTACTTGTGCAATGTACAAGTGAAGTCCCATACATCCACTCACACTAAGCAAAGCTCATTAAGAAGTCATAGGTATAGCTCATATTTATGTACATGTTCATATTCATGGTTCATAGTCATGGTTCATATTCATAGTGTATATTCATGTAAAGCATGCATTAACTCATAAAACATCATGTCATCAAAGCACATACAATAATCACTCTCAAAGCTTACTTGGGCAATGCATAAGTGAGACTTCACCCCCACTCACACTAAGTAAAACCTCTTGAGTAATCATAGTACATAACTCATGTTCTTGTTCATAGTTCATATTATTGTTCTTGTCATGTAGGGAAATATAGCCTTAACCGACATAGACCATGTGAGCTACATGGAATCCGATGTCATGCCCCACACCGAAAAGAGGTGTCGTACTTGCCTAAGGTAGAACTAACATGTTTAGAATTTAGGTGGATCCACTAGCTAAAGACCTATGTGGGCACATAGTTATGGGATAAGGAGATTGCTACTAGAAACCCGAACTAACTGAGGTAAAAGGTTTCCATCTCATGAGATAATTTGACATGGGAAGCCGGACTTTCTAACGTAAAAGCTTCCATCTCATAATCATATCCACTCGGTGTTAAGCTTAATTTCCTTTTATATTCATGTTAAGTCTTTACTTTATATTCATGTTCATGGAAGAATGCGTGGCACTCAAACCAATATGGTATCATGGTAGCTCATGGATTCATTAGGTGAGAATGTCCTTTCAACCTTAGAATATTTAATATGTGAGTAAACATTTCACATCATGTTCATAGTGTTTCATGAGAATGACCTTTCAATCAATACAACAATAATATCATAATTATATACTTTTCATGCATAGTCATGTGTAAGGGTATATGGGAGAAGGATCTTGCATCAATACCAAAATTACACAATAGTCGTAGGATCATCACTATCTAAGTGAATCATTAGTTCATATACAATCCTCATCAACATCAACAAACCCTAACAAATTTCCCTTCAAGGCTATGAATCAAGATCAACCCTAACTTCTAGAATTACCACATTAGATAGAGAGATATCATGATTCAGCAACTTAATGAATGTAAACATAGTCAATTATCAAGCTTCCATGATCAATCAAGCCACACCTTAGTTCACAATTTAGAAAGATGGGGGAATCATGGGTCCAAGGGAGATTTTCATCATAATTCAACAATACTCCATTATTTCAATCATAAATCATCAACCATAATTAAACAATTGAAAAATTTTTGGAGAAGGACCCATAACATAGATTGAAACCCTAGGTTTTTGAGGGATTTGGTAGTCTTAAAAAACAAGTTTGAAGGGGCTCTATGGGTGATAACTACCCATAGATGAAAAGCATCCATACCTTAGCGTGATTTCCACAAGAAATTAGATAAGAAAGGCTGAACCCCTAGCTTGACCTTGTCTTGCTCTTCAATGGAGTCCTAGAGAGAGAATTTTTGGAGAGGAGAGTTGGTTTCTATTTTGGGTCTTGTGAGTTATGAGGTTTTAAAGAGGTGGTTAATAGTTAATAACTACTTATATATGTATAAATAACTAATATAAACCGTCCCCACCCTTGAATAATTAAAATAGAATTTACCTAATTTAATACACCCCTTAGCCGAACTTAAGACAACTTTTCAGACCCATCCACGATCCCTCACCCATGGGGCGTGGATGGACCCACAGACCGTACTAGTCACTTGTAGGTTGGGTCTAACACTTGGATTTTGGCCAAGGCTCAGGCCTCACTCACGAGACCCCACCCACGGGGCGTGAGTGGGTCTACAGGCCTTACTGTATAATCATGGATCCTATCAGAGACTTGAAGAAGTGGGGGAGGTCTAGCCTTGACTTACGACCCCCACCTATATGGTATGAGTCCACCCACGGGGTGTCGATGCCCATTTCGTGGGTGACTGCCTACAGGCAGCTTTTTGGTTGCAACCCAAGGCCCTTCTCAAGGACCCTTGATTGGTCCTTGGGGGGTCATGCATTGACGTTTAGGCCCTAACATACTTGTACTAACTTAGGGAGGTTATTTTAGGACTCTAATCTTTACATTTAACTCCATTTAGGTAACTAGTTTACATATTAGGCATTAGCTTAGTTCGTAGATTTTCGGGGTGTTACAATGAGACATGTGATGGTTATGATGCCGATGTCATTTTCAGCAAGTATTTATGATGCCAAGGTCAATTTATGCAAGTCCTATTATGCCGAGGTCATTTCTGGTAAATATTTATGATGCCAAGGTCATTTATGGCTAGTGAATTAATATAAAGTCGATGAAAAATGGTTTCAGTTAGTGATTTGATATAAAGCCGATGAAAAATGGTTCCGGCTAGTGATTTTATATAAAGACAATGGGAAATGGTTCTGACTAGAGATTTGATATAAAGACGATGGGAAATGGTTCCGGCTAGTGATTGTATTGATGGATAATGGTTCCGACAAGAGATTGATTATTGTGATTTCATGCATTTTGATGCTTATGTGTGACTTACTTGTTAATTGTGATTGATGCACTTGTTATGTATGGTTGATCTACTTGACATTGAGATTGACTTACTTGATTCTTTTGGTTGTTGAATTGTGACTGTTGAACTGCGATTATTGAGCCTTGTGAGTTGTGCATTGTAGCAGGTTTAGATGATTTCTATGTAGGTTGTAGTTTGATGAGATTCGATTGGGATGAAAGGAGTATTCAATTTCTAACTAGATGCCTTGTTTATTAGGTTGCTTTCTGGGTATCTTGTTGTTGGTAGTCACTCCTTGCTTCTACATTTGTGTAGGTTCCGAGGTCGGTATAGTGTGATTTCTCTTCTTCTCCTTCTTTGCGAGGCTTATTGAAGGACTTGAGAGGTAGATGTTTGTCATCCCGATGGACCCTCTTTTTCTTTTTCTTTATGCTTTGTTCTATTTGAGAAATAAAGGTTGAGACTTGTACTTATTTCTTAATTCTACACATTTTTTATTAGAGGCTTGTACACGTGACAACTAGGTTTTGGAGTGTTAATAGAATAAATAAGTTTTCCGCTTTTATCTTGTTTTTGCTTTATCTTTTCACTTTTTATTTATTTTCGTTGGGTTGAGGCTGACTTGTTTTGATGAGAATAAACAAGTGTCATCACTTCCATTGTTGGGTTGTGATACTAAAATACCCTACTATTGCTACATGCAAAAATTAGGGCATTATAACTACTAAATTGAATCTAAGTTTCTAACAAAGAACAACCCTTCAACTTCCCTTAAAATTTTGGATCCTCTTTTAGCCCTATATTATGTAATTATTATGTCCAAAATATTATATGAGCATTTTAAACATAATGAAAGCCTTCAGGCTTCAACATATTCGCCAAATCAGAACCACATTTTGAAAAATTCAAAAAATAACCCAAACTCTATTCTACTCAACAAAATTCTAGCATGAGATAATTACTATGTGTAAAGTAAAGTAAGGAGGGTAAGTAAATCATTATTACCTTAGTATTGACGTTCCAAATGGAGTGATCAAGAGAGAAAAAGTGAGTTTTTGAAGTAAAAGAGGAGAGAATAGGAAAAAAAACCCATTCCTCTCCCCCTTTATTATGATTCTGAGTCACGTTACGTCGCTATATCGACTGAGTAGCCGCTACAACGACACTAGTATAGAGGAAATATTCTCACTATAGTGGGGTACAAATTGGTGGACGGGAAAAGTTTTTGTTGCTTCCTTCATATAATTTCCGCAAATCAATTCTTAATAAGATAGAGTCATAACTGAAGCAAATTATTTCTCTTTTTGATTCAGACTTACCACGTGACTTCTCAACATTATTATTTAGCGAAACAAATCCAGGTGGATAAGCGGGGAAGTGACTCGACTCTCCGGAAGAGAATAACTCTATTTTATTCATAAGGTGACAAATTTGAAGATTTTTATCATCAACAAACTTCTTCAGGTCTCAATGATTTGTTCCATCATTGTAAACTTCTCGTCCATGTCAGTTGCGTCACATCAAGGTGTTGACATTTGTTGAGTTGGAGAGTCCATTGAACCCTCAGATTAACCAAAGTCGAAGCCAATATGAGAAAGTTCTTCAAACAACATAGATGCAAGGCTAGGATTTACTTTTTCTTTTAATATCTCCAAAGAGGTAAAGTATTCAGATCCATCCAAACCACTACTTTTGAACTTGCATCATGTGATGGGTCCAGCATAATTGAGCTTATAAAATGTGACAGTAGTAGAGTCCTTGCATGAAGCATCGTTGATTTTTTCGAAGTCCACTACAGTAGTTGGATTTGTAGTTTTTTTTATTTTCGGGTTGAAGAGATGAAGAGCAGAACTGGTTCCACTAGGCGTGTCAAATTTGTTCGCAATAAATTTTTGTAGTGCTTAAAATTAACTTCAATTAAAATAATTTTTTTAAAAAGTAATTTTATTAATTATGGATCTTCATGAGTATAGTTTCGTTGTTCTCTTCATTTATTGATGAATCTTCATGAGTATAATTATGTTATTCTCTAGGGTTGACAGTAGTGTATTTATCGAATGTAGCATGATGCAAATCTCTGAAAACGTCAGGTAACACTTCGTCGTCAAGTCGATCTCGGAAAAGAACTATGTTGATGACACTTTCAAAGAACTATGTAGTTGATGTTGTAGATTTCTTCAATGCTTCCAAAATGTCCTAAAATTTTTATGTAACCTTCATATTTATAGTTGTATAAGAGAGGCACCCCAAATATGGATGAAATCTTATACCTTCTTCTGATTGGTTCATGTACGTCATCAAGCTTATTGCAAATACTATGTGATAAGGTGGCTTTTTAATGGATTGTTGAACTTTAACCAGGATTAGCACATCATTTGAACACACGAGATCCTCTTGTTGGTCTTTAAACTTGACTGGGACGCCAAGTCACCTTGATGCGTGACATGAGCTTGGACCTTAAGATGAAATGGACTTTGAACTTGAAACTAATTAAATGAATTTATTTATTTGTGAAGCCCAAATTAAATATTCAATTCAAATTAACTTAACTCAAATATAGATATTAAATAATTATAAAATAAAAAAATAAAAGAAAATAATGACCTACCTTTTAGAGGCAATGCAGTCTATTTTAACATAACATGCTCAAATTAACCCATAGTGAAAAATGTATAACCTTGGGTAAAAAATAAAAAATAGGAGAGATGGTCCTTGCAAGACAGTTGAATGAAAAGTAGATAAAATAATTTGTCAGATGTGTGGGGATGGATGGTTTTCATTCAAAGTTTGGCCGGCCTTTTCTTCGAAAAGTTGAGACAAGTCAATCAGTGAATATAACAATCACATGTGGCACAGACTCACCTTCTACTACCTAATGTTATCCATTCAAACCACTCTACTTTTTGCACCGAAAAACTCATTCACACTCACTATCAACGTATTTAATTTCAACAAACGACTGAAACTTATAATATATGAGCAAAACAGACTTTATGTTTAGTTATACGTCATATCCCTAATGGTTTGTAACATATACACATGAAATAAAAGTAAGCTTTATCCCAGTTTCGTTGCCCAAAATCACGTTGATAGATTAAACAGCATTATTTTATTAGAAAAAGAGCATTCAGACTAAGGGTGTGTTCGGTTAAAAAAAAATTTCTAACAAAATAAGTGCTCTTTACTTTCTTTTTTTTTTTTTTTTGCCAACTTTCATTACGTCTTTCTTCATTTTTAAGGGCCTTTTTTTCTAGAAAAAAAGCTTTTCAAATATTTGACTAAACTTATAAATTTAATATTTCTTCCGTCTCAATTTATGTGACACATTTCGGATTTAGAGATTCAAACCAATCTATCTTTGACCATAAGTTTTCAATGTAGTTTACAAATATATAAATTCTATTCTTAAAAAATTAAAGATTTCATGGGCAAATTCACAAGTTAAAGCAATGCATTATGATCAAGTTTCCGCTTGCTTTCAGACGAAAAAAATTGAGATGACAATTTTATATCAGTTAAGAAATTACTACACTCAAAAATCTAAAAATAAAAATTGTTCAAATCAGACCAAAAAGTTCAATTTTATATGATAATGCTCGTTTCCCATAAGATGTAATCACTTTTCAAAATATTTTAAAAAATACATCTTAGGTATAAAAATAGTTTAATTTCTTATACTATTTTTAGTTTTTAGTTTTTATTTTATGATAAACTGTACTTTTGTATGATAAAAGTCCTAAGTTAATGATATTATTGCTACAAAACAAAGTTCAATGATTTTTCTCTAAAAATTCTTATAGTTGTGTGATATTTTGAGATATTAACTCTAATTTATTAAGATGATAACTATTTACCCTAAAATAATTTAAGTGAGAAAATAACAAACATGGCGACAAAGTTTTTCTTCTCCTAGCTAGTTAGAAAGCCACAAAAAAATAATATTCTCTAGCAATTATCTACCTTGACCCAATTACATGAAATCAAAAGTACCATAATAACTCAAGGATATAGTTGGAAAGAAGCTTTTTTTGTAGAGTTTTAAACCACACATAAGATTAGGTAGGAAACAATGAACCAAATACTTGATAAAAAATGATTCATGCATTACTAGTCTTAGCATTAACAACCCCATACGATACTAATCGCTGCAATACTAATCTCTACGTTATATTTTTTTGTACCAAATGACCCCTAAAAGTCTTAGCGAGTATTTAGATTATCTTTTTAAAAATATCCTACAAATTAAAAATTAAAAGGCATAATTTGGAAATACACCTAACTTCTAACTTTTAGCTTATTTTTATACATATTTTAACCTAAAAATAAATGCTTAACAGAACTTTTTATCAGTTCTAAACATCATAAAAAATAAAATAAAAACTAAAATTAAAAGCTAAAAACATTTAAAATAAGCTAATTGAAACACCCACTTATTTCTAACGAGACGAGGCATAATCAATTAAAGTGGTGCAGGTGTGCAACTGATTAAGCTTACTTCGCCTGTCATTTTTGACTGTTTTGCTCAGAAATAAACTTTGTAATAAGGAGAAATTACTAAACTATTGAGTTTAAGACATTATTTTACATAACATAAAATCTACTCTTTTTTACTCACAACATTAAGATTTTAATTGCAAATATGACAACTGAATAAAAGTGTACAATATACACATTTTTGTACCTATTTTTGGCTTAGTGTGCTATTTTTTTGAGAGTCATAATTTATTTTGTTTACTTTTTGAAATTTCAATCACAATTTGTAAAGACTTGTTTCCGTCGTTATGGAAAGTCTAATGGGAAAGGAAATTGGTCAGAAAACTTTTGGGTAGTAACTTGAAAATTTCTACCCTAGGCCAGACATGGACGAAATCTGAGTCAGGTGAGGTACAGGGAAAATCTGGTAATGGGTGGGGAATTTAATTATGAATTTGATCATATGAGTGGATAACCAAGACGTTAAGGAGCCTGTACGGCTTTGCAGAATCAAATTCAGGCGAGTAAAACTTCCGAAACTGATCTTGGCGTGAAAGGGAAGTTTTAGAACGTCAAGGGTGGACGGTGTGCTGCGAAATGGGAGCTTGGAACTCAAATTCGAAGTTTACGTCTCGTGCAAAGCCAGTATGGATCAATCCCGCTAGGGTGGGGCCACTGTGGTGGGTTAGGATCCGCTGTGGGGGGCAGTCGCGACTTAAATCGGGGAAAAACCCCAAAAACGTTATTTTCTTAAAAACTTCGTTCTTAAGAGCTAAGGGACGATCCAGGGCAGTTTCTTGACAAATTTCCACTAATTCTAGCGCTAAATGTAAGATAATTACTCCCCTAATTCGTATTTCGATTTTTAGAACTTAGAATCTTGGGTAATTATCATTGGAGGATGGTTTTGGCCTAAAGTTAATGGTGGGAAGAACCCTAATTGAACATTAGGATCTTGAGTTTGGCCTTAGGTCAATAATTTTGGTTATAATCCTGGTAAATTAGACCTTGTTTAGTGCTTCTTGCGTTAATTGCTTGTTTTAGATCAAGAACGAGCTGAAAGACTCCGGAAAGGGAAGGCTCACATGTATTAGGAGTATTTAAGCTTGGTTTCAAGGTACGTGATGGTTCAACTTCCTTGACATAGGCTTGTTAATTGCTTCGCTGTATGCATACATGTATGTGAAAAAGGGTAATGTGAATTGAACCAAATGAAATGATTATTTGTGAACAATTACATGCCATGAATCTGATAATTGAATGTGTGACTAAGTGTACTGTTCAATATGGGTGTGATTGTGACTGTGGTTGTGCTGACTGGACAAGGTGTCAATTTTCGACACATATATTAGACTAGGTATCATGTTCCGACACATATATTGGATCGGATGTCCCATTCCGATACATATATATATATATATATATATATTAGATCGGGTGTCACGTTCCGACACACTAACAGTTTGGGTGTCGGTTTCATGAGAGGACTACTTGTGATTATTACATTCATGTCTACCTGTCATTGATAATGGGAATTTGTATGTTGCTCCTGAAAGGATAATTGAACTATGCATTCGGTATATGTGTTTAATGTGTTGTAGCTACTTGCTTGTATTTTGCTTATTGGAGTAGCTGCGTGATCCTACCAGTACACCATAGTTTATGAACTGATATTGCACTTGGTAGTTCTTTGTTGAGTACAAGGCATCTTCAGGCAGTTACTAATAGACCTCAGATAGGGGATCATTGACCGAGATCAGATTCGAGGGTGACCAGTTCTTTCAGCCTGCCATGGATCCTTCATCTGTTTAGTCCATTCTTTTCGGACTCAGACTACATCGTTAGACTTTTACTTATGTTTAGTTTTTTGGGTTGCACCCTTTTTCTTAGACTTGTTGAATTATAGCATTTTGGTACAATGACTTATAGGTTCTAGGGGTTGAATTTCCGTAATAGTCATGTTTCGTTGTTTTTTTAAACTTCCGAAGTTTATGGGAACTCCATGCTAATCAGTCAGTTAAACCTACTTCCATATCTTTAAATGTTTTAGTTTCTTTAAGTTGCTTATGGTTCTTCCATCAGAGGGTTAGTGTGGGTGCCAATCACGACAGTCTGGGTTATGACACAATTAAATATTTGAATATGTTTCTTTATTAAAGATCTCATTTTCTGTGTCTTAGTTCCCTACAACCCATTTCCCCTCTTAGTTCTAGACGTAACCATTCTATACCTAAATGATTTGTTTTATTTCATTATTATTATTATTGTTATTTTCAAATTCATCTTTAAATAGACAAATATTTTTATTTGCTTCTTGAAAAGATCGAGCATGGGTAGAAAAATTTATGTGTATTATACTCTTAGAAAGAGTTCTTGTTTAAGAACGTCTTCTCTAATGTTAATAGTCCCATTGTTTGTTGAAGATCACGCTTTGAGTTGAATGCTTTCACTCTGTCTCCCACCAATAAATCATAAATAGGTCATCAATCTAGTAGTGAAATCCCTGCTGTTATTATCAATAATACCTCTAAAAGAAAGGGTAAAGAGAAATATGTTGGTATAAACTATCATTGTTACACATAAATCGCCAGTAAAGAAATGAGAAAGAGGTTACAAGTGTTGAGTATCTTCATGATAACGATAGTAATTTTGGTGGACCTAGGATTACGAAAGAACAAGGTCCTTTAAGGGGAAAATTACTAATCTCAAATGCTCAATCAAGAGGAACATTTATTTGTTCACCAAGTTTAGATACCCATTGTTAAGGAATATTCCTAAAACATGAACCACAATTGTTCAGTTCCTTGAAGCGTATTCACCCCTAATAAAGACTAAAATTGTGAGATGGATTCACACTTCAGCACGGTTTTATAAGTGCAATATCGATGTCTCATTTGAATATGAGACATGAGTTCGGGTTATAGCTTTTTGTATCAGGAATAAGGAGGGGGATCTGGTGTATGCAGAATCAAAAGGGGTTACAAAGGACTCAATTTTGGGTGCTGAGATCATGACAAATTAAGGAGGGCATATATTACTGTATTCAGAAGACCTTGATTCCCTTGATTATTAAGACTGATTCTCTGTTATCTTATAAAGTACTAAATGGACTGTGGGAGGTTCCATGACAGATAACTTGGGAAGCCATGTTCATTAAGCAATTGATAAAGAATCATAGGGTGGACGTGGTTCATACTTGCAAAGAAGGAAAATATCTAGATGATTTTTTTTATTAAATCGTTTGTTCATTTTGCAGGAATTGAGAGACAACAATATCATAACATTCAGGAACTATCACAGAAGGCTAGGACAATATTGCAACTAGAGAAAGCAAATATACCTAATTTGAGGATTAGCAAAGTGCAAAACAAAAGCTACAATGGATAAGCACATACATTACAACAGGTTTAGAATGATACAGTATCTACAACAGTATGAGAAACGGGAGATTTTTTTGTACCTGTAATCTCCAAGCGGTAAATAGTTTGGTTACAATGTATGCGATGTGTCGACTTAAACAGTGGTATTAATTCTAATGGGGTTCAACCTTTTGAGGAGATTAATCAAAAGACTGAGAACCAAATTGTACAAAGGAATTAAAGACAAGAAACTCATCTTGACAAGGTTCCATCACTGACTGTTTTGGCATCCTTCAGCTTTGCTAATAACCCAGGCTCAGGTTGTTTGCATCTAGGTAAAAGAAGTCTTCATTGACTGTTGAATCATGAAATCAGTGAGAGTTTTTTGATGTGAAAGTGATTTCAATCCATACATGAATCTTTATCGATCTAGCGGCATTATCGAGGTAGAGGGCTCGCCAGGAGGAGTTGCCAGTAATGAAGTGCTTGAATTTTTCAGAAAACCATCAATGCCCTAAGCCCTGTGATGAAGAAGAGTCATTGCGGATGGAGCTTCCCTTGTTTCCTAATAGAGTGTTAGTTGGTTTGGTCTTTGTTATTTTTTGTATTTGGGGCTTGGATCACTTTTGGACCCAAGTTTTGTATATGTGGTGACTTTCATTTTTTGATTTATTAATAAATGGACTTGGTCCAAAGCTTAAATCAAAATAGTTTTCAAGAAAAATAAATATGGAGATCTATGTCAAATAAATATTAAAATCATCTTCTTTTGCCAAATAAATAAAACTGGGCTATTTATTGCCAATTAAATATATAAGTTATGATTTACCATTTTTCATGGGTCACTCACCTAGCCCATTAGGCTTTTGGCAAATATTAACTTTAGGAAAATTACACTTTTTTGGTAACAACCTATGACATTTGTTTACCACTTTTTTGGTCTAATTTTATAGAATTCTCCGAAATGACTCAATTCGGATAAAAAGGTCATATTTGATGCAATTAATACATAGTTATCATAGGGCCCAATTTAGATAAAATCGACCATTTTCTATTTTTTTTTGTTGCGATATTAAAAGAAAAACTTTTTCTTGTTTATATTTTGTTTGTTGCTCTTTTTCTTATTTTTTTTCTTGTCTAATTATTTCACTTCTTTTGTGGAAAAATGATTATTTGTCATTTTTATTATTTTTATTTATCCTTCTATTTATTAAGCTGAAATGCATGATAGACAAATAAATGTTGTTATCGATACATTTCATAATGATTTATATGATATCTATACACGATTATAGACCATTTATACAATGTTGATACATTAGATACATATTTATATAATATCAATATATTACATATACACTACATAATCATTTGTTATGTTGTTTAAAAATAATAGTAATAATTCATTGTTGAAAGTTTCTTGTTGCTCCTTTTTAATTTTTTTCTTTTCTAAGTTTTTCATTTTTTTTGTAGAATATGAATATTTATATCGTTTTATTATTTTTGGTTTTATTTATTTATTAAGGTGAGAATGGATGATAATCAAATAAATATTGATACATTAAATAATTAGTTATATAATTTGATACATGATATAGTAATGATATCTTACATATACACTACATAATTATTGACATTATATATATATTATATATCATTTATATGATATTGATACATGTTTATACACGATTTATATAATATTGATACATTACATATGCACGACATAACTATTTATACAATATCGATACATTACATAATTATTTGTATATTATATAAACATACTTTTACACCATTTCTACAATATTGATAGGTGAAAACAATTCCATAAAAAAGTTTTTTTTAAGAAATAGAGGATATTTTTTATTTAAAAAACCGCAGCAAAAAAAAAAAAAAAAAACAAAAAAAACAATAGCGAAATATTTGTTTTCTTAAAAAAATCAAGGCTGCAAGAAAAGGAAAAGAAGCAAAAAGGGCATAATGATCTTGGGTCGAATTGAGCTCTCTAGTGTTGAGCCCAGAACCTCTTTTGACTATTTTTTTCCTTTATGTAAATAGATATATGACTATATTTATTGTAAGAAAATTATTTTATTGTTTATAAAGTAACTTACAAAAATGACTATATTTATAGGTTATTGAAGTTCAATAGCTATAAATATGTTATTTACTAAAAATGACTATACTTTATGTCAACTTCTAGCTGCATGTTTGTATTATTTTTTATTATTATTATTTATACAGTGATACATGCGAACTTACATTGCACTAAATAAGGTATGGTATGTTACCATAACTGTCAACCTTTTATTATGTCCCTAAATCACTCAAATTTTCATTATTAAATTACCAACTAATAATTACATATTGAATGCATATCCCGAGTCATTCACATAATACAATAAGTTGTATTTATATTCCTAAATACAATATATTCACAAAATACTAATTATAAAGATATTCATAAAATTTTGAATATAAAAAAGTATTTGTGTCTTTTTCTCTCTATATTTTTTCATATGTTTTTTATTTTTCTATTTATACACTAATATAATTGTAATTACAATAACTAAATAAGGAAAACGTATTACTTGTACAATTAGCATATGAATACTTTGAATTCAAATTGGTGTTTCTATTTATAAAACTTAAAGTATTAATATATCAAGGATACAAGTATTTATAAAAGCTTAATATATTAATACATCAAACAAGGTAAAGTAGTACAATTTTAGCATATGAACACAACAATTTGGAAAATGAATACACTATTGTTAAACCAAAAATGAATACACCAATATAATATACATATGAACACACTGTTGTTAAATAAGAAAAATGAAAAAACAATAGAATGTGTAAGAATCAAAGTGTGTAAGTATTCGGCTTATAAAATAGTGAAAAAGCCAACAAAACGTCAATATCGTTTTGGTCAAGTTTTTCCTATAATACTTGAGGCTTGGTGTTAACTTAGATATTTATAAAAATATAGTATTAATGTATTCAACTATACTTGAATTTAGGGGTGTACATAGGTCGGTTTGATTTGGTTTTTTCATTAAAAAAACCTAAATCAATTATGTTGGTTTATTAAAATCTAAAAACCAAATCAAACCATATAAAGTCGGTTTTTTGGTTTTTATTTTATTTTTTGGATTTTTTGGTTTTTAACAACTATACGGTGTTTGAAAAAGAGATCAAATATATTTTCACTTACCTGTGTGATAAGATAAACTTAAAAAATATTAAATGAATAGAAATCTTCGAAAAGACGGTAAAATTCACATTAGTACAATTTTTTTTTTAAATATCAACGTTCAATATGTTAAATTAATAAGATTAAAGGCTACAGTCAAACTAAATACAAAACAAAATATTTACAAAGTAAATTGTTAACCTGAATTTGAAAAACTATAACAATATTATTGTAACTTCTGATCTTAATGCAAGACAAAACATTTACAAAATTTTACAAGCCCAAATTTGAAATAATATAAAAAGTAGATTATAAAATAACTAAAAATATATTAACAAAGTAGATTATAAGTAATATTTTTTTTATCTATAAATAAAATAAAATTATATTTATATTATGTCAGTTTGGATTGAGTTTTATTTGACTTTTTTTCTTTGAATACCAAACCAAATCAAGAGTTTTCAGTTTTTTTTTCCAACGCCAAACCAACCAATCCAAACCACAAAATGAGTCATGAGTGGCACCACACTTAACCTCATAGGTGGGCGAACCAATGAATACAACCCCAACTTATTTTAGTTGTTTAACTTACGAAATACAATCATAATGTGGAAGCTTAAATCTTATTGATGTAAGAAATACAAATCCACTAAAGTCTATTAAAATATCGTTTCCCAAAACCTGAAAGTCATCACATCAAGGACATCTAATCTCCAAATACTACGTTTAAGCTAGCGTTTGGCCATAGATTTCCCAATATTTTTGGCAAATATTATTTGGGTAAAAATTTGGGTGAAATTTCACCGTGTGTTTGCCCATAGTATTTGGGAAACATATTTGACTTTTTTAGAAAAAATGTGATTTATACCCAGAAGTTTTAAAAACTATCAAAACTAACCATAAGTTTGTATTACAAGTCAATGGATCTTCGTTGAAATAAATAACAAGTAGTGTCCATGACACTGGAACAATATGGTAGTTTGGAGTGAGTGCAACAAACATCATTCTATACATCGTGAAGTAGACAAAGCACACGACTTTGTTGCCCTGGGCCAATTGTTTATCATTTTTATCAACAACCATATCATCACTTTCATATTCACTGAATATTTCCTCACTACTTTGGTGTTCATGTAAAAAATTGTGTAATACAACGCAAACAACTACTATAGAGGGTGTTTTTGTAAAAGATAAAAGTTTGTTGTAAAATTTTAATTTTTAAAGGATTCCAAATAATGATATTTGGCCCAAATACTAGAAAAAACTAGTATTTGAAAATTTGGGGTATTTGCCAAAAATATTTGCCAAATAATGACAAATTGTATGGACAAACACTATTTGCCAAATTTTCCCCCAAATATTACTTGGGAAATCTATGGCTAAACGGGCCCTAAGAATATCAAAGACACCAAAATAAATTAATAAAGTAATTTGTGTTCGAAAACTAAGGACATCATGCCATGACCTAGAGAATCCAACACTAGCTAGAATGAATAGCTCATGCACCCTGAAAACGGATGTGCTGAAGACTGGCTAGAGCTGAGGGCGAGTCAAAGTCGTTGGTATACTCACTGCACTCCACAAAAGGAAAACAAAGAAAAATACAAGTAGGGCTCAGTACAGGGCAACATATACTGAGTAAATATCACTGGCCGACTCAAAATAGTAACTAATATGCATAAAGTAATAGTATAAAATCAACTATAGCACTTACTAGGTGACAAGCAACAAGAAACATGAACAAGTGACAATAACATTGAAGCAGTTACGTAATCAGTCACAATATCGAGAACACACACGAGGACTCATGCCTCCACACCATGCTCATTTGGGAAATGAGTTCTTTGAGATTGAGTATTTAAGTTATTTCAATATATTTTCCTTTGATATTACCGTGCCGGAACGTGGCACCCATCCAATAATATTGTGTCGGAACGTGACACCCGATGCAATAATACCGTATTGAAACTTTACACCCGATCCAATAATACCGTGTTGGAACGTGACACCCAATCTAATAATACCGCGTCAAAACGTGACACTCGATCCAATAATATTATACCGGGTCGTGGCACCCGATCCAATCATATAGTTAATTCATTTGTCATTCTTTATCATCTCTTTCCACTTTCTTAACAATATTTCATCAAACCTTCTTTATTCAAGGCATCACCTTAATAGAACAAGTTCAAGATTATGGATTTTGTGGTCTTAGGATTACAAACCAATCACAACAACATATATATTATCCAAACCATAACAACCAAGTACATAGAAAAATTCACAATATCACTTAATGACTATCAATCACTAAGAGTCTATCAATAGAATAAATCATAATCTACCTCCACCGAAGAACCGAAGTCACGTAAGCTAATTCGCTAATTCTTTTCCTTTCTTCAATGCCTCAAATCACTCCCCAATCTATCAAGTATGGATAATTTGTAAATAAACGAGCTCAATTCTATAACCAAGCTCCTAATCTTGATGCCAACTAAGTTGTTAAGTCTCATATTTCTTAAATCTTAAGCCTAGGATTAAGTCTCAATTTCTTTAATACCATAATGTAATAGAATTCATGTAATGTAATATACCTAATATTTAATTACGTATCTTAATATATCCAAAACTTGATAATATAATGATAGTATCTTTTTTAAAAGGTATCAGCCCACTAATTCATGAAACTCGTGATTGTAACAAAAAATTAAAGCTTAACTTGGTGGTAAATTTAATTTAGTCTCTAATTTCCCCAATCATCAAATGGTCACTGACCATCCTTAATTTTCTAATTTACTATTTCAAATCATTATTCAATCATACATCACTTACCACTAATTCCTGTAACCAATTATCAACAGAAACAAGCCCTCAATTTAATTAGCCGACACCAAGACTCAAATCCAACTCTACCCACACCAAATATATAATAATAGCAATATGGAATTTACCTTAAAAAAATAATGCATATACTAAATTATTGGAAAAAATTTATCCGCGTGTTTACATCAAACTAATGCAATTTTCATTATTATGTGATTTAATGAAGTAAATGCAGTTGGCCGCTCTTTGTGGCGCTACATAAAGTTTTCCACGTTATTCGTCCACAGGTGAGTTTCTTCCAAACCCTTTCTTACTTCATTCAATCTTTTACCTTGGCTAATTGTATTGGACATTAAATAAATCATGATCTTGGTTCATTAACCACCCATTAAATAAAAATAATAATAATTTAATAAATATCCGTCAACTAAATAATCGTAGCTATCAAATAGTTCCAAAACTCTCATTTAAAATTTACTGGAAGGTTATTTTATGAAAGAAATAGGTCTAGTGTTCAAAACGACCTAATGGGTCGTTATCTCATTACTTAATTTTGTCAATAATAATTTTAAGAATTATTTTATTTTTTTAATGTTAAAATAATCAAAATCATAAACACGTTCACGCAATACCTATTATCCTCTTGCCAACATTTGTTTACTATATTACTTTTGATTTAT
Organism: Solanum pinnatisectum; assembly: GCA_035578085.1. Classification (NCBI taxonomy): domain Eukaryota; kingdom Viridiplantae; phylum Streptophyta; class Magnoliopsida; order Solanales; family Solanaceae; genus Solanum; species Solanum pinnatisectum. The sequence continues at coordinate 24,325,479 of CM069076.1, forward strand.
TTATTTAGTGTGTTTATCTTAATTAAAATCATGATTTTGAATTATCTATATTTTTGTTTTCATATATTTATAGTTTAAATTAATGAAGTAAGCTACATATATTTTAAAATTAATATACTTTATTATTAAAAATCTATTAAGATTTGAGTTAGTTGCATTACACATAGCTTAAAATTACTTAGTTACTTCAATTTTAATTGTATTAATACCTTTAAAGTAATATTATATTGATTATATATTTTTACATTGTAACTACAATAGCTTTCTGATCTTGATTCCTTAAATTATTTCTTATATTTTTTGTTCACAAAAAAGATATGTAAAAATAGAGGAGAAAATAAGACTTTCAACAATACAAAAATCTATATTAACAATAGGGAGTTTATACAAAATTCTATGTTTGGTGATATATATTGTTATTTAGAGTCAATCAATCAATCAATCAAGAAAAAAAAAAAACAGTAAAAACACACAGTTATATACTTGTGTTCATCTTTTATCATTTGCTTCAACCCTCAAGCTTGTACAAGTGAATATAATCACTTTATATTTTTTTCGTGTCTTGTTTCCAACTGGACATTACCCTCGTTTTCTCCTAAAAAAATAAGAAAGAATTTAATCAACTACTAATAATTTACAAAGTTAATTTTTTAAAGCCTAAAGTTATATATACAAGAACCGAAAAGTCCTTTATGTGGCCAAACAAATATTTGGTGAAAATAATAATTGAGTTATATTTAAAATTAGTAGATTAAATGAACGTGAAATATCGTCCATATTTTTTGAAAATTATAAAGAAAACAGAATTATACATCATCTGTAATTTTTGAAAACTGTAAAGGAAACTGATATATATTGATTTTCGAAGAAGAAAAAAGAAGACATGGATATGTGGAAATATGAATCATATGTGGGAAGTTATCCAAATGAAAAAGTGGATATGTTCTGAAAAGTTATCCAAATGTTAGTTTTAAAATTTTCTCTCTCTCTTAAATTAAAATTCAAACTTCGAAATTGCATTTTTATCATTCCGTATTTTTTTAAATTAACCACCCACATACAAGCTTTGTGATTTTTTAAAAAATCGATTTCCAAAAAAGGAATTTTAAAATTCAAATTGGAAACCAACGACCAATTTTTAATTTTAGGATAAAAGAAATATAGAATTATTTAGTTGGTAGTTCAGTTTTTTGTTTCATGTTAATTTTAGATACAAATTTTGAAAAAATAATTTATATTTTATTGGTGCTGATATTTGACACTTTTTATAAAATACAAATTTAAAATTATTGATTTTTGTGTGCTGATTTTAAAACTGATCGCCACCTTCATTTTTTATGAAGAACGTGAAACCGACGGTTTATAAATACTAATTTAAAATTAATTATTTTAAAATTCAAATTTAAATATCATATCAATTTTAAAGAGAAATTTTTATTCTCTTCCATATCTTTTTAAATATTGTGCATATTTGTCCTATGTTTTGTTTTTCTTATCTTTTCCTCATTTTTCTTCCATCCTTCTTTCTTTCAATTGTTTGTTATTTTTTATTTTATTATTATTATTATTATTAATTTTTACTATTGTTGTTGGTACTACTACTCCTACTATTATTTATTCATTTATTTATAATTATTATATTAATATTGATATTATTATTATTATTGTTATTGTTAATTCTTTATATTTATTTTTTAATTTAATTAGTTCTCTATAATTATTTTTTAATTTAATATTAAATTAATATATTTAAATTTTTTATTTTATAACATCTGAAAATAATAAGTTTATGAAATAGTAAGAGATAATTTAAAATTCTTTTATGTGTGGTTTATCTTCTAAGTTGATAAAAAAAGTTTAAATTTTATTCCAACTCAAATTTTATTTAAATTAAAATTCATTACTATTTGCATTGGTCAAAAAACAAAGAATTAAACGCACATACATACATTTATATAATTGCATTAAAAAAAATTGCATGGTGCGTGACATTAAATATTGTTTCAAGACAACAATTTTCATATATAAAACATTTTTCATACCATAATGAAACACCATCAAATAATCAACCATCCTTTGTGCGGCAGATCATGTTTGTGTCAAGTCTAGTTCTAGATCTACGTTAAGGATAATAAATTATATGTATATAAAGCGATATAAAATTTAGAAAAGAGGAGAATATAGAACTTGAAAAATGAAGCAATAACAATATTATTTTACCAAACATTATTGTTAACAATTTGTTCAAAAATATCGATTAAATCGAAAATAGACGGTAAACCATGTCACAAGATGCCTAATGAAATATTCATGTAGCATAAAGAAACGAACAAAATATTAATAAAAGAAAATAAAATTTTACCAGTAAAATCGATAATAAAAGAAGAAAAGATATAAGAATGTCATCCGATTTTAGAACTTTGAGAGCAATATCCAAGCTTTCAGTGTAATTTGTTGGTGTAAATATTACAACATTAACTTGTGAATAATTTTTTTTCTCAACCAAACTCATAAAGTTAATTTTGAGTTGAAAAAAATCATCTAAAAAAATGTGATTGACTGAAGTAGAACTGATGTAACACCTCGAATTTTTTTAGAAAAGACTCGAACCATTCTTCATTGTGAGTAAGATTTTACCGAGGAATTTAAAATTTTCATAAGTTTTAGGGTCGCTAGATGTAGTACCTTGAGTTTTAAAAAAAACTAAAGAGAATTCCTTGTTCTTTTAAGTTTTGGGTCAACATCAAATGACCATAACTTTTAGCACAGGATGATTTAAGGAGTCAATTCCCTAAATGGTCACCCAAGTTTAGGGAATTGCCTTAAAATATCATTTATGTTTCATAATAAACTAATATATATATTTTTTAGAAAATAATACGATCATTATTTTAGTTAAATGAGTTTGATGAATTAAATTAGTCTATTATTTTAAAAACAATTCTTAATGACATGTCATGTCAATTAGGAGAGAGTAAGGCTTTTGAAGTGTCAAGTATATTTGGAGGAAAATAGTGATAGTTGAGTGATATTTTGGTCCTAAATGAAACATAAATGATATTTCAAGGCAATTCCCTCAACTTGGGTGACCATTTAGGGAATTGACTCTAATTTAAGAGACCCATAAGATATCAAATGAAAGGTCTTGGAATCCTCTTTTGAACGCCACCGAGTTTGCTAATTTTTGAGCTCATATAAGGGAGATATGCCCATTTGAAGTCGGGCTGTCCAATTAAGGAAAGTTACCCAAAATATGAGGGGTATTTTGGTCTTTTCCTTATCCAATCAGCTTAAAACAAATTTTAGTAATATTATGGGGACAAATCTAATTTGGGTCAGTTTTCATAAATCCAAATACGCTTAGGGTTTTAGAAGAGAGTTCATTCAAGTCATTTTTGAGTTCTTTTAAGTGTTGAGTCAACTTCAAAGAACTATAGCTTTTAGTGCAAGATGAGTTAGGAGACCCATAAGACATCAAAAGAAAAGAAAGATCTATGAGTCCTCTTTCAAACGCCACTAAGTTTGCTAATTTTTGAGCTCGTATGAGGGAGATATGCCCATCTGAAGTCAGGCTGTCCAATTAAGGAAAGTTACCCGAATATATGAGGGGTATTTTGGTCCTTTCCTTACCCAATCGGATTTAAACATTTTTAGTAAGGTTTTAGGAGTCTAAATTGATTAGAATCAATTTTAGTTATTCCTAAAATACGCTTAGGGTTTTTGGAGGAGTTCAAGAAGAGGAAAAGAGGAGAAAAAGAAGAGCGTTCAAAATTTTTGCGATTCTTCGAGGGATTTCGCCAAGAATTTTATCCTAAGAGGTATGTAAGCTTCCATAGTATTGGGTTTTTTCGCCCACACGCCAATCATGAGTTTCTTTTTTACGAATTTCACCGATGAGATTGAGTATATTGATAATCTTGTTAAGTTCTTGAAGTTTTGTGCTTCATTTTTTATAATGAAGTCCTTGTTGAATTCTTGAGGTGAGAGTTGCGAGTAAGTGTTGTTCTTGGTGAGTTTTTGGTGTAGAATTCGCTGTAATTAGGTTGGGTTTAAGGATCAAAAAGAGTTTGGAGGAGATCATTCGAGTTTAGACAAGGTAGGGCTTGAAAAAATTTGAAGAAAAGTTCATTGGATTCGTCTGAAACGTGGTTGGGGCGGCGCGCCCCTGTTACGCCCTGCACTTGCAGTGCTCTCTAGACCAGCCTCAGTCAACTGAGGGCTGGCGCAATGTGCCACTGCTGCGCTAGGGATGTTAGGTCCCTTCCGCCTCCGTTCTTCGTTCCTTATTCGATCTTTCAAAACATGTCTTCGCTCTCTCAGTGATTTTTACTATCCAACCTACATCCAATCATCAAGAAATCCTATATATCAAGTCACAATCCTTGAATTCATAATTCAAATTCAAGGAAGAGTTAAGAGTAGAGTTCAAGAAAGTCTTTGAGTTAAATTGTTAATCCTTCGAGATCAACTATCGATTTGAGTTCTTTAAAAGGATTCCTTCGAATCCTATTGATTCTAAACACTTTAAACTACTTCTAAACACCTAGAAATCATTCATAACATGAATCATAACCTTTAATTCATAATTCAAATTCAAGGTAGATATAACACCCCGGATTCGAAATGAGGCAAAACAACCATTTCAGCAAAATTGCAGGTGCTATCCACTAAAGGCCACCTACAGCCCATGGACCGAGCTACGGACTATAAAGAGGGTGCATGGTTAGTCACCCCAAGCCAATGCTCAGACCTCAGGACCACAGCTTGACCAACGGACCATCGGTCAGACCACAGCCTGTGGTCCAAAGTCCGTAGGTCCAAGGTCCAGAAACCACTCTTTGACCATTGAACGACGGTCGTGCAGGATGGCCCGTTGTCCTGGCCACGGACCTGAGCTCATGCCTAGCGATTATTTTAAGGGCAAATGGGTCTTTTTTGATTCTGATTAAATCAAAGTGGTGTCATTTTGCCTAAGTATAAAACACCTATATAAGTATTTTTAACCCCTAAAATTCACCCATTCAAGTCATTTTCTCAAATACCAAATGAAATGCCAAAACTCTTCTCTCAAATATTCTCTTTCTAGAAGGTGGAAGAAGAAAGAAGAGTATGACCTTTTCATCCATAGAATCCTTCCTTCCATGGAGTCCCCTAGAATTCCCCAATTTGAAGAAGACTTTCTCAATTCTAGTTAGGTTTCTTCCAATGTTGCAGGTTATGATGAGTGTTGATCCAATTGAGTGCATTATGATTGTTTATGATTGAATTGATTGAATTATATGTTTTTAGGATGAAATTACATGTACCCATGCCTATTCCATGATTCTAACCTAGAATTGATATAATTCGGTTGTTGCCATGAAAGGAAACTTTATGAGTTTAGGCTTATCCTTATGGGATTGATGTAGTTTGATGTCAATTGCTTGAGAATAAAGTATAAATGATGATAATGAGATGTAGTGCTTTGAGAGTAAAGCTTATTATGTGAGTTGTTGGTATTTGATATTATTGTTGTGGAAGGGATACTTCCCACATGAATTGCTTAGGTATGAATGTATGAATGTAAAATGATTTCTCACATGAATGATTCTAGGTTGAAAGGATTGCTCACCTAAAATGAATCTAGACTAAAAGACTATGTAATTGGTGAGGCTAGAGGTGACTACCTCGACCTCCATATGAGAAAGATATGAGGTGATTTCCCATACTCCTTAGGATTGAACAAGAGGTGATTCTCCACGTTCCTATTATGATGAATGGACATGGAGGCGAGTACCCATGATCTTTTTGAAATGTTATGGAGGAGAGTACCCATCTCATATGATATGATTGTGGAGGTGAGTACTACTGATCTTAAGGTAAGTAAGGCAAGAGATGAATACCCATTAACCTTTGCAAGGTAGGCAAGGAGGCGAACCCCTATGTCTTTAAAAGTAAGTATGAATAATGTGGACTATGTTATGAAGAATGAATAGCTTGGATTGTTGCTTGAGATGGCTTCCATGAACTAAGCATGACTAGAGGTGAACGATCCAAGTCTAGATTAAGGATAAGTAGAGGTTGCTTGAGAAGTATTCCTCCTTTATTATGATGATGATTTATGTGCATTGATTATGCTTATGGTTTACATTGACTAACCATTATGTTTATTTTGTTTATGCTAGCCATCATATTTAGTACATGTTTGTACTAACACATACTCTTGCCTATATTTCTTATCAAATGTAGGGTCTGACGATATTGATTCTCACCCTTATGGCTAGGATCATAGTAGATTAAGGATTGAAGATTTGGTAAGTCCTCATAGCATTCAAGGATTTGACCAACACTTCCTTTTATGTCTTTCATTTCATGTTTAGACTATTGTATAGGCTGTGTCCCAAGATTTATTCATGTTGGTTAGATGGTTTGAGACAATTGCATTACACTTCTGCTCGTTTTATAAAGACTTTGATTGTTTTGATATGTATTAAATTTTTGCACCATTTTCTATTACTTTATGTTATGATACGCTAAGTGGCTTGTATGAGGCCTCTCGAGGTCTTGTACTCCTTGTTACATCTAGGGGGTACCCCTGGGTCGTGACAAACTTGGTAATCAAAGCACAAGGTTTAGAATGGTTCTAGGATGTCTCAAACCACGTCAAGTAGAGTCTTTTTCATAAGTGTGAAGCACGCCACATTTATGAATGAGAGCCTACTAGATGTTTAGGAAACTTCACTTCTTTATTTCTCTAAGTCGTTCCATAGAATTTAGCTCTATAAGGTCTTTCACCTAATCCTTACCCAATGGTTTTCAGGATATGACCACTAGAAGGGCTAATGCTGGAAGGATTGAGGGAGGTAACGTGGGCCAAAAAGTTCCTCCTTAAGCTCCTCCTCAAACTCCGATTGATCCTTTGGTTGAAAATGAATCAAATGCGGAGTTTAGATTGTCTTTCCAAGTGTTGGCTCAAGCCGTGACAAACCAAGCCAATAGAGATGTGGTAGTTCCCGTGAACTCAAATAGGGATACGACGGTGGCAAGAGTGCGGGAATTTACAAGGATGAACCCTCTGAAATTTTATGGCTCCAAAGTTGAGGAAGATCCTTAAGAGTTTATTGATGAGGTCTATAATATACTTGCTATTATGGGAGTGACTCCTGTAGAGAAGGATGAATCAGCCGATTATCAACTCAAAGTGGTTTCTCATATTTGGTTCAACCAATGGAAAGAGGCAAGGCTAGAAGAAGTGGGTCCCATAGAGTGGGAAAGGTTTAAAAGTGCTTTTCTTGATAGATGCTTCCCTCTTGAGATGACAGAGGCTAAGATTCTTGAGGTCATTAACCTTTGGCAAGGATATATGAGTGTGAGGGAATATGCTTTGAGGTTCACTCAATTATCCAAATATGCTCCTTTTATTATGGCAGACTGTAGGGCCAAGATGAGTAAGTTTGTGTCGAGTGTGTCCGACATAATAGTCAAAGAATTCCACACAACTATGCTTATCCATGCAATGGACATTTCTCGTCTTATGGTGCATGCCTAACAGATTGAAGAGGAAAATCTTAAGGAAATATCTAGAGAAGCAATGAGGGCAAGAACGGATGATGGTAACTTTTCATATTTTAGGTCCGCTGGATGGGGTCGTTCAAGGTTTCAGGAAAATTTCTCCGGGAAAGGTTCCTCTAATTCTCCTCCAAAGTCTAACAATGAAAGGGTGTCTAACCCTAAACCTCAAGGAGATGGTAGTAGGTCCTTGATGCCTACTTGTGCTAAATGTGGGAGAAATCATGAGGGTAAGTGTCTAGCAGGTTCCAATGCTTTCTATGGGTGTGGTAAGATGGATCACAAGATAAGGAATTGTCCTTCGGTTGTTAAGAATGAGTGAGATACTCGTCATAGGGCTCAACCCTACCCTTCATCCGATCCAAGTGGTTCGGGTGCAAGTGCTCCTAAGCAGAACCGATTCTATGCCCTCCAGACTAGAGCTGATCAAGAGAGTTCCCGTGGTGACCGATATGTTAAAAGTTTTCCAAATAGATGTATATGCTTTGCTTGATCCCGGTGCTACTTTGTCCTTTGTGACTCCATATATGGCCATGAGGTTTGATGTACTCCCCGATGTGTTATTAGAACCTTTTTCTGTCTGTACCCCTGCTGGTGATTCTGTGGTGGCTAAGAGGGTCTATAGAAGATGTCCCACCTCCATATCCCATAGGGTTACCCTTGTTGACTTGGTAGAGCTTGATATGTTAAACTTTGATGCCATCCTTGATATGGATTGGTTGCCTTCATGTTATGCTTCTATTGATTGTAGAACTAGGGTAGTCAAATTTCAGTTTCCAAATAAACCTATCCTAGAGTGGAAGGGAGAAATTCTATGCCTAAGGGTCAGTTTGTCTCTTGTCTTAAAGCTAGAAAGATGATTTCTAAGGGTTGCATTTACCATCTAGTAAGGGTGAGGGATGTAAATTACGAAACCCATTCTCTTGAGTTGGTCCCCATCGTAAATGAGTATCTGGAAGTGTTCCGAGATGACTTACTCGATTTTCCTCCTGAGCGGGAAATAGACTTCGGTATTGACATTCTCTAGATACACAACCTATCTCTATTCCTCCTTACTATATGGCGCCAGCAGAACTTAAGAAGTTGAAAGAATAGTTGAATGATCTGTTAGACAAGGGTTTCATCAGACCGAGTATCTCTCTATGGGGTGCTCCGGTATTGTTTGTTAAGAAGAAAGATGGTTCACTCTGAATGTGTATTGATTATCGACAGTTGAATAAGGCGACCATTAAGAACAAGTATCCTCTTACGAGGATAGATGATTTGTTTGATCAACTCCAAGGTGCAAGTTACTTCTCTAAGATTGACCTCTAGTCGAGTTATCACCAATTGATGGTAAAAGAAGAAGATATTCCAAAATGGCTTTTAGAACCCGATATGGTCATTATGAGTTCTTGGTGATGTCCTTTGGTTTGACTAATGCTTCAGCGACGTTTATGGACCTGCTGAATAGAGTGTTTAGACAATATCTTGACATGTTTGTGATTGTGTTTATCGATGATATTTTTATCTATTCAAGAAGTGAGAACAAACATATTGATCATTTGAGGATCGTATTACAAATCCTCTAGGACCAACAACTTTTTGCAAAGTTTAGAAAATGTGATTTTTTATTAAGGTTTGTAGCTTTCCTTAGTCATATTGTGTCAAGCAAGGGTATTGAGGTAGATCCTAAGAAGACGGATGTGGTCAAAAGTTGGCCTAGACCTCTAACTCCTTCGGATATTAGAAGATTTTTGGGTTTGGCCGATTATTATAGAAGGTTTGTTGAAGGTTTCTCTTCAATTGCCTCTCCTTTGACGACCTTGACTCAAAAGAAGGCTAAGTTTGAAAGATAGACTTACTTCCGCTCTGGTTTTGACTTTACCGGAAGGTATGAATGGCTTTGTTGTTTATTGTGATGCCTCCAGAATTGAGTTGGGATGTGTGCTTATGCAAAATGGTAAGATTATTGCCTATGCTTCAAGGTAACTAAAGATCCATGAGAAAAATTATCTGACCTATGATCTTGAGTTAGCGGCGGTGGTTTTTACCTTAAGAATATTGAGGCACTATTTGTATGGTGTCCATGCAGATGTGTTCACCGATCACAAAATCTTGCAATATGTGTTTAATTAGAAAGATTTGAATCTTCGCCAGAGAAGGTGGCTTGAGTTATTGAAGGATTATGATAGAGTGTTCTCTATCACCCCGAAAAGGCATATGTAGTGGCGGATGCTGTTAGTAAGTTGTCTATGAGTAGTGTCTCTCATATCGATGACGATAAGAAAGAATTGGTACGAGATGTACATAGATTGGCCCATTTGGGTGTTCGACTAGTGGATTCAACCAAGGGTGGTGTTATGGTTCGTAATGGTTCTGAATCATCTTTCGTGAGTGGTGTGAAAGCTAAGCAATGTCTTGATCCAACTTTTATAGAATTGAAGGAAGCGGTGCTCAAAAAGTCCGTTGATTCTTTCTCCCAAGGGGGAGATGGTGTTCTTAGATACCAAGGTCGATTATGCGTTCCAAATATTGATGACTTCAGGGAACAAATCTTGACAGAAGGCCATAGTTCTCGGTTTTCCATTCATCCGGGAGACACTAAGATGTACTGTAATTTGTGGGAGATCTATTGGTGGAATGGGATGAAAAAGGATATTGCGAGATTTGTGGCTAAGTGTCCAAATTGCCAACAAGTGAAAGTTGAGCATAAAAAATCGGGAGGTTTATCCTAAGACATTAGCATTCCTACTTGGGAGTGGGAAGACTTGAATATGGACTTTATAGTAGGGTTTCCACGTACTCGGCGACAATATAATTCAATTTGGGTCATAGTAGAACTAATGACGAAATCGCCCCATTTCATTCCCGTCAAGGTTTCTTACAGTAGAAGACTATGCAAAGTTATATTTGAGGGAAATGGTAAGATTGCATGGTGTACCCTTGTCCATTATCTCCAAGAGAGGCACCCAATTTACTTCTCACTTTTGGAAGTCATTCCAAAACGGTCTTGGCATGAAAGTGAAGCTTAGCATGACTTTTCACCCAAAATCCAATGGGCAAGTGGAGCGAACGATCCAAACTTTAGAGGATATGTTGAGAGCATGTGTCATTAATTTCAAGGGAGGTTGAGATAATCACTTGCCATTAATAGCGTTCACTTATAATAATAGGTACCATTCTAGTATCGGTATGGCCCCCTTTGAAGCTCTATATGGTAGGAGGTGTAGATCTCCTATAGGGTCATTTGAAGCGGGTGAAGTTTCCTTGATCGAACCTGAGTTAGTTAATGAGGCTATGGAGAAGGTCTGACTTATTAAAGAGAGGTTGAAAACAGCCCAAACCAGACAAAAGTCCTATGCCGATGTGAGAAGAAGGGATCTAGAGTTTGAAGTTAACGACTGGGTTTACTTGAAAATCTAGCCCATGAAGGGTGTGATGAGGTTTGGCTAGAAGGGAAAGCTTAGTCCCCGCTATGTAGGCCCATATAAGATTTTGAGGCGTGTGGGTAAGGTTGCTTATGAGTTAGATTTGCCAAATGAGTTGGCAACCATGCATCCCATTTTCCATGTCTCTATGCTTAAAAAGTGTGTTGGAGATCTGACATCCATAGTTTCCTTAGAAGGGTTGGGAGTTGATGAGAACCTTTCATATGAGGACGTTCCGATAGAGATTTTGGACCGGTAAGTTAAGAAATTGAGAAGCAAACAAATAACTTTATGAAGGTTTTGTGGAGGAATCAACTAGTTGAGGGTGATACTTGGGAGGCCGAGGCGATATGAAGTCCCAATATCCTCATCTTTTTCCTTCTACTCCTACTCTAGCTTGAGGTAATGAATTTCCTCTTGTCTTGTTCTATGATTAGAAGTCATGTGTGTTTTATGTGTTTCCATGATTTCCTTGATATGCATGTTCATGAAAAAGCTTAAGTTTTGAAAGAAATGACTTATGTGATTTATTTTACTCATGATTGTTGTGCATTGAGTATGAGTTGCCTATAGACTTCATAAGATGAATTGTTGAATATGGCTTGACTTGGAGTGGAGATTCCCTCCTTGAATATGTGCTTTGCGTATAGATTGCATATAGGCTCTATGAGATTGTGTTGAGCATGCTTTTTAGTTCGGAGATAATAGCTCCTCCTTGAATGTAAGAAATTTGAAAATTTCATGCATATTGGGTTGTTAGATGTAGTTCCTACTCCCTTATGATGCATTGAATATGTTTGGCTCAAAGTTGATGTTTCCTCCTAGATTTTGTTCATTTTGATGAGTTGCATGCATAATTGGTTGCTTGTCTTGAGTCGTTTCATTTAAATAGGTGCTAGAATCTCGTTCGAGGACAGATGATCCCAAGGGGGAGATAATGTAGCACCCTGGATTAGAAATGAGGCAAAACAACCATTTCAGCAAAATTGCAGGTGCCATCCACGAGAGGCCACCCACGGCTCGTGGACTGAGCCACGGACCATAGGGAGGGTCCGTGGTTGGTCATCCTAAGTCAATGCTGAGACCTTAGGACCATGGCCTGACCAACGGACCATCGGTCAGACCACGGTCCGTGGTCCAAGGTCTGTAGGTCCAAGGTCTAGAAACTAGTCACCGACCATCGAACGAAGGCCGTGCAGGACGATACGTCGTCCTGGCCACGGTTCGTTGGTTATGCCCGACGATTATTTTAGGGGAATATGTGTCTTTTCCAGTTTTAATTAAATTAAAGTGGTGTCATTTTTCCTAAGTTTAGAACACCTATGTAAGTATTTTTAACCCCTAAAATTCACCCTTTCAATTCATTCTCTCAAATACCAAAATAAATGCCAAAACTCTTCTCTAAAATATTCTCTCTTTAGAAGGTTGAAGTAGCAGGAAGAGTTGAAGCTAGGTCAAGTACAAGTCTCCAATCTTCAAGCTTCTTGTGGGATTTGTAATCAAGGTATGATGGCTTTTTCATCCATGGAATCCTTCCTTCCATGGAGTCCCCTAGAATTCCTCAATTTGAAGAAGAATTCCCCAAGTCTAGTTAAGGTTCTTTATGATGAGTGTTGATCCAATTGAGTGCATTATGATTGAATTGATAGAATTACATATTTTAAGGATGAAATTACATGTAACCATGCCTATTCCATGATTCTAACCTAGAATTGATATAATTGGGTTGATGCCATGAAGGGAAACTTTATGGGTTTAGGCTTATCCTTATGGGATTGATGTTGTATGATGTAAATTGCTTGAGAATAAAGCAATGATCATGAGATATAGTGCTTTGAGAGTAAAGCTTATGATGTGAATTGTTGGTAATTGATGTTATTATTGTGAAAGAGATACTTCCCACATGAATTGGTTAGGTATGAATGTATAAATGTGAAAGGCTTTCTCACATGAATGATTCTAGGTTGAAAGGATTGCTCACCTAAAATGAATCTAGACTAAAAGAGTATGTAATTGGTGACGCTAGAGGTGACTACCCTCAACCTCCATATGAGAAGGATATGGGGTGATTTCCTATAATTCTTAGGATTGAACAAGAGGTGATTACCCACGTTCCTATTATGATGAATGGATATGGAGGCGAGTACCCATGGTCCTTTTGAAATGATGTGGAGGTGAGTACCCGTGTCATATGATGTGACTGTGGAGGTGAGTACCCCTGATCTTAAGGTAAGTAAGGCAAGAAGCGAATACCCATTAGCCTTTTCTAGATAGGCAATGAGGCGAACCCCCATGTCTTTAAAAGTAAGTATGAATAATGTGGACTATGTTATGAAGAATGAATAGCGTGGATTGTTGCTTGAGATGACTTCGATGAAGTAAGCATGACTAGAGGTGAACGATCCAAGTCTTGATTAAGGATAAGTAGAGGTTGTTTGAAAAGTATTCCTCCTTTATTATGACGATGATTTTTGTGCATTGATTATGGTTATGGTTTACATTGATTAACCTTTATGTTTATGTTGTTTATGCTAGCCATCATATTTAGTACATGTTTGTACTAACACGTACTCTTCCCTACATTTCTTATCAAATGTAGGGTCCTGCGATATTGATTCTCACACTTGTAGCTAGGATCATAGTAGATCAGGGATTGAGATTTGGTGAGTCCTCATAGCATTCGAGGATTTGACAACCACTTTCTTTTATGTCTTTCATTTCATGTTTGGACTATTGTATGGGCTGTGTCCCATGATTTTTTTCATGTTGGTTAGATGGTTTGAGACAATTGTATTAGACTTTCGCTTGATTTATAAAAAAATTAGGTTGTTTTGAAATGTTTTAAATTTCCGCACCAGTATGAGGCCTCTCGGGGTCTTGTACACCTTATTACATCTAGGAGGTACCCCCGAGTCGTGATAGTAGAGTTAAGAATCAAGTCTTGAGAATTCTTTTGAACATTTTGAGAAAGTCCCTTTTGAGTTTTTTTTTAGGAGTCTCCTACAATTTCTAATAACTTGTAACAAGACTTGAGTAAGTAAGTATGAGAATGAGAAGAGTCGTATACCTGAGTTCCATATTGTTATTTAGACCCTTGAGTCAAATCGTTCATGCCCATAAATTCCGCATGAACTCCATTAGTTGAGTATCTTTGAGAGGAGTAGTGTCTTCAAGTTCTAAGTCATGAGTATTGAGTTCCTAACCATTTTGGGATTATATTCCTTGTCATGGGGCTATCACATGTTACCCATGAAGGTCCATGAGTTGAGTAGTTCATGACCATAATTTCGCATGAACCCTATGAGTCGAGTAGTATTGAGATGAGAGGTATCATTGATCCTTGAGTTGAGTAGTTCATGCCCATAATTCTGCACGAACCCTCTGAGTCGAGCATTCTCCTTAAGTTCTGGAGTTGTTGAGTTCCAAGTATTGAGTTCTATGCATGGTTATTGAAAGCCTTGAATTGAGTCGTTCACAACCATAATTCGACATGAGCCCTATTTTAAGAAGTCTTTTTACAAATTGTTTTATAACTTGTTTTAAAACTTGTGCACCGAGTTGAGGAAGAGTAGAGCTGAGTTCATTTTCTCTAAAATGATAGATGGGAACTAAGTATTCCCAAGGGTAAATGTTTTTTACATTTAAGATGAGAGGAAGCTGAGATTTCCAAAAGAGTTTTGAGCAGTTTGAGTACCATCTCTTTTAAAAGAAAGATTTTTGAGTAATAAACTGATAACACAAAAAGAGTTAAGTTTTTAAATATATGAGCTAGTTATATTTTGGAAGTAGTATTGAGCATCGATATGGGGGAGAGTACTAACAACTCACGGCCCCCATAAACCATGTTTCCAACGTTGGTAGAATGGGTCATACTTTTTAGATGATTCCTTAATACTTTTATCATAGACTAGTGGATCCACCTAGTAGTGGGTTATATACCCTGGCAAAGTATATGACAGTTCTGGCAGCGTGGGCTAAACACTGTATCATCACATAGCTCATAGTGATGGTTATCGGTTAGAGAATCTCCCACAAAGTTACTTTGTATTTTTATATATGAATATAATTATTAATGTATTTTCATACAATTGAGTTATTATTGTATTTGCATACAACTGAGGTATTGTCTATTGTTTTAAAAGCTTTCTAGATATTGCATCTTTTGTTGTTGCTGAGTATCTTGAGTCAAAATTGAGTACCTTGTTGTTGAGTTGAGCCATATTTCTTTGAGTTGAGTTGAACTATGTTTCATTGAGTTGAGTATCTTACTATTGAGTTGAGACCTAGTTTCTCTGAGTTGAGTTGAACTATGTTTCATTGAGTTGAGCTGAGTGAGTTGAGAATAGGTAAATATGTTTTTTTCCCATCAGTTCAAGCTTATGTTGTGCTTTAGAATCCCCCTTACATGCTCGTACATTCCATGTACTGAGCCATTTGGCATGCATCATTTCATGATACAGATACAGGTTTTCAGGATCATTAACAGGCGTTTCGTTAAGGTCATGTGATATTCCAGTCAGCTTTGGTGAGCCTTCTTATATTTCGGAGGACTTCACCTTTATCTTACAATTAGTAGTTTTGAGATGTCGTGGGCCTTGTCTCGACATCCTTCTGTAATATTAGAGGCTTTGTAGGTAGACAGAGTTGAAGAGTTTCTCTATTTACTTTTATTTTGAGTATTGTACAGACTTTTAAAAAGTTGAGTATTTGAGTTTATTGAAATTAATTCAGTTTTAAGCTTTTGTATGCTCGAGTTAGCCTTTCGCTTATAGCCAGCCAGAATAAGGGATTGCTTGGGGACCAACAATGGTTCTCGAGTGCCAGCCATATCTAGGGTGTAGACTCGGATCGTGAAAAACTTGGTATTAGATCATAGAGTTCAAGAGTCTTAGGGTGTCTATGAAGCTGTGTCAATAGGATCTTGTTTATGGTTGTGAGGGCCCCACTTCTATAAATGAGGGACTACATAAATTTAAGAAAAGTTTCCCTTTCTTCGTTCTCTTAATCGTGCAATAGAGCTATGTCATAGAGACTTATTGTTGACACCCAATTTTGACCGACCTTTAACCATTTTTGGAATGCTATTCGATTAAATACATATTTTTTAAAAAACATATTTCGAGTTAGAATTTTAATCGATTTTGTCTAAAAATTATATATTTTAGTATGCTTGATTTATAAAAATTATCGTAATTATTATTAAATTATTTTATTATTATATTTTATCGACAGTTAAGCTCGAAATAGTTACTTTATTTAAATGTTTTAAGACTTAGACGTATATAATTTCTATGAAAATATTATGATACATGTAGTATTTTTATTAATTGAATAGCATTTCATTCTTCTTCTCTTAAATCATTTAATTTGTCGCCTATTCTATCCTAATTCATTTCATTTCTAGCCACCTCTATTTATTTACAATTATAGCCATTGTTGTTTTCAATTTTGGCCTATTGTTATTCCAAATTTTCTAGATTTCAAATCCTCATCTCATTCGTCCATTCAATTCCAAAAACAATCTTGGCCCTCCATCTCATTTGATCTCAACAGCTGAGATCAAAATCCTCCAACTTTCCTTTTTTTTTTTTTCATCAAAAGATGACCCCAACCTAAAATGGGCATTATTCTTCCTCCCTCTCTAACTAGCGCCACCTCCTCCATCTCTTTCCTCACCTCCTTTTTCTCTCCTCCTCTCCGGCCAGCAGCGAGGAGGACGAAGCCAACAGCTCCAGCTCCAACCGGCGAGAGCTCCTCAGCAAGTAGCCGCGAAAGCCAGCCAACGAACCTTCGACTGGCGAAAGCTCCGCAACAGCAGCCCCACGTAGCGAGCAAAGTAGCAGCCGCTAGCCGCCGCTGCATTTCCTCCTTAGGCGAGCTCCGAAATTAAACAACTACATGGAGATTTTGGTGCATCGGAAACGGATCTTAACAGATCTGTCCGATTAGTTTCTCTTTTATAAATTCTTGATTAACATCTTTATTCTTAAAGTGCAATGCTCAGATTATCTTTTCTTGTGCATGTTTTAGGCGGATTTCATCTTAAGTATGAATTTGCTCATTTGTTTTGGCACTATTTAAGTAGCATTATGCTTTGATCTGATCTTTCTTTAAGATTAGTTTCTCCATATGGTTGATTATGATCTAGGAAGGTCTTCTATGGAAAAAGATGCTATAGTCTTATTTGCTTGTGGCTGACTTTTGCAATGATTCGATAAGATTGTGCATTAATTGTGTAATTTACCAAATTGTATTAGTTATTTCTTTCGATTAATTAGTTAAATTTGATTTAGTTCGGTTTCACTCAATTTTGTGCCTTTGTTTACTAATCTCGATTTATCCGATTTTTATGATTTAATTAATAGTTGCCGATTATAATCTATTAACTTTTGTTTCAATATGGCAGAGGTGCTAGAAATTAGCATGGGAAGGTATGTAAAAGTTGATCCTTGACTTATGTGTAAATATTTTTTTCCTTTAATATAAAATACTCTCTCCAGATTTTAAGTCATAATTATTTGCTTTCCTTTTTTAAGCATAATTATTACTGTCTTGTATGATTGCATGTCATTTATTAATAGTTGTTAATTGATCTCTTACGTTAATTAAAAGTTGAACTTGGATTACGCGTTCTAGTAAAGGACTTTATTTGATCCTTCTTACTTTGTCTGCTTAAGGAAATAAAATCCCATAATTGCTCTCTTTAATGCTTTTCCTTTATTTGCTTAGCCCTTTTGCTCACTATAAAAAAAACCCTCCTTCATTATTCTAGAGGATAGATGTGACACTCATACTCACACACTCTCACACTTGAATACTTTCACGGTTGAATACACTCTTGAACAACATAAAAGGATCTTCACACTAAAAAATATAAAGTAAGAAGCTCTCTTATGATATTGCTTGGAAGCTTTTTATGGTTTGATTTGCTATTAAGTCGATTTTGGAATCAAGCTCCTTTGTTTAAATAATTAACCGGTTAGTAATCTGTACTAATGTTACTTATTCTTGCCTTCATCATATTGTATCTCAAGTTTGTGATATTTAAAGGGAAGCATTCAAGTCAGTTTTCTTCTCCCTTTTTTGTGGGTGTGTAGCTTGATATTCATAAGTATGTCATGGTTCGTGTGTGCGCTTTTGAATGATCTTTGTGTTTTTGTTCTACTATTATGTTCCCCATTTTACATTATTTAAACTGTATTCTATAGTACTTTGCCCATTGCATTGGATGTCTAGCAGGTTCTTAAAGGTTCGGAAGTTGAAGAGTCGCCTCGGAAGGAGTCCCGGATGGATATTTTTTTGTTTAATGTTGTACTTCGAATATGTATTTCGTTTACTATTCCATTCTATTCGGTTTGGAATTTGTATAATGCCAACTCTCTATTATATATGAAACATATTTGGGGGGAATCGTCTAAGGGGAGGGGATCTACGTGCTACATGTTTACTTTATTGCAACTTATTTGTGTAGAAAGTATGCCCGTAGGTTGTGATCGTTTATCTGCTCATTGTTTATTAATTTTCCATTTAGGTTAATTGATCACTTAATTTCTTGTTTAAATATCTACTATCGCTTATTTGTTTTGCTTATATGTTTATATTAATGAATATCTTGACATTTTAGCATATAACAATAATAAAATAAAATAAATATCTTACATGTCTCCTGCCTTGTTGGTTTTGAATCACCTTTATGTATAGAACTAATTAAATTAAATGTTATTTAGTAATCGATCTACTAAATAAATTAGAAAGTAGGCCCATAGGAGTTACTTCAGCATGTTAATTAAGTAGTTGATTTTAGTAATGCACCAGTTTCAGCATACTAATGATTCTAAAAGAACTAAGACTTGAATCTTTTAAGTGCTGATCCATCCCAATTGTTATCTGTTAATGTGAGCTTTATAATAATTATCAGCATTGTCACATTTAGAAAAGCATGCCAATAGGATTTAAATATTGTAATGTCATTTGGATGTAGAGACCATGCCTATAGGTTGTGGATACTGTTCTTTACTTAGAAGTCATGATCATAGGAGTTAGTAAATAATCTCTTGCACGTCTAAAGCAAAAATAGATAAATCTGCTATGCTTGTTTTCAGCCAGCTGCTAAATAAATTTCGAAAATGTAATTACTTTGCCATTTAAAATAAATCAACTATTTCCAGCATGCTAAACTGTTTTAATATCTGTTGTCCGATTAAATCTTGCATGGATTATTAAATTTCTGCAAAATTTTGCCACTTAAAATCAGCTAATAAGTCTTTTCCTGAACCTGCTATTTGTTGCCTTGACCCAAGTCCTCTTAAGATTAATTTCTGCAACAATAAACTTTTTTAGTAATATTTTTGCCATTTTAAAATCAGTGATGACTAAAAACCGCCCTCTGAAACTGGCAAGTCAAAGTTAGTCTAAAATCTGCTTACTGTAATAATTTGCCGCCACTTTTGAAATCAGTAATAATAATTTTAGACATGTTGTCTAAACTGTTTGTTTATTGTTATTCAACTCATTTATGATATTTTATTGATTGTTGTATATTTGTATATTCACACACTTAGCGTGAGACCTTTCACTTTATGTGTGTTTGCTAGCATGATAAATAAAATCTAGAGGCCAACTTGAGACTTTTTATGTGCTAAGTGCTAGCCCTATTTGTTTGACTTGGTGTCTAGGTGGGCCTGTTAGGAATATTTATTATGTCTAAACCCATCCCAATAGTAGTCTAATGCCTCTTGGACATTAAGCGGGGGCGCTAGGCACCTTTTAGAGATGAAATGCATGCGGAAGGTGGGATAGGCGGTAGTTAGGCCCTACGGATATGATGACATCGACTCAGGATTAAAACGAGAAACCTTGGTTTTGTCTGTCCTTACACAACAACCTATCGAAAATAAATAAAAGTCGAGTGTTGATCTGTAAAGTCCTCCAGAGTCTCCCTTTCCCTTCCCCCTTTATTTGTTTTATAACTATATTTACTTGGGGTAGTTTAATTAAATAAAAGAGATTTTTCCTATATATTTGTCCACTTTCTATCTTCTCGCTACTTCTTTTAAATCTTATCTGTATTAATTATTTAATATTATGTTATCACCTAGTTTTGCATGCTTAATTAAATAATTAGAATAATTAAAGTGTCTTTAAATTTAATGATAGTTCTCACCTAGTAAGCATGTTTAATAAATAACCAAATAAATGAAGTGACCTTAATTGCTACTCGTAACCCCCACATAAATTACATGAGATACGGCCGAGACCCACATTTGTGGACCTCGAGGGATGCCTAACACCTTCCCCTCGAGGTAATTTAAACCCTTACCCGATCTCTGGTTCGTTGACCTGTAGTTCGAATTAGTTAGGTTAGATAGGTGCCCTAACGAGCCTTAATTCGTTAGGTGGCAATTCCTCAATTCAACAAAACCCAAAAGAGTTTTTAGGTCGTGCGTCCGAAAGGAAAAGTCCGTTTTTGCGAAAAGATGGGGCGCGACAGAATCGCGACTCCGCTGGGGATGTTAGGTTCTTACCATTATGTGTTGCATACTTATGTGGGGTTTTTCTTTATTTGGTTATTTCAGTATTTGTTTGGTTTATCATGTTAATAGTTTTCATTGTTTATTTGTTTCCTCGTTTTTTGCGTATTTTCCATGTTTCACCCTTTCCCTTTCCCCTTATTTGTTTACTTGCATGCTTAATCCCCTACCTTATTTCCTTATTTGCTTGATCCTATAATTTATTTATATGCTTATCTTTTTTATTTATTTATTATTTTTCTTAAAATTGTTTATGTGTTACTGCTTTTCCTCTACATGCTAAATGTTTATTGCTTTGATAGACTGTCATTCCGCTCATATTTCCCCCCAATTGGGACCCTCTTCCTTTTTTATTTTTGCTACCGTTTTGTTTTGCCTTTGCACCTCTCACAACTACTCCAATTCTCTTCAAACACCTAAATTATAGAGAGTCGGCATATGCGTGGACGGAACAGATAGTTTTACTAGTGGCAAACCGCGAGCCTTCTCGCATAGAATCCCTTTCAAGTCTGTGTCAAGCCAACTCTTAGAAGTTTTAATTAGGTCATACAGGCTGCATAAGCCTTAGGTGGTTTGACCCTTGTTGTCAATCCGCGTTATTAGTAGCCACCCTATCGTCTAAAGGGCCCCAACACCCTTTAGACAAATTGCATATTTATGTGTCAATGTGATCACGATTATTAAATTAAGCAAAACTTTGCCAAAATGGAGTTTAGAATTTGTCTGTTGTTTTGTTTGCAGAGTCATGACATTCCCAAACCCGCAAATGGTCGTAGAGGTAAACTATAAGCTAAGGAACTGGTGGATTGATCTCAAGAGAGACCGTGAAAGAGAGATTCATCAATTGTTGGGTGGTCTTACCTACCTCATCTTTGTCATACCAAACCCTCACCTGATTAGGGCATTGCTAGAATTTCGAGACCCTATGAGGATGGTTTTCAAATTTTTAGATTTTGACTTGGCGCGAATGATTGAGGAGATAAGTGGTTTCATCGATTTGCCATACCACGAGTGTGAAATGATGGTACCATATAAGCCATCATCGAGGGAGTTTTTAAAAAGTCTGGGAATGAAGACAAATCCAACCTTGCCTTCCTTAGACTTGGGTAGATTCACTTCGACTTTTAAAAAGTAGCGCATATGCATGATTTGGCCAAGTTGTCTATTTCTCTTGGAACCCATTTTGGCGAAAATACAGATAATCCTCCTAACTTTAATCAAACAACCTTACCGAACAATCCTCCAATCGATATATCTCGACCTGAAACCCACTCATCCAAATATATTCCCACCATTTCACGCCCCAAAATACCCAAATTCCATTTTACCACTACCACCAACAAACTAAGCCAACCATTCCAGAACCAATTCTAAATGCAAACCGTCCATACAATCCTAGAAATAACAACCTCAACCCTATATATGTGGACACTGTTCTCGTGACCCATAACTACCATGAATCAGAGTCTTCCCAAAAGGACATTCTGATAAAAACCCTAACCAAGAGATTAAATAGCTTGGCCAATAGGGTGGAACATGTGGAAGGAAGCAAGAGGTTTGGAGGACTAAGCTATAAAGATTTGTGTATGCACCCCGATGTAGAACTGCCTGAAGGATACAAACTTCCAAAGTTTGAAATGTTAAATGGCATTGGAGATCCCAAAGCCCACCTGCGAATGTACTGTTACAAGCTTGCAGGGATAGGAAGAGATGAGAGGATACTCATGAAGTTGTTTATGAGGAGCCTCACTGGGGAGGCTCTATCATGGCATATTGAACAAGATCCTTGAAAATGGGTTGAGTGGGTGGACATGGCAACAGACTTTATGAATAGGTTTGGATTTAATGTAGAAAATACACCTGACTGGTTCTACATTCAAAACCTGAGGAAAAAGCCCAGTGAATCTTTCAGGGATTACGCTATAAGATGGAGGTCTGAGGCGGCCAGAGCCAGACCTCTCATGGAAGAATCTCAGATGAAAGACTACTTCATCTGTGCCCAAGAGCCACAATATTTTGATAGGATGATGCTTGTAGCTGAGAAGTTTTTCACTGAAATTATCAAATTAGGCGAAAGAATTGAAGAAGGAATAAAAAATGGGACTATCATCAACCTAGAGGCCCTACAAGCTACTAACAAAGCTCTGAAATTCGGTGGAATGGCAGACAGCCGAAAGAAAACAAGTTCGGTCATGATGGCTCAGGGAACCAGAACCACTTATAAGTACCGAGCAACAACCCACCTCCATCTCCATATACTCAAACTCCATATCCTTCAGCTCCACCACCTATATCTCCCCATCCAATGCCAGTATATTACCAAAATGCTCCTCCTCAATATCAACAAGTTTCATATCCCATCTATAATGCCCAGCCAACATACTTCCAAACTCCACCACCCATTCAAACATCGAACTACCGAAATAGACCTCCATATGAAATAAAACCCGCAAAAAACTATACCCCTTTGGCTGAGCCCATAGCCCAGCTTTATGAGAGACTGAAAGAGGTTGGCTATGTAACCCCAATTCCTGCATTGCCTGTGGATGTTCGCGCAAAATGGTATGACCCTAACAAGGTTTGTGCCTATCATTCTGGGTTGAAGGGTCACACTACTGAAGTTTGCAGAGCCCTGAAAGATAAGGTTCAAATGTTGATTGATACAAAGGCCATCCAGCTCAAGGATTTGACGCCAAATGGTGCAAACAACCCTCCGCGTAACTATCAGGTCAACATGGTAGAAGTTGATGATACTTCATATTGGGAGAAATACATTTGGGTCCTTGAGCCAGAAGAAGCAATGACTGCTACCACCCAAATGCCAATTGTAGTACAAAGCCGTGCCCAAGCCTCTATTCAATGTTTGTAGGGCTCCTCCATCTGTCCAATATGATACTCATACTATCCCATGGGACTACAGAATGGGAAAAGCAAAAGTGGAAAAAGCAGACACTGCAGCCGGAGTGACTAGATCCGAAAGAATTTACACTTCTGAAAATTTGGTACAAGGTAGTTCCAGAAAATCCAAGGCACCAATTGTAGAGCTTGAAGATCAAGGTGTTTGGAAGAAGGTACAAGCTAAGGAGTACTCTATTGTTGAGCAATTGAGCAAAACTCCATCCCAAATATCAATCCTATCATTGCTGCAATCTTCCGAAACTCATCGAAATGCTCTTTTGAAGGTCCTGGGTTAAGCCTATGTCCCATCTAGCATCACTCAAGGAGAAGTAGCCCAAATGGTCGGGCAGGTTTTTGAAGCATACATAATATCTTTTCACGAAGATGAGTTGCCACTTGAAGGAACAACCCACAATTTGGCTTTATACATTTCAGTTCAATATCAGGACAAGACTATCACCAAAGCATTGGTTGATTCAGGCTCTGGTTTGAATATTTGCCCTTTGAGCACGTCGACAAGGCTAGGCGTGGATAGTGCAGAAATCCAGACATGGAAGATGAATGTGTGAGCATTTGATGGCTCTCAAAGGGGTACTATTGGAGAAATAACCTTGGACATGCTCATTGGTCCTGCGACTTTCCCAATAACCTTTCAAGTCTTGGACATTCCATCCTTATATAACTTATTACTGGGTTGTCCTTGGATTCATATGGCTGGAGCGGTTCCCTTTACTCTTCGTCAATGTTTGAAGATTGAATGGGATCATGAAGAGGTCATAGTCCATGGGGAAAAAGGACATCCTGTATATGCGATAGAAGGAAGGGGTCATTTAGACGGTGAAATGTATCATACAGTTGAGCTTGTTGGCAACATTGAAGTGCAACCTTGGCTTAGCCAGAAGATCATAGATATGATGTCCTGGTTTGGTTTCAAGCTCGGGAAAGGTTTGGGAGCTAATCTGCAAGGGATAATTGAACCTATACAACCTGTTCATCATTCAACCACTTTTGGCTTGGGATACAAATATACTATGGAGGAGTGGCTTGATTGGCAACCACCTAGAGATGGGTACTATTATCCATTGAAGAAACCAATACCACCGTTGCACCAATCATTCCGATCAGCAGGTTTCATGGGTGGTATCATTTTTGAGCTTCTGGAAGACATGAAGGGTTTGTCTCTGATCAAAGAGGAAGGAAAGGGTTGCAATGTCACGATCAATGAGGAGGAGAAAGGGGACCCTAGAGGAAGCAAAAAAGCAAAAATCAGCATCAGCATTTGGACCTCAACTCCATCCAGACCTCGTCGGGCATCTGGGTAGCTTTGGAAGAAGTTTTCTATCAAATTTTAAAAGTTTTTCAATAAACAATTTTAAATTCTAGTTCTCTGTTATTGTTTTCAAATGCTAGTTTTATAAAACTCCTGAGTTTTAATCAATAAAGTGCTTTTCCCTTCCACTTAATATCCTATATTTATTTTTGCTTTATTCTTTATTCCAGCAAAAGCTATTATAAAAATGTTGAATATGAGACTACGACATATAATGAGACTGCACAACTTGACATTAATGACTTAGAAGAAATAGAGGAAAATGAGGTCCCTGAAGAGTTAATCAGAAAGGTTGAGGAATTCGAGGAAAAGCCCAATCCAAATTTAGTGGAAATAGAGGCGGTAAATCTGGGCAATTCGGAGGTAACACAAGAGACCCGAGTAAGCATCCATAAGATGGAAGATGACAAGAAAGAATACATCGAGTGCCTTATGGAGAATAAGGATATTTTCACCTGGTCCTATGTAGACATGACAGGGCTAAGCACCTTAATAGTAGCTCACCGGTTATCCATTGATCTAGCATGCCCTCCAGTGAAGCAGAAGCTCCGAAAATACAAGCCTGAGTTGAGATTGAAAATCAAAGAAGAAATATCAAAGCAATTAGATGCAAGAATCTTTCAAGTGACGAAGTACCCAACCTGGCTTGCAAATGTCGTTCCAGTGCCCAAGAAAGACGGAAAGGTTAGAGTTTGTGTGGATTATCGAGATCTCAACAAAGTTAGTCCCAAGGATAATTTTCCATTGCCCAACATAGACATCTTGACTGACAATTTTGCTAAGCATGAAACACAATCATTCATGGATTGCTTCGTCGGTTATCATCAAATTGAGATGCACAAGGACGATGCTGAGAAGATTGCTTTCATCACACCATGGGGTGTATACCACTACAAGGTAATGCCTTTCGGGTTGAAGAATGCTGGGGCTATATACATGAGGGCAATGACTACCTTGTTTCATGACATGATCCACAAGGAAATTGAAGTTTATATGGATGATGTCATCATCAAATCAAAGAAGGGTTCAAATCACCTGGATGATCTACGAAAGTTCTTTTCCAGACTATGCAAACATAACTTGAAGTTGAATCCTACAAAGTGTGTCTTTGGGGTTCCGACTGAAATCTTCTGGGTTTCATTGTCAGCCTCCGGGATATTGAATTGGATCTATTGAAAATCAAGGCGATTCATGATCTACCTCCACCGAAGAGTAAGAAGGAGGTAATGAGTTTTCTGGGACGACTCAATTCATCAGTCGTTTCAAAGCCCAATCCACTATTATTTGCGAGCCTATTTTCAAGCTGTTGAAGAAGGATGCTCCGGTAAATGGACAGACGAATGTCAACAAGCATTTGACAAGATCAAAGATTATTTATCTAATCCTCTTGTGTTAGTTCCACCAGAATCTGGTAGGCCACTGTTGTTATACATATCAGTGTTGGATAATGCTTTCAGCTGGATTCTGGGGTAGCATGATGAAACAGGAAAGAAGGAGCATGCGATATATTATATGAGCAAGAAGTTTACATCATATGAAGCTCGATACTCTCTATTGGAGCGCACTTGTTGTGCTTTAACTTGGGTCACCTAGAAGCTGCGACACTACCTTTCCTCGCACACTACTTATCTGATTTAAAGGATAGATCCTCTAAAGTATATCTTTCAAAAGCCCATGCCTACAGGTAAACTAGATAAATGGTAGATACTACTGAACGAGTTTGACATAGTATAAATTACACAAAAAGTAGTGAAGTTCCAGGCATTAGCGGACCATATGGCGGAAAACCCCATAATGATGATTATAGACCATTGAAGACTTACTTCCTTGATGAAGAAATAGCTTTTGTAGGGGAAGATATTTCTGAAGAATATGATGGTTGGAGGATGTTCTTTGATGGAGCTAAGAATTTGAGTGGATCTGGCATCGGAGCTGTTCTGATTTCACCAACTCGGCAACACTATCTGGTATCGGCAAAACTCAGATTCCTTTGTTTAAATAATATGGCCGAATACGAAGCTTGCATATTAGGGCTACGACGTGCTATTGATTTGGATGTCTAGGAATTGCTGATAATAGGAGATTAAGATATATTGATTCATCAGGTTCGAGGTGAATGGGCTACCAAGAATCGGAAGTTGTTACCATACTTGGAGTGCGTGCATAGGTTGTGCAAAAGGTTCATCAAGGTAGAATTCAAACATGTGCCAAGGATACAAAATGAATTCACAAATGCATTAGCCACTTTGTCTTCCATAATTCAACATCCTGATCATAATTATATTGATCCTATCCGTATCCACATATATAAGCAACCGGCATACTGTTTTCATGTTGAGGGAGAGCCTGATGGAAAGCCTTGGTACAATGACATACAAAGATATTTGAAGAATGGTGAGTATACAGAAGATGCAACAAATGTACAAAAGCGTACAATTCAGAGGTTAGCAAATCAATTTTTTCTAAGTGGAGAAATCCTTTATAGGAGGACTCCCGACTTGGGGTTGCTAAGATGCGTTGAAGCTGGAGAAGCTAGCAGGTTGATTGAAGAGATACATGCAGGAACATGTGGTCCTCAAGCAGGAACATGTGGTCCTCATATGAACGGTTTTACTTTGGCAAAAAAAATTTTGAGGTCGGGGTATTTTTGGTTAACTATGGAGACAGATTGTATTCGCTATGTTCAGAAATGTCACCGATGTCAAACTCATGCAAATATGATTAGAGTTCCTCCCATCGAACTACATGTTACTAGTTCACCTTGGCCCTTCGCAGCTTGGGACATGGACGTCATTGGTCCGATCGAGCCATCAGCATCCAATGGACATAGATTCATCCTGGTTGCAATCGACTACTTCACCAAATGGATCGAAGCCACCTCTCATAAATCGGTGACAAAGAAGGTTATGGATGATTTTGTCAAAAACAATATTATCTGTAAGTTCGGGATTCCTGAGTCAATCATCACTAATAACGAAACCAACCTAAATAATGATTTGATGAGGTCATTGTGTAAGGAGTTCAAGATCAACCATCAAAATTCTACAGCATATAGACCACAAGTGAATGGAGCGGTCGAGGCTGCAAATAAGAACATCAAGAGAATATTGCGTAAGATGATCGATAATCATAAGCATTGGCATGAGAAGCTACCTTTTGCATTGTTGGGATATCGTACCACCATTAGAACTTCTACTGGGGCCACGCCTTATTTTCTGGTGTATGGTAATAAAGCTGTGATACCTGCTAAAGTAGAGATATCCTCTCTAAGGATTATTCAGGAAGCAAAGCTGAGTGATGCTAAATGGATACAAGTTCGGTCGGAGAATCTGGCATTAATAGATGGAAGAAGGATTAACGCCATTTGTCATGGTCAACTCTATCAAAATAGAATGGCCAGAGCTTTCAACAAGAAGGTTAGACCCAAAATTTCTCACCTAGGCAGCTGGTTCTGAAGCGGAATTTCCCAAATCAAGATGAAGCAAAGGGTAAATTCTCACCAAATTGGCAAGGTCCATACATAGTCTCTCGGGTATTGATAGACGGAGCCCTCATACTTGCAGAAATGGATGGAGAAGTTTGGCCCAAACCTATCAACTAAGATGCTATGAAGAGATATTACATCTAAGTTTGTTTCATGCTTTTTCACTCTGTATTGAAACTACGTTAGACCTAATTCCCGTTTAAGAGGGGATATGTAGGCGCTCCTATGGAGTTCGGTCTTATCATAACAAAATATTTCATTTTCCCATTTTGACTACGTAACTGGGCAAAATTTTTGAGGGGGTCTCAAAAATTCCTTCAATGAGCATTTTTCGCACAAATCAAGAATGGGGCAGAATTTTTGAGAGGGTCTCAAAAATTCACAGCGAGCAAGCTACAATTTTCAACAAAGATCAGATTAGCATACGCTGCTGAGTCAGATGTCGTAAAGTCTCAAACTATGCCATGGTCAAAGATTCGACATTACTTTTACAAATTAATATTTTCTAAAGCTTTTTCAAAAAACTCTCTCTCTCTCTCTCTCTCTTTACAAAGCAAATGCCCGAAAAGGTCTGGATGGCAAGCCAAAGGGAGCACTAGTCGGAACAGATCAAACGCCCCATTTTTAAACTCACTATTTTCTTTGAATGCAAAAAAGACAGGTACGTATATAAGAAACAGTTTCAACATCTCTTGAAGGATCAAGTACCACTATATCGAGCTCGACAAATCGCCAATCAATGGCCTACTGTCCTTTCGATTTAAGGATCTAGCACTCTATATCAATCCTGAGTAATCGCCACTCAATGACAATCTCTCCCTACTATAGGATGGAGGGTGAAGCTACAATACTCCGAGCTCAAAGGTTGCCAACAAATGGCATTTGACCCTTCCAACTAGACGAAGGTCCAAGATACCTTATGCCCTCAATCAACTACTACTTTGTGCTCGAAGATTGCATTGTGCCCGAAGATTGCACTGTGCCTGATATTGCATTGTGCCCGATATTACATGTGCCCGAAGATTGCATTTATGCCCGAGAATAACATTGTGCCCGATATTGCATGTGCCCGAAGATTGCTTTGTACCTGATATTGCATGTGCCCGAAGATTGTATTGTGCCCAAGACTTCATTTATGCCCAAACATTGCATGTGCCCGATATTTCATGAGCCCGAAGATTGCATTTGTGCTCGAGAATTGCATGTGCCTGAAGATTGCATTATTGCATTGTGCCCGAGAATTGCATTATTACATCTTCCTGAGATTGCATTTGTGCCCGATGTTGACACCCAATTTTGGACCTTCACATTATAGATTAATCATCGAGCTTCTTTAATTTCAAATAATTTAAAATAATTAGTTTAATAAAATCTCAAAAAAAAAAAATATAGTAATAATAATGAATAAAAAAAAATAGTTTGCAAGTGATTTTCAATTGAAACAAGAGTTACAAAAGGCAAGATAATGCATATCGGAATTAGACTACAACATGGAACAACAGATTCAGTTGGTCGAGAGGTTCAGACATCAAGAAGGGGCTCGATTGGCTAGAGACCAGCTATGGGCAAACAGATACGCTATGTGGGAAGAGGTCAGCGTTGCCAAGAGAACCAGACTTGGTGAAAGTTCAGGGGGAGTTTGAAATCTATTATCGTCCTCTACATGGGATTGCTTTCATTTGTACTTTGTCTTGTTATTATTTCCTTTTTGAACTTTTTTCCCCATTTATATGTTGTTAAACATTATTTTGAATGCTACTAATGAGTTGTTTGGGGATAATGAATTTGGCTTAAAAAAGACATATACATCCTTCAATTCGCCAGGCCCACCCTTGGCACAAAAGGGTCACATGCATGTTTAGGACGCGATATTTGTTTGTTTACTTGTGTGCTTTAACTGTTTATGTGATTTGTTGCTTTGAATGAGAACATTTCTAGCCCACTCCTTTTCTTAAAATCTCCACAATCCTAAACACAAGTCACTACCAAAAATGTTCGACCAAAATCTCCTGAGTCTTGAGTTTCTCAGTCAAGAATTAAAATCCTACTAACAAATCTTAAAATATTACTTTGTCACCTCAGGAAAGGTGAGATTGCCGCTAAGATGGAAAAGGGAAAAAATATCGAGATGGAGCTAACTCAGGAGGATTTGAGGATGAAGCTGAACAGGCTTAGACAAGAAATCCAAGAAACCAGAGAAAGGAGAATAATAATGGAGATCGCCATCGCGGTTGCACGAGCCGCAAATGCAACGCTAGATGAGGAGTTGGCAGCTAAGATGGAAAGATACGCTATTTTGAATGAAGAAACAGTTGTTATGCGGAAGGAACACGATGTCTTCAACAAAGATATAACCAAGAGGCATCAAAAGCTACACAGAAAGTACTCTTTCTTCAACCAAGAAGCTGACGTCAGTGGTCCCGAAGGCATTAGACCTGAATTCATTAAAGAAGAACCCGAGGAGTAAATCGTCTATAAGCCTCCTTTCCAGGAGCGTTGGAAAGAAGGGAATGAGAAAATCACCCTCAAGGCATATTGACAGGAACATAACGTGGGAGTAAAAGTTGTCCCATGTGCTCTTATTTACGAGCATCTTCAGACTAAACACATCCTGAAACCCCTCAAGGAAACCACTTCTGGGGGTGAGCTGGGAGACGTACGTAAGACATGTGCCTACCATCCAGACCGAAATGGGCATACAATAGAAGAATGTGTGGATCTCAAGGCCAATATCCGCGACCTAATCAGAATTGGGAAAATCCCCCATATGTGGGGTGACAACGCTCTCCTTACATGTGACCAACTGGAGCCTAGTATACCGGTCACCGATCACACTGTGTTCTACTGTCACTTTTTCATGTATTTTAAGAGATCACTGTTGGATATCTATTGTGAGTTGGTTCGAAAGGTGGTCTTGTCCCCTATCGAAATGGATGATGAAATATTTGATCCCGTTGGAATTGAAATATGGAAGTCGTGCCCTTATCACAATGTCATAGATCATAACATTGGAATGTGCCTCGAGTTCCGCTATGATCTAGAATCTCTAATCAACAAGGGAAGGATTCAAGTTGAATTTCCACCCTGATCAGCCATACGGCAGCCAAAGTGCTTTGACAAGTCAGAAGAAGAAGCCTTTCTGAAGGCACAATCTTTGTTTTAGGAGCTTTATTGCTTGTTGTCTTTTCGCCTTCCTTGTAATCCCTTTTGTGTTCGAACTACATAGGGCCTGAATTCTCCTTGCGAGATACGTAGGCAGCCTTTTAAGGCCCGGCCCCTATCTTTTAAAATTCTCTTTTCCCCTTCATTTTACAAGGAAACATTGGAGTCACATCAATAGATGCCGAGAGATGCAGTAAGAAGACCTTAGCTCAACACAATTTAACCTTTCTAAGTCACTAGCCTCAAGATAAAACGAGCGAATTCTTGCTTGTTCAAAAAAAAAAAAATCAGTCCCCGTTACTCGTGGGTTAACATGTTCTCAAACAAAGCAACTTTTATGTGTTTACATGTCCTCTGTGTGATATTTTGTGTGATATTTTGCATTATTTGTCATGAATCAAAACAAACAAATTTGCCTTTGAGTTGTTTCCTCTACAGGTAGTCAGAACTGATCTGTGTTGATAAGCTGGCTGAACATCCTTACTTTACAAGATCAAAAGGGCCTACAGATTTCTTCCCCGGTCAAAGTTCTCGAAAGGGCAAATCGACAATGGGTGATAACGTTGAAGATACTGGCTTAACAGATGTTGTTGTGGCTCAGCCTGTCGTCGCTGATCAGAATAGGCTAATCATGCAACTGATGCAACAGATCGCTGAGATGGGGGTTGAAATGCAGAGAAGGTAAGATTTGCCTAATCCAGCTTTTACTACTTCAGTAGATGGAAGGCCTCCACTTCACTTTCCTCCTCCAAATGCAGAACAAGCTCATAACCCACCCTCCAGTCCTGCTCATAACCCCGCAATCATCGACCTAACCACCCAAAACCCCCATTATGCCTCCGCCTCTTACCAAACACCACCCCCTCCCCAAACTACCAACTTCCAAATGCCACTTCCTCTCCAAAATGCCAACCTCCAAACTGGCCCACCCCCACAAACTCAAAACGTTAACCACCCACAAACTTTCCTCCGCCACCAAAATCAACATACCAACCCCCAAACTTTCCCCCAAAATGCCCAAGTCCCTCCATTGCTCCACCATTACCCCAGAAAACCACTTTTCAAATCTCGATCCCCAATGAGCATGATGTCAATGGTCCTGAACTCGACTATTATGAAGAGCGAGAAAGGGAGTGGAGGTCAAAAGAAGAGACCGCCAAGCTGGAAATGAAGGAAGAGATCCTAAAAGCCTTGAAGGAGTTACAGTGTATTCCTGAAGTCGCCGGTTTGAATTATGAAGACTTATGCATTCATCCGAACTTGGACCTCCCGGAAGGATTCAAGGTGCCAAAGTTTGACGTTTTTGGAGGAACAGGGAACCCTCTGGCGCATTTGAGGGCCTACTGTGACCAGCTCGTAGGAGTTGGAAGAGATGAAGCCTTACTGATGCGGCTTTTTAGCCGGAGTCTGAGTGGAGAGGCCCTGGAATGGTTTACCTCTCATGAGACAAGATAGTGGCCTAGCTGGAATGCTCTGGCCAAAGACTTTATCGAATGGTTCGCCTACAACGTAGAGATCGTCCCCGATCGTTATTCTCTAGAAAAGATGAAGCAGAAGTCGAATGAAACTTATAGAGAATTTGCGTACAGATGGAGAAAGGAGGCAGCTAGAGTTTGACCTCCTATGTCTGAGAAAGAAATTGTTGAAGTGTTTGTGCGGGTTCAAGAGCCCAAATATTATGATAGAATTATGTTGCTCGTTGGAGCAAAGTTTGCTGAGATAGTCAAGGTAGGTGAGACTATCGAATATGGATTGAGAACCGGGAAGATTGGCCGTGTTACCACCTCGCCCGAATCTTCGGGTTTGTTGAAAAAGTAAAGGGAAGATGTGTCTTCTATCTCTTATGAATGGAAGAAGGCCCCCAGGAAATCTTTATTGTACCAAGGTCGTTCTCGACCTTCACAGAGTTCATACCCGGCCTATCATGCACAGGCCGATTACCAAGATATCCCTCCCCCCCAGTTATCAAAATACCCCTCCCTAAGTTATCAAAATACTCCCCCTCTAGTCTACCAAACTCCACCTCATCAATACCAGAATGTCGCCCCTAATGTGCTAACGTTCAGGCGAATTACCAAGCCCATCCCCTAACGTACCAAACCCCAGCTCCACTTTACCAAAATACCCCCCCGAACTACCAAGCTCCACAACCAAATTACCAAGCTAACCCATACCCCAGATATCAAGCCCCTCGTCCAAACGCTCTAAATTATCGTCAAATGCCTCCTCCTCAACAAGGCAGTTACGATACCCCCCGTCCTAGGTTTGAGAAGAAGCTTGTTAGAATTTTCACTCCGCTCGTGGAAAGCTGAGCAAAGTTGTTCGAGCAATTAACTGCGGCAGGATATATCCAACCAGTGGGGCCCAAGCCAGTTGACACTAGCTCAAGGTTTTACAGACTTGATCAGAGATGTGCATATCACTCCAACAGAGTTGGGCATCATAATGAGGACTGTATCAATCTGAAGCACAAAATCCAAGACCTGATTGACCAGAAAGTGGTCTCTCTCTAGATAGTCGCGCCCAATGTCAACAGTAATCCTTTGCCAAATCATGGAGGCATCACTATCAATATGATAGAGACGGATGATGATTGGTGCGTATCAAAGGAGATAGTTCCAATCGCTCCTGATAACTTGGAAAGGGCTGTGGCTTCGTTGAGTATCAGAGAGAAGAAAGAGTTTGTGATTCTGACACCTGAGAAGGTTGTTGCCTTGGTGCCACGAGAAACTCCTGTCCGACCAGAGTTTGTGAATGAAACAGCTGTTACCCAGGTTATGACCCAATCCGGTAGGTGTTACACACCAGATGAGTTATCCCACGGGGTGCAAAACAAGAGGTCGATTAGTGAAGCCGAAGCTGAGAAGTTCTGGATGAAAATGCAGCCAAAAGATTATTCAATCGTGAAGCATTTGGAGAAGACGCCAGCTCAGATTTCTATATGGGCCTTGTTGATGAGTTTGCAGATGCATAGACAAGCTCTGATGAGGGCTTTGGATGACACTTATGTTCCCGTGGGCACCAACAGTGACAATCTAGCGGCCATGATAAACCAGGTCATTCGAGGACACCGAATCAGTTTTTGTGACGAAGAGCTGCCCTTTGAAGGCAAGATGCACAACAGAGCTCTGCACGTCACATGTATGTGTCGAGACAAGATAGTAAGTCATGTCTTGATCGATGACGGATCTGGTCTTAATATTTGTCCACTCTCGACTCTGAAGCAACTCAAATTTGACGTAGAAAAGCTGCGTCAGAACCAAGTCAATGTGAGAGCTTTTGATGGAATACAAAGAGACACATTGGGTGCAGTAAACTTGGATATTCAGGTGGGTCCCGCGGATTTTAATGTGGAGTTCCAGGTGTTGGACATCAACACCAGTTACAACTTGCTTCTAGGAAGACCATTCATCCATATGGCTGGAGCTGTGTCTTCTACTCTTCACCAAATAATGAAATTCATTTGGAAGGACCAGGAATTGGTCATTTATGGTGAAGGGAGCCATTCCAACAGGTACGCACCGATCGTTGACGATGTCTCTCGAGGTTGTGATTTCTACACGATGGAGTTGATAAATGCCACCGGTAATGACTTGACCCCACAGCCTTCTATGCCTCTCGTGTATAAGATGATTGCTACTGTTATTCTCTGGAGTGGTTTCGAACCAGGTTTCGGGTCGGGGAAGCATTTTCAAGGGATCGTCGAGCCTATTCAAGTTCCCGCCAAAGGAACAAAGTTTGGTTTAGGGTATGTCCCCACAGATGATGAAGTAGAGCTGCAGAATAATAGTGTCGACCAGGCATTGGCCAGGCCAATCCCTCATCTGTACCAGTCGTTCCCAGTGTGAGAATATATCAATGATGATGGTCTCGGGGAAGGAATCTGGGGCCTTTTTGAGGAGATTGATGCAGTCATCGAGGAAGAGGCTGGGACATCAGGCATTCGTGATGCAGAACCTGAAGAGCAATTGCAAAATTGGATCTTTACACCGCTCCTGATTTCCCGTGCAGCTTGGTAGAAAAGACATATGTTTATATTTGTTTTTAATCGGTGGTAGTCTTGAAGAGGCCCGAGATCCACCCTTTACGCAATTTTACTTGTTTGAAGTTTTTAAATTCCTTTATGATGTTTAAAAAAGGCAAAATGGCCTCGGCCATGGCCATAGTTTGTGCTCGCTTTTCAATTTAAATGAAAGCCTCTTTTATCAAAAATTCGTTCACTTACCTATTTATATTTTACTTTCCTAATTTTGTTTATTCATGATTTCAGTAATATCAATTTAAAACCTGCCAATGTCATGTCATGTCACGAGCCAAATGAACAAAATGAGGCAGGTGATGATGATTGCGAGGGGTATGAAGATGAAAGTGAGGTACCCGAACATGTTGCTGAAGAGTTTCGACAATTTGAAAATCAACATAAGCCAAATCTTGAAGAAACTGAGACTGTGAATCTTGGAGATGAGGAATGTCAAGGATTAGCGCCCATCCACCAAAGCTCAAAGAATGGACCTGGTCCGCTTGCTTG
The DNA here is from genome assembly GCA_035578085.1 of Solanum pinnatisectum. NCBI lineage: Eukaryota > Viridiplantae > Streptophyta > Magnoliopsida > Solanales > Solanaceae > Solanum > Solanum pinnatisectum. The sequence goes on from CM069076.1 coordinate 24,361,369, forward strand.
GGGAATACATTGATGTATTTGCCTGGTCTTACAAGAATATGCCATGGCTAAGTATGAGTATGGTGTCTCACAAATTGCCAATTAATCCAGATTTCAGTCCAGTAAAACAAAAGACTAGAAAATTCAAGCCTGAGTTGAGTCTAAAGATCAAAGAAGAGATTTCCAAGCAGATTGAGTCTCAAGTAGTGGAAGTGACGCAATATCCGACTTGGTTAGCCAACGTTGTTTCAGTTGCGAAGAAAGATGGAAAGATCAGAATTTGTGTTGATTACAGAGATCTCAACAAAGCTAGCCCGAAAGATAACTTTCCATTGCCGAACATTCACATTCTTGTTGATAATTGTGCTAAGCACGAGATGCAGTCGTTTGTGGATTGCTATGCAGGTTATCACCAGATCCTGATGGGTGAAGAAGATGCAGAAAAGACAGCTTTCATCACACCCTGGGGTGTATACCATTACCGGGTGATGCCTTTTGGTCTCAAGAATGCTGGTGCTACTTACATGAGGGCTATGACAACCATCTTTCATGACATGATTCATAAAGAGATTGAGGTGTATGTGGATGATGTCATAATCAAGTCCCGCGAGAGTTCGGATCACCGAACTCACTTGAGGAGGTTCTTTGATCGCCTGCGCCGATATAATCTGAAGTTAAATCTTGCCAAATGTGCTTTCGGAGTGCGGCCACAAAAGGTTTGGGATTTATAGATGGGAGAGGGCAGCTTGATCCTTCCTTCCAAGATCCAAGATTCAAGAATTAAGAAAGAAGAAGAAAGAAGTGTGAAGTTTGCTACATTAGCCTATTTATAGCCTACCCATTTGTGAGCCAATCTTCAAGTTGTTGAAAAAAAATGCTTTGACCAAGTGGACCGGAGAATGTCAGATTGCTTTTGATGCCATCATGAACTATCTGTCCAATCCATCGGTGTTGGTTCCTCCACGAGAAGGGAGTCCACTGTTGCTATATTTGTCTATCTCGGATAGTGCATTTGGATGCGTGCTTGGTCAACATGATGAAATCGAAAAGAAGGAACGAGCTATTTATTACTTGAGTAAGAAATTCACTCCATATAAAGCCCGTTACACTCTTTTATAGAGAACATGTTGTGCTTTGACTTGGATTGCTCAGAAGTTGATACATTATTTGTCTTCTTATACCACATACCTTATTTCCAGGATAGATCCGTTGAAGTATATTTTCCAGAAAGCAATGCCACCGGGAAGTTGGCTAAATGGCAAATGCTTTTGAGTGAATTTGACATTGTGTATATGACACAGAAGGCGATAAAAGCTCAAGCCTTGGCTGATCATCTTGCGGAGAATCCAGTTGATGAAGAGTATGAACCACTCAAGACTTATTTTCCTGATGAAGAAGTTGCATTTGTGGGTGAAGATATTTCTAAAGCATACCCCGGTTGGAGGGTATTATTTGATGGAGCGGAAAATCACCAAGGGAAAGGCATCGGAGCGGTCTTAGTGTCAGAAACCGGTCAGCACTATCCTATGGCAGCTAAACTCCAATTTAATTGCATGAACAATATGGCTGAGTATGAAGATTGCATCCTCGGTTTAAAGATGGCAATTGACATGAACGTTCACGAGTTGTTGGTTATTGGAGATTCAGATTTGCTAATTCACCAGGTTCAAGGAGAATGGGCCGTGAAGAATCCCAAGATCACACCGTACGTGCAGTATATACAGAAGTTGTGCAAAAGGTTCTACAAGATTGAGTTCAGACACACTGCCAGGACACAGAATGAGCTGGCCAATGCTCTCGCAACCATCGCATCAATGATCGAACATCTAGATACGAGTTATATTGATCCAGTGGATATAGATGTAAAAGAGCAGCCTGTCCATTGTTCGCATGTTGAAGTAGAACCAAATGGTTTGCCTTGGTATTTTGACATCAAGAAGTACTTAGAGACCGAGACTTATCCTGTGAATGCAACGTTCAACCAGAAGAAGTCGATATGTCGTATAGACCTCAATTTCTTTGCAAGCGGGGAAGTCCTTTATAGGAGGACTCCAGATCTAGGTCTCCTCAGATGTGTTGATGCTAGTGAAGCCGTAAAGCTTCTGGAACATATACATGCCGGAGTTTGCGGTACTCACATGAATGGGCTTACTTTGACGAGGAAGATCCTTCGAGCGGGTTATTTTTGGATGAATATGGAGCAAGATTGTTGCAAGTTTGTGTAGAAATGTCATAAATGTCAAGTACATGGTGATTTAATCGGAGTGCCGCCTCACGAAGTTAACGCTATGAGTTCACCTTAGCCGTTTGTAGCTTGGGGCATGGATGTCATTGGTCCAATAGAGACAGCCGCCTCTAACGGACACAGATGCATTTTGGTTGCTATTGACTACTTCACCAAATGGGTGGAAGCAGCTTCATATAAGTCGGTGACCAAGAAGGTTGTAGCTGATTTTGTTCGCAATAATTTGATATCTAGGTTTGGGGTGCCAGAATGCATTATTACTGATAATGGAGCGAATCTTAACAGTCACTTGATGAGAGAAATATGTGAACAATTCAAGATCACTCACCGAAATTCGACCGCTTATCGTCCTCAAATGAATGGAGCTGTAGAAGCTGCCAACAAGAACATAAAGAAGATTTTGAGGAAAATGATTGATAATCGCAGAAGTTGGCATGAGATGATGCCATATGCTTTGTTGGGTTACAGAACGACTGTCAGAACATCAATTGGAGCCACTCCATATTTGTTAGTATATGGAACGGAAGCAGTTATACCTGCAGAAGTTGAAATACTTTCGTTGGGAATTATCCAGGAGGCTGAGTTGGATGATGTTGATTGGATTCACAAGCGGATTGACCAATTAACCTTGATTGATGAGTAGAGAATGGTTGCTGTTTGTCATGGTCAACCGTATCGGCAGAGAATGGTTCGTGCTTTTCACAAGAAAGTAAGGGCCAGGATGTTCGAAGTTGGTCAATTAGTTCTCAAATGCATTTTTCCTCATCAGGGTGAGTACAAAGGGAAATTTGCACCAAATTGGCAAAGACCCTACATGGTTCGTAAGGTGTTATCTGGAGGTGCACTGGTCCTGCCAGAGATTGATGGAATCGAATTGCCAAAACCGATCAACTCAGATACTGTCAAGAGATATTATGTGTGAAGTTTCAGTTTGTATTTCTGTCTTCCTTGTAATTGTTCTATTTTTCTTGTAATCACTCTGCTTAGAATATTGTCCCTCTTGTAATGAACTACGTCCAACCTGAATTCTCAAGAATGAGATACGTAGGCGGCCTATGTCGGCCTCGGTCAATTTCTTTGTAATTTTCTTACTTTTGTTAATCCTCAAGAAGAAGATCTTTCCAACAGAGTCAAGATTGAAGTTATCCTGAGATTCGTAACTGGGACATAATTTTTAAGAAGATCTCAAAAATTCCATGATTTGTTCATCAACAGTTAAAGATGCACCAAGATAGTTAACTGGGACAGAAATTTTTGAGGATGACCTCAAAAATTTTCAAGAAGGTTCATCGGTATTATAGAACAACTGTTAATACTTCCCAGCAAGTAATTAGATAGACATCGAGACGTCAATCTCAAAGGCGTTAATTAAGCTTTACGTGACATGACACTTGGCAGTGACTTTTCCAAATTTACCTGCTTGAAACTTTAGTTTTCTTAAAAATTTTCTTTCCCTTTCTAATCATTTTGCATAAAAATATTTTGTCCTATCTATAAAGAAACTAGAGATCGAGAATTCAACCGGAGATAGTCAAACACGGAGCAGGCAACCGAAGAGATCGACATAGATCAGTTCATTGTTAAACTAACAATTTTTCTGTGGATGCAAGTCTATATGTTTACCTCAAGATCAGCATATTCCTCCATCCGATTGATATGGAGAAGTTATAGGGGCGAGGATCTTTCCAAAACTAACAATTTCTCTGTGGATGCAGAAAATACTTCATGCTTCTTATACCAGAGAATTAAGAATGGAAATATTACTATCCAATTCCCAGCAAGGCGAAATCTATAACGAAAATGCTACTACGATCGGAGACAAAACAAACGAAAACCATGAAGAGAGCAATATTATTATTTTCAAGTCACCAAAAATACCTAGAAGACATTTGCCTGGATTATATTATCATATATGATAATATTCTTACCTCGAAGGTTATTTATATTATACTGTCGAACGAGACGATACCACTATCCAGAGAGTCATTCATATTGTATTGTCAAATGAGATGATACCACAACTCCGAGGGTCATTTTTATTTATATTGCCGAAAAGACAATGCTGCCACCAAAAATACCTAGAAGATCACCCACATTGTTTGGTGAAACATTATCTTTGTTTGGTATCGGGGGGCATCATAAATATCTTCATGCATAGCAAGAGAAAATTCATGCATTGCAAGATACAATTCATGCATCGCGGGAAGAGATTCATGCATTGCAAGAAAAAATTCATGCATCGCAGAAAAAAAAATTCATGCATCGCGGGGAAAATATTCATGCATTGCGAGAAAGAAATTCATGCATCGCAGAAAAAAGATTCATGCATCGCGAGAAAGGAATTCATGCATTGCAAGAGAAGATTCATGCATCGCGGGAAAAATATTCATGCATCGCGAGAAAGGAATTCATACATTGCAAGAGAAAATTCATGCATCGCGGGGAAAATATTCATGCATCGCGAGAAAGAAATTCATGCATCGTGGGGAAAATATTCATGCATCGCGAGAAAGGAATTCATACATTGCAAGAGAAAATTCATGCATCGAGGGGAAAATATTCATGCATCACAAGAAAGAAATTCATGCATCGCGGGAAAAAGATTCATGCATCGCGAGAAAGAAACTCATGCATTGAAAGAGAAGATTCATGCATCGCGGGAAAAGTATTCATGCATCGCGAGAAAAGAAGTCACATATCACATGAGAAAGAGGCATGCATAGCAAGAGAAAGACATGCATCGCAAAGAAGGAAACCATGCATCGCGAAAAAATCAACATCAGTTGCATCATTTTCATTTTGCAAGAACAATATCAAGAGAACTATCAACATATTACATCAGTCTATTTTATTACTTCGACATCAAAGAAAGAGTATATTGAAGATTATATTGCATATATGAGACACAAACTTTATTTGCTTTACGTCAAACCCGATGAAGCTGACGTCAAATGGTCAAAGGGAGAAATTAAGTGTCAACACGGTAAAAGAACACTATCTCCCCATTTGAATTGCATTTTATGCTAATGAATTTAATCTCAGTCTTTGTCGAGAGCATCCGAGAGGATGAATTCTCAAAAACAAACCACCAGTTGCGGACGACATCAAAAAGGATACAACACAGCGTGGAACTTTTCTTAGCAGCCAACTGGGACATAGTCCAAAGAGGAGTGCCAAACTCTTAGGACGCGAGCAGAGGAGCGACTTCCACCACAATCAAACCACACCCCTATCAGAAGGCGTGTGGGTTTTCTTTAGGTTTGTCGGTTTCGTTTTTGCATCCAAAATTTTGGGTTCACTAGAAGCAACTTTCAAATCTGAGTGACAATGCGCCAGGAGCTTTGGAAATTATGTCCGTGCAAGTTCTTAATTATGGGTGTGAAGCATGCCACATTCATGACTAAGAGATTGCAAACTTTTTTTTTTTCATACTCGACTTATTTTATCACTCTTTCCAACCAAAGGTGATCTTGCATAATAGATTTTCTTTTCAATCGATCGAGTCGAACTATAAGTAACATGATTCCCTGAGTTGAGGGATATGTAGGTAGAATCAATGTTAAAACTCGGCTGTATTCCAACATTCGCTCTTAAATCTTATTCTCGAACATTTCAAACTTTTCATAATCCGATATCGGGATGACTTTCGAATTTTGCCAAAATCGTGCGTCAAATCCAGCATATCGAACTACAAGTGGTCTGAATTATCATATAGCCTGAGATATGTAGGAAACCCGATTTCAGGGTTTGGTCATAATTTCTAAAGTCCGTACCAAATCCCTTTTCCAAAAGATGAAGATGTGGTCGACCAAAATTGGAATGTCAATTTCATTTTCCTCGAATTTCTTGCATCAATCCAAGTAAAATGAGGGACAGTTGTTGACACCCAATTTTGGACCTTCACATTATAGATTAATCATCGAGCTTCTTTAATTTCAAATAATTTAAAATAATTAGTTTTATAAAATCACAAAGAAAAAAATATAGTAAGAATAATGAATAAAAAAAAATATAGTTTGCAAGTGATTTTAAATAGCTTGTCACCTTTTTATAAATTCCTAAATAATAATATGTCTTTTATATAGTTTTGTAAGTAATTAAATATTCTATGAATATTCGAAAATCATCTGAAAAAGATTTTATTCTAAATATTTTATTAAAATTAGTTTAGTTTAGATTGTGGTTATTTTTAAAAATCAATTAGCTTATGGTTGAATTAATTATTTTATTTTGTTAAGATGAGAAACTCATAAATTAATTATATTAGTTCGTCTTATTTAATCATTAGCCAAACTTATTAAATTTGACCAAGTTGGGTAAATCTTAAATTTAATTTGCCTAAGTTTGAAACCTACGTGTCTATTGCAATGCTAGCCATTCTTCCCTTGTCCTTGATTCAATTTTTTTTTTTTAAAAAAAACCAAGCTAGACCCACTTTTCAACTTAAATAACCCATTCCAAATTTTCCAATTCAACAAATAACTTATCCCATTCCTTTCCACAGTAACAATACAATACATACGCCTGACCAATATTCCTTTTCTGGCCCAAATTCAACAATTTCAAGCATAACCTGGTAGCCCCAAAAACCTCAACTTCAGCCGACCCAATTCCCAGCCCATTCCCAGATTTCCCCTTTAACCTGGCCCACTCCAATTCTAAAACAAGCCAGCACAATCCCAACGTTCCCAATTCTTCCTTTAACACGTTTAATTCCAACAAACATCATTAGAACGCAGCACACAGCAGCAAACGAAAAGCAACGCCAAGAGACACGGCGAGAACAACAGAAGCCCGTCAATCGAAATATGTGAGCAGCAACGTGACAACAGCAATCTCACGGCGTCTCCGTCAATACACGACGTGGGAGCTGATTTCAGATGCGTACATCCAGTACGCCAGACGCCTTTGTCGTCTTCTCCCAACGTCCCTCTCCATTGTATTATTTCAGCAGAAAATCAGCACGCATTTCCATCCTTGTAGCGTGAGATCGAGACACGTTGCGCCCAAGGACGAATGAATCGATCCCGGGCGTCCATCTCGCCCTTTCTTCTTCCGGAATGAGTTGAAATCGTAAGGAAAAGGTCTTTCCCTAAATTGGTGAAAGGATTTTAGAATTTTGAATTTCGAATAGGCCCTTCCTATCAAATTTTTCAACCCTTTGCCCCCATTTTCCGAACCCTAGGTTTTTTTCTATATATTCCCCTTTATTCACCGAAAGCAGGGGGGTGTTTTTGGAGTATGAAATTCTTTACTAAGGTGGGGGAATTTTTGATCAAAATATAGAGAGCAACTTAAGTGTGAGTGGTTTGATAATACTCGGCAAGAGAGAAAATCAACTCGTCTTTGTGTTATTTTCTTCTTTATCACAAGTTTCCTTTGAACTCGAGGGAACTATTTGGGTGTTCTTGCCCAGATTCTTGGCTACTGTTTGTGTTCCGAAGTTGGTGTTAAAGTTGCAACTCTTCTAAGCTCGTCCAGTCTCAGCTCGCTGCCCTCAGAGAGGTAAAATGCTTTCTCTTTTATAATGCTTTCACCTCTCTTCCTTCTTCGAGATGAGATTCTTGTGTGTTGAATGCTTAATGCTGGCTGTGAGTTCTGTTCAAATGTATTCAGCTCTTCGTGTTAGTATAATTTTCTGTCGTTGTGCTCCCTTCTAATCGTGGCAGTTAATGGGAAGGGGTCGAATGTTAGTGAAGTTTTACTTAGCATGCTATGGTGTTGGTTGATCCATTATTCTACTTGTGCGGTAATTTGGTTGGTTCTGCTCTTAGGAATTTAACATTTTGGTTAAGATCTAGACAACATGAGTTGAGTCACGTGATTTCCCCATGGTTTGTTTTTATTTGGAATTAATACAATATGAAGGTAGTTGCCATTTTGATAACTTATCGTTGGTTTCATATGGTCTGATTAGGGTCCACGTTTAGTTTGATTTAACTCGTGATACCATGTTCATATCTCATGCTATCGTAATGCGTCCATCTAACTAAATGCATTTTTTTTTATTCTTCCGAAAGTCATCCCTCCCGTTGTCATGTAATCTAAAACTTTTGCCTTGAGGTAAACTTTTATTTTGTTTGGCTTACTCATTTATTTGGTTTTATTGCTCAACAAAGTCCACCTCTGAGAATATTGTGTTCCTTTTCATTTGTTTGTGCCTATAGGCATGTTTAGTTTGTTTGAATATAAGAATGGTTTTCTTCAAAAATGTTTTGACCTGCTTTTCTTTATATATAGCATTCTGTCCATTAACATGATAAAATAGCATTATTAGGTTCCATTTAATAGAGTTATTTTGATCATAGCATGAGGTGTATTACTTGTTGATTATGTAGCATGGCTTCCCATTTGCCTCATGTTCGTTGTTTATTGACTTTAGTATAGCTTCCCTCTTAAAATGAGCATATACAAGGTATCTTTCTAACATAATAGGTAGTGAGGTTACTTTGTCCACTAATTCTAATAGAATACAATTTTCTTGTCGTTAGGGATGTGTTTTCATCTTGTTCTTAATTTATGCTTTTCCTTGAATTTTATTTGGACACTGATAATAGCTTTTGTTGCTTTGAATTGCTTAGCTTATCTTCTCATAAATTGAAACCATGTCTTAATTGCTTCTTTGTTTTGAAGACTAATATTTTGCCTTCTTTCGTGTGTTGTATGAACCTCTTCAAGTCCGTAACGGACTTCTCTTCCTTGCATTTTCGAGTCGAGCCACAAAGACTCTATTTTATCATTCGAGTCAGCCAGCAGGGGACCGAATACAGGTCTGGAATGTCGTAATATAGGGCTGGAAATTGAGTTTTGAGGATCCAAAGAGCCGAAAACAGGCTGATATACAGCCCAGATACACTGATATATGGGTCGGATGCAGCAAATACAGGCCCTGAACTGATTCGCAAGTATCAGAAAGCTGATTTAGGTTGTATACGTTTGATATACAGCCCAATATACACAAAAATGGGTCGAAACACATGCTGTATACAGCCATATACGTTTGATGTATACACATCTTTAAGTGTGGAAAAGAGGCGAAAAGAGGCCCAAGGCCTTGAACGATTTCCAGCAGCTGTTTCGGTAAAAATGGACCAAAAACCCATCATTTTGGGCCTGATATTAGTATTAGGACAGGGGCATCGAGACTCGGAATCTAGGCCCAAAGGGCCCAATTCCATACTTCTTCCTTCTCTCTATTATTGTTTGATTTGTATTGACTAACATTTCGTTTATTTTGTGGTCTTAATTTAATTAAATTTCCAAAGATAGCCATCTCACTTTTTACTCAAATTAAATTTATATTTAGCTTTAGCTTTTATTTATTCGTCTTGTCACCAAATTTACTCCCCTTTAGAAAAAATCATCCTTAGCCCTATTTCACTTAAGATAATTATATCGTAATAATAACAATAATGATAAGAATGTAAATAAATAAATAAATAATAGTAAATAAAATAAAAACGAATTTCTCTTTACTTAGTTATTATTTTCTCAAAAATAGTCAAAGTCGTTATGAGTTCTTTTACTTAGAAAAAATTTGAAAAATTAGTCAAAGTCGTTATGAGTTCTTTTACTTAGTTAAAATCTCAAAATTAGTCAAAGTCATTTTAGTCAAATCGCTGGTCAATCGCAAGTTAGTGGGCATTCTGAGGGACTAACACCTTCTCGAAATATACATTGAACTTCGAACCCTTTTTATTTTCAATTGATTTTATCTGATTAAGTCTTTTGAAAACGCTTAAGTTTTTTTTCTTAATTTTATTTAAAAATTAAGTGGCGACTCTGTTCTTTTGGAAATTCGATTTCTCTTAAACCATAAGTTTAATCGATTTTTTGAAACTTAGTCATTTTTTCCTTTATTTATATTTTAGAGTAAAACAGAAATGGCGACTCTGCTGGGGAGTTAATTAAGTTCTAATCATAGGATTTGACTTGTTTGACTAATTTGTTATTAATTGATGAATTGTTTATTTGTGTTAAACATGCTTAAAATTTTTCTATAATTGTCATTGCATTTCATGACATTTTTCAATGTGTATGTATAGTATATTAAAGGACGATTTTGCGGAACCGCAACCCGACTTTTTTGTACTCAACCCTTTTTCAGAATGATCGGCAATTTATTAGTTCGTCGTTGTAGAGAATTCCAGCCTAAGTTGTCCACTTGGGTTCTTGGTCTTTCAAAGCCACTCTTAGTCAACTAGCATAGAGCGAAACCCAAATCGCGATATTTTAGCGCATTTTGAACTAAGTTGACCCAACGCCCAAGGCGTGTTGGGCCCATTAGAAGCACACCTTGCGTCGATTTGACCCATTTTTGGTCAATAAAAGATGATCATGCTTATGTGTTTAATTGAAAGATGTATATGCCATTTTTAAACAAATTAATTATCTACGTGGGTGGGGGTAACTTACTTTTGTTTGTTTTCTCGTAGGATGAATCCGGTACACGAGCCTATGAGAAACCGAATGGTGACCATACCTGACCCGTATCTACAAGTTTGGTGGAAATTCATGAACAATGGAGACAAGAAAAAGGTTCAAAGGCACATAGGCAATCTCCCGTCACTGATGGAAATGGTGGCTTGGCCTGGTTTAATTGGGACAATGGTAAAGTTTTGGGATAGCGACAATATGATGTTTAGGTTCAGGAAAGTGGAAATGACGCCGACTATCGAAGAAGTCTTGGCAAGTTACGAGAGTGTCGACATGTGCAACAAGAGGAAGTGTCAACCCAATACAGATCTTATTTTCCCCAAAACATGAGATTTTGCCGAAATCAAAGAGAAATTGTCACTCGTCAAAGTCGATTGGATGGACAGGTTGCCCGGGCCAAATATTCCACTTCGAAAGCTTTACTACCGAATTGGACGTGCAAGAGCCTATGAGAAGTTCAAAGAAGAGTTTGTCTCCGAAGAGAAATGGAAGGAGACACGTCCTTTTGCCTTCGCAATATGCCTACTTGGGACGATGGTATTTCCACAAGGACCAAACTACACTATCCATCCAAGTGTAATAATGGTCACTCACGCAATCTTTTATGGAGTGGACTATGGGTCGGCAACCAAGTACTATACTTTGGCGCCCATGATTTTGGCCAACATTTATAGGGCTCTGGACAAGTGTCAGAACGGAGAGCGTTTCTTTCAGGGATGCAACTTGATACTTCAATGGTGGATGATGAGATATTTAATCAAGGCCCATAATCCAGAAGAACCAGACCCGTTGAGGCGATCAGACCAACTTGCAGGTCACGATTGGTGGATGTACTTTAATCATTGCAACAAAACTGGAGGTCTAAAATTCTGGTATCCAAGACTTCAAGGGCTAAGAGAAGAGAATGTGCAGTGGTCAATAGAATGTTTGAGGGTGACAAAGCAAATGGTGATTCGAGCGCAAAAGGTCCCTTACTTAATCTTTGCCGGGTTAAGAGGGACTAGGCCATATGCTCCCGGTCGAGTCCTTACACAACTAGGAGGGAAACAGGAGATTCCCCAAATCACGGACATGAAGAAATTTACAATCGATCATGAAGATGGACGAATCTCCTATGTTGAAGACATACGTAGAACATGGAAGACTCGGAGGGTATTAGGTGAGCAGGTTCCGTCCCGAATGTTCTAAGGATTACAAGGAATGGTTAAAGAAGAACCTCACTAGAACTATCGAGCCTGGTCCAAACGTTCCTCATATGATTGCAGATGTTGGGGCCAAACATCAAATCTGACTTCATCAACTCTAAGAGAAATATGACAAGAATGAATTGAACCATCAAAACCGACACTCTGAAGACGCCAGGGTCATAACTTAATTGAAACAAGAGTTACAAAAGGCAAGACAATGCATATTGGAATTAGACGACAGCATGGAACAACAGATTCAGTTGGTCGAGAGGTTCAGACATCAAGAAGGGGCTCGATTGGCTAGAGACCAACTATGGGCAAACAGATACGCTATGTGGGAAGAGGTCAGCGTTGCCAAGAGAACCAGACTTGGTGAAAGTTCAAGGGGAGTTTGAAATCTATTATCGTCCCCTGCGTGGGATTGCGTTCATTTGTACTTTGTTTTGTTATTATTTCCTTTTTGAACTTTTTTTCCCATTTATATGTTGTTAAACATTATTTTGAATGCTACTAATGAGTTATTTGGGGATAATGAATTTGGCTTAAAAAAGACATATACATTCTTCAATTCGCCAGGCCCACCCTTGGCACAAAAGGGTCACACGCATGTTTAGGATGCGATATTTGTTTGTTTACTTGTGTGCTTTAACTATTTATGTGATTTGTTGCTTTGAATGAGAACATTTCTAGCCCACTCCTTTTCTTAAAATCTCCACAATCCTAAACACAAGTCACTACAAAAAATGTTCGACCAAAATCTCCTGAGTCTTGAGTTTCTCAGTCAAAAATTAAAATCCTACTAACAAATCTTAAAATATTACTTTGTCACCTCAGGAAAGGTGAGATTGCCGCTAAGATGGAAAAGGGAAAAAATGTCGAGATGGAGCTAACTGAGGAGGATTTGAGGATGAAGCTGAACAGGCTCAGACAAGAAATCCAAGAAACCAGAGAAAGGAGAATAATAGTGGAGATCGCCATCGTGGTTGCACGAGCCACAAATGCAACGCTAGATGACGAGTTGGCAGCTAAGATGGAAAGAGACGCTATTTTGAATGAAGAAACAGTCGTTATGCGGAAGGAACACGATGTCTTCAACAAAGATATAACCAAGAGGCTTCAAAAGCTACACGGAAAGTACTCTTTCTTCAACCAAGAAGCCGACGTTAGTGGTCCCGAAGGCATTAGACATGAAGTCGTTAAAGAAGAACCCGAGGAGGAAATCGTCTATAAGCCTCCTTTCCAGGGGCGTTGGAAAGAAGGGAATGAGAAAATCACCCTCAAGGCATATTGACAGGAACATAACGTGGGAGCAAAAGTTGTCCCATGTGCTCTTATTTACGAGCGTCTTCAGACTAAACACATCCTGAAACCCCTCAAGGGAACCATTTCTGGGGGTGAGCTGGGAGATGTATGTAGGACATGTGCCTACCATCCAGACCAAAATGGGCATACAACAGAAGAATGTGTGGATCTCAAGGCCAATATCCGCGACCTAATTAGAATTGGGAAAATCTGCCATATCTGGGGTGACAAAGCTCTCCTTACCTGTGACCAACTGGAGCCTAGTATACCGGTCACCGATCACACTGTGTTCTACTGTCACTTCTTCATGCATTTTAAGAGATCACTGTTGGATATCTATTGTGAGTTGGTTCGAAAGGTGGTCTTGTCCCCTATCGAAATGGATGATGAAACATTTGATCCCGTTGGAATTGAAATTTGGAAGTCGTGCCCTTATCCCAATGTCATAGATCATAACATTGCAATGTGCCTCGAGTTCTGCTATGATCTAGAATCTCTAATCAACAAGGAAAGGATTCAAGTTGAATTTCTCCCCTGATCGGCCGTACGACAGCCAAAGTGCTTTGACAAGTCAGAAGAAGAAGCCTTTCTGAAGGCACAATCTTTGTTTTAGGAGCTTGCTTGTTGTATTTTCGCCTTCCTTGTAATCAGTCAAATAAATGAATGAAAATAAGAATTCCTTTTTGTGTTCAAACTACGTAGGGCCTGAATTCTCCTTGCTCGATACGTAGGCAGCCTTTTAAGGCCCGGCCCCTATCTTTTAAAATTCTCTTTTCTCCTTCATTTTACAAGGAAACATTGAAGTCACATCAACAGATGCCGAGAGATGAAGTAAGAAGACCTTAGCTCAACGCAATTTAACATTTCTAAGTCACTAGCCTCAAGATAAAACGAGCAAATTCCTGCTTGTTCAAAAAAAAAAAAAATCAGTCCCCGTTACTCGTGGGTTAACATGTTCTCAAACAAAGCAACTTTTATGTGTTTACATGTCCTCTATGTGATATTTTGTGTGATATTTTGCATTATTTTTCATGAATCAAAACTAACAAATTTGTCTTTAAGTTGTTTACTCTACAGGTAGTAAGAACTGATCTGTGTTGATAAGCTGGCTGAACATCCTTACTTTGCATGATCAAAAGGGCCTACAGATTCCTTCTCCGGTCAAAGTTCTCGGAAGGGCAAATCGACAATAAGTGATAACGTTGAAGATACTGGCTTAACAGATGTTGTTGTGGCCCAGCCTGTCGTCGATGATTAGAATGAGCTAATCATGCAACTAATGCAACAGATCGCTGAGATGCGGGTCGAAATGCAGAGAAGGCAAGATTTGCCTAATCCAGCTTTTACTGCTTCAGCAGATGAAAGGCCTCCACTTCACTTTCCTCCTCCAAATGCAGAACAAGCTCATAACCCACTCTCCAGTCCTGCTCATAACCCCGCAATCATCGACCTAACCACCCAAAACCCCATTATGCCTCCGCCTCTTACCAAACACCACCCCCTCCCCAAACTACCAACTTCCAAATACTACTTCCTCCCCAAAATGCCAACCTCCAAACTGGCCCACCACCTCAAACTCAAAACGTTAACCACCCACAAACTTCCCTCTACCACCAAAATCAACATACCAACCCCCAAACTTTCCCCCAAAATTACCAAGCCACCCAAAATGTCCAAAGTCCCTCCATCGCTCCACTACTACCCCAGAAGGATTCAAGGTGCCAAAGTTTGACATTTTCGGAGGAACAGGGAACCCTCTGGTGCATTTGAGGGCCTACTATGACCAGCTAGTAGGAGTTGGAAGAGATGAAGCCTTACTGATGCGGCTTTTTAGCCGGAGTCTGAGTGGAGAGGCCCTGGAATGGTTTACCTCTCATGAGACAAGACAGTGGCCTAGCTGGAATGCTCTGGCCAAAGGCTTTATCGAACGGTTCGCCTACAACGTAGAGATCGTCCCTGATTGTTATTCTCTAGAAAAGATGAAGCAGAAGTTGAATGAAAGTTATAGAGAATTTGCGTACAGATGGAGAAAGGAGGCAGTTAGAGTTCGACCTCCTATGTCTGAGAAAGAAATTGTTGAAGTGTTTGTGCGAGTTCAAGAGCCCGAGTATTATGACAGAATTATGTTGCTCGTTGGAGCAAAGTTTACTGAGATAGTCAATGTAGGTGAGACTATCGAAGATGGATTGAGAACCAGGAAGATTGGCCTTGTTGCCGCCTCGCCCGGATCTTCGGGCTCGTTGAAAAAGAAAAGGGAAGATGTGTCTTCTATCTCTTATGAATGGAAGAAGGCCCCCAGGAAATCTTTATCGTACCAAGGTCGTTCTTAACCTTCACAGAGTTCATACCCGACCTATCATGCGTAGGCCGATTACCAAGATATCCCTCCCCCTAATTATCAAAATACCCCTCCCCCCAGTTATAAAAATACTCCCCCTCTAGTCTACCAAACTCCACCTCATCAATACCGAAATATCGCCCTCAACTGTGCTAACGTTCAGGTGAATTACCAAGCCCATCCCCCAACGTACCAAACCCCAGCTCCACTTTACCAAAATACCCCCGAACGACCAAGCTCCACAGCCAAATTACCAAGCTAACCCATACCCCAGATATCAAGCCCCTGGTCCAAACGCTCCAAATTATCGTCAAATGGCTCCTCCTCAACAAGGCAGATACGATCCCTTGCGTCCTACGTTTGAGAAGAAGCCTGCCAGAATTTTCACTCCGCTCGTGGAAAGCCGAGCAAAGTTGTTTAAGCGATTAACTGCGACAGGATATGTCCAACCAGTGGGGCCCAAGCCGGTTGACATTAGCTCAAGGTTTTACAGACCTGATCAGAGGTTTGCATATCACTCCAACAGTGTTGGGCATCATACTGAGGGCTGTATCAATCTGAAGCACAAAATCCAAGACCTGATGGACCAGAAAGTGGTCTCTCTCCAGACAGTTGCGCCCAATGTCAATAGTAATCCTTTGCCAAATCATGGAGGCATCACTATCAATATCATAGAGACGGATGACGATTGGTGCGTAACAAAGGCGATAGTTCCAATCACTCCTGATAACTTGGAAAGGGCTGTGGCTTCGTTGAGTATCAGAGAGAAGAAAAAGTTTGTGATTCTGACACCTGAGAAGGTTGTTGCCTTGGTGCCACGAGAAACTCCTGTCCGACCAGAGTTTGTGATTGAAACAGCTGTTACCCAGGGTATGACCCGATCCGACAGGTGTTATACACCAGAAGAGTTATCCCAGGGGGTACAAAACAAGAGGTCGATTTGGGTGTTCTGGCCCAGATTCTTGGCTACTGTTTGTGTTCCGAATGTTCTAAGGAATACAAGGAATGGTTAAAGAAGAGCCTGGCTAGAACTATCGAGCCTGGTCCGAACATTCCTCATATGATTGCAGATGTTGGTGCCAAACATCAAATCCGACTTCATCAACTCTAACAGAAATATGACAAGAATGAGTTAAACCATCAAAACTGACACTCTGAAGATGCCAGGGTCATAACTCAATTGAAACAAGAGTTACAAAAAGAAAGACAATGCATTTCAGAATTAGACGACAGCATGGAACAACATATTCAGTTGGTCGAGAGGTTCAAACATCAAGAAGGGGCTTGATTGGCTAGAGACAAACTATGGGCAAACAAATACGCTATGTGGGAAGAGGTCAGTATTGCCAAGAGAACCAGACTTGGTGAAAGTTCAGGGGGAGTTTGAAATCTATTATCGTCCCCTGCGTGAGATTGCTTTCATTTGTACTTTGTTTTGTTATTATTTCCTTTCTGAACTTTTTTCCCCATTTATATGTTGTTAAACATTATTTTGAATGCTACTAATGAGTTGTTTGGGGATAATGAATTTGGCTTAAAAAAGACGTATACATCCTTCAATTCGCCAAGCCTACCCTTGGCACAAAAGGGTCACATGCATGTTTAGGACGCGATATTTATCTGTTTACTTGTGTGCTTTAACTATTTATGTGATTTGTTGCTTTGAATGAGAGCATTTCTAGCCCACTCCTTTTCTTAAAATCTCCACAATCCTAAACACAAGTCACTACCAAAAATGTTCGACAAAAATCTCCTGAGTCTTGAGTTTCTCAGTCAAAAATTAAAATCCTACTAACAAATCTTAAAATATTACTTTGTCACCTCAGGAAAGGTGAGATTGCCGCTAAGATGGAAAAGGGAAAAAATATCGAGATGGAGCTAACTAAGGAGGATTTGAGGATGAAGCTGAACAGGCTCAGACAAGAAATCCAAGAAACCAGAGAAAGGAAAATAATAGTGGAGATCGCCACCGCGGTTATACGAGCCACAAATGCAACACTAGATGAGGAGTTGGCAGCTAAGATGGAAAGATACGCTATTTTGAATGAAGAAACAGTCGTTATGCGGAAGGAACACGATATCTTCAACAAAGATATAACCAAGAGGCTTCAAAAGCTACACGAAAAGTACTTTTTCTTCAACCAAGAAGCCGACGTCAGTGGTCCCGAAGGCATTAGACCTAAAGTCATTAAAGAAGAACCTGAGGAGGAAATCGTCTATAAGCCTCCTTTCCAGGGGCATTGGAAAGAAGGGAATGAGAAAATCACCCTCAAGGCATATTGACAGGAATATAACGTGGGAGCAAAAGTTGTCCCATGTGCTCTTATTTACGAGCGTCTTTAGACTAAACATATCCTGAAACCCCTCAAGGGAACCACTTCTAGGGGTGAGCTAGGAGACGTATGTAAGACATGTGCCTACCATCCAAACCGAAATGGGAATACAACAGAAGAATGTGTGGATCTCAAAGCCAAGATCCGCGACCTAATCAGAATTGGGAAAATCCACCATATGTGGGGTGACAATGCTCTCCTTACATGTGACCAACTGGAGCCTAGTGTACCGGTCACCGATCACACTGTGTTCTACTGTCACTTCTTCATGCATTTTAAGAGATCACTGTTTGATATCTATTGTGAGTTGGTTTGAAAAGAGGTCTTGTCCCCTATCGAAATGGATGATGAAACATTTGATCCCGTTGGAATTGAAATATGGAAGTCGTGCCCTTATCACAATGTCATAGATCATAACATTGGAATGTGCCTCGAGTTCCGCTATGATCTAGAATCTCTAATTAACAAGGGAAGGATTCAAGTTGAATTTCTCCCCTGATCGGCCATACGGCAGCCAAAGTGCTTTGACAAGTCAGAAGAAGAAGCCTTTCTGAAGGCACAATCTTTGTTTTAGGAGCTTTATTGCTTGTTGTCTTTTCGCCTTCCTTGTAATCAGTCAGATGAATGAATGAAAATGAGAATTCCCTTTTGTGTTCAAACTACGTAGGGCCTGAATTCTCCTTGCGAGATAAGTAGGCAGCCTTTTAAGGCCCAGCTCCTATCTTTTAAAATTCTTGTTTCCCCTTCATTTTACAAGGAAACATTGGAGTCACATCAATAGATGTAGAGAGATGCAGTAAAAAGACCTTAGCTCACCGCAGTTTAACCTTTCTAAGTCACTAGCCTCAAGATAAAACGAGCGAATTCCTGCTTGTTCAAAAAAAAATCAGTCCCCGTTACTCGTGGGTTAACATGTTCTAAAACAAAGCAACTTTTATGTGTTTACATGTCCTCTGTGTGATATTTTGTGTGATATTTTGCATTATTTTTCATGAATCAAAACTAACAAATTTGCCTTTGAGTTGTTTCCTCTACAGGTAATCAGAACTGATCTGTGTTGATAAGCTGACTGAACATCCTTACTTTACAAGATCAAAAGGGCCTATAGATTCCTTCCCCGGTGAAAGTTCTCGAAAGGGTAAATCGACAATGGGTGATAACGTTGAAGATACTGGCTTAACAGATGTTGTTGTGGCTCAGCCTGTCGTCGCTGATCAGAATGTGCTAATCATACAACTGATGCAACAGATTACTGAGATGCGGGTTGAAATGCAGAGAAGGCAAGATTTGCCTAATCCAGCTTTTACTGCTTCAGCAGATGGAAGGCCTCCACTTCACTTTCCTCCTCCAAATGCAGAACAAGCTCATAACCCACCCTCCAGTCCTGCTCATAACCCCGCAATCATCGACCTAACCACCCAAAACCCCCATTATGCCTCCGCCTCTTACCAAACACCACCCCGTCCCCAAACTACCAACTTCCAAATGCCACTTCCTCCCCAAAATGCCAACCTCCAAACTGGCCCAACCCCTCAAACTCAAAACATTAACCACCCACAAACTTCCCTCTGCCACCAAAATCAACATACCAACCCTTAAACTTTCCTCCAAAATTACCAAGCCACCCAAAATGCCCAAAGTCCCTCCATTGCTCCACCACTACCCCAGAAAACCACTTTTCAAATCCCGGTCCCCTATGAGCATGATGTCAATGGTTCTGAGCTCGACCATTACGAAGAGCGAGAAAGGGAGTGGAGGTCAAAGGAAGACACCGCCAAGCTGGAATGAAGGAAGAGATCCGGAAAGCCATGAAGGAGTTACAGTGTATTCCTGAAGTCGCCGGTTTGAATTATGAAGACTTATGCATTCATCCGAACTTGGACCTCCCGGAAGGATTCAAGGTGCCAAAGTTTGACGTTTTCGGAGGAACAGGGAACCCTCTGGCGCATTTGAGGGCCTACTGTGACCAGCTCGTAGGAGTTGGAAGAGATGAAGCCTTACTGATGCGGCTTTTTAGCCGGAGTCTGAGTGGAGAGGCCCTGGAATGGTTTACCTCTCATGAGACAAGACAGTGGCCTAGCTGGAATGCTCTGGCCAAGAATTTATCGAACGGTTCACCTATAACGTAGAGATCGTACCTGATTGTTATTCTCTAGAAAAGATGAAGCAGAAGTCGAACAAAAGTTACAGAGAATTTGCGTACAAATGGAGAAAGGAGGCAGCTAGAGTTCGACCTCCTATGTCTGAGAAAGAAATTGTTGAAGTGTTTGTGCGGGTTCAAGAGCCCGAGTATTATGACAGAATTATGTTGCTCGTTGGAACAAAGTTTGCTGAGATAGTCAAGGTAGGTGAGACTATCGAATATGGATTAAGAACCGGGAAGATTGCCCGTGTTGCCGCCTCGCCCGGATCTTCGGGTTTGTTGAAAAAGAAAAGGGAAGATGTGTCTTCTATCTCTTATGAAGGGAAGAAGGCCCCCAGGAAATCTTTATCGTACCAAGGCCGTTCTCGACTTGCACAGAGTTCATACCCGGCCTATCATGCGCAGACCGATTACCTAGATATCCCTCCCTCCAGTTATCAAAATACCCCTCCGCCCAGTTATCAAAATACTCCCCCTCTAGCCTACCAAACTCCACCTCATCAATACCGAAATGTCGCCCCCAACTGTGCTAACGTTCAGGCGAATTACCAAGCCCATCCCCCAACGTACCAAACCCCAGCTCCACTTTACCAAAATACCCCCCGAACTACCAAGCTCCGCAGCCAAATTACCAAGCTAACCCATACCCCAGATATCAAGCCCTTGGTCCAAACGCTCCAAATTATCGTCAAATGGCTCCTCCTCAACAAGGCAGTTATGATCCCCCGCGTCCTATATTTGAGAAGAAGCCTGCCAGAATTTTCACTCCGCTCGTGGAAAGCCGAGCAAAGTTGTTTAAGCGATTAACTGCGGCAGAATATGTCCAACCAGTGGGGCCCAAGCCGGTTGACACTAGCTCAAGGTTTTACAGACCTGATCAGAGGTTTGCATATCACACTCCAACAGTATTGGGCATGATACTGAGGATTGTATCAATCCGAAGCACAAATTCCAAGACCTGATGGACCAGAAAGTGGTCTCTCTCCAGACTGTCGCGCCCAATGTCAATAGTAATCCTTTGCCAAATCATAGAGGCGTCACTATCAATATCATAGAGACGGATGACGATTGGTGCGTAACAAAGGCGATAGTTCCAATCGCTCCTAATAACTTAGAAAGGGCTGTGGCTTCTTTGAGTATCAGAGAGAAGAAAGAGTTTGTGATTCTGACACCTGAGAAGGTTGTTGCCTTGGTGCTACGAGAAACTCCTGTCCGACCAGAGTTTGTGATTGAAACAGCTGTTACCCAGGGTATGACCCGATCCGGCAGGTGTTACACACCAGAAGAGTTATCCCAGGGGGTGCAAAAGAAGGAACAGTCCAAGAGGCCGATTAGTGAAGCCGAAGCCGAGGAGTTCTGGAGAAAAATGCAGCCAAAAGATTATTCAATCGTGAAGCATTTGGAGAAGACGCTGGCTCAGATTTCTGTATGGGCCTTGTTGATGAGTTTGCAGATGCATAGACAGGCTCTGTTGAGGGCTTTGGATGACACTTATGTTCCCGTGGGCACCAACAGTGAAAATCTAGTGGCCATGATAAACCAGGTCATTCGAGGACACCGAATCAGTTTTTGTGACGAGAAGCTGCCCTTTAAAGGCAAGATGCACAACAGAGCTCTGTACGTCACATGTATGTGTCGAGACAAGATAATAAATCACATCTTGGTCAATGACGGATAGGGTCTTAATATTTGTCCACTCTCGACTCTGAGGCAACTCAAATTTGACATGGGAAAGTTGCGTCAGAATCAAGTCAATGTGAGAGCTTTTGATGGAATGCAAATAGACACATTGGGTGTAGTAAACTTGGATATTCAGGTGGGTCCCGTGGATTTTAATGTGGAGTTCCAGGTGTTGGACATCAACACTAGTTACAACTTTCTTCTAGGAAGACCATTCATCCATACGGCTGGAGCTGTGTCTTCTACTCTTCACCAAATAATGAAATTCGTTTGGAAGGACCAGGAATTGGTCATTTATGGTGAAGGGAGCCATTCCAACAGGTACGCACCGATCTTTGATGATGTCTCTCGAGGGTGTGATTTCTACACGATGGAGCTGGTAAATGCCACCGGTAATGACTTGGCCCCACAGCCTTCTATGCCTCCCATGTATAAGATGATTGCTACTGTTATGCTCCGGAGTGGTTTTGAACAAGGTTTCAGGTTGGGGAAGCATTTTCAAAAGATCGTCAAGCCTATTCAAGTTCTCGCCAAAGGAGCAAAGTTTGGTTTGGGGTATGTCCCCACAGATGATGAAGTAGAGCTGCAGAACAAGAGTGTCGACCAAGCATTGGCCAGGCCAATCCCTCATCTATACCAGTCATTCCCAGTGCGAGAATATGTCAATGATGATGGTCTCGGGGAAGGAATCTGGGGCCTTTTTGAGGAGATTGATGCAGTCATCGAGGAAGAGGCTGGGACATCAGGCATCCGTGATGCAGAACCTGAGGAGCAATTGCAAAATTGGATCTCCACACCGCTCCTGATTTCCCGTGCAGCTTGGTAGAAAAGACATATGTTTATATTTGTTTTTAATCGGTGGTAGTCCGGAAGAGGCCCGAGATCCACCCTTTACGCAATTTTACTTGTTTGAAGTTTTTAAATTCCCTTGTGATGTTTAAAAAGGCAAAATGGCCTCGGCATGGCCATAGTTTGCGCTCGCTTTTCAATTTAAATGAAAGCCTCTTTTATCGAAAATTCGTTTACTTACCTATTTATATTTTACTTTCCTAATTTTGTTTATTCATGATTTCGATAATATCAATTTAAAACCTGCCAATGTCATGTCATGTCACGAGCCAAATGAACAAAATGAGGCAGGTGATGATGATTGCGAGGGGTATGAAGATGAAAGTGAGGTACCCGAACATGTTGCTGAAGAGTTTCGACAATTTGAAAATCAACATAAGCCAAATCTTAAAGAAACTGAGACTGTGAATCTCGGAGATGAGGAATGTGTCAAGGAAGTCAGAATTAGCGTCCATCTGACCGACGCTCAAAGAATGGACCCGGTCCGCTTGCTTGGGGAATACATTGATGTATTTGCCTGATCTTACAAGGATATGCCAGGGCTAAGTACGAGTATGGTGTCTCACAAATTGCCAATTAATCTAGATTTCAGCCTAGTAAAACAAAAGACTCAAAAATTCAAGCCTGAGTTAAGTCTAAAGATTAAAGAAGAGATTACCAAGCAGATCTAGTGTCAAGTTGTGGAAGTGACGCAATATCCTACTTGGTTAGCCAACGTTGTTTCGATTGCGAAAAAAGACGGAAAGATCAGAATTTGTGTTGATTACAGAGATCTCAACAAAGCTAGCCCGAAAGATAACTTTCCATTGCCGAACATTCACATTCTTATTGATAATTGTGCTAAGCACGAGATGCAGTCATTTGTGGATTGCTATGCAGGTTATCACCAGATCCTGATAGATGAAGAAGATGCAGAAAAGACAGCTTTCATTACACCCTGGGGTGTATACCATTACCGGGTGATGCCTTTCGGTCTCAAGAATGCCGGTGCTACTTACATGAGGGCTTTGACAACCATCTTTCATGACATGATTCATAAAGAGATTGAGGTGTATGTGGATGATGTCATAATCAAGTCCCGTGAGAGTTCGGATCACTTAACTCACTTAAGGAGGTTCTTTGATTGCCTGCGCCGATATAATCTGAAGTTAAATCTTGCCAAATGTGCTTTCAGAGTGCCAGCCGGCAAGCTGTTGGGATTTATAGTCAGTAGGAGGGGCATTGAGCTTGATCATTTCAAGATCAAAGTGATTCAAGAACTACCTCCCCCGAAGACTAAGAAATAAGTGATGAGTTTTCTGGGAAGGTTGAACTACATCATCCGATTTATAGCTCAGTCCACTGTGGTGTGTGAGCCAATCTTCAAGTTGTTGAAAAAAAATGCTTTGACCAAGTGGACCGGAGAATGTCAGACTGCTTTTGATGCCATAAAGAACTATCTGTCCAATCCACCGGTGTTGGTTCCTCCACGAGAAGGGAGTCCACTGTTTCTATATTTGTCTGTCTCGAATAGTGCATTTGGATGCATGCTTGGTCAACATGATGAAATCGGAAAGAAAGAACGAGCTATTTATTACTTGAGTAAGAAATTCACTCCATATGAAGCCCGTTATACTCTTTTAGAGAGAACATGTTGTGCTTTGACTTGGATTGCTCAGAAGTTGATACATTATTTGTCTTCTTATACCATATACCTTATTTTCAGAATGGATCCGTTGAAGTATATTTTCTAGAAATCAATGACGACCGGGAAGTTGGCTAAATGGCAAATTCTTTTGAGTGAATTTGACATTGTGTATGTGACTTAGAAGGCGATAAAAGCTTAAGCCTTGGTTGATCATCTTGCGGAGAATCCAGTTGATGAAAAGTATGAACCACTCAAGACTTATTTTCCCGATGAAAAAGTTGCATTTGTGGGTGAAGATATTTCTAAAGCATACCTCGGTTGGAGGGTATTCTTTGATGGAGCAGAAAATCACCAAGGGAAAGGCATCGAAGCGGTCTTAGAGTCAGAAATCGGTCAGCACTATCCTATGTCAGCTCAACTCCGATTTAATTGCACGAACAATATGGCTGAGTATGAAGCTTGCATCCTCGGTTTAAAGATGGCGATTAACATGAACGTTCATGAGTTGTTGGTTATTGGAGATTCAGATTTGCTAATTCACCAGGTTCAAGGAGAATGAGCCGTGAAGAATCCAAAGATCATACCGTACGTGCAGTATATATAGAAGTTGTGCAAAAGGTTCCGCAAGATTGAGTTCAGACACACTCCCAGGACACAAAATGAGCTGGCCGATGCTCTCGCCACCATCGCATCAATGATCAAACATCCAGATACGAGTTATATTGATCCAGTGGATATAGATGTAAAAGAGCAGCCTGTCCATTGTTTGCATGTTGAAGTAGAACCAGATGTTTTGCCTTGGTATTTTGACATCAAGAAGTACTTAGAGACCGAGACTTATCCTGAGAATGCAACGTTCAACCAGAAGAAGTCGATACGTCGAATAGCCCTCAATTTCTTCGCAAGCGGGGAAGTCCTTTATAGGAGGACTCCAGATCTAGGTCTCCTCAGATGTGTTGATGCTAGTGAAGCCGTAAAGCTTCTGGAACAGATACATGCCGGAGTTTGCGGTACTCACATGAATGGGCTTACTTTGGCGAGGAAGATCCTTCGAGATGGTTATTTTTGGATGACTATGGAGCATGATTGTTGCAAGTTCGTGTAGAAATGTCATAAATGTCAAGTACATGGTGATTTAATCCGAGTGCCGCCTCACGAACTTAACGCTATGAGTTCACCTTGGTCGTTTGTAGCTTGGGGCATGGATGTCATTGGTCCAATAGAGCCAGCCGCCTCTAACGGACACAGATGCATTTTGGTTGCCATTGACTACTTCACCAAAAGGGCGGAAGCAGCTTCATATAAGTCGGTGACCAAGAAGGTTGTAGCTGATTTAGTTCGCAATAATTTGATATGTAGGTTTGGGGTGCCAGAATGCATTATTACTGATAATGGAGCGAATCTTAACAGTCACTTAATGAGAGAAATATGTGAACAATTCAAAATCACTCACCGAAATTTGACCGCTTATCGTCCTCAAATGAATGGAGCTGTAGAAGCTGCCAACAAGAACATAAAGAAGATTTTGAGGAAAATGATTGATAATCGTAGAAGTTGGATGAGATGCTGCCATATGCTTTGTTGGGTTACAGAACGACTGTCAGAACATCAATTGGAGCCACTCCATATTTGTTAGTATATGGAACGGAAGCAGTTATACCCGCAGAAGTTGAAATACTTTCGTTGAGAATTATCCAGGAGGCTGAGTTAGATGATGTTGATTGGATTCGCAAGCGGATTGACCAATTAACCTTGATTGATGAGAAGAGAATGGTTGTTGTTTGTCATGGTCAACTGTATCGGCAGAGAATGGTTTGTGCTTTTCACAAGAAAGTAAGGGCCAGGATGTTCGTAGTTGGTCAGTTAGTTCTCAAACGCATTTTTCCTCATCAGGATGAGTACAAAGGGAAATTTGCACCAAATTGGCAAGGACCCTACATGGTTCGTAAGGTGTTATCTGGAGGTGCATTGGTCCTGTCGGAGATGGATGGAACCGAATGGCCGAAACCGATCAACTAAGATGTTGTCAAGAGATATTATGTGTGAAGTTTGTATTTCTGTCTTCCTTGTAATTATTCTTAAATCTTATTCTCGAACATTTCGAACTTTTCATAATTCGATATCGGGATGACTTTCGAATTTTGTCAAATTGTGCGTCAAATCCAGCGTACCGAACTACAAGTGGCCTGAATTCTCATATAGCCTGAGATATGTAGGAAACCGGATTTCAGGGTTTAGCCATAATTTCTAAAGTCCGTACCAAATCCCTTTTCCAAAATATGAAGATGTGGTCGACCAAAATTGGAATGTCAATTTCATATTCCTCGAATTTCTTTCATCAATCCAAGTAAAATGAGGGACAGTTGTTGACACCCAATTTTGGACCTTCATATTATAGATTAATCATCGAGCTTCTTTAATTTCAAATAATTTAAAATAATTAGTTTTATAAAATCTCAAAAAAAATATATAGTAATAATAATGAATAAAAAAAAATATAGTTTGCAAGTGATTTTAAATAGCTTGTCACCTTTTTATAAATTCCTAAATAATAATATGTCTTTTATATAGTTTTGTAAGTAATTAAATATTCTATGAATATTCGAAATTCATCTCAAAAAGATTTTATTCTAAATATTATATTAAAATTAGTTTAGTTTAGATTGTGGTTATTTTTAAAAATCATTTAGCTTATGGTTGAATTAATTATTTTATTTTGTTAAGATGAGAAACTCATAAATTAATTATATTAGTTCGTCTTATTTAATCATTAGCCAAACTTATTAATTTTGACCAAGTTGGGTAAATCTTAAATTTAATTTGCCTAAGTTTGAAACCTACGTGTCTATTGCAATGCTAGCTGTTCTTCCCTTGTCCTTGATTCAATTTTTTTTTTTAAAAAAAAACCAAGCTAGACCCACTTTTCAACTTAAATAACCCATTCCAAATTTTCCAATTCAACAAATAACTTATCCCATTCTTTTCCACAGTAACAATACAATACATACGCCTGACCAATATTCCTCTTCTAGCCCAAATTCAACAATTTCCAGCATAACCTGGCAGCCCCAAAAACCTCAACTTCAGCCGACTCAATTCCCAGCCCATTCCCAGATTTCCCCTTTAACCCGGCCCACTCCAATTCTAAAACAAGCCAGCACAATCCCAACGTTCCCAATTCTACCTTCAACGCGTTTAACTCCAGCAAACAACATCAGAATGCAGCACACAGCAGCAAACAGAAAGCAACGCCAAGAGACACGGCGTGAACAACAGAAGCCCGTCAATCGAAATTGTGAGCAGCAACGCGACAACAGCAATCTCACGGCGTCTCCGTCAATACACGGCGTGGGAGCTGATTTCAGATGCGTACATCCAGTACGCCAGATGCCTTTGTCGTCTTCTCCCAACGTCCCTCTCCATTGTACGATTTTAGCCAAAAATCAGCACGCGTTTCCATCCTTGTAGCGTGAGATCGAGACACGTCATGCCCAAGGATGAATGAATCGATCCCGGGCATCCATCTCACCCTTTCTTCTTCCGAAATGAGTTGAAATTGTAAGGAAAAGGTGTTTCCCTAAATTGGTGAAAGGATTTTAGAATTTTGAATTTCGAATGGGCCCTTCCTATCAAATTTTTCATCCCTTTCCCCCATTTTCCGAACCCTAGTTTTTTTCTATATATTCCCCTTTATTCACCAAAAGCAGGGGGTTTTTTTTTTGGAGTCTGAAATTCTTTACTAAGGTGGGGGAATTCTTGATCAAAATATAGAGAGCAACTTAAGTGGGAGTGGTTTGATAATACTCAGCAAGAGAGAAAATCAACTTGTCTTTGTGTTATTTTCTTCTTTATCACAAGTTTCCTTTGAACTTGAGGGAACTATTTGGGTGTTCTTGCCTAGATTCTTGGCTACTGTTTGTGTTCCGAAGTTGGTGTTAAAGGCGCAACTCTTCTAGGCTCGTCCAGTCTCAGCTCGCTGCCCTCGGAGAGGTAAAATGCTTTCTCTTTTATGATGCTTTCACCTCTCTTCCTTCTTTGAGATGAGATTCTTGTGTGTTGAATGCTTAATGCTGGCTGTGAGTTCTGTTCAAATGTATTCGGCTCTTCATGTTAGTATAATTTTCTGTGGTTTTGCTCCATTCTAATCGTGGCAGTAAATGGGAAGGGGTCGAATGTTGGTGAAGTTTTACTTAGCATGCTATGGTGTTGGTTGATCCATTGTTCTACTTGTGCGGTAATTTGGTTGGTTCTGCTCTTAGGAATTTAACATTTTGGTTAAGATCTGGACAACATGAGTTGAGTCATTTTGTTTTTATTTGGAATTAATACAATATGAAGGTAGTTGCCATTTTGATAACTTATCGTTGGTTTCATATGGTCTGATTAGGGTCCATATTTAGTTTGATTTAACTCGTGATACCATGTTCATATCTCTTGCTATCGTAATGCGTCCATCTAACTAAATGCATTTTGTTTTATTCTTTCGAAAGTCATCCCTCCCATTGTCAGGTAATCTGAAACTTTTGCCTTGAGGAAAACTTTTATTTTGTTCGGCTTACTCATTTATTTGGTTTTATTGCTCAACAAAGTCCACCTCTGAGAATATTGTGTTCGTTTTCATTTGTTTGTGCCCATAGGCATGTTTAGTTTGTTTGAATATAATAATGGTTTTCTTCAAAAATGTTTTGACCTGCTTTTCTTTATATATAGCATTCTGTCCATTAACATGATAAAATAGCATTATTAGGTTTCATTTAATAGAGTTATTTTGATCATAGCATGAGGTGTATTACTTGTTGATTATGTAGCATGGCTTCCCATTTGCCTCATGTTCGTTGTTTATTGACTTTAGCATAGCTTCCCTCTTAAAATGAGCATATACATGGTATCTTTCTAACATAATAGGTAGCGAGGTTACTTTGTCCACTAATTCTAATAGAATAGAGTTTTCTTGTCGTTAGGGATGTGTTTTCATCTTGTTCTTAATTTATGCTTTTCCTTGAATTTTATTTGGCCACTGATAATAGCTTTTGTTGCTTTGAATTGCTTAGCTTATCTGCTCATAAATTGAAACCATGTCTTAATTGCTTCTTTGTTTTGAATACTAACATTTTGCCTTCTTTCGTGTGTTGTATGAACCTCTTCGAGTCCGTAACGGACTTCTCTTCCTTGCATTTTCAAGTCGAGCGATAAAGACTCTATTTTATCATTCGAGTCAGCCAGCAGGGGACCGAATACAGGTCTGGAATCTAATAATACAGGGCTGGAAATTGAGTTTTGAGGCTCCAAAGAGCCAAAAACAGGCTGATATACAGCCCAGATGCACTGATATATGGGTCGGATGCAACAAATACAGGCCCTGAACTGATTCGCAAGTATCCGAAAGCTGATTTAGGTTGTATACATTTGATATACAGCCCAATATACACAAAAATGGGTCGAAACACATGTTGTATACAGCTATATACGTTTGATGTATACACATATTTAAGTGTGGAAACGAGGCCCAAGGCCTTATACGATTTCCAGCAGATGTTTCGGTAAAAATGGGCCAAAAACCCATCATTTTGGGCCTGATATTAGTATTAGGACAGGGGCATCGAGAATCGGAATCTAGGCCCAAAGGGCCCAATTCCATACTTCTTCCTTCTCTCTATTATTGTTTGATTTGTATTGACTAACATTTCATTTATTTTGTGGTCTTAATTTAATTAAATTCCCAAAGATAGCCATCTCACTTTTTAGTCAAATTAAATTTATATTTAGCTTTAGCTTTTATTTATTCGTCTTGTCACCAAATTTACTTCCCTTTAGAAAAAATCATCCTTAGCCCTATTTCCCTTAAGATAATTATATCATAATAATAACAATAATGATAAGAATGTAAATAAATAAATAAATAATAGTAAATAAAATAAAAACAAATTTCTCTTTACTTAGTTATTATTTTCTCAAAAATAGTCAAAGTCGTTATGAGTTCTTTTACTTAGATAAAATTTCAAAAATTAGTCAAAGTCGTTATGAGTTCTTTTACTTAGTTAAAATCTCAAAATTAGTCAAAGTCATTTTAGTCAAATCGCCGGTCAACCGCAAGTTAGCGGGCATTCCGAGGGCCTAACACCTTCTCGAAATGTACATTGAACTTCGAACCCTTTTTATTTTCAATTGATTTTATCTGTTTAAGTCCCCTTATGTTTTTTTTCTTAATTTTATTTAAAAATTAAGTGGCGACTCTGTTCTTTTGGAAATTCAATTTCTCTTAAACCATAAGTTTAATCGATTTTTTGAAACTTAGTCATTTTATCCTTTATTTATATTTTCGAGTAAAACTCCCGAAAATCGCATCGTTCCCAATATTGCATGAGCTTGAAAATTACATTGTGCTCGAGAATTGCATGTGCCCGAGATTGCATATGCCTGAGAATCGCATTGTGCCCGATATTGCATGAGCTCAAAGATTACATTGTGCCCGAGAATGGCATGTGCCCGAAGATTGCGTTGTGCCCAATATTGCATGTGCCTGAGAATTGCATTGTGCCCGATATTGCATGAGCCCGAGATTTTCATGTGCTCGAATAGATTGAAATTGAGTCGCAAGTATCAACAGATGCCCGAATTTCAAATACGCTTTCTTTACTCATTACTTATGTTCCTAAGGCGACATGGTCTAAAGGCATCATTTTCATGGCCTACTGACATCATATCATGGCCTAAGAATTTAATTTCTGTTTATCATGATCCAAAGGTGTCATAGTCTAAAGGCATCATTTTTTCATGGCCCGGAGACAACATTTTCATGACCTGAGGATATATTTTGCGTATCATGGCCCTAGACATCATAGCCTAAGAGATCATTTTCATAGTCTTAAGGC
Source organism: Solanum pinnatisectum (assembly GCA_035578085.1). NCBI lineage: Eukaryota > Viridiplantae > Streptophyta > Magnoliopsida > Solanales > Solanaceae > Solanum > Solanum pinnatisectum. The sequence continues at coordinate 24,392,360 of CM069076.1, forward strand.
AAACATCATGGTCGATATGGGTAATTGCATCATGCTTACTTCTACCGTTTATTTGAAACATTTGCTCTAATCATATTACAAGCTACAGATTTGCAGAGATTAACATTTTGCAGATAAGACATTTTTCCCCCTCAGCTACAATTATCGTGCTTACATCTGTCGCAATGAAGCCCCTCTCAATTCTTTCTATTGTTTTGCTCCTTCTCATCGGATCCTTTTCCTTTAAACAGAAAATCTTTGTGTCATGCTCCTCTCGATTCTCTAATCTTATCCATTCAAGCCGATATCATTCTCGTTCGAATATCACATTGCTCTTTCATTTTTTAGGAGTTTCATTTGCTTCTAAATCTAGAACTACACATGACCTGATTCTCGTATAACCAGAGATATGTAGGCAGCTTAATACCAAAGTCTCGGTCGTACCCCTTTTCAACTCCATATCATTTCAATTGATCTCATTGACATCTCTCGTCGGTCGGACAAAATCGGCTACTAAGTTAATGTTGGTTGCCCGACAATTCATACTTCATTCTCAAGCAACCAAGGAGCAGCTGTTGATACCCAATTTTGACCAACCTTTAACCATTTTTGGAATGTTATTCGATTAAATATGTATTTTTTAAAAAACATATTTCGAGTTAAAATTTTAATCGATTTTGTCTAAAAATTATATATTTTAGTATGCTTGATTTATAAAAATTATCGTAATTATTATTAAATTATTTTATTATTATATTTTATCGATAGTTAAGCTCAAAATAATTACTTTATTTAAATGTTTTAAGACTTAGACGTATATAATTTCTATGAAAATATTATGATATATGTAGTATTTTTATTAATTGAATAGCATTTCATTCTTCTTCCCTTAAATCATTTAATTTGTAGCCTATTATATTCTAATTCATTTCATTTCTAGCCACCTCTATTCATTTTCATTTACAATTATAGCCATTGTTGTTTTCAATTTTGGCCAATTCTTATTCCAATTTTTCCAGATTTCAAATCCTCATCTCATCCATCCATTCAATTCCAAAAAATAATCTTGGCCCTCCATCTCATTTGATCTTAACGGCTGAGATCAAAATCCTCCAAATTTCCTTTTTTTTTCATCAAAAGATGACCCCAACCTAAAATGGGCATTCTTCTTCCTCCCTCTCTAACTAGAGCCACCTCCTCCATCTCTTTCCTCGCCTTCTTTTTCTCTCCGCCTCTCCGGCCAGCAGCGAGGAGGACGAAGCCAACAACTCCAGCTTCGATCGGCGAGAGCTCCTCAGCAAGCAGCCATGAAAGCCAGCCAGTGAGGACAACCGCCAGCGAGCCTCCAACTGGCGAAAACTCCGCAACAGCAGCCCCGCGTAGCGAGCAAAGTAGCAGCCACCAGACGCCGCTGCATTTCCTCCTTAGGCGAGCTCCAAAATTCAACAACTACATGGAGATTTTGGTGCATTGGAAACAGATCTTAACAGATCCATCCAGTTAGTTTTTCTTTTATAAATTCTTGATTAACATCTTTATTCTTAAAGTGCAATGCTCAGATTATCTCTTCTTGTGGATGTTTTAGGCGGATTTCATCTTAAGTATGAATTTGCTCATTTGTTTTGGCACTATTTAAGTAGCATTATGCTTTGATCTGATCTTTCTTTAAGATTAGTTTCTCCATATAGTTGATTATGATCTAGGAGGGTCTTCTATGAAAAAGATGCTATAGTCTTTTTTGCTTGTGGCTAACTTTTGCAATGATTCGGTCAGATTGGGCATTAATTGAGTAATTTGCCAAATTGCATTAGTTATTTCTTTCGATTAATTAGTTAAATTTGATTTAGTCCGATTTCACTCAATTTCCACCTTTGTTTACTAATCTCGATTTATCCAATTTTTTATGATTGAATTAATAGTTGCCGATTATAATCTGTTAATTTTTGTTTCAATATGGCAGAGGTGCTAGAAATTAGCTTGGGAAGGTATGTAAAAGTTGATCCTTGACTTATGTGTAAATATTTCTTTCCTTTAATATAAAATACTCTCTCCAGATTTTAAGTCATAATTATTTGCTTTCCTTTTTTAAGCATAATTATTACTGTCTTGTATGATTGCATGTCATTTATTAACAGTTGTTAATTGAACTCTTACCTTAATTAAAAGTTGAACTTGGATTACGCGTTCTGGTAAAGGACTTTATTTGATCCTTCTTACTTTGTCTGCTAAGGAAATAAAATCCCATAATTGCTCTCTTTAATGCTTTTCCTTTATTTGCTTAGCCCTCCTGCTCACTATAAAAAAAACCCCTCCTTCATTATTCTAGAGGACAGAACTGACACTCATACTCACACACTCTCACACTTGGATACTTTCACGGTTGAATACACTTTTGAACAACATAAAAGGATCTTCACACTAAAAAATATAAAGAAAGGAGCTCTCTTAAGATATTGCTTGGAAGCTTTTTGTGGTCTAGTTTGCTATTAAGTCGATTTTGGAATCAAGCTCCTTTGTTTAAATAATTAACCGGTTAGTAATCTCTACTAATGTTACTTATTGTTGCCTTCATCATATTGTATCTCAAGTTTGTGATATTTAAAGGGAAGCATTCAGGTCAGTTTTCTTCTCCCTTTTTTGTGGGTGTGTAGCTCGATATTCATAAGTATGTCATGGCTTGTGTGTGCGCTTTTGAATGATCTTTGTGTTTTTGTTCTACTATAATGTTCCCCATTTTACATTATTTAAATTGTATTCTGTAGTTCTTTGCCCATTGCATTGGATGTCAAGCAGGTTCTTAAAGGTTCGGAAGTTGAAGAGTCGCCTCGGAAGGGGTCCCTGATGGATTTTTTTTGTTTAATGTTGTACTTCGAATATGTATTTCATTTACTATTGCATTCTATTTGGTTTGGAATTTGTATAACGCCAACTCTCTATTATATATGAAACATATTTGGGGGGAATCGTCTAAGGGGAGGGGATCTACGTGCTACGTGTTTACTTTATTACAACTTATTTGTGTAGAAAATATGCCCATAGGTTGTGATCATTTATCTGTTCATTGTTTATTAATTTTCCATTTAGGTTAATTGATCACTTAATTTCTTGTTTAAATATCTACTGTCGCTTATTTGTTTTTCTTATATGTTTATATTAATGAATATCTTGACATTTTAGCATATAACAATAATAATATAAAATAAATATCTTACATGTCTCCTGCCTTGTTGGTTTTGAATCACCTTTATGTATGAGAACTAATTAAATTAAATGTTATTTAGTAATCGATCTACTAAATAAATTAGAAAGTAGGCCCATAGGAATTACTTCAGCATGCTAATTAAGTAGTTGATTTTAGTAATGCACTAGTTTCAGCATACTAAAGATTCTAAAAGGACTAAGATTTGAATCTTTTAAGTGTTGATCCGTCCTAATTGTTATCTGTTAATGTGAGCTTTATAATAATTATCAGCATTGTCACATTTAGAAAAGCATGCCAATAGGATTTAAATATTCTAATGTCATTTGGGTGTAGAGACCATGCCTATAGGTTATGTATACTGTTATTTACTTAGAAGTCATGATCATAGGAGTTAGTAAATAATTTCCTGCATGTCTAAAGCAAATATAGATAAATCTGCTATGCTTGTTTTCGGCCATCTGCTAAATAAATTTTGAAAATGCAATTACTTTGCCATTTAAAATAAATCAACTATTTCTAGCATGCTAAACTATTTTAATATCTATTGCCCGATTAAATCTTGCATGGATTATTAAATTTCTGCATGGTTTTGCCACTTAAAATCAGCTAATAAGTCTTTTCTTGAACCTGCTAATTGTTGCCTTGACCCAAGTCCGCTTAAGATTAATTTCTGCAACAATAAACTGTTTTAGTAATGTTTTTGCCATTTTAAAATCAGTGATGACTAAAATCCGCCCTCTGAAACTGGCCACTCAAAGTTAGTCTAAAATCTGTTTTGAAGTATGCTTACTGTAATAATTTGCCGCCACTTTTGAAATCAGTAATAATAATTTTAGGCATGTTGTCTAAACTGTCTATTTATTGTTATTCAACTCATTTATGATATTTTATTGATTGTTGTATATTTGAATACTCACACACTTAGCATGAGACCTTTCACTTTATGCGTGTTTGCTAGCATGATAAATAAAATCTAGAGGCCAACGTGAGGCTTTTTATGTGCTAAGTGCTAGCCCTATTTGTTTGACTTGGTGTCTAGGTGGGCCTGTTAGGAATATTTATTCTGTCTAAACCCATCCCAATAGTAGTCCAATGTCTCTTGGACATTAAGCGGGGCGCTAGGCACCTTTTAGAGACGAAATGCATGCGGAAGGTGGGGTAGGTGGTAGTTAGGCCCTACGGATATGATCACATCGACTCAGGCTTAAAACGACAAATTTGTCTGTCCTTACACGGAAGTCTATCGAAAATAAATAAAAGTCGAGTGTTGATGTCCTCCAGAGTCTCCCTTTCCCTTCCCCCGTTATTTGTTTTATAACTATATTTACTTGGGTAGTTTAATTAAATAAAATAGATTTTTCCTATATATTTTTCCACTTTCTAACTTCTCGCTACTTCTTTTAAATCTTATCTGTATTAATTATTTAATATTATGTTATCACCTAGTTCTGCATGCTTAATTAAATAATTAAAATAATTAAAGTGTCTTTAAATTTAATGATAGTTCTCAACTAGTAAGCATGTTTAATAAATAACTAAATAAATGAAGTGACCTTAATTGCTACTTGTAAACCCTGTATAAATTGCATGAGATACGGCCCAAACCCACATTGGTGGACCTCGAGGGATGCCTAACACCTTTCCCTCGAGGTAATTTGAACCCTTACCCGATCTCTGATTTGTTGACCTGTAGTTGGAATTAGTTAGGTTAGATAGGTGCCCTAACACACCTTAATTCGTTAGGTGGCGACTCCTCAATTCAAAAAAACCCAAAAGAGTTGTTAGGTCGTGCGTCCGAAAGGAAAAGTCCGTTTTTGCGAAAAAATGGGGCGTGACACTTATTTTAAATCATGTGTTCTCATATCTATTTGACTACCCTTCATACTAGCGGTGGTTGAAAATTAAAGCAGTTCTTTATCAATGAGTTGTTCTTAGCAAAATCTTGAGGAAGTCATGAGATTTCAGAGGGGCTTGAGAGAAGCCTGTGAGTGAGTTAAGTGTTGAGTTCGATAAAATGCACTCATATTCATGTGAATCATGCATTTGAGCTAAAAGCGAGTTTTACTCTCTTCTCTAAGCCCTGTTTCAACTGAGATCCTTATGAGGAAGTATGTTTAGAGCTTGGGTAGTATTTTCATCCAAAAAGGTAGCATGAGTTACGAAATTATGAGCAGTAGTAGTGAAAGTGCTTAGAGTTAGAGAAGACCATGCCGAGGTGTGGGAATCTAAGGAAAAATGATAGTGATAGGGTAGATTATGTTATTGCAATCATGCACCCAGTCAGTTATAAGTGACGAGTCCCCTTTATGAGTGGAATAAGGAAAAATAATGTTGTAGAGAGTTATTGATAGAAGGAAGAAGAATAGTTACTATTCATGATGGGATAGAGTATATTTTAACCACAATAGAGTTGATGTCGATGTTCCATTGTGTTAGAGGAGACTAAATACACGTGTTGAATAAGAGAACAGAGTATTCATGAAGTGATAGATCTAAGCTAGGGTTATGATTTGTTTGAGAGGCTCATGATGTTCAAAAGGTTATATAACCGATTAAGTAATGAGGTATTATAAGTGGGCAAATAGTACTTAAGTTGTAAAAAGGGGATGTAGACCAACTTAGAGATGAGGGAATAGGTCCATAGCTTTCAAGTGTCAGCTTTAGACCTAAGGGGGAGATGATAAGATTTAAAATCAAGTCAAGTGTTGAGAATAAGATAGTAATGAGTTCAAAAGAGTATGAGAGATATCTTTCCAAGAAGTCCTTTTAGTAGTGGGGTGATGTTAGAAGGAGAAGGTCACTGATTTTACTGTGATAATGATGGTGTGATAATTCCATATAAAGTTATAAATAAGGAGGAAGAGGATGATGAGATTTTACTATGAGAAATAGTTAAATGAGAGCCCTTAGTTGGTCCCGAGTAGTAATGCGGGAAATTCTAGTTGGTATGGTAGGGATGATGAGAGAATGAGAACTTCTTCAGGAGTTGGTTAGTAAGAGTCCACGGAGTTGTTAGAATACTAAGCTTGAATGTGATATTGTTAAACATGAGTTAGTTCTTGATATGAGCCCAAGGTTGATTAAATGAGGTGGTAAAAAGTAAACTTTTTGGGATGAGACTCCCTATAGAGAGGTATAGAACCCGAACCTTAGGATTTGGGTTAAGCTTGAATATGGTAAGAGTGTGTCATCAGACTCGGGCCTTGGTAAGAGAAGTCATGTACCCTTGAGTGAACTAGGAGTTGCAACCAATGAGGTAAGGTATAAGGGAAGAAGAGCGTAGTTGGGGAGTGTTGCTAAGCTTAATATTTAGCAGTCATATTACCCCAGGCATGGTATTCCTGTTCTTACTTCATGCCCAGATTTCCTTTGTTTCAGATGAGGTAACTTCAGAGAGAGTGTGACTATGTTCACAATAACATCGTTCTTGACTTAGGTGCTATAGAAGGTCCTAACTCTTGGTAGTCCAGGTTGTGTTAGCAAGCAAGTTCATAACTCAAACAGATAGTGAGAGTAACCCCGTTCCATACCCAGTCCAGCCGCCATTTGAAGTCGAATGATCCCAAGGGGGATATAATGTAACACCACGAAATTTTTTTGAACTAAGCCTTGAACCATTCTTCGTTGTGAGTAAGATTTTACCGAGGAATTTAAAATTTTCTTAAGTTTTAGGGTCTCTAGATGTAGCACCTTGAGTTCTAAAAAGAACTAAAGAGAATTCCTTCAAGTCATTGCTAGGTTCTTTTAAGTTTTGGGTCAACTTTAAATGACCATAACTTTTAGCACAGGATGAGTTAGGAGACCTATTAGATATCAAATGAAAGGTCTTGGAATCCTCTTTACAACGCCACCAAGTTTGCTAATTTTTGAGTGCGTATAAGGGAGATATGCCAGTTTGAAGTCGGGTTGTCCAACTAAGGAAAGTTACTCAATAATATGAGGGGTATTTTGTTCTTTTCCTTACGAAATAAAATTACATCGAATTTTAGTAATATTTTGGGGAAAAATCTGATTTGGGTCAGTTTTCATAAATCCAAATACACTTAGGGTTTTAGAAGAGAGTTCATTCAAGTCATTCCTAAGTTCTTTTAAGTTTTGGGTCAACTTCGACCATAACTTTTAGCACAAGATGAGTTAGGAGACCCATACGATATCAAAAGAAAAATCTATGAGTCATGTTTCCAACACCACCAAGTTTGCTAATTTTTGAGCTCATATAAGGAGATATGCCCATTTGAAGTAGGGCTGTCCAATTAAGGAATGTTACCCGAAACTATGAGGGGTAATTTGGTCCTTTCCTTACCCAATCAGATTTAAACATTTTTAGTAAGGTTTTAGGAACCTAAACTGATTAGAATAAGTTCTAATTATTCTTAAAATATGCTTACGGTTTTTAGAGGAGTTCAAGAAGATGAAAAACAGAGAAAATGAAGTGCGTTCAAGATTTTTGCGATTCTTTGAGAGATTTCTCCAAGGATTTTATCCTAAGAGGTATGTAAGCTTCAATAGTATTGGGTTTGTTCGCCCACAAGCCAATAATGAGTTTCTTTTACGAATTTCATCCATGATATTGTGTATATTGATAATCTTGTTAAGTTCTTGAAGTTTTGTGCTTCGTTTTTGGTAATGAAGTCCTTGTTGAATTATTGAGGTGAGAGTTGCAAATGAGTGTTGCTATTGGTGGGTTTTTGGTGTATAATTCTCTATAATTAGGTTGGGTTTAAGGATCCAAAAGTGTTTGGAGGAGATTATTCGAGTTTAGACGAGATTAAAAATTGAAGAAAAGTTCATCGGATTAGTCAGGAACATGGCTGGGGCGACGCGCCCCAGTTGCACCTGAGGGGCTGGCGCTCTATGCCTACAGGGCACCCCACACCAACCTCAATCAATTGAGGGCTGGCGCGGTGCGCCAGTGCTGCACTAGGGACATCAGGTCCCTTCCGCCTCAGTTCTTCGTTTTGTATTCGATCTTTCAAAACATGTCTTCGCTCTCTTAGTAATTTTTACTATCCAACCTACATCCAATCATCAAGAAATCCTATATATCAAGTCACAATCCTTGAATTCATAATTTAAATTCTAGGAAGAGTTAAGTGTAGAGTTCAAGAAAGTCTTTGAGTTAAATTGTGAATCCATCAAGATCAACTATTGATTTGAGTTCTTTAAAAGGGTTCCTTCAATCCCTATTAATTCTAAACACTCTAAACTACTTATAAACACCTAGAAATCATTCATTAAATGAATCATAACCTTGAATTTATAATTCAAATTCAAGGTAGAGTTAAGAGGCAAATCTTGAGAGTTCTTTCGAACATTTTGAAAAAGTCCCTTTTGAGTCTTTTTTTGAGGAGTCTTGTACAATTTATAATAACTTGTATCAAGACTTGAGTAAGTAAGTATGGGAATGAGAAGAATTGTATACCTGAGTTCCATATTATTATTTAGACCCTTGAGTCGAGTCGTTCATGCCCATAAATTCCGCATGAACTCCATCAGTTGAGTATCTTTGGGAGGAGTAGTATCTTCAAGTTCTAAGTCTTGAGTATTGAGTTCCTAATAATTTTGGGATTATATTACTAATAATGAGGCTACTACATGTTACCCATGAAGGTCCTTGAGTTGAGTAGTTCATGCCCATAAGTCTGCATGAATCTTGTGAGTTGAATAGTCTTGAGATGATGGGCATCATTAAGTCCTTGAGTTGAGTAGTTCATGCCCATAATTCCGCATGAACCCTCCAAGTCGAGCATTCTTGAGATGAGTAGTATCATTGACTCCTTGTGTTCTGGAGTCGTTAAGTTCCAAGTATTAAGTTCTATGCATGGTTATTGAAAAGCTTGAATTGAGTCATTCACGTCCATAATTCAGCATGAACCCCTTTTTAAGAAGTCTATTTACAAATTGTTTTAAAACTTGTTTTAAAGACTTGAGCATTGAGTTGAGGAAGAGTAGAGCTGAGTTCATTTTCTTTAAAATGATATATGGGAACTAAGTATTCCCAAGAGTAAATATTTTTACATTTAAGATGAGAGGAAACTGAGATTTCCAAAAGAGTCTTGAGCAGTTTGAGTACCATCTCTTTTAAGAGAAAGATTTTTGAGTAATAATCTAAAAACATAGAAAGAGTTATGTTTTTAAACATATGAGCTAGTTATATTTTGGGAGTAATATGAGCACCAATATAGGGGAGAGTTCTAAGAACTCATAGCCCCCATAAACCATGTAGCTAACGTGGTTAGAAAGGGTCATACTTTTTAGACGATTCCTTAATGCTTTTAGCATAGACTAATGGATCCATTTAGTAGTAGTTTTTATACCCTGGAGAAGTATATGAAAGTTCTAGTAGTGTTGGCTATACATTGTATCATCACATAGCTCATAGTGATGGTTGTTGGTTAGAGAATCTCCCACAGAGTTACTTTGTATTTTTATATATGAACATAGTTATTATTGTAATTTTGCACAAAACTGAGTTATTGTCTATTGTTTTAAAAGATTTCCAGATATTGCATATTTTATTGTTGATGAGTATCTTGAGTTTGAGTTGAGTATCTTAAGTCAGAATTGAGTATCTTATTGTTGAGTTGAACCCTATTTCTCTGAGTTGAGTTGAACTAAGTTTCACTTAGTTGAGTATCTTACTATTGAGTTGAGCCCTACTTTCTCTGAGTTGGGTTGAACTTTGTTTCATTGAGTTGAGTTTGGTTGAGAAGAGGTAAGTATGTTTCTTATCCATAAATTCAAGCCTATGTTCATGCTTTAGAATTCCTCCCCTTACATACTCGTACATTCCATGTACTGAGCCATTTGGCCTGCATCATTTCATTATGTTGATACATGTATTCAGGATAATCAACACGCATTTCGTTGAGGTCATGTGATATTCCAGTCAGCTTTGGTGAGCTTTCTTATATTCTGGAGGACTTCGCCTTTATATTATCGTTAGTAGTTTTGAGATGTCATGGGTCTTGTCCCGATATCCTTGTAATAGTAGAAACTTCATTGATAGACAGACAGAGTTGAAGAGTTTGTATTTACTTTTATTTTGAGTATTGTACAGACTTTTAAAAATGTTGCATATTTGAGTTTATTGAAATTAATTCAGTTTTAAGCTTTTGTATGCTTGAGTTAGTCTTCCGCTTGTAAAGAGCCAGGATGAGGGTTCCCTTGTGGACCAGCAATGGTTCTCCAGTGCCGGCCATGTCCAGGGTGTAGGCTCGGGTCGTGACATCTAACAATACCAATAAAATAAGAAAAAAACATAAAATTCTTAAACTCAACTTATTCATAAATTACTATGCTATGCAAATTCAAGTAAAAGACATCAAATATCACTATCATAACACATATTTTGAAATATGCAAATTAGTAAAAAAAAATGAAGAATTGAGAAGCACAACTAAAAACAAAATTCAGTTTAAATCCACTGCAAAAATGGAGATCGGCAAGATGTCTATGAGAGATCTGATATATGCCCTTTTGAATTAAAAGTTAAGGAATTAAAAAAGCAAAATTTATCTACCACAAAAAAACCAACTGCAGCGAATTAATTTTGAGGTCTTAACATCGCGATTTTGTAAGATTTTGATTAGACTTTTAAAAATTTAGAGTGATTTTGGTGAATTCAGACTACAGTTATTTTAATGGAGAAAGATAACTGCTTCTTCAAAAATGTAAATCACCTCTTAAAATTTAAAATCTTGATTTTAACGATTCGAAAGAAAAGTCATATTTTAATTTGTTTGAATAGGAAAAATTATATGAAATAGCAAATTATTAATTCAAATTAAATGTTATAGCCATATAGCCATAGTTTGTTTTATTTATAATTCGCAACAAACATCCCTTTTTTTCCATCTGGTTTGGTATACAATTATCCATTTGGTATACAAATGTATAAAATGCGTTTGTATTTGTATAAAGAGAGAGAAAAATACAAATATAAATACAAATACAAATACGTATATTTTCGTCCTATACACTTATAATAATACAGATAAAGATCTTATTATACAAATTACAATGTATAAATGAATTTATACAAAACTGAACAAGTTGTATAAAATTGGATGTATCTAGCGAATTATACAAATCAAAAGCTCCATATTAAACATAAAATTTGCTATGGAACGCAATTATGCAAACTATAACTATAACATATAAATATAATTTTTATTTTTGGTATAGGTGAAGTTGATCTTCTTTTTATGACTTTGCTTTTGGAAGTGGGAAAGGTGAGTGGGCATAATGGGCTCTTAACCATATTAAAAATAATTATTATATTATAAAAATATGTCGTTGTTTTTCTGGAAATTATATTATAAAAATATGTCGTTGTTTTTCTGGAAATTAAAAGGCAAACATACAAACCATCACATTATCTTTATTTTAATTTAATTAATATTAAAAATTTTAGCCTTTTCAATTTTTATATCTTTAATATTTTCGTTTTATGGTCTTATAGTTTATTCACATTATGATTTTGCGTATGTAAAATTTTTCTCATGTTAAATTCCAATAAAGTTTTTTATTTAAAAATTATTTATTTATTTTTAAACAAATAAACTATTGAGAATGTAAGGAGAGAGAGTTTCATTATTTTTTCTTGTAGAAATAAATAATATGAAATATTTAAATTTCTAAGCTAATTTAAATTTTCAACCATTTTATTTAATGTCTTAAATGTTTTAATTTGACGTCCACACAGTTCGTTTTATTTTTAAATCAAATTCAAACAATTAGCTACAATCAATTTTATATTTTATTTCCCACAATTTAAGTTTCTAAAAAATAAAAACACTCCATTCAAAATGAATTGAAAATTGTGAAGAAATCTATTAAGTGATACTACATATATAATAGGGAAAAAGGTCTGAAAAATACATCAACTTTGGCCGAAATTATTGTTACGATATCAAACTTTATGGATGACTTTTTGGCCCCTGCACTATTTAATAGTGTACTTTAAAGATATATATATATGTGCCCACGTGGACATCATAAATATTGCATCATTATAAATAGTAACGTGTCCACGTGGACACATATATACCTTTAAAATATACTATTAAATAGTGCAGGGGGATAAAAGGTCCTCCATAAAGTTTGGTATCGTAACAACAATTTCGTTCAAATGTGGAGTATTTTTCAGACCCTTTTCCCTATATAATATGTACGTTGCAAAACTCTTTCCTTCAAACAAAGCAAAGAGTGCAAATATTATTATCGAAATATTGCAAAGAGTGCAAATATTATTATCGAAATATTTTTTTAATATTAATATATGTGATAATCGAATTTAAGAATATAAGGTTATGTGCTTTTAACAACATTAAGATAATTGCAAAATTTTCATCACTTCCCATCATCTTATTTACAATTCATTCAAAAAATAATTGTAAACAAAGTAAAAATTAAAATATTTCAATTAAAATTATCAAATTTAATGACAACGTATATCATCTCGACGTAAATCACGAAAATAATAAATCCGTTATATATATGAAATCATTTAAAATATGAATATCGAGCTATATATTTAAACTTTCTCATGATAATTGTCCACATTCCTAAGTTTAAATAGATAGATTTTAGGTTCTTCTTCGTTCTTCGAAAAAGTTGATTAAGTAAAATATTAATATTATTGAAGAATATTATTTTCAATGACTCGCTAATTTTCAATTTTTTTCTGAAACATTATCTATTTAGTAGTACTATATAATAATAGTGTTAAGCCAGTAACGTACAAATTTACAAAGTGATATGTAGTGAATACATGCAACAATACAAAACAGACCTATAAAAATAATAATTAAAAATATACTAAAAATAAAAAATCATATAATCTTATTGGTTTATTGGTATTTATTCTTTTTTTTTTTACTTGAGAAATGATATTAGTCATATAAGATACTTTATTTGAAATTTTCACTTGGAGTTTCAATGCATTCATTTTGCCAATGTCGATCTACTTGATGCCTCTTCTTAAGTGAATCAATTTTTTTTTTCTATCCCTCATCCATTTTATTCAACAAAGTATAATACTAAATAAATAATCAATTGACCAAAAAAAAAACAATTATAAATAATCTGTAGATATATTGTTATTTTTGTTTAACAAAACTTGAAGGAGTGTAGTTTGTTTATCCATGATCTTTTAACTCTCTAATTATTATGTGAGAATATGATTTGAAATGGTTTTCTTCTTCTTTTTTTTTTTTTTTTTTTTTTTTTTTGGGTAAAGTATACTTATCTTGGCTATCATAAGTAGTGTTTTATTTAAAAAATGGAGTTTTAGGAGTAGTTTTTTAAGAGTCGCCACTTAATTTTTTTAAAAAAAATCAAGAAAACTGATTTTTTCAAAAGATTAAAACAGAAATCAATTGAAAATATATAAGGGTTCGGGGTTCATATTAGCATTTCGGGAAAGATTTGAAAGCACTCAAAATGTCCGCTAACACGCGGTTATTCGATAATGAACTATTTGGCTAAACAGTTTTAAGAAAATACACATACTTGAATAAATAGAGGAAATAAACAATTAAGACTTAAAATCATTTATTAGGGGAGAGGGAAATATCAAAAATATTATTAAGTAAAATTTTAAAGTAATTTAAGTGGGAAAATAAGCATGATTATTTAGTCTCTAGAAAATCCCGAAGTGACTATCTTTTGAAGAAATCAAAATAGGAACCTTAAAATTGACTAGCAAATAAACAATTAAACAAATACGAAGCAGATAAAATAAAGAGAGTGAGTTTTGGGCCCAAGTCTGGTTTTCTGTTCGTCTGGATCAGTACTTGAGCCTAATTTCTATTTTGGGCCTTTGGCCCACCTTACACCTGTCCTAAGATTAACAAAAATCTGCCAAAGATAAGTGGGCTTTTGGCCCAATTCCTTGTTCTAAAACTAGCAGAATAATACTAAAGATAAAGGGGCCTTTGGCCCAAATAATTACAAAAATACAAAGCTGAAATTTGGGGGACTTTTGGGACATTTTCGTCACTGTATACAGTGTATACAACTGTTGTATCACACTGTATACTGATGTATACCAGCTGCATTTCTTTTATTTCCTACTGTATACACCACGTACACAACCCCTTCTTGAACTCTCGAGCACATGTATATCAATCCTCCAGCCCTGTTCTTCGATTCCATTTGATGGCTGACTAAAACGAAATAATGACTGGGAGGGTGGTAGCCCATGAGGGCTCGGGCAAATTCATTCAAGAAAAGAACATAAATAATATACATTAGCATTTTGTTGCAATGGAATTAACAAAATAACCACACGAGTCTTGACTACTACAGATTTGATCTTAAGTATCATCAAAACAACAATAAACTAATATGCACCCGAAACCAGGTCTAGTACAACACTCAACATACATTTAGATCATTGAAAGTTTGAAACTAACAAACCCAAATTTTGCAAAGGAGAAAGAAGGAAACAAAGAAGAGGCAACACTTATCCAACTGGACAATATGCATAACTAGAAAGCTAGTCCAAAGGGAAAAGAGGCAATTCACAACTATTGATCTACACTTGGATGCAACAGCCAAGTTAAACAATATCTACTACATGTTGAAAGACAAATCGAGTCTTAAAGAGGTAAACAAATAGGAAAAGTTAAATGCTAGTTTAAAACAAAACGAGGCGACACCCATCAAACAAATTTCCTTCTAATGTAATGTAAACTACAAACAACGAAGAGATAAAGAATCATTTACTCTTGTACAACTAGAAAAGCAGCAACAACCCATGTAACACCGAAACAAAGTTGAACGCTTTGAGCATGAACAAATCAGTAAATAACTAGTGAGGTATGACAAGAATTTGCACAATTGTTACATGATGGAATAGAATTTTAACATTTTTTGCAACTTTAGTGAAAGGAATGAGAAAAGGGACGAACATGCTTCAATAATTTCCAGGGCATCATTCCAACAACAAGATAATAATACAACTAAACAAAAGATAAAATGCTACTCGCTCTAAGCTATATACAAAGATGAGGAGATGAACACTTCGAGAGTATACCTTATTTTGAAAAGAAAGACAACATTACAGTGTCAAATTGAATGAAACCAACGATGCTTGGAGACAACAATAACAAGAAAATACCGATCCAACGACACCAAAGCAAGTATAAGAGAAACAAAATAGCGAAAGCGACTTCAAACATAACAATAGAGGACAACAAAACTAGACATGAAATGGCCAAGTTGAATTCGAGTAGACGATGAAATCATTTAAGAACACATACACAACACATCAAGGTACCAAGAATACAATGACAAACAACAACAACAGAGACCTCCAGACACTGGAGACACCACTACAAGAAAAGGGTGAATTACATGGGAATTTTCCTGAGAATTACTATGAAAATTTGCAGGAAAATAAGTTTCATGCGGATTTTCATACTAATTCCTAGGAAAATCCCATGTAATTCACAGTTTTCATGTAGTACACCATTTCGAAATATAAAAGATTAGAAAATATTATAAAGGAGGAGGTGTTATCTTCTTTCGGGCAGCGAACTGGACGAAACGAGCTAGTTACGAGGATGATTCTACCAAGACACGACTTCGAGAATTTCAGCAAAATCAAAGCAGAAGCGAACGAGAATAATCAAAACTTGTATTTCTCCTCTCTATGATTTAAGAAACTATCCAAATACTGGTGTGTAACAATGTAACTATAACTTTAGTGTATATTTTCGTTTCTAATCCTAGCTTCCTCCAACCTCTAATACTGAAAAAGAAAAAGAGTTTATATAGAGGGATACTTGGATGATTCTTGGGGGGGGGGGGGTGGGGGGGATGGGAACAATTTGGATGAATTTTTGAAATTCAAAAAATTACAAAATCCTTTTAGAGATAAGGTTGCCAGCTGCATTTGTATGATTTCCCAACGGAATTTTAAGGAGGAACGTCTGATCTTGGAGGAAGGACGAATGATGATGGAGATGGAGACACCTGGAAAATTTGAGTATGAGCGGATAAGGAAAAGAGGAGAGGGAATGGACGCGCGTGATTTCTGGGTTCAATGGGTTGAATCGCTGCTGGATTTGGGTCGATTCTGACCGTGTTTCGCTGGTTTCAACTGGACGAAGAAGAACAAAGAGTATAGGGGTCGATTTTGTACGCATCTGGTATCGTTGTGCGTATGGGTTACTGTATGTATTGTATTGTAGTTAGGGCTGGGTTAATTGGCAATGCTGACGTACTTTTAGGAATTTAGGAATGGGCCAGGGTTTTGAGAATAGAGTGGAATTTGGGTCAATGGATTAAAGTTATAGTCAATTGAACTTAAGAAAATAACCAAATTGAGTTTAATTAGTGATTCGGCTAAAAATTAAATAAGATGAATTAATATAAATTAATTAATGAGCTTCTTAATCTTAGCAAAATAAAATAATTAACTTAATTATAAACTAATAACTCAAAATAAGTATTAACTAACTAAACCAATTAACTAACTAATTAAGTAAAAAATAAAATCTTTTTGAGACGATTTTCTAATATTTATAAAATATACTAATGATATACATAATTATGTAAAACATATACATTATCTAAAAATTATAAAAAGTTACAAAACTATTTAAAATAACTTGCAAACTATATATTTTTTTTTTCTTAAAATTTTATAAAACTAATTATTTTAACTCGTTTGAAATTAAAGAAGCTCGATGATTAATTTATATTGTGAAGGTCCAAATTAGGTGTCAACAAGTAGTACCAATTTTGGCCTTTTTAAAAATGTACATATTCTTCTGCATCAAATAAAAAAAATCAACAATAGAATTGTATTTCTAGCATATCTCCTCTACATGTAAGATTCACTAATGTTCTCAAATCATTCATTAAATTGCAAAGACGCTATAAAAATCAAATTAAGAAGAAATTAAAAGGGGAAGTCTAACCTTTACGTGTTGTCTTCTCCATCAATATTGTTATCTAACATGAAATTAATATTATAACACTTCAACTTTGATAGGCGTATTTGTAAGTTGGACAATTTATAAGCATGATAACTTTCATAAATTTAAAGTATAATATACTATCAATAAAGAATTGTCACACACAAAACATACACAAATCTCATTAAGAGTATTAATATGGTTAAAAGTAAAAGTCAAAATCAAACAGAGACAAATAATAATTTTTTTTTAAGATGATGTGATGGCTTGTCTGAAATGTTTCAAAGCCACATTCAAAAGAGGAAAAAAAAGATAAAGCATAAACAAAGACAAAAAATATTATGAATATATATATATATATATATATATATATATATATATATATATATATATATATATAATACAAAAAAAAAAAAAAACAATTTAACCGTTTTCAAAATAATTGTTCCCTAATTATTTGGATTTATGCAAAATGTTACAACAACTGAACAAGAATGATAAAAATATAAGGAATTCATAACAAAACTTGTTGTCACGACCCAACCCACCGGGCCGTGCAGGCACCCACTTTAACACCTAAGTAGGAGAACTCTCATATCTCTTTAGTTAAAACATTCAGAAAATTAACAAAAAATGGAGAAAAATAAAGTTATAGTGCTTTTATAAATGAAACCTTCTTAAACAAATTCGGGTTAAGACTTGTAAAGTAATTAACACTCTCAAGGATCTAGTCTAAATATGTACAAGAGCTAGTAAGAGTACACCTGGACATAATAATAAAAGACACAACTCACACCATGCGGAAGGAAGGATAGAAGTTGCTGGACAATTTCTTCATCTTCGCCTAATAAAACATCACTAACCTGTATCCAGACTATGCCAAAAAGGCATAGCAAGAGTAGTATCAATACAAACCACACGTACTGGTAGACACCATCGGTCAACCCGGCGCCCATCACATAACATAAGAAAATCAACTAGTAAGAGTATGCAATAAACCACTCGCTTCTCCACCTTTACCCTCGCTTGAATGCTTCGGAGTTTCACTAATACCCTTACTACCAACCGCCTTTTGACTCGACCTACTTACTAGGTTTTTGATCAAGCCTAACCATTCTAACACTTAGAAACAACCACAAATACATCTAGAAACATTCTGATTAACCACTCCCGAATCCCTTTAAAACTTACCTGAGTAGTTACACCCCGCACCTTACCTCCATTTTTCATCCTTGCAACATATGGACAACCCTTGTTCCTCAACAGTAATACTCTTGAACCCTTGGCCCTTCCAGTTTCATTCAACGACGATATACATACGAGTTAAATCAACATAGTAGAATAAACATAAATAGGTCATCATATCATTTATAATTTTGGGGAAATAACATCCAATATTATTTACGAACAACGTGCAACTTCACCATTATAAGATATACAATCATTTCAAGTCATTGGTTCTCTCATGGAATCCAAACTGTTAGCATACCAGAACGCAGTACCCGATCCAATGTTT
Source organism: Solanum pinnatisectum (assembly GCA_035578085.1). Lineage (NCBI taxonomy): Eukaryota > Viridiplantae > Streptophyta > Magnoliopsida > Solanales > Solanaceae > Solanum > Solanum pinnatisectum. The sequence goes on from CM069076.1 coordinate 24,410,988, forward strand.
ATATGGAACGTGGCAATTAATCCCATAATAATGCCAAAACGTGAAAACCGATCCAAGTTAGTATGTCAGAACGCAATACCTGATCCATTCAACAAGCCACAATCATAATCACAAGTACATTCTCAATTTTATACAATCAAGTCATGACTTATTGCATACATCGATCAATTATTCTCATATATGTTTAGTGTGATTCATCATGCAACCTTCCCATACATATACGCATTATAAGGATACAAGTACAATCATATATCCCAGATTTATGAAATCACAACCATCATCTATGAGGTGTTCATTGACATATATCTTGTAACCATAATTCGATCATACTTAGCCTTAGTTCACCATCTCAAGTTTCTTCCTATGATTCAATCATCTTACGTTTAGTGCACGAATGCCTACGTATAATTCCTACCATTGATTAACATTATACTATGCAGTGGGCACAAATTATAACTACTCAATTAATAAAACCTAGTATAACGACCCGAACAGTAGTTGTTTAGGAGAACAAAAGTCCAGGAAAAATCTGGGCCTTTGCCCAACCACAATGGGCCAGTTGTCGCTAGGGCGGCGGCGCCAGGGCGGGGTAAGTGGGCACCAGGGCTAGATAGGCGAGGCAGAACTTAATTACGAGAAATTCTATTTTCTCCACCTTCCTAAAATACCAAAATAAGTCGTAAAACACCCAAGAAATCCTAAAAAAGCTGCTCTAATCTTGGGATGGAAGGATAAAGAGATTTCTAGCATGAGGATGGTGAGATCTTGCGGATTCTTGGCCAAATTCACCGACACAAAGTCCGAAAAACCCGAATTGAAGTAAAAAATTCCGTGCAACTGCTTGGTGCCCAGGTAGGCTAGATTTTTTGAATTGAGTAGTTTAAATCTGTGCTCACTTTGTAATATATGTAAATTGATGGTAGGATTTATGCGTAGGCCTTCGTGCACCGAATAATTTATGATTTAAACCCTAGAAAGAAGCCTTAGACGATGAATTAGGGCTATGTATGGTTGAATTAGGGTTTGCATGAGGTGTGTTGATGAATAATCCATAGGTGGTGGGTGTGATTATATGATTGTGTGATGCATGTTGTTTTTGCTTCATTATGATACATGTATGTATATGAATGATGCATTATTGATCACACTTGTTCTATTTGAGATAGATGAATTATGATTGGCATAAAATTATGACTTAAATGTATAATATTAAGGATATACTTGTGATTGTGATTGAGTGTTGAATGGATCGGTTGCCACGTTCCGGCAGAACTAACTTGGATCGATTGCCATGTTTCGGCATAACTAACTTGGATCGGTTGCCACGTTCTAGCATAAAATATGGGATCGATTGCCACGTTCAGACACAATTTATTGGATCAGGTACCACATTTTGGTATGCTAACTGTTTGGGTTTGTGTTCCATGAGAGGACCAATGATGTGGCAAAATTGTGTGACTTGAGAAACGTGAAGTTGTTCGTTGTTCATAAATGTTGATAATGTGGTACATGTTTGATATATGCCTGTGACTATATGGTTGAGTCGACTTATATATGCTGAACTTAGTGGATATAGGTTATGATGGTTTATATTTGATAGTTCTTGTGTTAAGTGAACTTGTTAGATATGGTGGAAGGGTAAAGTGTTCAAGGGCGAGTAATGGATAGTAAGGGTTGTTCATGTGTTGTAATGGCGAGAAGTAGAGGTAGCGGGTGTGATGGAATATGCTTAGGTGGATTTCACTTTAGGAAAAATGATTGGGTTTAGTGGGAAGAAAGCTTGAATTGATGTACTATGTGACCATGGTTGGTTAGTGTGAAGAGGAAGTAAGTGTGTGACATGAGCGGTTAATTGGAATGTTTGTAGGCGTATTTGGGGATGATTTTCTACGTGTTAGAATTGTTAGGCTATGATCAAGTACCTAGTAAGCCAATTGTTTAGTTTCTTCGCCGATATTTACAGAACCTCTGGTTTATGGGGGTTCAATCGGTGGTTTCCCTCGTGATCGCCGACCTAGTCGGTGACTCACCAATAATTTCCAAAGCTCGCCGTGTTTTACAGACTCCAAAGTTTACGATGTCTTAGGTCAAATGGCGGGTAAGATTGGCTTTGCCGACCCTTTCGGCGACTCGCCGAGAGATTCTATTGCTCACCACTCTGCACTTTTTGTTCACTCTCCACACTTCCATCTGCAAAATCAACTCACCATTATTTCATCAAAACAAAAGGAAATAGTAAATGGTTTTGGATTGCCTCCCAAACAGTGCCTTAGTTAACGTCGTGGCACGACACAATTCAACCTACAAACCTTACTCTTGGGGTTAGCCATAGTATCACTAGGCAAACCCCCTTGTTTTCTTGGATTAAGATGAGACGAGATATGACCCATTTGGGTTTCAAACTACTTGATTGAAACTGAATGAGAGGTGAAGGTCTGGTTAAGGGTAAACACATCATCTTTCATGCCTTTTAGCATTTTGTCTGACCCTTCAACTTTGTTTAGGATACGCGAGAGCCTATCCTCGGACCTACCACCTTTCGATTCCTTGGGCTTTTGCCGCTCATGGGGAGGCATATATCTGTCCTTCTCTCCATCTTTCCAATTTGGATTCCGATCCCTCTATTCGCGGTTTCGATCTTTCCATCCTTTGTCTCTAGCCCAACCTTGGTTACCACCTTACCTCGGGTAGTTTGAACGATAACTACCATCTTGGTTTGTTAGAAAATTTACCTCCTCGCTATACAGAGCTTCAAACTTAATCTCTTCAGGATTCGTGCTCTTAACCCCATAACATTGACACCATGAGTACTAGCCCCCATGACATTCTTAGATAGAATATCAAGTTGTGTCATAATCTTAGCCATGTTTTGGTCTCTCTCATTATCCTTTTCAATTTGCTCCTTACATAGCTGGAAGGTGACAGGGGAGACCTGGTCCTCACGAGTGTACCACGCTCTATTGATGGTAGTCATGCCATCTAAAAGTTGGGTTGCTACCACGTACAGCTGCTGCATTAAACATCCAGGTGAGAGTTGGTCAGTGACACCCTTGTTTACCGAGTCTAGACTCCGGTAGAAGTATTGATGGAGCACGTTATCAGGAAGACCATTGGTTGGGCATTGTAGCACCAATTTTTTAAATCGAAGCCAAGTGTTGTGTAGAGGCTCTCCATTCAGACGCTTGAAGCTTTGTATGTTATCCCAAATAGTCATCATCGTCGAGGGAGGGAAAAATTGCACATTAAATGCTGTGACCAGCTCCTCCCATAAAGTGATCGAATTTCATGGTAATTTAGCTAACCACTTGAAAGCTTCCCACATCAGAGAAAATGGGAATAATCGCAGCCTGACTGACTCTTGAGAGTTGTTTTTGAAAGAGAATGGCCCACAAACGTCTACAAGTTTCGAAAATGCTCATTGGGATCCTCATGAGCCAATTCGCTGAAGAGTCCTTTTAGTTGCAAGAGATGCAACATAGTGTTTGTTATATGGAACACTGCATTCCCCTCGGCTGAGGGTAAGCGGATGGCTCCAACACCTCCCATGAGATAGGGGTCATTGATATTTGGCTCTTGGACATCGTTGAGCTTACCGATGTCATCTTGGTGGCCCACCTGGCTACCACTACTGCCATTAACACTCATGCTTTCTGAAATGTTTACACAATCAACAAAACAAGACTAAAAGTTAAGTTAGTAAAACTACAACCAAGAAGAACAAAAATTCTACTAATCTAAGAATTCTCAAGTAACACCACTCCCCGATAGTGACGCCATTTTGATGCTTATCATGATCACCAACACTAACCTACAGTTCGAGTGTCTATGATCGTCAATAATATAGTAACCCAACCAAGGGTTGGGGTCGTGTCCCAAGGGAGTAGTTTTGAGAATTAATAGAAAAATAAAATTAAGTTCTAATTAGTCATAGCTAAAGACATTAACGATTAAAAACATAGTAAATCAAAGGGGGTGACACGAAAGTGTCGAATATCATATGGGGGTTTGTAACAAGTATAGCAAAAATAGTAAAAATAGCAAGAAAATCAAGTATGGGGAAGAGTTCTTGGGGTGTGACCGCAATACAAGTTGAGATAAATAGTTGGGTACATGCTTTTGATAGGAAATTTGCAAGATAATAGTGACTAGGCTAAGCTTTAGATGAAAATAAGTTCCCTCTCGGGCAACTTACCCCATTTCAAATGTGTTCCTATCGGACACCCATTTGCCGCATAAAGACCGGCCTACGCCTTACCCCACTCACTCTCTGGAGCTGAGTGTTAGGATATGGGACTAGGGCTCACCCTCTCGGGCTGAACCTCATGTCGATCCACTTCTTAGGCCATCAGTCTAGTGGTCTTGGTTTCGCAACCTCCCTCTCGGGCAAGCTGAAAATACATGGGTGGCTTTGTATTTGCAACTACAAACCCATTAAATTAAACCACAACCACTAGGTGAAATCACCATTAAACTACATCTAACCTATCGGCAAGCAAGACCCAATAATAATATCAACTCACAATTGCTAAATCACACCCCAAGAATGGGGTTTTTTAGCAACACATCAAGAGATAGAAATTTATACCTTTAATGATGTTGAAATCAAATGGGTATAGAGAAATAAGTCTTGATTTGAGCAAAGAAAAAATAATCCAAGAGACCCACTTCCAAATTGGAAGAGATAAAACCCTCTTCTTCTTCAAGTTTTTCAAAACCCTCTCCAAACTTGAGAGTAAAATAAAAAATACTAAAAATTATATTAAGAATCTAATATTGTCTAATAATACTCTTAAAACTGATACTAAGCTATAATTGTCCACGAGTATTCATAGTTTTCAAAAATCTGTGCTGCGGCAGATCATTCGGTGACATTAGTCGAAATCGCCGATTAACTCAGCGATTCACCCCTTGGTGTGGTTCATTGCCGTCTTGCACCATCCTTGGCATCATTGTGCTCTGGGTCATTGGGTGACATAGTCCTACTTCATGGAAATCCTCGGCGATGCACCGACTACTCCCTTTTTTCTTCGACTTGATCCTTTCCTTCAAGGCCCAGCACACTAGAACAAAAGGCTAAGTGAGACCCTTTGGCGATTCGCTAAGTGAACTCAGCAATCCTCAGGCCTTCATTTTCTTGTTCTTTTCAGCCTTTTTGTTCCTTTTTACGAAGTAGTGTCCATGTTTTGCTTCAAACTTCAAATTCCTAAAACTTAAAGGTTTTCATCAGATATTGAGATAAAATAAGCATTTGAGGACACAATTTCTAGAAAAATATAGCCCTAAATGAGTCCAATTTGTGGACTCATCACCTAACCATTCTAACACTTAGAAATGACCGCAATACATCTAGAAACATTCCGACTAACCACTCCCAAATCCCTTTAAACTTACTTGAGTAGTTACACCCCGCACCCTACCTCTATTTTTCATCCTTGCAACATATGGACAAACCTTGTTCCTCAACACTAATACTCTTAAACCGTTGGCCCTTCCAGTTTCATTCAACGACGATATACATATGAGTTAAATCAATATAGTAGAACAAACATAAATAGGTCATCATATCATTTACAATTCAGGGGAAACAACATCCAATATTATTTATGAACAACGTGCAACTTCACCATTACAAGATATAGACTCATGTCAAGTCATTGGTTCTCTCATGGAACCCAAATCCAAACTATTAGCATACCGGACGTGGTACCCAATCTAATGTTTATGCCAGAATGTTGTAACTGATCCTATAATTATGCTGGAATGTGGCAATCAATCCAAGTTAGTGTGTCAGAACGCAATACCCGATTCATTTAACAAGCCACAATCACAATCACAAGTATATTCTCAATTTCATACAATCAAGTTATGACTTATGGCATACCTCGTTCAACTATTCTCGTATATGTTTAGTGTGATTTATCATGCAACCTTCCCATACATATACGCATTATAAGGAAACAAGTACAACCATATATCCCATATTCATGAAATCACAACCATTACCTATGAGGTGTTCATTGACATATATCTCTTAACCATAATTTGATCATACTTAGCCCTAGTTCATCATCTCAAGTTTCTTCCTATGATTCAATCATCTTACGTTCGGTGCACGAAGGCCTACGCATAGTTCCTACTATTGATTATCATTATACTACGTAGTGGGCATAGATTAATAACTACTCAATTAATAAAACCTAGCCTTCCTGTGCACCAAGCAGCTGCACAGAGTTTTTGACTTCAATTCTTGTTTCCGGACTTCATAATAGTGATAGTGATCAAAAATCTGCCCTTCCCCGCACTCCTTATGCTAGAAATCTCCTTCTCCTTTCTTTCCAAGCTTAGAGTAGTTTTTTAAGGGTTTCTAGTGTGGCTTATGTCCAAATTAGGTATTTTAGGGAGAAGGAGAAAATAAGATTTCGCATTATTTACATTCTGTCTAGGCTATCTCGCTTTGGCGCCAACTTACCCCGCCGTGGCGTTTCTGCCCTAGCGGTATCTGTCCCGCCCTGGAGGGACAGTGGCCTAGTAATTTCCAAATTTTTTCTATTCCTAAATAAAGACGGTTTAGGTCGTTACAATAGATACAAATTTATCCATTGTTCGTCCAGAAACAACTAGTGAATGTGTCATTACGCACTCTTCCCCGAAGTCCTTTCAACTATCAACTCGGTCCATTACAAAATCACGGATGGGGATGGTTTTTCAAGTCTGATTCACGATAGGTTTTATATTTTAAAGGACCGATTAGGGATATGATGCAACGCTTGAAGTAAATTTTAGACAGCCTGACCCCACTAGGGCGGCAGCCCTTCCGCTAAGGCGGGGCTGCTGTGGCGAGAGATCTCCAGCTAAAATGGGAGATCGTGAACTAGTATATGGGGGGGGGGGGAATCCATTTTCCCAATTGTTCCAAATTCCTCCCCAAACTTCTCAAATCACTCTCGATCGCTCTCCTACAAATGTCAAAATAAAGGTAAAATTTCTTGATCCTTAAGCTCCTTACATCATTAATTACTTAACTATGATTGCATGCCATTGAACAATCGATTAGAGATGATTTTGAGGGTTTTTATTTGAAAATGAACATATGTTGCTAGTTTGATAGAAAAACGTAGCATCGACACTTCCCTTACGTCCCCAACATCTCCACAATGTTTTGGGCGTAAGGATTTCGTAGAAATTTGGTCAAATCGATACCAAAATGGGTGGGGGAATTTGAAGGGTCTCTTAATATAAGACTCAAATTTGAGGGATATATGAGGGTTATTTTGCTAAAATAATTGCATATTTAGGTTCTAGGGTAGTTAATATATACTCTGCTCTGCTAAAATTTTGTCGAAAATAGGGATTTTGGGACGAACAGGCACCATGATCACGTCTGGTGTTTTTCCCAGATGAAGGCCACTCTGGAGACCTTTATCCCACTGTGGCGTCCTCTATCCTCCCACCCTAGCGGGATTTAGGTCGCTGTGGCGGGATATGCCAGACTAGTGGCCTGCATCCCTTAAGATAGAAATTTCTCCCCTCACATCTTAAATAGATTTTGCCTACATCCCCAGGGTTTCTAACATGCTTATTAACTTTTGCAGGCTTCTCTAAATGGTTGGTATTAACGAGAACAATCTACCCTTAGTCTGATTTCCCGATGCTCCTAGTTGGGAGCAGTTTCGTCACCATCGGAACACTTAGTTCTATTGCGAGCAGTGTTTCCACTTACTAAATCTGGAGAAGAAGGCGCATACCTTTCATGCCTGTCTTACGGAGTTTAGATGGGCCCCACTGACGGAGGTTCCTCCTACTGCTCGTTCTACCTGAATGAGGGAGCTCTATGCCATCCTGCCTATTGTTCGATGGAACGACCGTCACCCCGTCATCCGTATCCAGGGAGTTGACATCCCCCTAGATGCCACAACCATTAATGAGGTTCTAGAGGTGCCCAAGGTCTCAAATGCAGAGTACGAGGCCAAGCTGAGGGAGATGGATTTAGGCTGGCTGAAGGACACCCTAATTGAGCTTGCAGGCCTGGACCAGGTCTACTGGGCTACTGCAGTGGGCATCACTAGTACATATTAGTCACCTGATGCTAAGAAGTGGCTACACTTGGTTACTAGGAGGATCCGCTCATTGGGCGACCGCACCGACGTGACATTTCCTCGGGCCTTGGTGGTGGCGTGCGCTATACAGGGCATCGAGTTAAATGTGGGGGCATAGGTCATATCAGAATGGAAAATGTTCTATCGGGACAACAAGAAGGCATTCTTCCTACCGGGACTAGTGACCGCGTTGTGCAAGTGGGCGGGAGTGCCATTTATAGACCAACGAGGTACTTCCCATAGGTCCCCCCTTTCATCCTCTTTTGATTAGGCAGGGTTCCACCTCTAGGAGCAAATGGAGGAGGACGGATAGGGCCAGCAGTAGTCAGGAAACCGTAGAGTCAGACGATGAGGGAGGTGATGATACTCGTCCTACCGGGTCCCACCCTTCACTCTCACCTGCACAGGTAGACAAGAACTTGTAAGCTGTCCGAAGGAGAATGGGACGCCCTATTGCTGACACCACTCTGGTTCCCCCCAACACGGCCCTAGCACTTGAGATGCTCCATTGTGAGTTGTGCCAGGAGAGGAGGAAGGGTCTGGCGAGGGACCATCTGGTGGTTCGGATATGGAAGGCAGTGAAGATCATGTTCACTTGCATCGCCCCCAGACATGAGATTCCCATAGTGGATAAGGGAAATTTCCATCAGTTCTCTTGCTTGGAGGAGGCCATGACGCCCGGTGGAGCTAGACTCCAACACCGACACCTCTCCGTCCTAGGGTTCTTGATTGTTTTGTTTGCCCATTTTTGGGCTTGTACTTTTTGGACAAAACTTTGTTTTTTACCTTTTCGCCTTTCTTATCTTTTTGGAGGCACATGGATGCTGATTTTTCTGTTGTTTTTCCCTACTAATATTAAATGCTAAGGTTTTATAGCTTATTGTTTCTGTTGCAAAACACTTTTTGGGTTGTCGGGATTGTTCGGTTGCAATTTGGGGTTTATTTGAGGAACTTGTGAAATAGAGGAGGAAGGCTGAGGTTCTGCCTCGCCTAGTCCCGCTCTTGTGGTCTCGCCTTGGTGGGAATAATCTCGCCCCAGCGGCTTAGACGAAACCGTAATCCAGGTCAAGATTTTTCTGGGGTTTTTTCCCTTCTAAATTTCCCAAGGGTTTTTCTCCTTCTAAATTTCCCAAGGGTTTTTCTCCTTCTAAATTTCCCAAGGGTTCCCAGCTTTACCAACCAAATTTAGGATAGTTTTCTGAGCCCGGCAAAATCATTATCTACCCCAAGCCAATCCAACGATACACGCTCCAAAATCCTTTTATGTTACTTCCACACTACAACATCCTCGTCCCCAGGATACACCCATATACTCACATGATTATTGGTTGGTTGCGATGCACATTCAAATTTCTGTTTTATGAATCACCTTGTAAATTATCTAAGACCTTGCACAAATTTAGTTTTGACTTTCTTCTCACAAAAAGTTTTACGATACTCAAGCAGTTACAATTTGCAAAATTTAAAAGATCAAGCCATCATATTACACATAACAAAGTTTTGGACACGCATTCACCGTGCATCCAATCATATCCCCACATTCCAACAAAACAACTTTCACATTCACAGTTAATTCAGAAACAAGAAACACACATTCACAGTTTCAAGTTACACTCACAAAAAAAACCAAATTCTTAATTAGTTACTTCACTCCATGGATGTCCATTACTGATCATTCAAGCATTTACACCGCCCCTAGGGCCAGATACCAATTGGAACCTTCTCAGTTCCAAAATACCTTGCTTGTGTTCCTTCAATAGTGACCACGACATCCGGTTCACTTTGTTGAGATACCAATTGGAATCGGGAGATACCAATTGGACTCAACTCATACCACAAGCGACACTCGCACGAAAGGAGAGAAAAAGTTGAACAACTTCCTAGAATGCTCCCTAGCCTCGTAAAGATTAGATGTGGATGTCAACACACCAATTTGTAGGAGTCTAGTCCGCATTTTTCTCTTGTACGACGAGACCAGTAACTTGGGCTCTGATACCAAATTGTCACGACCCAACCCACCGAGTGGTGCAGGCACTCACTCTAACAACTAAGTAGGAGAACCCTCTTATCCCATTATTTAAAACATCTGGAAAATCAACGAAAAATAGAGATAAATAAAATTATAGTGCTTTTATAAATAAAAACCCTTTTTAACAAATCCGAATTAAGACTTGTAAAGTAATTAACACCCCTAAGAATCTAGTCTAAATGGTACAAGATCTACTAAGAGTACAACTAGACATAATAATAAAAGACACAGCTCCCACCATGTGAAAGGTAAGATAGAAGTTGCTGGAGAATTTCTTCCTCTTCGCCTAATGAAACATCACCAACCTGCATCCAGACTATGCCAAAAAGACATAGGAAGAGTAGTATAAGTACAAACCACACGTACTGGTAGACATAAACAGTCAACCCGATGCCCACCACATAACATAAGAAAATCAACTAGTAAGAGTATGCAATAAAACACTTGCTTCTCCACCTTTACCATCGCTTGATTGCTTCAGAGTTTCACTAATACCCTTACTACCAACCGCCTTTTCAATTGACCTACTTACTAGGTTCTTGATCAAGCCTAACCATTCCAACACTTAGAAATGACCACGAATACATCTAGAAACTTTTTGACTAACCACTCCCGAATCCCTTTAAAACTTACCTGAGTAGTTACATTCTGCACCCTACCTCCATTTTTCATCCTTGCAACATAGGGACAACCCTTGTTCGTCAACACTATCACTCTTGAACCTTTGGCCCTTCCAGTTTCATTCAACGACGATATACATACGAGTTAAATCAACTTAGTAGAACAAACATAAATAGGTCATCATATCATTTACAATTTTGGGGAAACAACATCAAATATTATTTATGAACAACGTGAAACTTCACCATTACAAGATATACAGTCATGTCAAGTCATTGGTTCTCTCATGGAACCCAAACCCAAACTATTAGCATATCGGCATGCAGTACCCGATCCAATGTTTATGGTGGAACGTGGAAACTTATCCCATAATGATGCCAGAACATGGTAAAAGATCCAAGTTAGTGTGTCAAAATGCAACACCCGATCCATTCAACAAGCCACAATCACAATCACAAGTGCATTCTCAATTTCATACAATCAAGTCGTGACTTATGGCATACCTCGTTCAATTATTCTCATATATGTTTAGTGTGATTAATCATGCAACCTTCCCATCCATATACGCATTATAAGGAAACAAATACAACCATATATCCCAGATTCATGAAATCATAACCATCACCTATAAGGTGTTCATTGACATATATTTCTTAACCATAATTCGATCATACTTAGCCCTAGTTCATCATCTCAAGTTTCTTCGTATGATTCAATCATCTTATGTTCGATGCACGAAGGCCTACCCATAATTCCTACTATTTATTATCATTATACTACGCACTGGCCACATATTTATAACTACTCAATTAATAAAACCTATCCTACCTGGGCGCCAAGCAGCTGCACAAAGTTTTTGACGTCGATTCTAATTTTTGGACTTTATGATGGTGATCTTGATCGAAAATCCACCCTTCGCCGCACTCCTCATGCTAGAAATCTCCTACTCCTTTCTTCCCAAGCTTAATGCAGCTTTTTGGGGGTTTCTAGGGTGATTTACATCTAAATTAGGTATTTTAGGTAGAAGGAGAAAATAAGATGTTGCGTTATTTATATTTTGTCTTACGTATCCCTCTCTGGCAGCAACTTACCCTGCCGTGGCGCTGCCGCCCTAGTGGCATCTGTCCCACCAGGCCAAGTAATTTCTAAATTTTTGCTTTTCCCAGATAATAACGGTTCTGGTCGTTACACTTATTTGGCTTAGAGAAACATTTCTACGTTTCTTGAAGATAATTGGAGTCTCTCCCACAAGTAAACAAAAGAATAAATAACAACTCTATCTTCAGGATTCAACTATGACACAAAACAAGTAGCATTCAAGAATGTTGCTCTTCTATTATTGAATTGGTGATTTCACCCTTTGATTAATGTCTCACAAATGTTTTTCAAGGGAAAGTAGATTTTTTGAGTGCTTATCTTTTCAACCAATAGAAACTCAATTTATAGGACAAATTTTTTGCAAGTAAAGACTTTGAACTAAAAAGTATTTATTATAGGTTCATGAATTGAAAAGAAAAAAATTAACTTTCAAAAACAATAACATAGAGTTTTAAAAGTATCTTACAAAAATCTATAACATAGAATTAAAAAAAAAAATGAATGTTACAACTCACATTCAGGTATTTTGTTATTTCAAAACTATTAACGGATGAATTGGTTTCAAAATTAATTGAAACACTAACTCTTACAATCCCCCACTTGTTTTAAGAAATTTTTATCTTTCAAAGATCCAAAAAATATTTTCAGACATTAATCTAGCAACATGCATCAATAATGGTGTCTTTTGGACTTGAACCATTAGCTAGTGAAGGCTTTCGAAATCATTGACTACTTATTGAACAAATCTTGAACTAAGTAATTCATTGAATGAAATAGAAAAAATATTCCACGCATATCACTATGTTCCAGTGAAAATCAAAATCCTTTGACACCTTACCACCATGTGTCCTGAATCCTTTTAGCCAAGTGCTTTAAGATTTCCGTGTTAAAATCTTATTGAAGCGAACTCCACTTCGAATTTAGTGCGGTGAATTCATCAAGAGCAACTTTGCATACTCCAACCAAATAGTCTATGAACTTTATTAAGAGAAATTAATCTCCTCCTCCTTTAAAGCAAAGTATCAGTAAATCTATCAAGTGTATTCCTAAACATTCCAATCGAAATTGATTTATAGAGTTATTAAGAGAATATAACATCATCCTTCCCTTTAGTAGGAATATTGAAAAAATTTATCAAGAGTTTTGTTACTAACTCCAACCGAGATCAGTCTTATAAATTTATTAAGAGAAAAGAATCTCAATCATGCACATCTACTTATTTCATTTTATTTTAAAAATGAGAATTTTATTGATGTGCTTCACAATTATAACTGTAACAACTCGTTATTTGAAAGAACTAGAATTAGAAAGAAACCATTTTTGGAAATAATCAAATTTGGAAATTTTGACAAGGTAAGCTAAGTATGAGTTTTAGGTCAAATTCAAACAACCATAACTCCTAGAACAGGATGAGTTAGATGGGATACCATATACTATATGAAAGGTATTTGAATTATCTTTCTAGCATCGCTGAGTTTTCTCATTTTCAAGTTTGTAAGAGGAAGATATTCCCGTTTGAAGTCGGGCTGTCTGAATAAGGAAAGTCACCCGAATTTTAGAAGTGTATTTTGGTCTTTTCACTACCAAATTAATTAAATTCATTTTTAGTAATTTAATTGGGGTCTAAAATGATTTGGTTCAGTTTACGCTTCATAAAATTATGCTAGGGTTTTGAGAGAAGGTAAAAGAAGAAAAAAGAGGAGAAAAGAGGAGAAAAGAGGAGAAGAAGCAAGAATTCGTAGCATTCTTGAAGTTTATCTTGTGGATTTCTCAAAGGGTTAATCCCTACGAGGTATGTGAGATTACATAGCATTTAGTTCGTTCACCTACACACCAATCATTTTTAATTTAGCATATTTCTATTCTAGAATGAAGAGTTTATGAATTCTTGATAAAATTTCGTCAAAAGTTTCATTTGAATCTTGATTGTTGAGTTTTGGAGGATTTCTTGAGTTAATGCATGATATTTAAGGTTTTTTTTAGTATATTCTTGTATACTTTGGTTGTATATTTAATCTAAGTATTTGGGAAAGAAACCAATTGAATCTAGAGGGTTTAGAGTTGAAAAATGAGCAAGAAAATTCGGGGATGTTTGGGTAGGGGCATGGGGAGCCACACCTCTTAGAGCGCCCCACACCAGTGTCTGAAGTTTGGGCTCTGGGGTGCCGCACCACTCAGAGTGTCCCAACCCAGGTTTTGTAGGTTTAGGCTTGGCACGTAGCGCCACTCAGTACTCCAGGGTCGCCAGGTTTTCTACCCTTTCCCACTTCTTTCCATTTGAGTTCCCTTGAATCATACCTATGTTTTCTAGTTGATTTCTACACTCTAAGGTATGTATAAACATCAAGGGATCATCCATAACATGAGACCATGAACCTTGAATCCATAATTTAAATTCAAGGAAAGTTAAGAGTCAAGTCTAAAGAGTTCTTAGAGTCTTTTAAAAGTCTTTTACAATTGTTTTAAACTTGTTTTAAAGACTTGAGCATTGAGTTGAGTAAGAGAAAGAGTGAAGTTCATTTCTTCAAAGAGTATATGGGAACTAAGTATTCCAAAGAGTAAAAATGTTTTCACATTTAAACAAAAGAGGAAACATCAATTTCCAAGAAAAGAAACACCGATTTCCAAGAGAGCTTTCGAGCTAGTTTTTGAGAAATAATCTTAAACCACAGAAAAAGTTATGTTTTTAAACATATGAGCTAGTATATTTGGGAGTAGTATTGAGCACCGATTTGGGGACATATTCTAGTTCAGATAACTCAAACTCTCCATAAATCGTGTAGCCAACATGGGTAGAAAAGGGTCATACTTTTTAGATGATACCTTAATGCTTTTAGCATAGACTAGTGGATCCAGTGAGTGAGTCAGCTTTGATACCCCCGGCAAGGTATAGGACGGCCCTGGCAGCATGAGGCAAATCGTTGTACCATCACCTAAGCTCATAGAGATGGTTATCGGTTAGAGAAACTACCCACATAGATATTTTATATTCTTATATACACAGAGTTATTTGTATTTTCATATACAATCTGAGTTATTGTGTGTTTTTCAATACGCTGAGTTATTAACTTCATGTTTTAAAGTTTCTTCTTTATATTGGATCTTCATTATTGCTTTACATTGAATTGAGTTGAGTTGAGACCAGATAAGTTCTTTAACTTACCTCTTAAGCTTATGTCTTGTTTTAGAATTTCCCTCACATGCTCGCACATTCAATGTACTGATGCCATTTGGCTTGCATCATTTTATGATGCAGATATAGGTAGCAAGGATCAGCATCCAGTGCCTCGTTAATCGAGTCGAGCATTTAAAGTCATTTGGTGAGCCCCCTTGCTTTTCGGAGGATCTCTTTTTACATTATTTAAATATTTTCGGTTGTTAGGATGATCGGTGGTCTTGTCCAGACATTCCATATAGTTTTAAAGGATTCATAGACAGTTAGTTATAGTCCTTTAGTCTTTTCATTTTCAATTGTTTATGTTAAGACTTTAGTTGCCACTTTGGCTAAGTTGAATGTTTATCTTTAAACATTCTAAGTTATTTTGAGACAGTTGAGTAGAGTTGCATTTGATTTCTTTTATAATGCTTAAAAGTTTCCGCTGAGTGTCTAACCATGCCAAGGCTTCGCTTGGGGCCAACAATGGTTCTCGATTGCTAGTCCCGCCCAGGGTGTAGGCTCGGGGCGTGACAATAACTTTAATTGTTTTTCCCTTTTAACCCAAGATTACATCATTAAGTAGGGTTACCATAAAGTATAATTAATTTACAATAGGCTTTATTCCCATCCCATTACAAGTTTCCACCACCAACTCTTTGCCTAACCCTTTAGACAAAGGATCCGCAAAATTAAACCTGGACTTCACATATTAAAACGATATCATGCCTTCCTTCAATAATCTCCTCACATGATTGTGTTTGAGACGAACTTGTCTCAACTTGACATTGTAGCAATCACTTGATGCCCGAAATATAGCAGCTTGATTATCACAATAGATAGTTAAAGGTGGTACTAGCTTACTCCACAAAGGAATATCTATCAACATAGATCGTAGCCAATCAGCTTCTTCTCCAGCAGAAGACATAACTACAAATTCTGACTCCATGGTTGAGTGAGTAATACATGTCTGCTTTTTTGATTTCCAAGAGATCGCTGCTCCAGCCAAAGTGAAAATACAAGCAGTAATAAATTTAGAGTCATTCAGATCAGAATTCCAAGTAGCATTGCTATAGCCTTCAAGAATAGATGGAAATGTAGAATAATGTAGGCCAACATTAATTGTACCCTTCAGGTATCTTAAAACGCAAATTAAGGCATTCTAACGTTCAACTCCAGGATTACTAGTAAACTTGCTCAAAGTTCCTAATAGGTAACCAATATCCGACCTGGTACAATGCATTACATACATAAGACTCCCAACAATCTGAGAATATGTTAGCTGATCAAGAACAACACTAGAGTTCCGCATTAGTTTGATGCTAGGATCAAATGGTGTAGGATCAGGTTTGTCGTTAAAGTGAGCAAACCCTTTTAGAACTTTCTCAAAATAACTTGATTGCGTAAGAGTCAAGCCATTCGCTAATCTCATGATTTTAATGCCCAAAATTATGTAAGCTTCTCCAAGATATTTCATTTCAAATTGAGAAGCTATAAAATATTTTGTTTCTTGACTCTTTCAATATCAGTTTCAAAGATCAACATATCATCTACATAAGAACAAATAATAACATCAGATTTTCTTGAAATTTGCTAAATATGCAAATATCACCACCATTGATTGAGTAGCCATTAGAAATTATTACTCTTTTAAATTTCTCATTCCATTGTTTTGGAGCTTGTTTTAATCCATAAAGAGATTTAAGAAGTTTACAAACTTTGTGTTCTTGACCAGGACAAATCCTTCTGGTTGTTTCATGTAAACTTCTTCATCGGGATCTTCATTTAGAAATGTAGTCTTCACCTCCATTTGATGTATTATCAGACTATGAATTGCAGTTATTTCTATTAAGAGTCAAATAGAAGTCATTCGAGCTACAAGTGCAAAGGTATCAAAATAATCAATAACTTTTAATTGAGTAAAACCTTTTTCTACAAAGTGAGCTTTGTACTTATCTAAGGTTTCATCACATTTCAATTTCTTTCTAAAGATCCACCTACAGCCAATAGACTTGCATTCAGGAGGACGTTTTGATAAATTTCATGTACTATTTGACATAATATAGTGCATTTCATCATCAATAGATTCATGCCAGAAAGGAGCATCATGTGAAGACATTGCTTCGGCATAACTTTCAGGATCCTTTTAGGTCCAAAATCTCTTGGTTTGGCTAATCTTGCACTACGTCTTGGTTGGCTTTTTTCCATAGGCTCAACTATTTTCCTTTTAAGAGGAGATATAAAAGAACTTGTATCTTGTTCCAAAGATTCTTTTTTCTTAGGAAATATATGCTCAAAAAAGTTAGCATGCAACGATTCAATAATTTTGTGAGGGCATGGGTTGTGAAGATTCAAAAATCTATAAACCTTACTGGTTTGTGAATAACCAATAAATACACAATATATTCCTCTATATCCAATCTTAGTCAAATGTTGATCTGGTAATCTAACATGAGCCAAACAATCCCATACTTTAAAATAATATATATATTTGTCTTGTGATTCTTCCAAAGTTCATAGGGAGATGAATCATGTTTCTTGAAAGGAATTCGATTCAAAATATGACATGCAAAAAATAAGGCTCCAGTCCACAATATTTCAGTGATACCATATCCATAAAGCATAGAGTTAACCATTTCGATGAAAATTCTATTTTTTCTTTCTGCTACACCATTTTGTTGTGGTGTCATAGTCAATTATTTCTCAATGACTTCTTTTTCACAAAAATCAATAAAATTTGATTTTAAATATTCTTCGTCTCTGTCAGATCTAATTGATTTAATCTTCAAACTCAATTTATTTTCAACTTCTGCTTTATATGATTTAAAAGTCTCAAATGCCTCATATTTTGTTTTTTTAATAGAAATACATATGTATACCTCGAGTAATCGTCAATGGAAGTGATAATATATCTCTTTCCATGACGTGATAAACAAACCATCTCACAAATATCAGCATGGATTAACTCCAAAAGTTTGGATATCCTTTCAACAGACTTTAAAGGTTTCGTTGTTATTTTACATTTACTACAAGTAATACATTTAGCAACATGTCACGATCCAAAACTAGTCATGAGTGGTACCCAAACTTAACCTCCTAAGTGAGCGAACCAACAAATTCAACTCCAAATTATATCAATAATTCA
The DNA here is from genome assembly GCA_035578085.1 of Solanum pinnatisectum. Classification (NCBI taxonomy): domain Eukaryota; kingdom Viridiplantae; phylum Streptophyta; class Magnoliopsida; order Solanales; family Solanaceae; genus Solanum; species Solanum pinnatisectum. The sequence goes on from CM069076.1 coordinate 24,429,131, forward strand.
ACTACGAATAAGAACAACAATGCGGAAGCTCAAAACTTATTCAAGTGACCAATCAAATAAACCTCTAAAGTCTATTACATATTATCCCCAAAACCTGAAAGTCATCACATCAAGGACATTTATTCTCAAAATACCAAGTCTAAGAGTATTGAAGACACCAAAATAAGTAAATAAGATGGTTTATGTCCAAAATTTAAGGACATCATGCCATGACTGAGAGAATCCAGCAGGAGCTAGAAGAAATAACTCACCCTGAAATCTGATGTGCTGGAGATCGGCTAGAGTTGAAGGTGAGTCGAAGTCGATGGTACACTTGCTCCACTCCACAAAAGAAAATGAAGAAAACACAAGAAGGGGTTAGTACAAGGAACATGTACTGAGTAGGTATCATCAACCAACTCAAAATAGCAACTAATATGCAATGAATAATAGTATAAAATCAACTATTGCACTTAGCAAGTGGCAAGAAACAACTAACATGAACAAGTGACAACAACACCAAAGTAAGTATGAAATCAATCAACAATTTTGAGAACACACACGAGGGCTCATTTCTCCACTCCAAGGTCTTTTGGGAACTGAGTTCTTTGAGATTGAGTATATTCATTTGTTTCAATATGTTTTCCTTTAACATTACCGTGCTGAAAAGTGACACCCGATCCAATAATATTCTAGCTCGTAGCACCTGATTTAATATATCGTGTCGAAACGTGACACCCGATCCAATATATCATGTCGAAACGTGACACCCGATCCAATAATATCATTAATATCATTTGTTATCACCTCTTTCACTTCATTAACAATAATTCATTAACCCTTCTTTATTCAAGGCATCACTTCGATAGAGAATGTTCAAGATTATGAATTTCACAGTCTCAGGATTTCAGACCAATCACAACACCATATAAATCATCCAAACCACAACCACCAAACACATATAAAAATTCACATTATCACTCAATTACAAGTAATTTCTATTAAGAGTCTATTATATTTCTAAAGCCTCCGAGTTTGCTAATTTTCGAGCTCGTATAAGGGAGATATGCCCATTTGAAGTTGGGCTGTCTTGATAAGGAAAGTCACTCGGATTCAAGAGGGGTATTTTGGTCTTTTCAATAACCAATTAATTTATTTCTTTTTTAGTAATTAATAGGGGTCTAAATTAATTTGGTTCATTTTACGCATTCAAAATTAACGCTAGGACTTTGAGAGAAGAGAAAAGAGGAGAAAAGCCAAGGTTTCGTCACGTTATTGAGATTTCGCTTGCGGATTTTGTGAAGGTTTAATTCCTAAGAGGTATATGAGTTAACATAGCATTGAGTTCATTCTCCCATGCACCAATCATATTGAAATTCAGTGTATTTACGTTATTGAAAGTAGAGTATTTGAGTTCTTGATGAATTTTGTTGAAGTTTCGTCTGAATCTTGATTTTTGGGATTTGGAGTAGTTCTTGAAATGATTTTATGAGATTTAAGGTTTTTTATGGAGTATATTCTTGTGTATTAAGGTTGGGTATTCGAATCTAAGTGTTTTGGGAAGTAACCATTCGAATCTAGATGAATTTGGGTCGAAAAACGAACAAGAAAAAATCGTCGGGTTACTGGGCAGGGGCTGGCGCACCATGCCACTCAGTGCGCCATCATGAGGACTCTATAGGATGGGCTTTGGGGAGCTGCTCCACTTAGTGGACCCCAACCCAGGTTCTGTAGTTAAGGCTCTGGTGCCCTGCGCCACTCAGTACGCTGTGGTCACCAAGTCTTTTACCCTTTCCCACTTCTTTCCGTTTGAGTTCCCTCAAGTCGTACCTATGTTTTTAGTTGATTTCCATACTCTAAGGTACGTTTAAACATCAAGTGATAATCCATAAAATGAGATCATAATCCTTGAATCCATAATTCAAATTCAAGGTAGAGCTAATAGTCAAGTCAAGAGAGTTCTTAGAGTCTTTTCAAAAGTCTTTTACAATTGTTTTGAACTTGTTTTAAGACTTAAGCATTGAGTTTGAGAAAGAGTAGAGTGAAGTTCATTGTCTTTAAAATGATGTATGAGGAATAAATACTCCCAAAGAGCAAATGTTTACACATTTAAGGTAGAGGAAACACCATTTTCCAAATGAGTTTTCCTGAGTAGTTTTGAATTCCATCACTTCTAAGAGATAAGTTTTTGAGTAATAACCTCAAACCACTGATAAAGAGTTATGTTGTTAAACATATGTGCTGAGTATATTTTGGAAGTAGTATTGAGCATTGATATGGAGACGAGTTCATAATAACTCAAATCTCCATAAACCATGTAGCCAACGTGGGTAGAAATGGTTATACTTTTTAGATGATTCATTAATACTTTCTAGAATACACTAGTTGATCCACTTAGTTAAGGCGTTCTATATCCCAGCAAGTTATAGGACAACTCTTGTGGCGTAGGGGAGACATTGTATCACCACATAGCTCATAGTGATGGTTGTCGGTTCAACCCCAACTCATGACCATCTCCTGTGCCATAATCATTCCCAGATTTAGCCTCATCTCATCAATGATGCAACCCAGACATGTTGCCTTGGCATGGTGGAGAATCGACTCATTTTGGGATGGCATAATGGTACTGCTGATGAAGCCAAACCAGAACCTTACTGCTATGTTTAGGTCCTTTTTCTCAATGGGTGCTCCAATCTCAAGCCATTAGGGAGTACGGTCTGATATCAGCGGAGCCAACCACTTCTTCATGTTTTCTAGTGTCTTTGTCCTGATCAGATGTTGGAAGTCATCATCAATTCGTGTTGAAACACCCAAGATTGCATTAATAACATCACTATCACATTTCACCTTTTTACCCCCGAGGACCACATAGTCAACTGACTTGAATTTGGCTGCCGGCTTCTTCCCTCGTGGTGGCATTGTAGAATTCTCTGACATAATTTGGAATGTACGGGCCACAAGGTTTGGTGAAGAGTTGAAATTTGTGCAATCCCAGGCAGCTCATGATTTTCGAATACCTGTCTCTGACATCATCAGTTAATAATCGCTTCTCCTTTATAATGGTCCTCAGTCCATCAGTCTTTAGTCTGTTCATAGACCGTGGGAGAGGACCGTGTACTGGTGGTGCTAAGACCACAGCCTGTGCTGGAGTAGGAAGAGGAGTAGTAGCCTGGGGGGTCCTGATCCTAGATGGATCATTCAACCTCTTGGAACGCAGCTCCGCTCTCTGGGCTGCTAGTAACTCATCTTCGGGCACAAAAGTTACAGCCAGATACTCTTGGTGCTCACCCTCACTCTCACAAGTGGTGAGGTGAGTGGTATAGATGTCGTCACAGTCGGAACTTGTCTCCGGTGATGCAGGTGTAGGAGCCTTGCCTTTTCCCTTGCCCTTCCCACCTGTTGTGGGAAGTTTGGTGGCGGCATGTCTCTACCGGCCACTTTTGGTCTAGCCATATCTGCAAAAGCATCAACAAGAGTTAGAAACAATTCAAGAAAAGCTGCAGAAAATAGTTATAGACAAACTCGCCAAACCGGTTGGTGAGTTGCCAAATCTCTTTGGCGAGCAAGATCAGGCTCTCCAAAAGGATTGACTCAAAATTTTCCAAAAAAATTGGCCTGTCGGTAATGGGAAGGGCCCTTCAGCAAATCACCAATATCATTCGGTGAGCTCGACCCAGCTCACCAAACTACCCAACATACCTATTTTCAACCTCAACTTCTAAATTCAACTCCGCAGCCCCCGAAAACAAAATCAAACCATGCACCCATTCAATTAGACCTAAACCCATTAAACATATGCCCTTGGGATACTCAGACTTCTCCTAGTTTGGCCAAATTTGGCCATTTGACAACTTTTGCCCTTAAGAATGACGTCAACCGCTCCATCATTGGGCAAATTATTTCATTTGGCACAAATGTAGGTTAGTTAGACATCACCCGACCAGACCCAACATCAACAAAGCAACACCCAACAATTTTTATCAACTTTAAGGCACACAAAGAAATCAATGATATCGATAGTTTAGGCAAGATATTCGAATTAAACAGGCATTCAAGTATACAATTACGATCAGAGAGGCCTAGAAAATGAGTAAATCGCTAAATATAAGTTAGGAGTTCGGAAAACCAACCTTTGATGCCTAATATAAGATTTGAAAAACTAGGCGGCAAAGAATCCAACTTCGAACACACAATCAATTACTAAAACATGATAAAAACACAAGAATATAGAAAAATATAGTGCGGGTGTGAGTTTGGGAAGTTAAAAAGTGAGGGAATGTCAAAGATTTTGAACTTTTGAACTTTAGGCCTTTTAAAAACCATCAAGTTCTCGCTCATTCGGCGACATAAGTTTTGCTCGCCAACCCACTCGGTGACACGCCGAGTGGGTACTTACCTCGCTGAGTTTTACAAGGCCTCCAATTAATGTGGGGGTCCAAACGGCGGACAAAATCGTGATCACCGACCTGGTCGGTGATTCGCCAATTTGCTCTTAGGCTTGCCAAGTTTTACAAACTCAAATTTCAAAATGTCTTGAGTCCAACGGCCATCCAAGTCAGGCTCGCTGACCTCTTTTGTGAGTCATCGACCGGACATTTTGCTCGCCAATCTCCACTTTTCGAACACATTCTACACTTTAACCTGCACAATCAACACACGATTATTTCTAAAACATAAACAAAGCAAATAAAAAGTAGGGTTGCCTCCCAAGCAATGCCTTAGTTAATGTTGCAGCACGATGCAAGTCCACGCTCAAACCTCATTCTTGAGGTTGGCCATAGTGCCACTAGGCAACCCCTCCTTATTGTTTCGGGTTTAAATGAGATGAGATATGACCTATCTGGGTCTCCAACTGTTTGATAGAGACGGAATGGGAGGTAACCGTCAGGCTAACGGTCAATATATCTTCCTTTATCTCTTTCAAAATCTTATCAGACCCCTCAACCTTATTGAGGATACGAGAGAGCATATCCTTTGATCGACCTCCCTCGAAATCCTTTGACTTTTGGCACTCGTGGGGAGGAATGTACCTGCCCTTATCCCGACCCCTTTCCTTCCAAGTGGGATTTCGATCTCTCTATTCTCTATCACGATCTCTCCAACCTTCATCCCTACTCCAACCTTGGTTACCACCCTGCCTCGAGTAGTTTGCATGATAACCACCTCTTTGGTTGGCAAGGAAATTCTCCTCGTCGTTGAACAATACTTCAAACTTGGCCTCTTAGGGGTTCACACACCCAACACTCACAACATTGACACTCCTACCACCAGTTCCCACCAAGTTGGTTTGTGATTTTGGCCATATTCTGACCCTTTCCTAGTCTTTCTCCATCTGTTCCTTGGTCAATTTGAAAGTGAGAGGAGAGACCTAGTCTTCGCTGGTGTACCATGCTCGGTTGATCGTGGTCATGCCATCCAACAGTTGAGTTGCTATCACGTAAGGTTGCTGCATCAAACCTCTAGGAGAAAGTTGGTCAGCAATACCCTTATTTACCAAATCAAGGCTTCAGTTAAAGTACTATAGTAACACATTGTCAGGCAATCCATGAGTTGGGCATTGCAACACCAACTTCTTGAATCGTAATCAAGTCTCATGAATTGGCTCGCCCTCCAGATGCTTGAAGCTCTGAATGATGTCCCGAAGTGTCATCATTTTCAAATGAGGGAAAAATCGCACTTGAAATATGGTGACAAGCTCTTCCCATGAAGTGATTGAGTCCCATGGAAATTCAGCCAGCTACTTACACGCTTCCCCCATTAAAGAAAATGGGAACAACCTCAACCGAACAGACTCTTGGGATATATACTTGAAGGAGAACGGTCCGCAACCATCAACAAAATTTATAATATGCTTATGGGGATCCTCACGAGCCAAACCACCAAACAACCCCTTTAATTGCAAGAGTTATAGTATAGTGCTAGTAATGTGGAACACAACGTTCCCTTTAATTGGAGGCAAGAGAATGGCACCAATTCCACCCATAAGACGAGGGTCATTAGCATTCGGCTCATTGACATCGTTGAGGTTGCCAATGTCATCTTGGTGGCTCACTTGGCTACCATTGCTTTCATTCACACTCATACTCTCTATTTCAAAACACAAACAAGTAAACCAAAACTAAAAATAAGTAGAATTAACTATGACTAAAAAGAACAAAATTCAACTTAACTAAAGAATCTTAACCAACACCACTCCCCGGAAGCGACGCCATTTTGATTGAATAACGTTATCAAAGACACTTCATCTGATTCTAAGTTTCAATGATCGTTAGTCAGTATATAACCCAACTTAATGAGTTGGGGTCGAATCCCACAGGGACTGGTACGTGTTTAAGATTCAATAGGAAAGTACGAATATGCTCAAGTCAATCATAGGAATAAATATTATCCAATAAAAACATATTTAAAATCAGGGCGTGACACAAATGTCAAATAACATGGGGGTTTTGATTTGAAAGTATCAACTACAACATCAACAAATAACGTAAAAAATAACAATAATGAGACGGGTTCTTGGGATGTGATTTGATTATAGGCTAATGTAGACAAACGAGTAATTGCAATGGTTAGGAAATAGTTGAATATTAGTGACTAAGCTAGACTATAGAGGAGGTAAACTTTCTCTAGAACAATTTACCCTGAATCAAGTCAATTTGTCTCGAACATCGACTAGCATGCAAAATAAGAACAACCTACGCCTTAGTCAATTCACTCTCTCGAGCTAAATATGTGGAAAAGGATTTAGGATTCCCTCTCTCGAGTTGAACCCATGACAACCCAATGCCCGCATACCATCAACCAATAATCTTTGTTTTAAAACCTCTATCTCGAGCAAACCGAAAACACAGAGGTAGAACTGCATTTGCAACTACAATTCTTTAAATTAAACAACAATTACTAATTAAAATCACTTCTAAACAATATTTAAACTAACAATTAGCAATACCCATAAGCTAAATCAGCCCATAATTACAAAATCACACCCCGAGAATTGGGGTTTTAGCTAGACATCATAAAAAGATAAAAATTGTTACCAAATTGTGTTTCCATCAACTGGGTAAGATTAGTTTCGTCTTTACAAAGGTCCAAAGTGAAGAATCTCTAAGACCCACTTCCAATTTCTCAAAAGTGAAAAACTTCAATTCTTCAAAGCTAAGGAAAAATTGTCTCAATACTTAGAGTTCCAGCTGAAAATTACTCTAATGAATGTTCATAATGAAATTTTGATTAAAGATTCATTCTAAACTAAATGTTCAAAAACGTATTTATAGTCGCCAAAAATCTGTTGTGAAGTACTATTTGGCGCAGTAAGTCGGGCTCGTCGATCAGCTCGGCGATCCGCCCTTTGGTCAGTTGCATCGCCATTTTTCTTTGGCCTTCAGCATCCCCAAGATCTGTAACTTTAGGCGATCCAAAACTACATTGCGGAACCACTTGGCGATCCGCCGATTGCTCCTTTCTCTCGCCAATTTGATTTTCTCCTTCAGGGCTTGGCACATTGGAACTTTAGGCGAGGTAGTGGCTATTCAGCGACTCGCCAAAGGGACTTGACGTTCACCAGACTTTCATTTCTTCATTCTTTCGGATCGCTTCATTCTTTTTCCAAATTAGTGTCCATGCTTGGTTCCTCAATCCAAATACCTGGAAATCAAGGATTTTTCATCAGTTATTGGCATAAAATAAGCATTTTAGGACACTAAATCATTATAAATAAATCCCTAAATGAGTCCAATTTTAGGACTCATTAGGAAGCTAAAAAGGATATGAAGAAGAGATACCCACATCTCTTGAATCCATAGAAATTCCAAATTAAGGTACTAATCCTTTTCTTGGCATTTTTTTTAAGTTGGCATGTTGAAATTATATTTCTCTTGTTGGGTGTTTGAGCTGAATGTTAGATGTTACACCGTTAGCCTACTTAGAGTAGTATCATTCAAGGAAGAATGTTCCTAAGGGGAAGATATTTTAACACCTTGGTATTTGAAAGAACTAGAATTAGAAAGGAACTATTTTTGGAAAAATTTAAATTTGGAAATTTTGGCAAGTTATGCTAAGTATGAGTTTTGGGCAAACTTCAAACGACCATAACTTGTAGTACATGATGAGTTAGGTGTGCCATAATATATCAAATGAAAGGTATTTGAATTATGTTTCCAACTCCACCGAGTTGGCTAATTTTTGAGCTTGTATGAGGGAGATATACCCGTTTGAAGTCGGGCTGTCCGGATAAGGAAAGTTAGCCGGATTTGAAAGGGGTATTTTGGTCTATTCCTTACCCAATTATTTATTTCATTTTTAGTAATTAATTAGGGGTCTAAAATGATTTGGTTCATTTTACGCATTCCAAATTAACACTAGGGCTTTGAAAGAAGAGAAAAATGCCAAGATTTCATCGCGTTCTTGAGATTTCGCTTGTGGATTTCGCCAGGGTTAATCCGTAAGACATAAGTGAGTTCACTTAGCATTGGGTTCATTCACCCACGGGCCAATCATGATTAAATTCTGCGTATTTACATTCTTGAAAGTAGAGTATTTAAGTTCTTGATGAATTTTATTAAAGTTTTGTTTGAATTTTGATTGTTGGGATTTGAAGGAGTTTTTGAGATGATTATATGAGATTTAAGGTTGTTTTTGGATTATATTCTTGTGTAATATGGTTGGCTATGCAAATCTAAGTGTTTTGGGAAGTAAACATTCAAATCTAGACGAATTAGGGTTGAAAAACGAACAAGAAAAATTCATCTGGTTTCAGGATAGGGGGCTTGCGTACCGCACCACTTAGTGCGCTAGCATGACAAGTCTATAAAATGGGCTCTGGGGTGCCACACCACTCATTGTACCCCAACCTAGGTTCTGTAGGTAGGGCTCTGGCACCCTGTGCCAGTCAATATTCTAGGGTCGCCGGATCCTCTACCCTTTCCCACTTCATTCCATTTGAGTTCCCTCAAATCGTACATACATTTTCTTGTTGATTTATAAACTCTAAGGTATGTTTAAAAATTTAAAGTTCATCCATAAAATGAGATCATAACCATTGAATCCATAATTCAAACTCAAGGTAGAGCTAAGAGTCAAGTCAAGAGAGTTCTTAGAGTCTTTACAAAAGTCTTTTACATTTGTTTAGACTTGTTTTAAGACTTAAGCATTGAATTTGAGAAAGAGTGGAGACTAGTTCATTGTCTTTAAAAGGATGTATAGGAACTAAGTACTCCCAAAGAACAAATGTTTTCACAGTTAAGATGAGGGGAAACAACGATTTCCAAATGAGTTTTCATGAGTAGTTTTGAGCTCCATCTCTTTTAAGAGATAAGTTTTTGAGTAATCACCTTAAAACATAGAGAAAGAGTTTTTAAACATATGAGCTGAGTATATTTTGGGAGTAGTATTGAGCATCGATATGGGGATGAGTTCATAATAACTCAAGTGTCTATAAACCATGCAGCAAACGTGGGTAGACATGATCATACTTTTTAGATGATTCCTTAATGCTTTCTTGCATAGACTAGTGGATCCACTTAGTTGAGGTGTTCTATATCCCGGCAAGTTATAGGACAGTTCTGGCAGTGTGGGCGAGATGTTATATCATCACATAACTCATAGTGATGGTTGTCAGTTAGAGAATCTCCCAAACAAGGCTTATTTTTGTATTCTTATATACAACTGAGATATTATGGTATTTTCCAATACTTTGAGATGTTATCTGCTATTTTAAATGCTTTATATAAACTGCTTCTTTATTGTTGTTTATTTTTGCATTGAGTTGAGTAAAGGTTATGTAAGTGTTTCTTTCATATTTTAGTTCAAGCCTATGTCATGTTTAGTTTTCCCCTCACATGCTCATACATTTAATGTATTGACGCCATTTGGCCTGTACCATTTTATGATGCACATACAGGTAACCAAGATCAACATCCAGCGCCTCGTTGATCCGGTTGAGCATTTCATAGTCATTTGGTGAGCCTCAATGCTTTCCAGAGGATCCCTTTTTATTGCTTTGTTATTTCAGCTATTAGGATGATCGGGGGCTTTATCCTGACATCCCTCATAGTATTAGAGGCTTCATAGACAGTTAGACATTAGTAGTTCATTAGTCTTATGCATTTCAGATGTTTTGTTATAAGACTTGAGTTTCCTTATTGGCTAGTGAATGTTCCTTTACAACATTCTAAGTTATTTCATGAGCTTATATTTGTTGAGTAAAGTATTCTGCTGAGTAGGAAGCCAGGCCAAGGGTTCGCTTGGGGCCATCAATAGTTCTCGAGTGCCAGTCCCGCAGAGGGTGTAGGCTCTGAGCGTGACAGCATACCTAAGTTCCATACTGTTATTTGGACCCTTGAGTTGAGTCATTCATGACCATAAATTCCGCATGAACTCTATCAGTTGAGTATCTTCAAGAGGAGTCATATCTTCAAGTTCTAAGTCTTGAGTATTGAGTTCCTAATCATTTTGGGATTATATTCCTAATCATAGGGCTACTACATGTTACCCCTAAAGGTCCTTAAGCTTAGTAGTTCATGCCCATAATTTTGCATCAACTCTATGAGACATGTAGTCTTGACACTAGAAGTATCATTGAGTCCATGTGTTGAGCAGTTCATGCCCATAATTCCGCATGAACCCTCCGAGTCAGGCATTCTTGAAGTGAGTAGTATCATTGACTCCTTGAGTTCTGGAGTTATTGAGTTCCAAGTATTGAGTTCTATGTATGGTTATTGAAAACCTTGAATTGAGTCATTCACGTCAATAATTCGGAATGAACCCTATTTTAAGAAGTCTTTGTACAAACTGTTTTAAAACTTGTTTTAAAGACTTGTGCACTGAGTTGAGAAAGAGTAGAGCTGAATTCATTTTCTTTAAAATTATATATGGGAATAAGTAATCCCAAGAGTAAAAGTTTTTACATTTAAGATGAGAGGAAACTGAGATTTCCTAAAGAGTCTTGAGCAGTTTTAGTACCATCTCTTTGAAGAGAAAGATTTTTGAGTAATAATCTCAAAACACAGAAAGAGTTGTGTTTTTTAACATATGATATAGTTAAATTTTGGGAGTAGTATTGAGCACCGATATGGGTGAGAGTTCAGACAACTCACAGCCACCATAAACCATGTAGCCAATGTGGGTAGAAAGGATCATAATTTTTTAGATGATTCCTTATTGTTTCTTTAGCATAGACTAGTGGATCTACTTGTAGTAGGTTTTACACCCTGACAATGTATAGGACAGTCTGGCAGCATGGGCTAGACATTGTATCATCACATAGCTCATGGTTATCGTTATCAGTTAGATAATCTCCAAGATTGTTACTTTGTATTTTTACATACAAATAGAGTTATTATTGTATTTTCATACAATTGAGTTATTATTGTATTTTTGCATGCAATTGAGTTATTGCCTATTGTTTTAAAAGCTTTCCAGATATTGCATGTTTCATTGTTGTTGAGTATCTTGAGTTTGATTTGAGCATCTTGAGTAAGAATTGAGTACCTTATTGTTGAGTTGAGCCCTATTTCTCTGAGTTGAGCTGAACTATGTTTCACTGAGTAGAGCCCTATTTTATCTGAGTTGAGTTGAACTATGTTTCATTGAGTTGAATTGAGTTAAGTGAGTTGAGATGAGATAAGTATATTTCTTTTCCATCAATTCAAGCTCACGGTTATGCTTTAGAATTTCCCTTATATGCTCGTACATTCCATGAGCCATTTGGCTTGCATCGTTTCATGATGCAGATAAAAGTATTCAGGATCTTTAACAGGCATTTCGTTGAGGTCATGTGATATTCTTGTTAGCTTTAGTGAGCCATCTTATATTCCAAAGGACTTAACCTTTATCATACAATTAGTAGTTTTAAGATGTCGTGGGTCTTGTCCCGATATCCTTCTGTAATAGTAGAGGCTTCATAGATAGAGTTGAGGAGTTTTTGAATTTACTTCTATTATGAGTATTGTACAGACTTTTAAAAAGGTTGAGTTATTGAGTTTATTGAAATTATTTCAGCTTTAAGCTTTTGTATGCTTGGGTTAGTCTTCTGCTTGTAGCAAGCCGGGATGAGGGGGTTCCCTTGGGGACCAACAATGGTTCTCGAGTGCCGGTCACTTCCAGGGTGTAGGCTCGGGTTGTGACAAAAAGCTCTTGGTAGTACAAGTAAAGATAAAGTTCATCAATATTCAAGATCAAGCTCAAAGGCCCTTGAGTCCAAGAACATATTCAATATTCGCGATCAAGCTTACAAGCCCTTGAATTTATATTCAAAACATGAATAAAAGGATTTATACAAATTGTAAAGCTCATACTTGAAATCAAATAAATATGATTATTGTGATATATTTTAGTCTTGATTATAATTCTCTCAAAACAAATTTTATTGTCTAAAAATTGTGGCAGTCCTAGTAGGAGAATCTATACCTCTCATATCAACTATTCAAATATTATAGAACATCAAAATGGCTACAAAGAAGATCAACTCCTTATAAACTTCCTCTAATGCTTCTAAGGCAATTGATTCTATGTTCTCTCCTAAAGCAAAGGAGTCCTTAGTGTTACCTTTGGAAGTTTCAGAGCTTTTACAAGGAGTAAGACCACTATGCTGGAACAAGAAAAACTTCAAGTGTCATCCACATCAATATCCTATTTTGGATCGTCAATCGAAAAGGACCAAGGTTTCTCTAGAAATTCTTCACAAGGAAGAAGCGATGTTTCCCAAAAGATCAAGATGACTCTAGCTCCACTTAAGATCTCCAATTCCAAGAAATCTTCTACAAATAAGAACTATAATTAAGCCAATGAATCCTCTTCACATGCATCCTATGATATGTACCCTTTGAAGATTGACTCGCAAGATAAACTATGCTACTCCTCGATAAACCAAACGATCAATCAAGCAATTGTAACTGATGCTTCATCCATGGAGGAACAACTTGCAAAACTAGCGAAGATGGTTGAATGATTGACAAAGCATATACATAACCAAGAGTCATGGATTAATAATTTGATGGATAGTATGAATGGATTATTATGTGGAGAGTCAATCCATGTGTCTTGAAAAGGTATTGAAGTTTAAGAGATTGAAAAATATGTGAAGCAAACAGGATTTGTCAAAGAGATGCTATTTTCTTCTAAAGGGATGATCTCACTCGATCATTTAAAAGAGTTAATGGAAGGGACATCAAATATATGTACAAAGTCTCCTCCAAGTCTTCCCTTGTGCATGCCAAGTCATATATTGCAAGAATTGATATTTTCAAGTTGCCATCTAATTATTGGGTCCAAGAATAGTCTAGGAATGACATAATTTAGGTATTAAACAGCTAGGAGAAGTCTCAAGCAAGCTTGAAAATAACTATTGAACAGGTTTTAAGGGTTCACTCTATGGTTTGTAGAAACTTCTACGGATGGTATTATTGACACGTAGAACCAATTACTGGAGACCAACTTTCTGAACAATTTCCACATAATCCTTCCATAGATTGTCATACTTTCTACGTATCTTAGACTAAGCCCATAGAACCAATGTCCCGAAAATCCCCTAAGTCAAAACACTTTCCACGATTACCTTCTAGAAACTATAATATTTCCTATAACCTGTATTCTTTGTCTGTAGGATAAAGTACCAAAACCAGTAAGTCCAACTCACTTCGATGAAACCATATCTATGACCCGTAATATATTCTACAATCTGTAGGTTCAAAGTCACAAATTTCACCAAGTATATAATTTTTCTATGGATACCTTCTAAATCTCGTAATATTTTCTATGAACCGTACAAAGAAACCGTAGGAGTTCAGGTCTCAAAATTACAACCTTTGAATCTTTTCTATGAGCACTTACGACAGCCCATAAGAATTATTACAAACCATACAATTAAATCTTATAACTCCATGACATTATCCAAATCTATCCCAGTTCCAATGACAACTTTCTTACAACCCATTAGACGACTCATAGAAACTGACACCAATACAATTTTTACAATTTTTCCTTCCAAACAAATTTTTCGATTCCTAAGGTGTTACATAAATAAATTATTCTAATATACATTTTGGACAGAATAAAGGTTTTTAAACATACAATGGAGGTCATTTCGATAAAAAGTGGGTCCCACACCAAAGACTCTATTTTACCCAAACTTTATGTTTCGGAGCTAAAGGATCCATCAGATTACATATAAAGTTCAATTATTTGATTCTTTTGATCAAAGTTAACCATTCAATTTTTATAGGCTCTGAAATATAAATAACTTGATAAAAAACAAACGAATGATTAGTGATTAAACTGTCTGTCCCAGCAAGTTATAAATGACTTTGATTTTCTATAGGAAATCTATAGACAATTAAACAACACCTATACAAGTAAATTTCCTAGAGAGTCATTATAATTGTTTTTTTTTATCTATAGTAAAAAAAAATTCAAGTGTTTCAGCAAACATTAAGTGGGGTATCTCAAGTTATAAACTTATTGAATTATATTCGATGGTTCTTAATTACTATTATTTTTATCTAAACTTTTTAACCTATTACTTATAGAATTACGTTAACAACTCATATATTGTTTTCATCTGTAAAAGGATGCCTTGAAAATTGAAATTGATAAAATCTTACGTTAAACTAATTATTGATTTTTTCAAAGAAATTTATTACTCCCTCTGTTTCAAAAAGAATGACCTAATTTGATTTGGAACGGAATTTAAGAAAAGAAACAAGACTTTTTATTCTTTTGGTTCTAAATTAAAGTTATGTCAAATGTACCAAAATCCCTTTAATCTTGTGGCCTTAAACATGCCACATGGAAAGTTGAAGTTAAAGTTAAAGTGGTTCCTAAAAAGGAAAGGGTCATTCTTTTTAAACATACTAAAAAGAAAATTGGGCCATTCTTTTTGAAACATAGGGAATATAAATTTTCCAAATTGGAACTTAATTAAACTAAAGAGTCGGGCTCTTTAAATGTCCTATAAGAAGAAGAAAGAGGCTTAAGCCATCACTTCCAATCCGATAAAGGGCTTTTGATTTTTCATGAAAGTTTGTCCCAAAAATTATTGCAGAGGATATAAATATGAATATGAAAAAAAAAAAAGGTTACTTCCTTTTAAGTAATAATTTTTTATCTAAATTATTTGAAAAATAGATTTTAAAATTACATACGAAGTTGGTTTAGATTTTAAGTGTTGATTATAATTTCACTTTATGCATTCAAGTATGGTTAGTCGGCCAGCCCCATACACATTTTTAGGTAACACATATATAATGGTGAATTGAATGACTTTCATTCAAAAATTACATTGTGCAATAAGAAGAAAATATTATAGATATATTTTTATGTATATTTAAATTCAAAAAATGAAGTCATCCATGTAATGTAAGTGTAACATAAGACATCATGTAAAATGACTAGATTATTTGAGATTATTGGCTATACGAGCTGAAATACTACAAAGCTGTTGGACCGCCTCGCTGAGTTGTTTGAGCTGGGATGGTACTTCGTTGAAACCATGGTTGCAGGAAAGAGATTCATACACTGCATAAGATGAAAACAAACTTGTGTTTTCATAATCAATAGCCTTAAAGAAATCATTGGAACGTTTAAGATCATCAATGGCATCATTGTAATTTCTCAAGCAATTGGTCAGTTGGGCTTTCACGTTGGGATCTTTGATGGGTTGTTAAGAATTGATTTAACCAGCTTATAGGTAGATGTGGTATTATCTTGTGCTATATGAAGAACAGTAGAGAGAAGACCCTGAATATCTCCTTTGGAGACAGAGGGGTCATTTTGAAGCATCTGAAAAGAAAGTGGAGGAAATAAGGTTGCGGGACAAATGTAATCAAGTATGTTTCCCTTCACATTTGGAAGAATTCCAAATAGTGCTACTACTACAAAGAAGAGAAAGAACAATGAAGAGTACAAAGACTTCATCATTTTTTTTACCTTTTCATTTCTTTGCACCCTCTAACATTATTTTATAGCTTTAAAAAGTATCAAATATGAGATTAATGCAATTCATATTTTTTGTTTTCTTTTGTGTAAAAGAGGAAAGTCAAATATGAGACTAATGCAATTCATTAAAATAAAAGAAAAAAAGTCGAGTATGAGATTAATACAGTTCATTAAAATAAAAAAAAAGTCAAATATGAGATTAATGCAATTAATTAAAATAAAAGAGAAAATTCTAATATGAGATCAATGCAATTCATTAAAATAAAAGAGAAAAGACAAATATGAGATTAATACAATTCATTAAAATATAAGAGAAAAGTCAAATAAAAGAGACTAATGCAATTCATTGAGATGCACCAAATATGAGTTTAGGAAAGTATATAAATTTAGCTTACTAACATTTCAATACTTACATAATTAGTAGATGATTTTGTAATTTCATTGTAATCATTTAAAATTTATTAAATATAAGTTTATAAAATAATTTAAATTATATTAAATTCAATATATATCAGTCCAAATGCATATTTTGAATTAATATTGTTAGATTAATTATTTATGTCCAAAAATATGGATTTAATTAAATTTCAGTGTAGTAGTCAATTGATTTGGGCTACAAATAAAGAGCCAACTTAGTTAAAACCCAATATGCCATGTCAGTTAAATCTGATGGGGGGAAGGGATGTCTGTTTTCATTGCAACTACTCTATTCTAAAACTTCTAACAATGTGCTCATAAGTCACACTAGTATTCAATAAGAAGCTAGAGAGAGCTCGTGGATCAAACAAAACATATTTCTCTAAAAGTTACAAGTTCAAGAATACAAATACCCAAGCATTTTTAGTTCAAGAACAACTCAATATCAAGACTACCATTTTCAAAAAAAGGCTCGAAAGCACTTGGTAGTATAAGTCAAGATCAAATTCATCAATATTCAAGATCAAGCTCAAAGGCCCTTGAGTCAAAGACCATATTCATTATTCATGATCAAGCTTACAAGCCCTTAAATTTATATTAAAAACATGAATTGGAGGATTCATACAAACTGTATAGCTAATAGTTGAAATCAAATAAATACGATTATTGTGATATATTTCAATCTTGATTATTATTCTCTCAAAACAAATTTTACTGTCTACAAATTCTGGTAGACCTAGTGAGAGAATCTATACATCTCATATCAACTATTCAAAAATTATAGAACATCAAAATGGCTTCCAAGAAGATCAACTCCTTACAAACTTTCTCTAACACTAAGGCTGTTGACTCTATGTTCTATGCTAAAGCAAAGGAGTCCTTACCTTTGGAAGTTTATGAGCTTTTACAAGGAGTAAGACCACTATGATGGGAGAACAAGCACTTCAAGTGTCATCCACACAAATATCCTATGTTGGGTCTCCAACCCAAAATGACCAAGGGTCCTCTTGAAATTCTTCACAAGGAAGAAGTAGTGTTTCCCAAAAGATCAAGACGACTCTAGCTCCACTTAAGCTCTCCAATTCCAAGAGATCTTCTGAAAATAAGAACTATAGTTCAGCCAATTCACCTCTACAAATGAATCCCATGATATGTACCCTTTGAAGATTAACTTGCAAGATAATCTATGTCACTCCCTGATGTCCCAAACGATCAAGCAAGCAATTTTAACTAATGCTTCATCCATAGAGAAACAACTTGCAAACCTGGTAAAGATAGTTGAATGATTGACAAAGCATATACAAAACATGGAGTCTTAGATTAATAATTTTATGGATAGAATGAATGGATTATTATATAGAGAGTCCATCCATGTACCTTGAAAAGCTGTTGAAGTTTAAGAGATTGAAAAACATGTTAAGCTAACAACACATGTCAAAGAGATCCTATTTTCTTCTGAAGGGATGATCTCACTCGATCATTTAAAGGAGTTCATTGAAGGGACATCAAATATATGTACAAAGTATCCACCAACTCTTCCCTTACGTATGCCAAGTCATACATTGCAAGGATTGATATTTTCAAGTTGCTTTTCAATTGTCAACCTCCCAAATTTCAACAGTTTGATGGCAATGGAAATCTGAAGAAACATGTTGCACTCTTTGTGAAAACATGTAATAATGATGGGACCTACAAAGATTATATTGTCAAGTAGTTCGTTCTCTCCCTAGAATGCAATACTTTTGATTAGTACATAGATCTCGACCCCAATTTTATCAATAGATAGGAGCAATTTGTGATTTGTATATTTTGTTTCTCTTCTCTAGGCTGTCAATAGTTTAGTTTGAATACCCCCTTACCTTTCCAAAACTTCCCTAACTACTATACACACAAAGATTTCACATCACCTGCCTCATACCACTCTATGGGTGATTTGTCTCTCCTCCCATAGAGTTCCTCAAATGGTATCATATTAATGGTGGAGTGACAACTATTTTAATAGGAGAACTCACATAAAGGCAAGAACTGATTCCCATTGACCTCAAAAGCCAATCACATATGCCATAAACTTCTCTTCCTATACTTAAATCATTCTTTCTGATTAACCATGAGTTTGTAGATAAAAAGTTGTAGTGAATGTGTGTCGGGTGCCCAATGTTAATGCGACTTACCCCAAAACATAAACGTAAATTAAGTTCCACAATTTGAAATGATATAAAGGGGCACCTATGCGGACTTACTATCTCCTTGATATAAATCTTTTCCTACTATTGGAAATTATAATCTACTCTAATTAGAATGAAATGAGCTGATTTAGTCAACCTTTCAACAATGACCTAAATTGAGTCATAGTTCCCCAAAATCTTTGGGAGTCCCACCATAAATTTCATGGGCTTCATCTCCTATTTCCACTAATGAATGAACATTGTCTGAAACAAACCTACAAACCTTCTATTCTCATACTTTATGTGCTGAAAATCTGACACTTGGAGACATACTCCGCGATGTCCTTCTTCAATCCATGCAAAAAATAAATCTTCCTTAAATATCGATACATCTTGATTACATCTGGATGAATCAAATATTGTGAACCATGATACTCTATAAAAATACTATAAATTAAATCATCAACCCGAGGTACAAAAATCCTTCTTCTAAAACTGAGCACACCACTTGTATGGAGAGTGACATATTGGGTTTCCCTAGAAACCGTCTTATTCCTGAGCTTGTTCAAGTTCTCCTCTTATAACTACTTTGTCTTGTTTCCTCAATAAAAGTGTCGGAACCTCAATATTGTCAAAAGACCCACCCTTATTTGAGATTCCCAACTACATAAATTTAGACTTCAAATCCTAAGTCTCTCCGAGAAAGGTTTGTTTTGACCCCCCAAGCTAACCAAATGTAAATCATGGATTATGTTGTTCGTCTCATGAATTATCACACCCCGAGCCTATACCCTGGGTGGGCCTGGCACTCGAGAACCATTGCTGGCCCCAAGTGAAGCCTTGGCCTGACTAAACTCTCAGCGGAAGACTTTAAGCATTAATAAAAGATATCAAATGCACTTTACTCAACTGTTTCAAAATAACTTAGAATGTTTTAGAAATAAGCATTTAACTAACCAAAGTGGTAACTCAAGTCTTATAACAAAACAACTGAAATGCAAAGACTAAAGAACTATAAGTATC
Organism: Solanum pinnatisectum; assembly: GCA_035578085.1. NCBI lineage: Eukaryota > Viridiplantae > Streptophyta > Magnoliopsida > Solanales > Solanaceae > Solanum > Solanum pinnatisectum. The sequence goes on from CM069076.1 coordinate 24,448,642, forward strand.
TGTCTATGAAGCCTCTAATACTATGAGGGATGTCGGGAAAATACCCCCAATCATCCTAACAACTGAAATGCTAAAATAATGTAAAAAGGATCCTTCGAAAAGCAAGAAGGCTCACAAAATGACTCTGAAATGCTCAACTAGATCAACGAGGCGCTGGATGTTGATCCTGGTTATCTGTATCTGTATCTGCATCATAAATGACGTAGGCCAAATGGGGTCAGTACATTGAATGTACGAGCATGTGAGGGGAAAACTAACATGACATAAGATTGAACTGAAATCTAAAAGAAACACTTACCTCAACTTTAGTCAACTCATAGATACTCAACTCAATGCAGAAATAAACAACAATAAAGATGCAGTTTATATAAAGTATTTAGAATAGTATATAACATCTAAAAGTATTAGAAAATACAATTGTATCTCAACTGTATATAAGAATACAAAAATAACCCTGTTTGGGAGATTCTCTAACTGACAATCATCACTATGAGCTATGTGATGATACAACCTCTCGCCCACGGTTCCAGAATTGTCCTATAACTTGCCAGAATATAGAATGCCTCCAAAAAATTGATCCACTAGTTTATGCTAAAAAGTATTAAGGAATCATCTAAAAAGTAAGACCCTTTCTACCCATGTTGGCTACTTGGTTTATGGAGACTTGAGTTATTTTGAACTCGACCCCATATCGGTGCTCAATACTACTCCCAAAATATATTCAGCTCATATGTTTAAAAACATAACTCTTTTTCTTTGGTTTGAGGTTATTACTCAAAAGCTTATTACTTAAAAGAGATGGAACTCAAAACGACTCATAAAAACTCATTTGGAAATTGGTGTTTCCTGTCATCTAAAATGTAAAAACATTTGCTCTTTGGGAATACATAGTTCCCATATATATTTTTTTAAAGAAATTAACTTGGCTCTACTCTTTCTCAAACTCAATGCTTAAGTCTTTAAAACAAGTTTAAAACGATTGTAAAAGACTATTGAAAGACTCTAAGAACTCTCTTCACTTGACTCTTTGTTCTACCTTGAATTTGAATTATGAATTCAAGGGTCATGATCGCATGTTATGCATGATCTCTGGATGTTTAAATATATCTTAGAGTATAGAAATCAACTAGAGAACATAGGTACGATTCGAGGGAACTCAAACAGAAAGAAGAGGGAAAGTGTAGATGACCTGGCGACCCTAGCGTATTGAGTGGCGCAGGGCGCCATAGCCCTCAAAAGTTGAAGGAGTGTAGTTTGTTTATCCATTATCTTTTAACTCTCTAATTATTATGTGAGAATATGATTTGAAATGGTTTTCTTCTCTCTCTCTCTTTTTTTTTTTTGTAAAGTATACTTATCTTGGCTATCATAAGTAGTACCAATTTGGCCCTTTTAAAAAATTTACATATTCTTCTGCATCAAATAAAAAAAATCAACAATAGAATTGTATTGCTAGCATATCTCGTGTTCTCAAATCTTTCATAAAATTGCAAAGACAATATAAAAATCAAATAAGAAGAAATTAAAAGGGGAAGTCTAACCTTTACGTATTGTCTTCACCATCAATATTGTTATCTAACACGAAATTAATATTATAACACTTCTACTTTGATAGGCGTATTTGTTATTTGGACAATTTAAAAGCATGTTAACTTTCATCAATGTAAAGTATAATATACTATCAATAAATAATTGTCACACACAAAACATACACAAATCTCATTAAGAGTATTAATATGATTAAAAGTAAAACTCAAAATCAAACAGAGAAAATAAAAAAAAAAATTGAAGATGATGTGATGGCTCGTTTGAAATGTTTCAAAGCCATATTCAAAAGAGGAAAAAAAGATAAACCGTAAGCAAAGACAAAAAATATTATGAATATATATATATATATATATATATATATATATATATATATATATATATATATATAAACACACATATATATATATGAATATAAAAAAAAAACTATTTTACCGTTTTCAAAATAACCGCTCTCTAATTATTTGGATTTATGTAAAATGTTGAACAACTGAACAAGAATGATAAAAATATAAAAAATTCAATACAAAACTTGTTTGTCTAAGATGAACGTTAATACGTTTCTTGAAGATAATTGGAGTCTCTCCCATGAGCAAACAAAAGAATATATAACAACTCTATCTTCGGGATTCAACTAAGCCAAAAAACTAGTAGCATTCATGAATGTTGCTCTTCTATTATTGAATTGGCGATTTCACCTTTTGATTAATGTCTCACAAATGTTTTTTAAGGGAAAGTAGTTTTTTTTTTTGAGTGCTTATCTTTTCAACCAAAATAAACTCAATTTAGAGGAAAAATTTTTGCAAGAAAATACTTTTGATTAAATAATATTTATTATCGGTTCGTGAATTGAAAAGAAAAACTTAACTTTCAAAAACCTATAACGTAAAGTTTTAAAAGTATCATACAAAAATCTATAACGTAGAATTAAAATAAAAATGAATGTTACAACTCACATTCATGTATTTTGTTATTTCAAAAATATTAACGGATGAATTTGTTTCAAAATTAATTGAACCACTAACTCTTACAATCCCCCACTTGTTTCAAGAAATTTTTGTCTTTGAAAAATCCAAAAAATATCTTGAGACATTAATCTAGCAACTTGCATCAATAATGGTGGTTTTTTGGACTTGAACCATTAGCTAGTGAAGACTTTCAAAATCATTGACTACATAGTGAACGAATCTTGAACTAAGTGGTTCATTGAATGAAATAGAGAAAATATTCCATGCATATCACTATGTTCTGGTGAAAATCGAAATCCTTTGACACCTTACGACCATGTGTCCTGAATCCTTTTAGCCAAGTGCTTTAAGATTTCCCTATTAAAATCCTATTGAAGAGACCTCCACTTCGCATTTAGTTCGATGAATTCATCCAGAGTAACTTTGCATACTCCGACCAAATAGTCTATGAACTTCATTAAGAGAAATTAATCTCATCCTCCTTTACAACAAAGTATTGGTAAATCTATCAAGAGTATTCATACACACTCCAATCGAAATTGATTTATAGACTTATTAAGAGAATATAATATCATCCTTTTCGTTAGTAGGAATATCAAAAAAGAATTATCAAGAGTTTTCTTACTAACTCCAACCGAGATCGGTCGTATAAATTTACTAAGAGAAAAGAATCTTAATCATGCACATCTACTTATTTCATTTTATTTTGAAAAATAAGAATTTTATTGATGTGCTTCACAATTGTAACTGTAACACCTCGCTATTTGAAAGAACTAAAATTAGAAAGAAACCATTTTTGGAATTAATCAAATTTGAAAATTTTGACAAATTAAGATAAGTATGAGTTTTCAGTCAACTTCAAACGACCATAACTCCTACCACATGATGATTTAGCTGGGCTAAAATATACTATATGAAAGGTCTTTGAATTATATTTCCAATGCCATCGAGTTTGCACATTTTTGAGTTCGTATGAGGGAGATATGCCCGTTTGAAGTCGGGCTGTCTGAATAAGGAAAGTCACCCGGATGTTAGAAGGGTATTTTGGTCTTTTCACAACCCAATTAATTAAATTATTTTTTAGTAATTTAATTGGGGTCTAAACTGATTTGGTTCAGTATACACTTCATAAAATTACGCTAGGGTTTTGAGAGAAGAGAAAAGAAGAGAAAAAAGGAGAAAAGAGGAGAAGAAGCAAGGATTCATCGCGTTCTTGAAGTTTAGCTTGTGGATTTCACCAAGGGTTAATACCTACGAGGTAAGTGAGATCACATAGCGTTGGGTTCATTCACCCATGCGCCAATCATGTTTAATTAAATGTATTTGTGTTCTTGAAAGAAGAGTTTATGAGTTCTTGATGAATATTGTCGACAGTTTCATTTGAATCTTGATTGTTGAGTTTTGGAGGAGTTCTTGAGTTAATTGCATGAGATTTAAGGTTGATTTTGAGTTAATTATTGTATACTTTGGTTGTGTCTTCGAATCTAAGTTTTTGGGGAAGAAACCAATTGAATATAGAGGGTTTAGAGTTGAAAAACGAGCAAGAAAATTTGGGGATTTCATGGCAGGGGCAAGGGGTACCGCGCCACTCAAAGTGCCCCACACCAGTGTTTGAAATTTGGGCTCTGGGGCACCGTGCCACTCAGAGTGCCCCAACTTAGGTCTGGCGCTAGGCGCCGCTCAGTACGCTAGGGTCGCTAGGTCACCTACCCTTTTCCCACTTCTTTCCATTTGAGTTCTGTTGAATCGTACCTATGTTTTCTAGTTGATTTCTACACTCTAAGGTACATATAAAAATCGAGAGATCATCCATAACATGAGATCATGAACCTTGAATCCATAATTCAAATTTAAGGAAAGTTTAGAGTCAAGTCTAAAGAGTTCTTAGAGTCTTTCAAAAGTCTTTTACTATTGTTTTAAACTTGTTTTAAAGACTTGAGCATTGAGTTGAGTAAGAGGAAGAGTGAAGTTCATTTCTTCAAAGAGTATATAGGAACTAAGTATTCCCAAAAGTTAAAATGTTTTCACATTTAAATAAGAGAGGGAACATCAATTTCCAAGAGAGGAAACACCTATTTCAAAGAGAGCTTTCGAGCTAATTTTTGAGCAATAATCTCAAACCAAAGAAAGAGTTATGTTTTCAAACATATGAGCTAGTATATTTGGGAGTAGTATTGAGCACCAATTTGGAGATATATTCTATTTCAGAAAACTCAAAGTCTCCATAAACCGTATAGCCAACATGGGTAGAAAAGGGTCAAACTTTTTAGAAGATACCGTAATGTTTTTAGCATAGACTAGTGGATCCACTTAGTGAGTTAGGTTCTATACCCCCGGAAAGGTATAGGACGGCCCTTGTAGTGTGAGGCAAAATGATGTACCATCACTTAAGCTCATAGAGATGGTTGTCAGTTAGAGAAACTTCCACATAGATATTTTGTACTCTTATATGCACATAGTTATTTGTATTTTCATATACAAACTGAGTTGTTGTGTGTTTTTCAATACACTGACTTATTAACTTCATGTTTTTATAGTTTTTTCTTTATATTGAATCTTCATTATTGCTTTATATTGAAATGAGTTGAGTTGAAACCATGTAAGTTCTTTTAGTTCCCTCTCAAGCTTATGTATTGTTTAAGAATTTCCTTCACATTCTCATACATTCAATGTACTAATACCATTTGGCATACATCATTTTATGATGCAGATACAGGTAAACAGGATCAGCATCCCACGCCTCACTGATCCAGTCGAGCATTTAGAGTCATTTGGTGAGTCTCCTTGCTTTCTAGAGGATCCCTTTTTACATTATTTCAGTATTTTCATTTGTTAGGATGATCGGGGGTCTTGTCCCGACATCCTTCATAGTTTTAGAGGCTTCATTGACAGTTAGTTGTAGTTCTTTAGTCATCCATTTTTAATTGTTTATGTTAAGACTTGAGTTGCCACTTTGGCTAGGTTGAATGTTTATCTTCAAATGTTCTAAGTTATTTTGAGATAGTTAAATAGAGTTGCATTTGATTTCTTTTATAATTCTTAAAGTCTTCCACTGAGAGTCTTACCAGGCCAAGGGTTCGCTTGGGGTTAGTAATGGTTCTCGAGTGCTAGTCCCACCCAGGGTGTAGGCTTGAGGCGTGACAAACTTCTTATCAAAGCATAGAGTTCAAGAGTCTTTAGGTGTCTATGGAGCTGTGTTTGTAGAGTCCTAGTTATCCGTATGATGCGCGTCATATCTATAATTAGGAGGCTGCAACATTTAGGAACTATCTCACTTCTTTCATACTCATTTCATGTGATAGAGTGTCTCTCTATAAAAGTTTCTTTCTAACTTGTGCTTGCACGTGTTTTTCAGATCATGCCTTCACGAAGTGCTGTCAGAGGTCACCCTGCTAGAAGGAATGTTGAGGAAAAAGGGGTACCTAATACACCAGTAGTGCAACCCCAAGGAGAGGTCACCAATACTGAGTTCGGTAAGGCCATCCGAATGTAGAGCCAAGTTGTGACAAACCAAGCTAGGCAACAAAGAGAGAATTATCAGGAAATGGCTAATACTTATAAGGGTCCGTGAGTTCTTAAGGATGAATCCTCCGAGCTTCACTGGTTCAAGTATCACTGAGGACCCGAGAAACTTTGTTGAATAGCTTCACAAAGTTTTTGAGATTATGCATGTTGCTGATGTTGAGCGCGTGGAACTAGCTACATATCAACTGAAGAGTGTTGCTAGAATATGGTTTGACGAATGGAAAAAGAATAGGGTTGATGATATGCCAATAGTGAGTTGGGTTGTGTTTGAGAGTGCCTTCATGAGGCGTTTATATCCCCGTGTGTTAAGAGAGACAAAGGTAAGAGAATTCCTCACTATTAAGGAGGAATTTATGAGTGCTCATGAGTACAGTCTGAAGTTCACCCTACTTTCCCGCTATGCTCCAGAGATAGTTGCTGACAAGAGGAGCATGATGAGTTTGTTTGTTGCTGGGTTGTCTCATCTGTCAAGCAAGGAAGGCAAGATAGCTATGTTGATAGGGGATATGGACATAGCAAGGATGATGATCCATGTGCAACAGGTTGAGGAGGACAAGCTGAGGGATAGAGAAGAGTTTAAAAATTAGAAGGCTAAGACATCAGGGAATGAGTCCGAGCAGAAAAAAAGTAATATGAACTAGTCTTCCTTCCATAATATGCAAAAGGGACCTGCTCCATCATCTGTTAGTGCACATGCACCAAGGAATAGAGGTGAGTTCAACAACAGAGTTCACAAAAATTTAGAGCTAGACCTATAAATTCTCAAGGTAGTGTTGCACAAGGAGGTAATGGGATTTTGCATGTACTAAGTGTAGTAGGATCCACTCAGGGGTGTATCGTGATGGCTCCACTGGTAGCTTTAAGTGTTGTCAAATTGGTCACTTTATGAGAGAGTGCCCTAAGAACATATAAGGAACAGGTAATAGGGGCAATAAAACTCAATCTTCTTCAGTTGCACCACCAGACAGACCTGAACCTAGAGGAGCTACATCAGGGGCAGGCGGAGAATCAAGCCGTCTTTATGCTATCACTAGTCGCCAAGAGTAAGAGAATTCTCCAATTGTTGTCATTGGTATGATCAAAGTTTTTACTTTTGATGTTTATGCTTTGCTAGATCCAGGAGCAAGTCTGTCTCTTGTGACACCATGCGTTGCAATGAATTTTGATGTTCTTCTTGAGAAACTTCTTGAGCCCTTCAGTTTTTCTACACCTATTAGTGAGTCTATTCTAGCTGAGAGAGTCTATTATGATTGTACCATTTGCGTCAATCACAAGATCACCATGGCTGACTTCGTTGAGTTAGATATGGTAGATTTTGATGTCATTCTAGGTATGCCTGACTTTATGCCTGTTATGTATTAATCAATTGTAGAACTCGAGTAGTCAAGTTCGAGTTTCCTACTGAGCTAGTTATAGAGTGGAGGAGTAGTTTAGCAGTGCCTAAGGGTCATTTTATTTCGTACCTTAAGGCGAGAAAGTTAGTTTCCAAGGGTTGTGTCTATCACTTTGTCTGAGTTAATGACTCTAGTGTTGAGATACCTCCTATTCAGCCAGTTTCAGTTGTTAGTGAGTTTCCAGAAGTCTTTCTAGATGATCTTTCTAGAGTTTCTCCTGAGAGAGAAAATATACTTTGGTATAGATTTTCTTCCCGATACTCATCCTATCTCTATTCCGCCATATAGAATGGCTCCAGCATAGTTGAAAGAGTTAAAATAGCAGTTGAAAGATCTTCTAGAGAAAGGTTTTATTTGACCAAGTGTCTCACCTTGATGCTCTCTGGTCTTATTTGTGAGAAAGAAATATGGTTCTCTTAGAATGTGTATAGATTACCATCAGTTGAACAAGGTTACTGTCAAGAATAAGTGTCCTCTTCAAGAATTGATGATCGTTTCGATCAGCTTCAGGGTGCTACTTGTTTTTCTAAGATAGACCTCAGATCTGGCTATCATCAGTTGAAAGTAAGAGGAAGTGATAACCCTACGACAGCTTTCAGGACCCACAATGGTCACTATGAGTTCCTAGTTATGTCCTTTGGTTTGACCAATGCTCCTGCAATATTCATGGACCTTATGAACAGAGTATTCAAGCCTTATTTGGATATGTTTGTTATCGTATTCATTGATGACATTCTAATCTATTCGAGGAATGAGATAGATCATGCTAGTCATCTCAGAATAGTCCTCGAAACTCTAAAGGATAAGGAGTTATATGCTAAGTTTTCTAAGTGTGAATTTTTTCTTGAGTCTGTTGCATTCTTAGGTCATATTGTCTCCTATGATAGAATAAGAGTTAATACGCAGAAAATGGAGGCAATGCAGAATTAGCCTAGACCCACATCTGTAACTGATATTATGACCTTCTTAGGATTGAATGGCTATTATAGAAGGTTCTTCGAGGAATTTTCATCTATTTTATCTCCTTTGACTAAGTTAACTCTGAAAAAGTTTAAGTTTGAATGGTCTAAAGCTTGTAAGAAAAGCTTTCAGGAATTGAAAAAGCGGTTGACTACTACCTTGGTATTGACCTTACTAGAGGGTACACAAGGTTTTGTAGTATATTGTGATGCGTCCAGAGTTGGATTGGGTTGTGTGTTAATGCGAAATTTCAAAGTTATAGCTTATGCCTCCAGACATCTTAAGGTTCACGAGAAGAACTACCCAATCCATGATTTAGAGTTGGTTGCCGTAGTCTTTGCCTTGAAAATATTGCATTATATCTTTATGGTGTTCATGTTGATGTGTTCACCGATCACAAGAGCTTTCAATATGTGTTTAGCCAGAAAGAGCTTAATTCAGACAGAGAAGGTGGTTAGAGTTACTCAAGGTTTATGACATAAGTAGTCTTTATCACCCAGGTAAGGCTAATGTTTTTGTTGATGCCTTGAGTAGATTGTCTATGGGTAGTACGACCCATTTTGAGGAAGATAAGAAAGACTTATCAGAAGAGGTGCATAAACTTGCACGATTAGGAGTGCGATTAAGGGATTCCGACGAAGGAGTAGCGGTGCTGAATGGGGTTGAATCATCATTAGTGTCTGAAGTTAAAGAGAAACAAGACCACTATCCTATTTTGCTTGAATTGAAGGCGAATGTTCATAAGCAACAAGTGATGGCTTTTGAACAAGGGGGAGATAGAGTATTGAGGTACCAAGGTAGATTGTGTGTGCCAAGGGTGGATGAACTTCAAGAGAGGATCATGGAGGAGCTCATAGCTCCAGATATTCTATGCATCCAGGTTCCACAAAGATGTATCGCGATTTGAGAGTTTATTGGTGGAGTAGTATGAGAAGGGTATTGCAGAGTTTGTTGCTAAGTGTCTGAATTGCCCGCAAGTTAAGTTAGAGCACCAGAGGCCCGGTGGTATGGCTCATAATATAGATCTTCCAAAATAAAAGTGGGAGATGATCAATATGGTTTTCATGATAAGGTTACCAAGGTCTTGCAGGGAACATGATTCCATTTGGGTAATTGTAGATCGAACGACTAAATCAGCCAACTTTTTTCCAGTAAGGACTACCCATTCAGCAGAGGATTATGCTATGTTATATATTCAAGAGGTAGTCAGCCTTCATGGAGTTTCGATACCGATTATTTCAGATAGAGGTCCCCAATTTACTACACAATTTTGGAAGTCATTCCAGAAAGGTTTGGGTTTGAAAGTGAACTTGAGTACTGTTTTTCATCATCAGACGGATGGTCAAGCAGAGCGCACCATTCAGACTTTTGAAAATATGTTGAGAGCTTGCGTGATTGATTTCAACAGTAATTGGGATGATCACCTACCTCTTATAGAGTTTGCTTATAACAATAGTTACCACTCCAGCATCCAAATGTGTCATAACCCAGGGGTACTCCTAAACATAACATGGCGTACTTTACTCCGAAGGGGTCGCATACAAGCCCTTAGCATCATCATAACATAAGATCGTAGAAAAGTAGGGAAAATTTAAAACTTTCTTTAAACATACAATCAAAACGCATTTCATAAATGTGGAAGTCTTTACTAAAATCTTTGTCTCAACCATCTATGAATAACATGAATAAAAGTCTTGGGATGCAGCCCATACAAAGTCTAAAACATAAGAAATGACATAAAAGGAACATAATGGGTTTGTCCTCGAATCTATGAGGACTCACCAATTCTTCAAGTCTTCTTTCACTTAGGAACCTAGCTTCCAAGCAACTCAATTTCCCAACACCCTACATTTGATTAGAATGTAGGCAATATGTGTTAGTACAAAATGTACCAAGTATGAAAGCTAGCATAACATCATAAAGCATCTCAAATGGTTAGTCAACATAGGACATAAGCATAAGAGACAATAACATATTCATAACATAAACTCCAACATAGCATCATATCATCACAAGTCAACATAAGACATACATAATTTCATACCTCAACCATTAGTCTTTCATATTCAAGAGAACTACTTCACAAGCCACCTCGAAGCATACTTGTGCAAGACAAAGATAGCATCCCATAATACTATCCAAGCTAAGTACCTCTCTTTGGTCATTCATTGTCATAGTCCACCCTCATAGTCAAGACCTAGATTTTCATATCATAAGATCACTTATACTCCTAAGTAAGCTCAAGGCACACTTGTGCAATTCATGTGGGGCATCCCATAATACCACACACACTAAGCATACCCTTGAAGTCACCATATTAATATTTACCATTACTAAGTGTTTCTACTTACCTACTTTCATATTGACAAGGAACTATCATCTTAAGTCGATCATATAATGGAAGGCAACTATAGCAACAATCCAAGCTATGCATACTTGTGCCATGTATGAATGGCATCCCATACTACCACTCACACTAAGTACTCCTTTAGGCTAGCTTACTCAATGCTTACTATTTATCATTCTAGACCATCAAGAATAACACATAGTAGGCTAGACCTAACTACCATGGAAACCACCTTACCATGCAATCCAAGCTATCCTAGGAAGGGTACAAGTATACCAGCCTAGCTACCGTGCAAACATTCAATAGGATGCAAGCTACCTTTAGGGGAGTATGAATCCTCAACCCTAAGCAATCCTTAGGAGAGTGTAGTATCTCAATCCTATGCTACATGAAATGGTCTTGGCCTAACCAAATCAAGCTACCATGAAGTGCATTTTAACAAAGCTAGTTCAAGCTACCCCTAAGAGAGTATAGATCCTCAATCCTAGGCTACCATGCCTATACTAATGCAAGCTACCATGAAAAGCATCGTACCAATGCTAGTTCAAGCTAACCTTAGGAGAACTTAATTCCTCCATCCAAAGCAACCATGAGATGTACTATCCCAAGCTACATAATTCAACTATCCATAAAGGAATCATAAGACTCAACCTCAAGATATTCTATTCTAACAAGCATGATTCCTTTTAGGTAAATAACCTTTCACATTCTACATACATGCATACATATAGTTCTAAGTAGCTCGTGTGGGTAATTGCCTTCCTCTATAACTCTATCTATATTGTGAATCAAATCAATGCAAGCTAGTTCATCCTATTAGACTTACTCTTTAAGCCTTAGTGACCAACATTATGATTTTAATCCCTACATTCAAGCTTTACTCCACAATCATCATACTAGTCTAGATCACCACGCATACTAGTCACAAGCCTTAGTCATAGGTAATTCTAAGCATAATTCATCAGAAGTCCCAATTCTTAATCATTTCAATTCATGTTCTAACATACATGCATAAGTGTAGTTCAATTCATGATTTCATATTCACATTCTTGGATAAAAACTATACATGATAACAACCCAAGAGAATCTAGAAAGAATCATCAATTTCTCATCCAAAAGCATAATCCCACATACTTTGAAAATTAGGGTTAACCAAGGAATTCATATAAATCTTCATAATATCATGAATTTACACTAAATTAACCATATATGAGTAGTATCCAACCATTTGGAATCATATCCACCTAAAACCCATACATTGGAAGTAATCCTAGCTTGATTGGGGTCCTTCTTCACAAATTAGGGTAAATTCTAGGGGACTCTATGAGTGGAATAACCGATAGATGATGAGCTACACATACCTTAATTAAAGCCCTAGTACAAGCCTTTAGTAAAGGAGCCTTTGTTCTTGACCTTAGCTTTAACCCTAGCTTCTTCTTCAAAAGAGGTTCTTCTTAGTGAGAAATATATTTGAGAGAGAAGAGATTTGGGGTTTTGAATTGTGTCTAATGTAATGTGACTTAAACTTGGGGGCTAATGACTTAAAATAGTATAAATAGGTGAATAAAATACATACAAAACGACCCCCACTTAAACCTAGTCGAATAGGAATTTACCCAAAAGTCCCTCAACTTAGCTGTCCCGTCCAGGCACCATGGCCACTATGACAGCTCGTCATGGTACCACAGCCCATGGTAGTGCCCGTGGTCCCTTTACTAGTGGCTCCCCCAATTTGCTAAGACCCTAAAACACTAAGGCACCTTTACGAGCACTTTGTCGGGCCGTGGTCAAGCCAACGGCTCGTCAACTTGGGGCAGTAGCTTGGCCTCAAGGCCTTGCCTCCCATTATCCTAAGTTATTTTCATAGACCACTTCACGGTTTGTGGTCAAGACCACTGGCCGTGAAAGTGGTCGTGGTCTTTGAGGTAGACTTGGCCAAGGTTGGGAAGCATTAGCCCTTGGCTAGGGCCTTGCCCCCTTGGCCGTGGCCTTCACCCTTGCAACCCTATACCACTCTATATATGACCTTCTAAACTATGAGGTCTAACACGTGTCTTGACGTTCAACTACTAAGCCCCTCATTCTAAGTATGCAAAGTCTCATCTACGACTCTATTTCACATACATCAAACCTTATAACCCTAGGTTGTGGATCTAGTTTGGTCTACTAGTTTCCAGGGTGTTGCAATATCTCCCCCTTGGGAACATTTGTCCTTGAATGACCTTTCTAAACACTTTTAAAGAGAAGCTAATCTATACTAGTGGACCATCATGCATGCACTACATCTACATGCAGACAACCAACCAAGGAAACTTCAATTCAATGCTAAACATACCTAATGCAACTCAAAATGCATGAAAGAGACATACATAATCATTTCCAAGGAGTACATATCATCTCTTAGCTACAACATGCTCAACATAAATTCATGGAGCCTAAAATGCACATTGATTCAAAGATGCTACAACATGAGGCAACACAATGCAATTGTATCAATTCTAACAAGGCCTACACATCTTCATAAATATCCATACAAGGAAATCATGGCTACACATAATCATGTAAATACCTTATGGAATAGGCACACTATCTCCCCCTTGGGAGTAAGCCCACACATGCTTTTCTAAACATCATTCATGGCAAGGACAACATCAAGTCCAACATAACAAGTCATGAAAGACAAGAAATCAGGAAATTTTCTAAAACATGAAAGAACCACATACCGGAAGGGACATGAGGAGATCACTCTTGATCTTCTCTAGATTGGAGAGCATAAAATCTATTCCTCTTTGGAGGATCATCACCCTCACCACTAGAGGCAACTTGCTTACTCTCTCTTATAGTAGCCTTTACCTTTGGGCAATCTTTCTTCATGTGGCCACTCTCACCACATCCATAACAACCATCTCTATCGGCCAAACACTTACCCTCATGCCTTTTACCACACCTAGAACAAGTGGGCCATACGGACTCACTACCTTTCCCTTTTGGCCTAGGGGTAGACACCCTCTCATCCTTATACTTAGGATTATTAGAATAGCCTTGTTCGGAAAACTTTTGTCGATTCCTAGAACGACCATGCCCATCGGACCAATCATTATCCACCCTAGACCTCTTTTTCTCCCTAGCCCTCTCCTTCTTGAGTTTTGACTCTTTTATTTATTGGGTAAACAACATGAGGCATGAGATATCCATATCATCAAAAAACATTGCCATACAACATTCTTCTTCTACTAGATCGAAAACCTCCGTCATAAACCTATTCATCAAATCCATTGGACTTGCTATGAAAGATGGAGCATACTTAGACAAAAGAGTGAACTTCAAGGCATACTCATTGACACTTATGTTGCCTTGCTTAAGATTTATGAATTCCTCCAACTTAGCCTCCCTTATCTCCCGAGGAAAGAATCTATCAAGGAAAGCCAACTTAAAAGTTTCCCACTCTATAGGACCCGTCTCTACCGGCCTAGAATCTTTCCATTGCTCATACCAAATTTGGGCAACATCTTTCAATTGGTAAGCGGCTTGTTCCACTTTTTCTCTAGAAGTTACCCCCATGATAGAAAGTGTCTTATAAACCTCATCTATGAACCCATTTGGATCCTACTCCACCTTGGAGCCACTAAACTCCGGAGGGTTCATCCTCAAGAACTCCCTAATCCTATAGGGTTTGCCGGAGCCACCACCTCTCTATTAGTTTGTGCCGTCAAGGCTTGTGCCAACAATTGCATAGATGCCCTAAACTCCACAAGAGTGACATTCCCAATTGGAGGGTCATTTGGAACTTGAGAAGGAGCTTGATTTGGAGCTTGAGGAGAATCTCTGTCTCCATTGTCTTCCCCTTCTCTCCTAGCATTAACCCTAGTATTTGCCATAACCTGAAAAATAATAGGCAAACAATAGAAGAAGGACCTACTAGAGCGGAACTTCTATGGCACAACTAAGAGAATGAAGAAGTGAGACTTTTCTAAGCATCCAATAGCCTCCTATTCATAAATGTGTCACGACTCACACCCATGAATAAGACTTTACTTAGACGTGGTTTGAGAAAATCCTAGAACCATTCTAAACATTTTGCTCTGCTTACCAAGTTTTTCACGACCCAGGGGTACCCCCTAGACAAAATATGGCATACTTGACCCCGAAGGGGTCACATACAAGCCCTTAGCATAATCATAACATAAGATCGTAGAAAAGTAGGGAAAATTTAAAACTATCTTTAAACATACAATCGAAAAGCATCTCATAAAAGCGGAAGTCTTTACTAAATTCATTGTCTCAACCATCTAGGAATAACATGAATAAAAGTTTTGGGTCACATCCCATATAAAGTCTAAAACGTAAGAAATGACATAAAAGGAACATAGTGGGTTTGTCCCGAAGCTATGAGGACTCACCAATTCTTCAAGTCTTCTTGCACTTAGGAACCTAGCCTCCAAGAAACTCAATCTCCCAACACCCTACATTTGATTAGAATGTAGGCAATATGCATTAGTACAAAATGTACCAAGTATGAAAGCTAGCATAACATCATAAAGCATATCAAATGGTTAGTCAACATAGGACATAAGCATAAGAGACAATAACATATTCATAACATAAACTCCAATATAGCATCATATCATCAGAAGTCAACATAAGACATACATAATTTCATAACTCAACCATTGGTCTTTCATATTCAAGAGAACTACTTTACAAGACACCTCCAAGCATACTTGTGCTAGGCAAAGATAGCATCCCATAATACTATCCAAGCTAAGTACCTATCTATAGTCATTCTTGGTAATAGTCCACCTTCATAGTCATGACCTTGGTTTTCATATCATAAGAGTATAATCCTAAGTAACCTCAAGGCTCATTTCTGCAATACATATGGGGCATCCCATAATACCACACACACTAAGCATACCGTTGAAGTCACCATATTCATATTTACCATTACTAAGTGTCACTATTAACCTATTTTCATATTGACAAGGAACAATCATTTTAAGTCGATCATATCATGGAAGGCAACTATAGCAACAATCCAAGCTAGGCATACATCACATAAGAGGACACTTCATAAGTAGCTTCAAGTCATACTTGTGCCATGTATGAATGTCATCCCATACTACCACTCACACTAAGTACTCCTTTAGGCTACCTTACTTAATGCTTACTATTTGTCATCCTAGACCATCAAGAATAGCACATAGTAGGCTAAACCTAACTACCATGGAAAACACCTTACCATGTAATCCAAACTATCCTAGGAAGGGTACAAGTATACCAACCTAGCTACAATGCAAATATTCAATAGGATGCAAGCTACCCTTAGGGGAGTATGAATCCTAACCCTAAGCTATCCTTAGGAGAGTGTGGTGTCTCAATCCTAAGCTACCATGAAATGGTCTTGGCCTAACCAAATCAAGCTACCATGAAGTACATTCTAAGAATGTTAGTTCAAGCTACCCATAGGAAAGTATAGATCCTCAATCCTAGGCTACCATTACTAATGCAAGCTACCATGAAAAGCATCCTACCAATGCTAGTTCAAGCTAACCTTAGGAGAGCTTAATTCCTCCATCCCAAGCTACCATAAGATCTACCATCCCAAGCTGCATAATTCAACAATCCATGAAGGAATCATAAGACTTAACCTCAAGCTATTCCATTCTAACAAGCATGATTCATTTTAGGTAATTAACCCTACACATTCTACATATATGCATACATATCGTTCTAAGTAATGTGGGTAAGAGCCTTCCACCATAACTCTATCTATATTGTGAATCAAATCAACGTAAGCTAGTTAATCCTATTAGACTTACTCATTAAGCCCTAGTGACCAACATTATTATTTCAAACCCTACATTTAGGCTTTACTCCACAATCATCATACTAGTCTAGATCACCACACATACTAGTCACAAGCCTTAGTCATAGGTAATTCCAAGCTTAATCATTTCAATTGATGTTCTAACATACATGCATAAGTCTAGTTCAATTCATGATTTCATATTCACATTCTTGGATAAGCTCTATACATGATAACAACCCAAGAGAATCTAGCAAGAATCATCAATTTCTCATCCAAAAGCATAAACCCACATACTTTGAAAGTTAGGGTTAACCAAGGAATTCATATAAAATCCTCATAATATCATGACTCAACACTAAATTAACCATATATGATTAGTATCTAACCATTTGGAATCATACCCACCTAAAACCCATTCATTGGAAGTAGCCCTAGCTTGATTGGGGTTCTTGTTCAAAAATTAGGGGAAATTCTAGAGGACTCCATGGGTGGAAGAACCCATAGATGAAGAAATAAACATACCTTAATCAAAGCCCTAGCACAAGCCTTTAGCAATGACGCCTTTGTTCTTTACCTTAGCTTCAACCCTAGCTTCTTTATCAATGGAGGTCCTTCTTAGAGGGAGAAATATTTGAGAGAGAAGTGATTTGGGGTTTTGAATTGTGTCTAATGTAAAGTGACTTAAACTTGGGGACTAATGACTTAAAATAATCTAATATGTGAATAAAAGAAATAAAAAATGACTCCCACTTAAACCTAGTCGAATAGGAATTTACCCAAAAGTCCCTCAACTTGGCAGTCCCATCTAGGCACCAGAACCACTATGACGACTTATCAAGGGTACCACGGCCCATGGTGGTGCTCGTGGTCCCTTGACCAGTGGCTCCCCCAACTTGCCAAGACCCTAAAACACTAAGGCACCTTCATGAGCACTTTGACGGGTCGTTGTCAAGCCAACGACTAGTGAAGTAGCTCGTGAACTTGAGGCAATAGTTGGCCTCAAGGCCTCGACTCCCACCATCCTAAGTCATCTTCACAGACCACTTCACTGTCCGTGGTGAAAACAACTAACTGTGAAAGTGGTCGTGGTCTTTGAGGCAGACTTGGCAAAGGTTGGGTAGCCTTGGCCCTTTTCTAGGTCCTTGCCCCCTTGGCCTTGGCCTTTGCCCTTGCAACCCTATACCACTCCATAGATGACCTTCTAAACTATGGGGTGTAACACGTGTCTTTATGTTCAACTACTAAGCTCCTCATTTTAAGTACGTAAAGTCTCATCTACGACTCAATTTCCTATACATCAAACCTTAGAAACCTCGCTTGTGGCTCTAGTTTGGTCTACTAGTTTCCGAGGTGTTACAAAATGGCTCCGTATGAGGCTCTTTATGAAAGAGGATGCATATTTCCTATTGGATGGTTTGAAATTGGTGAAGCTGGGTTTATAGGACCTGACTTAATGCATCGAGCTATGGAAAAAGTGAAGGTTTTCCAAGAGAGATTGAAAATAGCTCAGAGTCGTTGATGTTAGGAGAAGAGATTTAGAGTTTGAAATAGATGATTGGGTTTACTTGAAAGTTTCACCCATGAAGGGTGTTATGGGATTTGGTAAGAAGGGGAAACTTAGTCCCCGATATATTGGTCCTTATAGAATATCCAAGAGGATTGGCAATGTAGCCTATGAGTTAGAGCTACCACAAGAGTTAGCAGCGGTTCATTAGGTATTCCATATTTCTATGTTGAAGAAGTGTTTGGGCGATCTTCACTTATCATACCTTCTGAAGACATTGGTATTATGGATAGCTTAACTTATGAGGAGATTCCTGTTCAGATTCTAGATCACCAAGTTCGCAAGTTGAGAACTAAAGAAGTAGCATTAGTCAAAGTGATGTGGAGAAATTGGTTGGTCGAGCAAGCTACTTGGGAAGATGAGAAGGATATAAAGAAGAGATACCCACATCTCTTTGAATCCGGAGAAGTTCCAAATTAAGGTACTAATCCTTTTCTTGGCATTTATTTTAAGTTGGCATGTTGTATTTACATTTTTCTTATTGGTTGTTTGAGCTAGATGTTAAATGTTACACCCTTTGCCTACTAAGAGAAATCTCATTTGAGGACAAATGTTCCCAAGGGGAAGATATTGTAACACCTCCCTATTTTAAAGAACTAGATTTAGAAAGAAACCATTTTTGGAAATAATCAAATTTGGAAATTTTGACAAGTTAAGCTAAGTATAAGTTTTGGGTCAATGATTAATGTTTCAAGCACACCTCATCGAATTCTTGGTGCAAACGATCGTTAAGTATTATAAGACCCAACAAAGAGTTGGGATCAAACATACAGGGAGTGGTACGTGTTCAAATTCACTTAGGAAGTAAAACGTGGTGTAATCAGCTATAGGAATAGAAATTATTGAAAAAGACACATAAACAAGTTGGAATGGGGTGACAATAAATGTCAGATTGAGGGTTTTGGTTTGCAATTATCAAGTACAACGCAAATACACAAAACTAATTTAACAATATAAGGAGGAGTTCTCGGGATGTGATTGATTATAGGATAATTTCACTATATGGGTAATTCCAACTACTAACGAATAGCTAAATATCAATGGGTAGGCTGGACTATGAGTGAAATAGCTTTCTCTCGAACAACTACTTCGATTCAAGTGATTTCTCTCTAACATCAACAAGCTTAACAAATAAGAACATCGCACTACCTTAATACATCTTCTCTCTCGAGCAAGATGGATGGGATTGGGTTTAGGATTCACCCTCTTGAGTTGAACCGAAATCAACCCAATACGCGCAAACCATTAATCAAAAGCTTTGGTTCTAAAACCTCTCTCTCTCGCAAGCTAAGAACACAAAATTAGAATTACATTTGCAACTACAATATATAAATAAAAATACAGCTAATGATTAAACCCACTTTAATATAGCATTTAAATTAGTAATAAGCAATACCCATAAGTTAATTCAACCCATAATCACATAATCACACCCCAAAAATTAGAGTTTTAACCACACATCATAAAAAGGGAAAAACATTTACAAAATGCATTATCCATGATTTGCGTAAGACTATTCAAGCTTTTACAATGGTCCAAATTGAATAAAATCAATAAACCACTTGCAAAATCTCCAAATTCAGTCTCAAAAAGCCTTCAAGTCTATTTGGAAACTGTCAAACTTTCAAAGAAAACTCTTCTAAATGGTAGCAACTCTTCAATTTACAGTTCAAAATCCTATTTATAGTCGCCAAAAATTAGCCACGAAAGGCCATTAGGCGAGGTAAGCCGAGTTCGCCTAGTGGTTCGGTGAACCACCCTTTGATCTCTTATTTCGCCTTCATGCATTGCCTCTCAGCATCCTCAAGTCCTGTAACTTTGGGCGATCAGTCTTGTCATCGCAGAGCTGATCGGGGATTCGCTGGCTGCCCCCTCCCAGTTGCTGACTTGGTTTCTTCCCTCAGGACTGTCACACTTGAACTTTAGGCGGACTAAAGAGATACTAGGCGAGTCGCCGAGTGGTCTTGGCGATCACAAGGCTTGCCTTTCTCCATTTTTTCAGCTTGTTTTGTTCCTTTTTGCCTGTTAGTGTCCTTGTTTTGCTCCTTAATCAACATACCAGAAAATCAAGGCTTTAACATCAATTTATAGCACAAATTTGGCATTTGAGGACACTAAAACTATGAAAACAAAGCTCTCAATAAGTCCAAATCTAGGACTCATCAACACCCGCAACTTAAACTTTTGCTTGTCCTCAAGTAAAACTCAAGTTCAGCTATTCAATAAGGATATCTATAAATAATACTGCATAAGACTCAACATAAATTCACACAACAAGGTTTAAACTACTTAAACAATGATCAATTGTGCACTCAAAGATTCAAATTATGACTCACCATGATCAAAGATGCTCAAGTTCACAATACTTGCTTCAAATGCAAGTTCAAGCTCAACAAAGGTACTCAAATGCCCTCAAACAAAGGTGATTCCCTATTCACACAAACTTAATCAACAATTTAAAGTTTCGGAATCACATACAACTCTCACATTCACAAAGATGAACACATGCATGACTTCACCCATAGGTTTGCCCTTATTTTCCAATCAACCTTTGCTTCAGCTCACTCAATATCACAAAGGTCTTTTCAAGGCTTGTAACGGGGTTGAGTGCAAAGGTATGGTCATTTAGGCTTAGTGACTTTTACCTTCATGAAGTATGATTTAAATATCACTTTTATCCTTTTCTTAAACATTTCAATCATTCTTACAATCCACCCCATTATTCAACTTCATATGAACTACCGGATACCCATTTTGCTTGCAATTTCCACTACTTTATTTCACAACTTTTTTGGTCTTTTTATTTTCTTTCTTCTTTTTCATTTTCTTTTCTCTTTTCCCACTTTTTTACATGGACGGGTTCCATCTTTTTCAAAACAATCACACAAAGGGGGATTTCTCACACTTCTTGACTTTCCTTCTCTTTTCACCACACCCCGAACTTAGGCTTTTGGCCTAAGTTGGCTATTCAAACAAACCATACTTCATGAAAGTTATGGGTTAATGGACAAAGAGAGGTCACAATTTCTTAAGTTTCTTCCAAGAAAAAGGGTAAGGCTCAAAATCTGCCAAGCAAGGTTCACTCATCTCACAAGGTTGGCCACAAAAGAGGTATATAGTCAAACTGTTTTCACTCTTCGAAATTGTTGCCTAAGATCATTTCAAGTGCTTGCATCACTCAATCAACCGGACCAATAGGGAAAATTCTAGGTGTCATCACACACAATGTTCAAAGTATTCTCATCAATCAAGGCATTGGTACCAATATCAAACAAGACTCCACATTTTCTAGCAAGTGTGTAATGTTCATCACAAGAGACTCATTTGATAGCTGTCTAGTCACAACAAGATGCTAAAAGTTCACAGATTGCCTATGTAAATCCGTTTGTCTCATGTAGTCGTACATTTATTTGTTCAATTGAGAGCACTATTCAAGTCATCGGTATTGATCACAACTGACACTTAAAATCACACACGAACAATCACAAGCACATTTAAAAAAGGTGGAAAAATTTTAAAATTTGGTCCAAAATATTTTTGCTCAAAACATGGGCCATAAGCTAAAACATCCACAAGATCAAGATAAGAAACATATATAAATCAACAAAATTTGCCCAATATTCACAAAACAAATCCAAATTACAAGAGGTAGGTATGGAAATACTTACCCCACCCAACAAAAAAGAAGCAGTTGTCCTCAAATGCAACTAAAACAACATATAGAGTATCAGAAAATAACAGAGAAGGAGAGGAAAAATCATCCTGGCTATGCAGTCACTCCGTCTGTCAGGGCATTAGTGCCTAGTGACTCATCAGTTGTAATTGCACTTAGGCCTACCATAGTATTATCTTTCACATAGTCTTGAACAACAAAATGTACCATAGTTTCTTCTAACTCAGTTAGGCCTTCAAACACAGTCTCCTCCAAAACGCCAAGTTGTTCCTCATCAGTCTCAGCCTCGAACTCTGCAGCCGCCTCATAAGTTCTAACCTCATCTCTAATGATAGCCGAAGGCACATCAAAATGGGCTGGAATATCGGCACTCGGGTCATCAGGGATCTCCACAGTCTAAAAAATCAGAGACATATCAGTGGACTTCAGCTGGTCCACATCTTTCCTAAGCTCCACAACTACGGCCTTTAAGATTGTCACAACTATGTGGTTGTCCAAGGGAAGAAGGTGAAATGTGATAGTGAGAATACAAACGTCATCTTAAAGGCCGTAGTTGTGGAATACAAACGGCAATCAAGAGAACCTTTCGAACAAGTTGCCGAGTTTACTCGGCGAGCAGAGGCATCTCACTGAAAGTTACAGAATAAACTAAGCCAAAATATGAAATTAAGGGTGATTAAAGGGCGACTTTGGTGAACCGCCGAACCACTCGGTGAGCTCGACGCAACTCGCCAAGCGGCCCAACATGCTAGTTTTCAACCCCAAGTCTCAAAATCAAGCCCGTAGACCCTGAATTAAAAATCAAACACATACACTACTCAATAAAGGTAGACACATATGACCTATATGCTTGAGGTACTCAGACTTTCCCGATTTGGCCAAAAATGGCCATTTGACAACTTTTGCCCTTAAGAATGATGTCAAACACTCCATCAATGGGAAAATTATGTCATTTGGCACAATTCAGGGTTACTAAGACTTCACCCCACTAGACCCAACATAAATAAACTTCAACCCAAAAATTTAAACTCAATTTTAACAAACAAAACACGGGAATTGATGAATTTTAGACCTTTAGGCACACAGTTCTACAAACCAAGGGCAATCCAACACAATTAAAGCAACTACCCAACATCAAATAATATCCAATTACCTATTGCATTTGAGTTCAACCATAAAATTAAAGTGTAGGGTTCGAAAAACCAACCTTAGTGCCGAAATTAGAATTTGTATCGCTAAGCAGCAAAGTTCCCCAAATCCAAGCACAAATTCACACACAAAATGTGGGTAAAAGCAATAAAATAATGAATATAAACAATTTGGTTAGAGGGTACGACAGTTTGAAATGAGAGGAAATGAAGGATTTTGAAATTTTAAATTGTTTGGCCTTTAAAGACTTTCAGTTCGCGGCCCTTTTCGGTGAAGTAAGTTGTGCTCGCCGACCTACTCGGTGATGCACCAAGTGGAATTTCCATCACCGAGTTCTATAAGACTTCCAACAAATCTAGAGATTCAAACGGCGGGCAGAATCGGTCTCGCCGATTAAGCCTTTGGCCCACCGAGTTTTATAGAGTTCCTCTTCAAGCTTAGTGATTCAAACGATGGTCCAAGTCGGGGCTCGCCAACCTGTTCGGCATGCCGCCGATTGGACTTTGGCCTCGCCAAACTAACCATTTTCCAACACTTTTCACTTCTCAACCTACACAATAAACACCCGTTATTCAAAATAAAAAACTAAAGCATTAAAACCTTAGGTTGCCTCCTAAGAAACACCTTAGTTAACTTCGTGGCATGACGAGGAAACCAAATCAAACTTCATTTTTAGGGTTTGCCATTGTGTCACTAGGCAACCCCCCTTGTTGTGTTGGATTCAAATGCGAAGAAATTTTACCCATTTAGGTCTCCACATGCTTAATAGAGACTGAGTGAGAGGTCACCGTCTGGTTTAGAGTTGAAACATCCTCTTTTATCTCTTTCAATACTTTATCTGACCCTTCATCTTTGTTGAGAATTTGTGAGAGCATATCTTCTATACGACCACCTTCAGATTCCTTGGGGTTTTGATGCTCATGAGGAGGGACGTACGTATCATTGTTCCCTTCTCTCTCCTTTCATGTGGAGTTATGATCACGCCAATATCTGTAATGGTCTCTCCAACCCTCATCTCTATTCCATCCTTGATTCCACCCGGTCCTAGGTAGTTTGCACGATAACCTCCTCTTTGATTGGCTAGGAAGTTCACTTCCTCATTGTACAACTCTTCAAATTGTGCTTCATCGGGGTTTGATCGACCAACACCCACGACATTAATACTCTTTGCAGCAACACCCATGAATTTTTTAGCTAATATATCAAACTGTGTCATCATTTTGGCCATGTTTCTGTCTCTTTCTTGATCCTTCTCGATCTGCTCTTTTGTCATTTTATAAGTGAGTGGAAAGACTTCGTCTTCATGAGTGTACCACACCCTATTGATCTTGGTCATACTATCAAGGAGTTGGGACGCTACTTCATAGGGTTGTTGCATTATACCACCAGGTGAGAGTTGATTAGCCATTCCTTTGTTCACCGAATCGAGACTCCTATAGAAGTGTTGCAACAACACATTATTTGGAAGTCCATGAGTTGGGCACTGAAGCACCAACTTCGTAAATCTCTGCTATGTCTGATGGATTGGCTCACCTTCCAAGGGTGTTTCAACCCTTGGATGCCATCCCTTAGAGTTATCATCTTCAATGGGGGAAATAATCTTACTTGAAATGTTGTGGTTAGATCATCCCAAGAGGTGATGGAGTCCCTTGGTTACTCAACGAACTATTTAGTAGCTTCACCCATAAAAGAGAATAGAAACAACCTGAGACGGACTGATTCTTGTGATATTTTCTTAAATGAGAATGGCCCACAGACATCCACGAAGTTCCTCATATGCTCATGGGTATTCTCATGAGCTAGTCCCCCAAATAATCCTTTCAACTGTAGGAGCTGAAGCATTGTGCTTGTGATGTGGAAAACAATGTTTCCTTTAGCCGGAGGTAGACGAATGGCACCAGCACCACCCACTTGGATTGGGTCATTGACATTTGGGTCATTGACATCATTGAGGTTCCAAATGTCGTCTTGGTTGCCCACTCTGCTACCATTACTTCCGTTTATTCAAATCTCTTCCTCTGTTCAACACAAGCAACAAAAAACCAAAAAACTAGAATAAGTACATTCAACTACAACTAAAGAGAACACAATTTAACTTCAGTAAAAGAATTTTAAACAACATCACTACACGTTAGTGGCACCATTTTAAGTAATGTTTAAAGCACACCTCATCCAATTCTAGTTTCAAGCGATCGTTATGCAGTATAAAACCTAACGAAGAGTTGGGGTCAAACCCACATAGAGTGGTACATGTTCAAATTCACTTAGGAAGTACAAACGTGGTCTAATCATCTATAGGAATAGAAATTATCAAAAATGACATATAATAAAGTTGGAATGGGGTGACAATAAATGTCAGATTGAGGGTTTTGGTTCACAATTATCAACTACAAGGCAAATACACAAAACTAATTTAACAATATAAGAAGGAATTCTCGGGATGTGATCGATTATAGGCATATTTTGCTATATGGGTAATTGCAACTACTATCGAATAGCTAAATATCAGTAGGTAGGCTGCACTATGAGTGAAATAGCTTTCTCTCGAACAACTACTTCGATTTGACTGATTTCTCTTGAACATCAACAAGCTTAACAAATAAGAACAGCCCACTACCTTATTACATCTTCTCTCTCGAGCAAGATGGATGTGATTGGTTTTAGGATTCAGTCTCTCGAGCAGCACCCAAATCAACCCATACCCACAAACCGTTCATCAAAAGCTGTGGTTCTAAAACCTCTCTCGTGAGCAAGCTAAGAACACAAAATTAGAAATGCATCTGCAACTACAAATAATAAATAAAAACACAGCTAATGATTAAACTCACTTCAATATAGCATTTAAATTAGTAATAAGCAATACCCATAAGCTAATTCAACCCATAATTACATGATCACACCCCAAGAATTGGAGTTTTTGCCACACATCATAAAAACAGAAAAACAATTACCAAATGCATTAGCCATGATCTGGGTAAGAGTATTCAAGCTTTTACAGTGGTCCAAATGGAAGAAAAATGGAAGAAAATAAATAACCCACTTGCCAAATCTCTTATTTGAGTCTCAAAAAGCCTTCAAGTCTACTGGGAAACTGTCAAACTTTCAAAGAAAACTATTCTAAATGGTAGCAACTCTTCAATTGACAGTTCAAAATCCTATTTATAGTCCCCAAAAATTACCAATGAAAGGCCATTAGGCGAGGTAAGTCAGGTTCGTCGAGTGGTTCGGCGAACCGCCATTTGCACTCTTTTATCGCCTTCATACATTGACTCTCAGAATCCTCAAGTTTTGTAGCTTTGGGCGATCAATTTTGTCATCGTGGAACTGATCGGTGATTCATCGACTGCCCCCTTCCTATCACTGATTTGGTTTCTTCCCTCAGGGCTGTGATACTGGAACTTTAGACAGATTGAAGAGCCACTAGGCGAGTTGCTGATTTGTCTTATTGAGCACCAGACTTGCCTTTCTCCACTTCTTCAACTTGTATTGTTTCTTTTTGCCTGTTAGTGTCCCTGCTTTGCTCCTTAATAAACATACCTGAAAATAAAGGCTTTAACATCATTTTATAGCACAAATTTGTCATTTGAGGACACTAAAACTATCAAAACAATGCCCTAAATGAGTCCAAATCTAAGAATCATCAGTAAACTTCAAACAATCATAAATTCTAGAACAAGATGTGTTAGGTGGGCTACAAGAGACAATATAAAAGGTCTTTGAATTATGTTTTCAATGCCACTGAGTTTGCTCATTTTCAAGATCATATGAGGGAGATATGTCCGTTTGAAGTTGGGCTGTCTGAATAAGGAAAGACACTCAGATTTTAGAAGGATATTTTGGTCTTTCCACTACCCAATTAATTAAATTCATTTTTAGTAATTTAATCTGGGTCTAAACTGATTTGGTTCAAAGTACGATTCATAAAATTACACTAGGGTTTTGAGAGAAGGGAAAAGAAGAGAAAAGAGGAGAAAAGAGAAGAAGAAGCAAAGATTCGTCACGTTCTTGAAGTTTTGCTTGTGGAGTTCGCCAAGGGTTAATACCTATGAGATATGTGAGATCACATAGAGTTGGGTTTGTTCAACCACGCACCAATCATGTTTAATTCAGCGTATTTGTGTTCTTGAAAGATGAATTTATGAGTTCTTGATGATTTTTGTCGAAAGTATCATTTGAATCTTGATTATTGAGTTTTGGAGTAGTTCTTGAGTTAATTGCATGACATTTAAGGTTTTTGGTGAGTAGATTCTTGTATACTTTGGTTGTGTATTCGAATCTAAGTGTTTGGCGAAGAAACCAATCGAATCTAAATAGTTTAGAGTTCAATAGCGAGTAACAAAATTTGGGGATTTCTGGGCAGAGGCTTGGGGAGTTGTGCCACATAGAGCGCCCCACACCAGTGTCTGAAGTTCGGACTTTGGGGTGCCACGCCATGCCACTCAGAGCGCCCCACCCTAGTTTCATCGTTTTAGGTTTGGTGCCCAGCGCCACTCAGTACACCAGGGTCGCCAAGTTTTCTACCCTTTACCACTTCTTTCCATTTGAGTTCCCTTGAATGGTACCTATGTTTTCTAGTTGATTTGTACACTCTAACATACGTATAAACATCGAGATATCATCCATAACATGAGATCATGAACCTTGAATCCATAATTAAAATTTAAGGAAAGTTAAGAGTCAAGTCTAAAGAGTTCTTAGAGTCTTTCAAAAGTCTTTTACAATTGTTTTAAACTCATTCTAAAGACTTGAGCATTGAGTTGAGTAAGAGCAAGAGTGAAGTTCAATTTTTCAAAGAGAATATGGGAACTTAGTATTCCCAAGAGTTAAAATGTTTTCACATTTAAACAAAAGAGGAAACATCGATTTCCAACAAAGGAAACACCGATTTCCAAGAGAGCTTTCGAGCTAATTTTTGAGTAATAATCTCAAACCACAGAAAGTTATGATTTTAAAAATATGAGCTAGTATATTTGGGAGTAATATTGAGAACAAATTTGGGGTCATATTTGAGTTCAGATAACTCAATGTCTCCATAAACCGTGTAGCCAACATGGGTAAGAAAGGGTCATACTTTTTAGATGATACCTTAATGCTTTTAGCATAGACTAGTGGATCCACTTAGTAAGTTAGGTTCTATACGACGGCGCTGGCAGCGTGAGGCAAAACGATGTACCATCACTTAAGCTCATAAAGATGGTTGTCGGTTAGAGAAACTACCACAGAGATATTTTGTATTCTTATATACACAGAGTTATTTGTATTTTCATATACAAACTGAGTTATTGTGTGTTTTTCAATACACTAAGTTATTACCTTCATGTTTTAAAACTTTTTTCTTTATATTGCATCTTCATTATTGCTTTATATTGAAATGAGTTGAGTTGAGACCAGGTAAGTTCTTCTAGTTCCCTCTCAAGCTTATGTCTTGTTTTAGAATTCCCCTCATATGCTCGTACATTCAATGTACTGATGACATTTGTCTTGTATCATTTTATGATGCAGATACAAGTAACCAGGATCAACATCCAGCGCTTCATTGATCCAATAAAGCATTCATAGTCATTTGGTGAGCCTCCTTGCTTTCCGAATGATCCCTTTTTACATTATTTCAGTATTTTCAGTTGTTAGGATGATCGGGGGTCTTGTCCCGACATCCCTCATAGTTTTAGAGGCTTCATAAACAGTTAGTTATAGTTCTTTAGTCTTTCCATTTTAATTGTTTATGTTAAGACTTGAGTTGCCACTTTGGCTAAGTTGAATGTTTATCTTTAAATGTTCTAAGTTATTTTGAGACAGTTGAGTAGAGTTGCATTTTATTTCCTTTATAATGCATAAAGTCTTCCACTGAGAGTCTAGTTAGCCTAGGGTTCGCTTGGGGCCAGAAATAGTTCTCAAGTACCAGTCCCATCTAGAGTGTAGGCTCAGGGCATGATAGTAACTTTACTTGTTTTTCCCTTTGAACACAAGATTACATCATTAGGTAGGGTTACCATAAAGTATAATTAATTTACAACAGGCTTTATTCCCATCCCATTACAAGTTTTCACCACCAACTCTTTGCCTAAACCTTTAGACCAAGGACCCACTAAATTAAACCTGGACTTCACATATTGAAACTATATCATGCCTTCCTCCAATAATCTCCTCACATGATTGTGTTTGAGATGAACTTGTCCCGACCTTGATTATCGCAATAGATAGTTAAAGGTGGTATTGACTTACTCCACAAAGGAATATCTATCAACATAGATAGCAATCAATCAACTTCTTCTCCAACAGAACACATAGCTATAAATTTTAACTCCATGGTTGAGTGAATAATACATGTCTGCTTCTTTGATTTTCAATAGATCGCTTCTCCAATCAAAGTGAAAATACAAGCAACAATAGATTTTGAGTTATTCAGATCAAATTCCAAGTAGCATCGCTATAGCCTTCAAGAAAAGCTAGGAATGTAGAATAATGTAGGCCAATATTAATTGTACCCTTCAAGTATCGTAAAACACGAATTAAGGCATTCCAATGTTCAACTCTTGGATTACTAGTAAACTTGCTCAAATTTCCTTCTGGGTAACCAATATCCGACCTGGTACAATGCATGGCATACATAAGACTCCCAACAATCTATGAATATGTGAGCTGATCAAGAACATCACTAGAGTTCCGTATTAGTTTGATGCTAGGATCAAATGGTGTAGGAGCAGGTTTGTCGTCAAAGTGACCAAACCCTTTTAGAACTTTCTCAATATAACTTTATTGAGTAAGATTCAAGCCATTCACTGATCTCATGAGTTTAATGCCCAAAATTACATAAGCTTCTCCAAGATCTTTCATTTCAAATTGAGAAGCTAGAAAATATTTTGTTTCTTTGACTCTTACAATATCAGTTTCAAATATCAACATATCATTTAATAAAGACATATTATAACACCAGATTTTTCTTTAAATTTTCTAAATATGCAAATATCACCACCATTGATTGAGTAGCCATTAGAAATCATTACTCTTCTAAATTTCTGATTCCATGGTTTTGGAGCTTATTTTAATCCATAAAGAGATTTAAGAAGCTTACAAACATTGTGTTCTTGAACAGGACAAATCCTTCTACTTGTTTCATGCGAACTTCTTTATTGAGATCTCCATTCAGAAATGTAGTCTTCACATCCATTTGATGTCTTATCAGACTATGAATTGTGGTTAAAGAAATCATGAGTCGAATAGAAGTCATTCAAGCTACAGGTGCAAATGTATCAAAATAATCAATATCTTTCAATTGAGTAAAATCTATTGCTACAAAGCGAGCTTTGTACTTATCTAAGGTATCATCATATTTTAATTTCTTACTAAAGATCCACCTACAACCAATAGACTTACATCTAGGAGGGAGTTCTGATAAATATCATGTATTATTTGACATAAGAGAGTGCATTTCATCATCAATAGCTTCACGCCAGAAAGAAGCATCATGTGAAGACAGTGCTTCAGCATAACTTTCAAAATCATTTCCAACTAAATAGACTTTAAAATTAGGTTCAAAATCTCTTGGTTTGACTGATCTTGCACTACATCTTGGCTGAGTTTCTTCCAAGGCTCAACTATTTTCCTTTTATGAGGAGCTACAGAAAAACTTGTATCTTGTTCCAAATATTTTTTTTCTTAGGAAATATTTGCTAAAAAAATATAGCATGCAACTATTCAATAATTGTGTGAGGGCTTGGGGTCTCAAGATTCAAAAATCTATATGCCTTACTGGTTTGTGAATAACCAATAAATACACAATCTACTCCTCTATATCCAATCTTAGTCAAATATTTATCTGGTAATCTAACACGAGCCAAACAATTCCATACTTTAAAATAATTTATATTTGGCTTTCGTTTCTTTCAAAGTTCATACGGAGATGAGTCATGTTTCTTGAAAGGAATTTGATTCAAAATATGACATGCAGAAAATAAGGCTTTAGTCCACAAATTTTCAGTGATACCAGATCCATAAAGCATAGAGTTAATTGCTTCGATGAAAATTCTATTTTTTTCTTTCTGCTACACCATTTTGTTGTGGTGTATAAGACATAGTCAATTGTTTCTCAATGCCTTCTTTTTCACAAAAATCAATAAAATATGATTTTAAATATTCTCCGCCCCTGTCAGATCTAATTGATTTAATCTTCAAACTCAATTTATTTTCAACTTCTACTTTATATGTTTTAAAAGTCTTAAATCACTCATCTTTTGTTTTTAATGGAATGACATATGTATACCTTCAGTAATCATCAATGAAAATGATAAAATATCTCTTTCCATGACGTGATGAACAATCCGTCTCACAAATATAAGTGTGGATTAACTCCAAAAGTGTGGATATCCTTTCAACATACTTAAAAGGTTTCTTTGTTAATTTACATTTACTATAAGTAATACACTTAGCAACATGATCCTTTCCACAGTCTTTAATTAATCCATTTTTCACCATACGTTGAATGGATCTAAAATTCACATTACCAAGACGTTCATGAAATAAATCTACGGACTCCACAACATACGCAGAAATATTTTCATTTATAATATTGAGTTCAAACATTCTATTTGTAGCATAACCTTTTCCAACAAACATGCCTTGTTTAGACCAAATAAATGTATCTGCCTCAAAAATCATTTTAAAACCATGCTTCGAAAGAAGCGTACTTCACACCAAGTTCTTGCGAACATCAGGAACATGCAATATGTTTATCAATGTGATCATATTTTCGAAAGTGAATTTCAGTTCAATAGTTCCTTTTCCCACAACCTTAGCAGAGGATGAGTTTTCCATATGCAAAATTTTATTGCCCCCACTAATTCATAGGTCGTGAAAGAATTTCTATTACCTGATATATGACGAAATGCACCAGTGTCTATCCACCATTCCACTTGATCTCCCGCTACAAATGCTTCTGTGACCATTGCCACCAGTTCATTTTTTATATTTTTATTTGCCTTTTCTTTCTTCTTTTCAGCTTTAAAAATTTTACAATCACGTGCATAGTGACCAATTTTATGACAATGATAACATTCGTTCGACTTAGAATTGGAATTAGTAAGCTTGAAATTTTTACTCTTCTTTGCCTTCAAAAATTTATTATTGATAGGTTCCTTCTTGATCGATTTTTCTTCAACAACATGAACTTTTATGATGGGTTCCTAAAAGATGTTATTGTCATGGTATCGTGTCTCTTGTTCAATTTGCAAGTGTTGTAGTAATTATTCAAGAGTCAAATCTTCCTTCTTGTGTAAGAGTCTGTACTCCTTCCAAGATGGAGGAAGTTTTGAGACAATAGCACCAACATGGAAGTTTCCATCAAGATCAATTCTAGATATAGCAATTTTACTACCTCTAAGTTGAAATTTTTGTACTTGTTCAGTGATTGACTTGTCATCAACCATTTCGAACTCCATGTAATTTGAAACAAGAAATTTCTTTGAACTCGCCTCTTTTGCTAAATTTATAGCTTTAAGAGTATCCTAAATATCCTTAGCAAATTTGAACTTAATATAATATTGATCATAATATATATTGGACATTCCTCCAAGAATATAGTTCTTGCATAAGTAATCATCATCTTGCCATTTGGAAATTTGTTCTTTAATTAATATAGCCTCGTCCGTTGCTACCTCAGAACTGGGAGCCTCAAGACAAAGTTTCTCAAGAACATATGCCAACTTTAATCGTCTTCAAATGAATTCCATCTTTCCACGCCATCTAGGAAAGTCTTTTCCATCAAATATTTTAAAATTAGGATTAGGCAAATTTGAAGTACTGTTTGTTATTGATGTGGATGCCATAGAGACAATTATCTTCAAATTGTTAGAACAACTAAATAAGAATGAGAAAAATATAAGGAGTTCAAAACAAAACTTGTTTGGCTTAGAGACATGTTAATACATTTCTTGAAGATCGTTGGAGTATCTCCCACGAACAAACGGAAGAGTAAATAACAACTCTTTCTTCGGGATTCAATTAAGCCACAAAACAAGTAGCATTCAAGAATGTTGCTCTTCTATTCTTGAATTGGTAATTTCACCTTTTGATTAATGTCTCACAAATGTTTTTCAAGGGAAAATGGTTTTTGTTTTTGAGTGCTTATCTTTTCAACCAAAAGAAACTCAATTTATAGGAAAAATTTTTTGCAAGAAAAGACTTTTAATTAAATGGCATTTATTATAGGTCCATCAATTGAAAAGAAAAACTTAACTTTCAAAAACCTATAACGTAGAGTTTTAAAAGTATTCTCCAAAATCTATAACGTAGATTTAAAACAAAAATCAATATTACAACTCACATTCATGTATTTTGTTATTTTAAAACTATTAACATATAAATTTGTTTCAAAATTAATTGAAACACTAACTCTTACCTAAATACTTTTATGAAATTCTTTTTTGTGTTGCTTTATTTTTATCCCCCGGGAAAGGGGAATGTAGTTGAGGGTTTGGGGTAGTTAGTTTAGACATAAATCAAATATATTGAACTTTACAAATTTTGAACAATGAGGTGTTTTTTAAAATTTTAATAATGAATATTGTTTATAATAAGTTTTAAAGAAAATTTTAATAATGAATATTGTTTATAATAAGTTTTAAAGAAAATTTTAATAATGAATATTGTTTATAATGCATATCCTTAGTTTTTTTTAAAAAAAAAAACATATATTCCTCATGTTTAAATTTATGTTAATCTTTTTGATTTGATTTTCTTTTTCAAAAAATAAAATAAAATTAATACAAAATATTTAGTAATACCAAACTACAATATTATAAATTAAAAAACAACTTGTAGCCTAAAAAGTTTCATATCTTCATTATTTTTATATACTAAAATTAAAAAGACAAAAACTAAGTTAAGGAAAACCAACCTATGAATTTACCCCAAATATTACCCCACTTACTAACAAATACACGAGTTAATTTAAATATTAATCACCTAAAGAACCAATTATTAATAGAGAAGAGTTATATTAATTGTGGTAACTTTCTAATTATAAAATGAATTCACTAATAATATAGATTGATTTTTTTATTTTTATTATTATTAGAGAAGAGTTATATTAATTGTGGTAACTTTCTAATTATTAAAAGAATTCACTAAAAATATAGATGGATTTTTTTATTTTTAAATTTAAATTGAAAATGAGGAACTTTTGACATATAGACACTCAAAAATAGCATAATTACTCTCCATAGCTATAGTTTGATAATTACAATTCGAAGCTACATGTTATAGGGAGGAGAGAGGTGATCGAGACTGGGAGAGAGAGAAGAGAGATGAGCGAGAGAGGGAAAAGAGTGGGAGAGAGGTGAATTGTATATGTATATTGGTTAAACAATTATATATTATACATATGTATTTGTATATATGGCAAGCAAGATTGGGAGAAGGAGGAGAGAGGTGAGCAAGATTGAGAGAGGGAGGAGAGAGGCGAGCGAGATTGGGAGAGGGAGGAGAGACGCTAGCGAGATTGGGAAAGGGAGGAGAGAGGCGAGTGAGAGAGAGCAGAGAGCGGGAGAGAGGTGAATTGTATATGTATATTGGTTAGATAATTATATATTATACATATGCATTTATATATATGACAAGAGAGATTAGGAGAGGGCGGAGAGAGGCGAGTGAGACTGGGAGAGGGAGGAGAGAGGTGAGTGAGATTTGGAGAGGGAGGAGAGAAGGAAGTGAGTGTGAGAGAGGTGTATTTTATATGTATATCATTTAGATAATTGTATATTATAGATACATATTATTCTAGTGTATTATACATATACAAGCGAGGCTAATTATACAAAATCGAAGTCAGCCCATGGAATTAATGAATAATGTTAGTCGCGAGTGGTAATTATAGCAAACTATAGCTATGATGAGTAATTCAGTAGTAAAAGTTTGCTTAACCGCGTAATTTTTCCAATGAAAATTACTAACTAATTTTTAAAATAGAAAAAATGGAGAAATTTTGTGGTGCTAACATGTGACAGTTATATATATATATATATATATATATATATATATATATATATATATATTCTAAGTAAGGGGAGAGGAATTTTAGGGATATTTTAAAAAATATATTATTTTAAATAATGAATAGATAATTAGATAGATTTAGAGATTGTGTAGAAGTGAGTGTGTATTGAGCTGTTTTTAAACCGTAATTTTAAATTTAAATATTAATTAGTAAAAATAATTTTATAATAAAATACATCAAAATTTCTCATTGGTTACTTAGTTTTTAAATATTGAAAAATAATAATATAAAGAGTAGATGTTTATATGATAAAAATTATTTAAAGTTTTAACATATTCAAAGAATGAAATGGAAAAAAAAAAGTTCTTACAGTTTTGTTTTTATATAATAATATTTTCTTTACAATTTTGTACATTGCATAAATATGTTTCACAATCCAAATCGAGTCATGAGTGGTACCCACACCTACCCTTATAGGTGGGCGAACCAATGATTTCAATCCTAACTTATATCAATTGTTCAACTTACGGAAAACAAACATAATGCGGAAGCTCAACACTTATTAAAGTTCCAATAAGAAAAACCTCTAAAGTCTATTACATATTATCCCCAAAACCTGAAAGTCATCACATAAGGACATCTATTCTAAAAATACCAGGTCTAAGAGTATTAAAGACACCAAAATATATAAATAGGATAGTCTATGTGAGAAATTTAAGGACATCATGCCATGACCGAGAGAATCCAGCACAAGATAGAAGGAGTAGCTCATCCTGAAATTTGATGACCTGGAGACTCGCTAGAGCTGTGGGAGAGTCGAAGTCGATGGTACACTTGTTGCACTCCACAAAAGAAAACGAAGAAAACGCAAGAAGGGGTCACTATTAGGAACATGTACTAAGTAGGTATCATCGGCCAATTCAAAATAGAAACTAATATGCAATGAATAGTAGTATAAAATCAACTATCGCACTTAGCAGGTGGCAAGAAACAACCAACATGAACAAGTGACAACAACACCAAAGTAAGTACGAAATCAATCAACAAATTCAAGAACACACACAAGGGCTCTTGCCTCAACACCAAGATCTTTTGGGAATTGAGTTCTTTGATATTGAGTACATTAATTTGTTTTAATATGTTTTCCGTTAATATTATTGTGCCGGAACCTTACACCCGATAAATAATATGTCGGCTCGTGGCACCCAATCCAATATATCGTGTCGGAACGTGACACCCGATCTAATATATCGTGTCCGAACGTGACACCCGATCCAATAATATCATTAATATCATTTGTTATCACCTTTTTCACTTCATTAACAATATTTCATTAAGCCTTCTTTATTCAAGGAATCACTTCGACAGAGAAAGTTCAAGATTATGAATTTCAGTCTCAGGATTTCAGACTAATCACAACACCACATAAATCATCCAAACCACAACCACCAAGCACATAGAAAAATTCACAATATCACTCAATGACTATTAATTTCTATTAAGAGTCTATCTATAACATAAAATAAATCATAATCTACCTCCACTGAAGAACCGAAGTCAAGCAAGCTAATTCCCCAATGTCTTTCCTTTCTTCAATACCTCCAAATGTTTCCAATCTATCAAGTATACAATACACCTAATATTTAATTACCTATCTCCATATATCAAAACGTAATTTTATAACATGATAAGAAAATAATAATATTAAACTTTTGTACCACTTGTCACGAAACCAGTGACAAGCTGGCAACAACCATAACTTAATTCACTTTGCACCTATAAAACTCAAATTGATCAACAATCATGACCTTAATTTACTAGTCATTAGCGATAAAGTGGGTACAGGAAGAAATATGCATGATAATAATATTAATAACAATTACAATAAGCTACTAAATAGTACACCATTCGTAACATTAAAAATATTAACTTTAATTTTCTAGTTAATATAGTTGCAGATACACTAGCAATATTCATCTCTTTTGTAGCCATTGTAGATACACCGTCAACTTCCTTCTGTACCCCAAAAATATCCTATAAATATATAATAATGTATCCTACATATTTTATTATAGTAGTAATAGTGAATCTTAATTACAAACTACAGTTTTCCAATCCTCCATGTATCATAGGTGAAACTACCCATTCTATATTAATATATATTAAACCCATACACCCTATTAACTTTCTCTACAACCAACATTAATAATTTAACCAACTTAAATCAATATATTGATTCGGCCGAATTTCATCACGACAACCGCCAGCAAACACATGCATAATACCATTCCATTCTTTCACCCCAATATTAGGATATAGTAATTCTATCACTAACATGTTACAACTTTCCAACATTACTATCTATTCATCTTTTGCAAAGTAAAGAGAATTTTAGGGAATACCTTAAAGTCGTTGTTTCAATCTTTTTCTCAGGCTGCGTCTCTTCAAATTACTTTTTCTTCTACTGATTATTATTACCCTAATAATTAGATGACTAATTATAAAAGTGGTAAAATTGACCTACTATTAATTTTTAAGTTATTTTCTTTAACGACCAACTAAATAAATTATTAAAACTACCCCATTAATTCTATAATTGTAGTTATGAATAGTCCAAAATACCCATTTAGAATCGATCATATGTATTTCATGAAATAAAAAACTCTAGTACGCAAAATGACCAAAAGGGTTGTTACAATATTTCTTTTAAAGTTAATAAATGGTAACTTCAAAACTATTTTATATAACTGTTTTTTATTTTTTAAAAAATGTTTTATATTGTTATTTTATTTTTAAAATTTTAATTTATAATTTAAATTAAGTAAAGATAATAAATTTAAAGAAAAATTGTAGTACTGACACGTGTCGTTTTATAATCAATAATAAATAATTATTTAAATAAATATTGACAAATGTCAATAATTACAATTAGACTCATTTATTTAATTCTACGATAGTTACACAACATTTTAAATAAACTAAAATAAATTATTAGTCAATACCAAATTTTTTAGAATTTTTAAATTTAAAATATCAACGATAAATAATTATTTAAATAAATATTGATACGTGTCAATAATTACAATTAGACCCATTTATTTAATTCTACAGTAGTTACACAACATTGTAAATAAACAAAAATAAATTATTATTAAATAATATTAAATTTTAAATAATCAATAATCACTAATTATTAATTAAATAAATATAGATGTTTTATTTTAAAAAAATGAATACGACGGGTTTTTAAGAGTCGCCACTTAATTTTTAAAGAAAATCAAGAAAACTGATTTTCAAAAGATTAAAATAGAAATCAATTGAAAATATTGAGGGGGTTCGGGGTTCATATTAGCATTTTGGGAAGGGTTTGAAAGCACCCGAAATGCCCGCTAACATGTGGTTATCCGGTAATTAACTATTTGACTAAACAATTTTAAGAAAATACGCATACTTTGCTTGAAGAGATAACAACTTAAGACTTAAAGATGTTTTCAAAGGAAAAGGAGATGGCATAAAGATATTACTTAAGTACTAGATATTTTAAAGTCAAGTAAAATAAAATATACTTATTTGATTTTAACAGTTATGGTTAAATCATCTTTTGTGAAATTGAATTAAGGAAAAAACTTAGAATTAACTAGAAAATAAACAATTAAACAAACACGAAAGACAAATAAAATAAGGAGAGAGAGAGGGCGTTGGGCCCAAGTCTAGGTTTTTTGTTTACCTAGACCAACACTTGGGCCTAATTATTTTTTGGGGCCTTTGACCTATTTTAATCACTGGTACATGTCCTAGTCTAACATAAAAGAAGTGTTTCTTCTTTTGGGCCTTAGGCCCAATTCTTCCACATGTTCAAAGAACTAACAAATAATAATAAGTAAAACAAAAGGGGCTTAGGCCCAAAGTAACAAAATACAACTTTTGAAAATAAAGGAGGGCTTTTTGGCCCAATTTCTTCAACTCTCCGATCTGCAGCACTTTATCGTGTATATCTAATGTATAGGGACTCCCGAAACATATTCATCGGTTTTTATGGCTAGCTAACTTGATAAAGGTGGAATTTGAGCCTTTTTGGCTTTCTCGAAATGCAAGGCAAATGTGATAGGAGTTCATAGTGAACTCTGACATATTTCACTTGAAAATACACATAATAAGGATTAACATCTAATTAATGTTTAAAGGACACTTCATCCAATTCTAAGTGTTAACGATCGCTAGTCAGTATAAAACCCAACAAAATGAGTTGGGGTCGAATCCCACAGGGAGTGGTATACGAACATGTTCAAATTAGTCATAGGAATAAAAGCTATCGAATAAAGACATCATTCAAATTAAGGGGTGACACGAATGTCAAATGGGGTTTTTCGGCTTTGATTAACAGATACAAACAGTCACAAACAATAAAAATTAACAATAATGAGACGGGCTCTTGGGATGTGATTGAATATAGGCTAATATTGACAAATGGGTAATTGCAACTATTAGTAAATAGTTAGATATTAGTGAGTAAGCTAGGCTATAGTGGATGTAAACTTTTTGTCGAACAATTTACCCTGAATCAAGTGATTTCTCTCGAACATCAACAAGCATGCAAAATAAGAAAAGCCCAAACCTTAGTCCATTCACTCTCTCGAGTTGAATGTGTGGGATTGGGTTAGGGATTCAATCTCTCGAGCTGAACCCAGGTCAACCCTATACCCACAAACCATCATTCAATAATTTTAGTTCTAAAACCTCTCTCTGGAGCAAGCAAAGAAAACAAACATAGAACTGCATTTGCAACTACGTACAATTCTTAAATTAAATCACAATTAATGATTAAATTCACTTCTAAATAGCATTTAAACTAACAATTAGCAATATCCATAAACTAAATCAACCCATAATCACACCCCAAGAATTGGGGTTTTAGCTAGACATCATAAAAAGGTAAAATCGTTACCAAATTGATTATCCATCAACTGGGTAAGAGTATATTGGTCCTTACCATCTACAATTCGAAGAATCTCAAAGGCCAACTTCCAATTTCTCAAAACTGAAAAACTTCAATTCTTCAAAGCTAAAGAAAAACCAGAGAACACTGTCTCGAGTTGCTAAAAACTTAGTAAAAGATTGTTCTAAAGGGTAGTTGATACTACACTAAATGTCTAGAAATGTATTTATAGTTGCCAAAAATGTGTTGTGAAGAGTCACTCAGCGAAGTAAGTTGGGCTCGCCAAAACACTTGGTAAGCCACCCTTTGGTCTATTCCATTGCCCTTTTGCCTTGGTACTCAACATCCTCTAGGTGTGTAACTTTGGGCTATCTTGGCTTTGCGGAATCACTCGGCGATCCGCCGATTGCTCCTTTGCATCACCAACTTGGTTCTTTCCTTCAAGTCTTGGCACACTGGAACTTTAGGCAGTCAAATAGCCATTCGGAAATTCATTAAGTGAACTTGGCGATCACCAGACTGACTTTCTTCATACTTTCAGCCTGTTTTGTTCCTTTTTGCTTGTTAGTGTCCTTACTTTGTTCCTCACTCCATATACCTGAAAATCAAGGGTTTTATACAAGGTATTGGCACAAATTAAGCATTTGAGGATTCTAATTCTATATAAACAAAGATCTAAATGAGTCCAAATCTCGGACTCATCAACACCCCCAATTAAACTTTTGCTTGTCCTCAAGTAAAACTCAACTTCAGCAGTTCAAAAAGGATGTCTCAAGCAGTGCTACAAAAGACTCAGTCTTGAATGCACACAACAAGACTCAACTTACTCATGCAAGAATCAATTGTGCACTCAAAGGTTCAAGTTGTGACTCATAATTATAAAAAATTCTCAAGTTCACAATACTTGCTTCAAATGCAAGTTCAAGCACAACAAATGTACTCAAAAGCCCTCACAACAAAGATGATTCCATATTCACACACAATTCTTTCACAATTTGTTGCTCCGGAATCATATACAACTCTCACACCCACAAAGATGAGCACATGCATGACTTCACCCATATGTTTGCCCTTATTTTCCAATCAACATTCATTTCAACTCACTCAAGATCAAAAAGGTCTTTTCAAGGCCTGTAATGGGGCTGAGTGTAAAGGTATGGTCATTTAGGCTCAGTGGCTGCTATCATCATGAAATGTGGTATGAACATCATTTTCCTTCATTTTCTTCAGCATTTTCACTCATGTTAAAATTCACCCCATTATTCACTTCCAATGGAATATCGGATAGCCCATTTCTTTTGCAACTTTCACAACTTTATTACACAAATTTTTCATTCTTCTTCTTTTTCATTCTTCATTTCTTTCTCTCTCTCTCTCTTTTTTTTTTTTTTTGTATGGAGGGGTTCCATCTTTTTCAAAACCATGGATCAAGAGGGACTTCTTCACACTTCTTGATTTTCCTTTTCTTTTCACCACACCCCCAACTTATGCTTTTGGCCTAAGTTGGCTATTCAAAAAAATCACACTTTATGAGGATTATGAGTGAATGGATATAAGGGGTCTCGATTGTTTAGGTTTCTTCCAAGAAAAGGATAAGGCTCAAAAGGGGTTTAAGCAAGGCTCAAAAATCTCACAAGGTTGGCCACAAAAGAGGTATATTGTCAAATTGTTTCACTCTTCAAATTTTTATCCTAAGATCATATCAAGATCTTGCATCACTTAATCAACCGGACCAACGGGGAAAATTCTAGGTGTCATCACACAAGGTTCATGGTAACCTCATCACACAAGGCATTGGCACCAATATCAAACAAGACTCCATTCTTTTGCTAGTGGGCAATGTTCATCACAGGAGACTCATTCGATAATCAGCTAGTCACAACGAGATGCAAAAAGTCCACATATTGTCTATGCAACTTCATTTGGCCTCATTTAGCCGCATATTCATTTTGGTTCGATTAAGAGAACTATTCAAGTCATCGGTATTGATCATAACCGATACTCAAATTTGCACAAGAACAACCACATTCACACAACACAAGTGGCAAAGAAATTTTTTAAAAGGGTCAAAAATCATTTACATTCATCTAAGGAGCCATAAACTTAAACATCCACAAGATAGAAACCAGAACACAATTCAACACAAAAACCCAATATATACAAAAATATAGTTACAAGAGGTAGGTATGGAAATACCTCACCCCACCACAAACAAAAAGGCAGTTGTCCTCAAATGCAACAAAATAATAAAAAGTCAATAAAAACGACATAGAGGAAGGTAAAGAAAGGTCATTTCTACATAGTCGCTCCATCTATCAGGGTATCAATGTACAGGGTTATATCATCAGCACTGGCACTA
The DNA here is from genome assembly GCA_035578085.1 of Solanum pinnatisectum. NCBI lineage: Eukaryota > Viridiplantae > Streptophyta > Magnoliopsida > Solanales > Solanaceae > Solanum > Solanum pinnatisectum. The sequence goes on from CM069076.1 coordinate 24,490,860, forward strand.
TTAGGGACTGCCATTGGCGTCTCTGTCAGCGATGTCTAAATGATTGACTGTACAATCATCTTCTCTAAATCTGGTAGGTCTCCATATATGGTCTACTCTTGCACCTCTAACTGCTCCTTATCTATCTCTACCTCCGACTCATCAGCTGCCACATCATCCATAGGCACATATCCGATGGTGGCCGGAGGCATCTCAAAAGTAGCTGGGGCATCCACATCATCAGTTGTCTCTAAGAGTGAAGTGAATTCTGTGGACTTCAAGTACTCCATATCCTTTCTAAAATCTGCAACGTCGGCTTTCAAAGCCATCACCTTTGAAGTAGCCCCCTTTCGACTCTCACAAGTCTCTACTCTCATCGTGAGAGTGTCAATAGATATCAGGAGGGTTGTCAATGTAGCTAGGATGGTCCTCTCAATCATCCAAGGTACCTCAGCCTCCAACCAAGTAGCCCACACATCGGTAGAATGGGCTAAGTTCCCCATCTTCAAGATCATGGCCTAAGTAATCCTGGTGGGTTGGGAAGTAGTAGATGAACCAGGAACCTGGGAGGAAGTGGAAGCGGGAGTACTTGAAGGCCCGAAGGCCGTAGTAGGCAAAAATGCCTCAGCAGGTATCGACTCAACATCAACCTCCGGGTATGCATCCATTGGACCCTCTCTCGTCCTATCTGCCTCCTTTCGAGTGTACTCGACCTCTATTCATTAGATGTATATGGAGGATGTGGGGGTGACCTTGATGTCCCTTTTGTCATCACGAGGAACTCCAGCACGTTGGCACAGCTATGTAATAAGGACCGGGAAGGGAAGGGACGTCTGGCACTACTTGGCCCTCATGGCCATCTCTTGCTCAATAATAAGTCCCAAGTTAATGCTCCTCTAGGCTATGATTGATCCAAGACATGTTGCCTTTTGATGGCAGATAATGGACTTGTTCTATGAGGGCATAATGCAACTGCTTGTGAACCCAAACCAATACCGCGCAGCTACGTGCAAGTCCTTCTTCTCAATCAGAGTGCCCACCTCAATCCACCTCAGGGAGGTGTTAGAAATTAGGGGAGGAAGCCATCCATTTAGATCATCTAGAGGTGTCTCTGTGGTAGCCAAGCTCGGGTAGGGAAAACCTGATCCTCTGTCGAGTACAACATTGATATAATCGCTGCTGCATCTCATTTCTTTCCCCAGATCATGATGGATTTGACCAGTCTGAAGGCAGTGGTCTTCTTCTTCCCCTTTGGTACCACATCACCATATGCTGTGTAAAATTCCAAGACCCATGTAGGAATATAGGGACCTCGGGGACTGGTGAACTACTCAAACCTGTGAAACTGGAGAGTGTCCCTCACATTACATTATCTCCCTACTAGGCCCTCTATAGATAGCATCTTTTCTTCGAGAATCGTCCTCAAACCCTTGGCCTTAAGCCTGTTGAGTAGCCGGGGAGGAGGACCCTGAACTGGTGGCTCTGGAAACACTATATGTGTCGAAGCTGGCACTGGATCAGTAGTAGGAGGGGTGGCCTCTAGGATATAAGACGGATTTTGGTGAACTCTGGAACTGATATCATCTCACCGAGATTGCAGAGATTGATTATCCTCAGGCTCAAAGAGTGCAACCTGGGAATTAAAGGACTCTCCCTCACTGCCGGAGTTGTGCTCCAGTATGTCAGATGCAGGGGCTTTGTCCTTGCCTTTGCCTCCTTTGGGAGGTTGATTCTTCCCTTTTTTAGAAGAGGTGGCCACCCCCTCATTAATAAAAATACCCCGTTCTCTTTTGAGGGTGGCATATCCAGTTTGGTTCTATCCATATCTACAAAAACATCATAGAATGTTAGAAAAAGTTTAAGAAGAATTGTAAAAATCAGGTTGCACATAGACTCGCAGAACCGATCGGTGAGTCGCAAATCACTTTGGCAAGCCAGATCAGGCTTACTGAAAGGATTGGTGCAAATATTTCCTAGAAAATTGATAGTTCGGCGATGCTCAGGGCCTTTAGGCAAATCCCCGACACCATTCGGTGAGCTCAGACAAGCCCGCTAAAAGGTATAATGCGTTTTAGGGGTTAGGGGTGCAGAAAGGTCGATCAAGAGAGACTTTTGGTGAGTCACCGAGTGAACTCAGCGAGCTCAAGCTTCTCGCCAAAAGTTACAAACCCAAACTCAATCTAAACACGAAATTAAAGGAGATCTGGGGGGGACTTTGGCGAACCGTCGAGTGGTTTGGCGAGCTCCACCCAGCTCGTCAAATTGCCCAATGTGCTATTTTCAACCGCGACTTCCAAGATCAAACCCGCAGTCCCCGAAAACAAAATCAAACCACACACCCACTCAATTAAGCTCAAACACATTAGACCCATGCCACCGGGGTACTCAGACTTCCCCCGGTTTGGCCAAGATTGGCCATTTGATGACTTTAGCCCTTAAGAATGGCATCAAAAGCTCCATCATTGGGCAAAGCACGCCATTTAGTACAATACTCAGACTTCACTTGACTAGACTCAACTATAATTTAACTCAACCCATAAGATTATGATCAATTTTAAAGCACAAAATTTTGAAAATCATCATTTTAGGCAATTAGGCACAATATTGAAACTAAAAATAGGTGAATTAGCACATCAAACATGATTTTAGAGAGGCCATCACACATCAACAAGAATTAAACAACTGCAAATGAGTTGAACCGCTATTTACAAGTTTGGAGTTCGAAAAACCAACCTTTAATGCCGAATTAAGATTTTGTAATTCAAGGTGACAAAGATTTCCAATTCCAAACACAAGATCGACGACCAACAAGAGGTAAAAAGCAAGAATATAGGAAATATAGAGTGAGCGTGTGATTGTATGAAGTTAAAAAATGAGAGAATGTGAAAGAGTTTGAGCTTTTAAACCTTTGGCCTTTTAAAAACCGTCTAGTTCGCACCATTTCGGCAATATTAGTCGACTTTGCCGAACCACTCACCGACAGGTTGAGTTTTACTGGACCTTCAGTTAATTTTTGGGGTCCAAATGGTGGATAAAGTCGGGCTCGGTGACTAGTCCATGGGCCTGCCAAGTTTTACAGGCTCCACCCTTAGATTTTCAGAAGCCCAACGGCGGTCCAAGTCGGGCTCGCTGACTGGACTCTTGGCTCGCCAACCTGCATTTTTCAAATACAATCCACACTTTAACCTGCACAATCAACACACATTATTCCAAAATAAAAAATAAAGCAATAAAAACTTGGGTTGCCTCCCAAGCAATACCACTGAAGTTTCATTGCCATAGTAACACTAGGCAACCCCTCTTTATGTCATGAGTTGAGATGGTATGAGATATAGCCCATTTGGGTCTCCAGTAGCTTAATGGACCTGGAATGAGATACAATGATTTGATTTAGCATTGAGACATTCTTTTTTATCTCTTTCAACACCCCGTCGTGTTCTTCGACTTTGTGGAGAATGCGTGAGACTGTCTTTTCTATCTGTCCTCCCTCATAATTCTCGGGCTTTCTACACTCATGATGAGGAATATACCTATCCTTCTTTTTGTACATTACTTCAAATTCCATGATCTCTTTGGCCAAGAGGTCCTGCTGGGTCAGCATTTTGGCTAACTTCTGGCCCCTCTCTTGCTTCTTGTTGGTCTTGGTCATGCAATCGAGAAGTTGGCATACTATTGCATAGGTTGTCACATCAAACAACCCGGATAAAGTTGGTCAACCACTCCTCTGTTCTCAAGACCAAGACCTCTGTAGAAATAGTCCAGTAGTATCTTATCTGGGATTCCATGAATTGAGCACTGTAACAAGAGTATTTTTAAATCTCAGTCACAACTCATAGATTGTCTCACCCTCCAGATGCTTGAAATTTAGGATGTTATCCCTACGAATCGTCATCTTTGTAAGAGGGTAGTCCACTTAGTTACCATTGCTGCCATATTCACTCATTTCCTCTATTCAACAAGAAACAAAAAAATAAATACTAAAAGTAAGTTGATTCAACTATGACTAACAAGAATAAAAATTCAACTTCACCAAAAGAATTTCAAACAACACCACTCCCTGGCAACGGTGCCATTTTGATTAACTTTTCAATGACACTTCATCCAATTCTAAGTGTCAATGATCGCTAGTCAGTATAAAATCCAACTAAATGAGTTGGGATCGAATCCCACAGGGAGCGGTATGTGTTTCAGATTCAATTGGGAAGTATGAATATGTTTAAATCAGGCATATGAATAAAAGTTATTGAATAAAGACATCATTCAAATTAAGGGGTGACACGAATGTCAAATGTGGGTTGTTTTGATTAACAGATACAAGCAGTCACAAACAATAAAAATTAACAATAATGAGACTGGTTCATGGGATGCGATCGACTAAAGGCTAATATAGACAAATGAGTACTATTAGTAAATAGCTTGATATTAATGAGTAAGCTAGGCTATAGTGGAGGTAAACTTTCTCTCGAACAATTTACCCTTTATCAAGTGATTTCTCTCGAACATCAATAAACATGCAAAACAAGAACAACCCAAACCTTAGACCATTCATTCTCTCGAGCTAAATGTGTGGGATTGGTTTTAGGATTCACTCTCTCGAGCTGAACCCAGGTCAACCCAATATCCACAAACCATCAATCAATTATTTTAGTTCTAAAACCTGTCTCTTTTGCAGGCTAAGAACACACACATAGAAATGTATTTGCAACTACAATTCCTAAATTAAACCACAATTAATGATTAAACTCACTTCTAAATAGCATTTACACTAAAAATTAGCAATACCCAAAACTAAATGAACCCATAATCACATAGTCACACCCCAAGAATTGGGGTTTTAGGTAGACATCATAAAAAGGTAAAAACCGTTACCAAATTGATTATCCATCAACTGGGTAAGAGTATATTCATCCTTACAATACTCCAATTCGAAGAATCTCAAAGATCCACTTCCAATTTCTCAAAAGTGAAAAAGTTCAATCCTTCAAAGCTAAAGAAAAACTAGAAAAAACTGTCTCCAGATGCTAAAAACTTAATAAAAGATTTTTCTTAAGAGTAATTGATACTATACTAGATGTTCAAAATGTATTTATAGTCACCAACAATGTGCTGCTAAGAGTCACTCGGTGAAGTAAGTCGGTCTCGCCGAACCACTCAGCGACCCGACCTTTGCTATATTTCATTGCCCTTTTGGCTTGGTACTCAGCATCCTCCAAATTTGAAACTTTGGGTGATCTATCTTGGCTTCGCGGAATCACTCAACGATTCGTTGACTGCTCCTTACCATTGCCAACTTGGTTCTTTCCTTCAGGGCTTAGTACACTAGAACTTTAGGCGGTCAAATAGCTATTCGGCGATTCACTAAGTGAACTTGGCGATCACCAATTTGCCTTTCTTCATCCTTTCAGATTGTTTTGTTCCTTTTTGCTTGTTAGTGTCCTTGCTTTGTTCCTCACTCCATATACCTGAAAATCAAGGCTTTTACATTAGTTACTGGCATAAATTAAGCACTTGAGGACACTAATTCTATATAAACAAAGCCCTAAATGAGTCCAAATCTCGTACTCATCAACATCTATTTGATATAAGGTTAACAAAATAATTATAAACTGACTAATATTAAGCTCAATCCTAAATAGTTTCCAAAAGAAGAAATAAATCAAAGATAATTCAATCAACATAGTTTTATTACATCATTCAGAAGGCAAGAAAAACATTGGAATTTCATAATTAATACATTACAATCTCTTTAAAGGAGTAAGAAAGAGGCAACAGAGAAGGAGCCAGCAAGAATGCAACAAACTATGCATATATTTTCCAAAATAAGAGGAAAGAATTCCTATATGATGTATCCCGACTAGCACATGCATTTCAAAAGAGACTATAGAGAAACTAGAGAAACTAATCAATTATGTACAAACAAAATAAAATATTAACACGCTAGGTTCAATCTAAGCTTAGTTGGAGAATTCTTGATCAAACAATTAACTATAAACTTAATGTATATTGCAGACTAATGACATCAGACATTATGGGCAAACCAATAGAGAAGCACTATTAAAATTCAACAAACATTCATATGACTTCCAAATCTGAATAAGAGGGACTTTAAACACTGTGCTTGAGACACACTCCTTCAACGAACAAAATGGAACAAACAAAAACAGTTCTTGCCCTTTAACAGTTGCAAAGTGCCTCCTACCAACTTGACTTTCATAGAGAAACATTATATTGAACAAAAACTCATGTTGGCCGACAAACCTCAACCAATAAAGCATATTTGAAATAGATCCGAGCAAGAAAACACCATCAGATTAAGACGAGCCAACGTAGATATTTTTATGAGAAAATGACTGACCATTAAATGACTAAAGATCCATCAGTAAGCAGTGAAGTGCAAAACCCACTCTTCAAACTAATATCCATCTATCCGTGGTAATATATTCATGAGAAAACACAAAGTTTAACTCTATTTCAAAACTTCTTTAAAATGGTCTTAAAAGAGACAACCAACTTAGCTTAAATGAAAAAAGACATCATAACTCAAACGAGGGTTAACATGAAAAGAAGGGGAAAAACTAACAAAACTATGAACTGAAAACGATAGTAAACTATAATGAGATTGAACCAAAACATATCAAAACAAACTAACCAATAGCAGAAATTGAAGAAATCACAAGAAAAACTAATAGCAGTCCAAAGAAAAGAAATGAAACATTGAATATTCCTATCCACACTTATGCGAACCAAACATCAAACAAAATTTTGACCCAGATTGAGGGGTCTCGGTTAAAAACTTAGTCAGAAGCAATGAATAACAACTATAGGTCAAATGAGAAGAACTAAAAGGAGAGGTATTTACCTTCTTACGGGCAGCGAACTTGAGACAAAAATGAGCAGAGATGAACTTCCATGACCACAAAAGAACTCTAATGAACTTCTGCAAATTCTAGCAACCAACGAACAAGGAAAAAGGAACAGAAAGGGATGTTTAAGTGTATTTATGAGAGAACCTTTGTAGCTTAAGAATTTCTTTTCTTTGTAAAATTTTCCAACTTTTCTTTCAACCCCAAATAATGTGGAAGAAGGAGTATTTATAGAGGAATTCTAGGGCAGATTTTTTTGGGGGAAAGGCTAAAAAAACAAGATCATAATGAGGGTAGGGTAGGAATACTCAATTTAGCTTCCAATCTAAATTTTCCTCAAGAACAAGAATATTCTAAATTTAGTCCAAAAATTCTCAAATCCTCAACAAAATTTGAATGTAAAGAAAAGAGGTGGACGCCTAGGATGAATTCCATGTCCTTGCTATGCTACGTGGATCAATCTCGCAGCCACAAGCATGAATCTGTAGACTTTAGGACTGGAACAACATTGTTGTACTAGAATATGAGGAAGACGCAAAAAAGTTGTTTTACCGTGTAAATTACAGTTTGATATTCTGTGTATTGACGCAACCTCATTGTGAATTCTTCATGAATTCGAGGTGATAGAGGTGTACTCGTGTAGACTCTGTGAAGAATTGTTGTCATTAGCTGCTGTCGAGACTGCGTTTGGACTATTGTGTTGAAGACGCTGCTAGTTTGCTGATGGAGATGCTTCTGGATCTTCTTTTGCTTTACTGAGATGTACAGGGTCGGGTCGGGTTAGTCAGGAGTGGAATTGGATTAGGATGATGAAGGGAAAAGAAAAATGAAATAGGGTTGCTGGAATCAATGTAGGCATTTAAGAATGGCTGCTGCAGTTTGATTGTTGTTCAAACGAGTTGGGCTGAGAATTAAAGAGATTGGGCTGAGAATATTGTTCTTAAGATGGGTTGAAGAAAAAAGTTGGATTTGGCTATGATTGTAATAGAAGAAATGACAATATGGGTTTCAATTATAGCCAATTGGAATTAAGAATTTATCTCAATTGAGGGTAATTGATGATTTGGCTAAAAACTAAATAAGAAGAATTAATATAAATAAATTAATGAGCTTCTTAATGTCAAAGAAATAAAATAATTAGCTTACTTATAAATAAATATATATAAAAAATATAAATTATTATATAACTAAACTAATTAACAAAATATTTAAGAAAAAGTAAAATCTTTTGAGACGATTTTCGAATATTCATAAAATGTAATAATTATATAACTTATTATATAAAACATATATATCATTCAAAAATTATAAAAATGATTAAAATAATTAAAAATAACTTGAAAAAATATTTTGAACTTTATAAAAACTAATTATTTCAAATCATTTGAAATTTAAGAAGTTCGTTGTTTAGTTTATATTATGGAGGTCCAAAATTGGGTGTCAACAACAGTCCCTTGTTTGACTTGAATTGATTAAAGAAATTCAAGGAAAATGAAATTGATAAATCCAATTTTGACCGACCACATCTCCATCTCTTTGAAAAGAGTTTTTGGTACGAACTTTAGGAATCATGGCCAAACCTCAGAATTGGGTTTCCTAAATATCTCAGGCTATATGAGAAATCAGGCCACTTGTAGTTCGATATGCGGGATTTGATGCACAGTTTTGAAGGAATTCAAAAGTCATCCTGATATCAAATTATGAAGAGATCAACATGCACGAGAATAGGATTTAAGAGAGAATGTTGGAATATAGCTGAGTTTTCAACATTAACCCCACCTACATATCCCTCAACCTAGGGAATTAGGCTACTTGTAATTTGACTGGATCGATTCAAAAGGAATCCTTTATGCTAAGATATCCTTCAATTAAGGAAAAGTGACAAAGATCGAGTATGAAAAGGAGGCTTTCAACCTCATAGCTATGCATGTGGTGTCCTTCAGAACCATAATTAAGAACTTGCATGGATGTAATTTCTAACGCTCTTGGTGTATTATCACTCGGATTGGAAAGCTACTTCTGTTGAAAACCAAAATTTTTGGATGTGAACTAGAACTGATAAACCTGAAGAAAAACCCACATGCCTTCTGATAGGGGTGTGGTTTGATTGTAGTTGAAGTCGATCCTCAGCTCCCGTCCTAAGAGTTTGGTACTCCTCTTCGGACTATGCCCCACTTTGCTGCTAAGAAAAAGTTCCACGTTGTGTTGTATCCTTTTTTATGTCGTCCGCACCTGTGGTTTGTTTGAGAAGTCATCATCTCGGGATGCTCTTGAAAAAGACTGAGATAAAACTCATTAGCTTAAATGTAATTCAGATGGAGATATGACGTCGTTTACTATGCGCACACCTAATTGCTCTCTTTGAACATTTGACGTCAACTTCTTCAAGTTTGACGTAAAGCAAATAAAGCTCGTATTTCAATATTTACAACGTAATTCTTCAATGTACTCTTCCTTTTCTATTGAAGTAATAAAATAAGCTGATGTGATATGTTGATAGTTCTCTTGACGGCATTGTTGATGGTTCTCTTGATGTCGTTCTTGCAATGAAAATTATGCAGCCGATGTTGATTTTGCGATGCATGATTTTCTTGAGATGCATGACTTCTTTCGTGCGATGCATAACTCTCTTCTTCTTGTAATGCATGAATATTTTCCAGCGATGCATGACTTTTTTCCCTGCGATGCATTAATCTTTTCCTGCAATGCATGACTTCTGTCCCTTCGATGCATGAATCTTTTTCTGTGATGCATGACTTCTTTCCCTGCGAGGCATGAATCTTTTCCTGCGATGCATGACTTCTTTTCCTGCGATGCATGATTTCTTCCACTGCGTTGTATGAATCTTTTCCTATAATGCATGAATTCTTTCGTTGCGATGCATGAATATTTTCCTGCAATGCATGAATCTTTTCTTGCGATGCATGACTTCTTTTCCTTCGATGTATGAATTTCTTTCCTGCAATACATGGATTCTTCCCTTGCGATGCATGAATTTCACTTTCTTGAGAACTGCAGCAAATGATGACTTCTCTGTGATGAATGAAGACTCTGCTCCTTTGAGAACTGTAGCTAATGATGACTTCTCTACAATGCACGAAGATAGCGATGATGCCTCCCCGGTACTGAACAAAGATAATTCTTCACCAAGCAACATTGTTGATCTTCTGGGTATCTTTTAGGTGACGGTATCATCCCATTTGACAATACAATATAAATAACCCTCAGGGCAAGAATATTATCATATCTTATAATATGATGGAGATTAAACTCCTCCAGGTATCCTTAGTTGCTGGAAGAAAATAATATTGCTTTTTTTGAGGTTTTCATTTGTTCTATTTCCGAACATAGTTGCATGTTCATTATGGACCTCACCTTGCTCGGAATTTGAATGAAATAATTCTACTCATATTCCCAATTCTTTGGTATAAGAAGCATAAAACTCTTCTTGCATCCATAAAAAAATTGTTAGTTTAAAATGAAGTGATCTATGTCGATCTCTTTGGTCGTCTACTCCTTGTCTTGCTATATCCGATTGATTTCTCTAATCTCCCACTTCTTGATAGATAAGAAAAAACATTTTCATGTAAAAATAATTGAAACATGAAAGAAAAGTTTTGAGGAAAATAGATTTTCAAAAGGTAATTTTTGAAAAGGATCACTGCCAAGGGTCATGTCACGTCAAGCTTAGTGAACACCTTTGAAGTTGATGCTTCGAGGTCTATCCGATTATTTCTTGGAAGTATTCAAAGTTGTTCTAAACTCCCGATGAACCCTATTGAAATTGTGAGGTCATCCTTAAAAAATTCTATCCCAGTTAACTGTCTAGGTGCATCTTGAACTGTTGATGAAAAAATCACTTATTTTTTGAGATCTTCTAAAAAATTATGTCCCAATTGAAATTCTCGATGTCACTTCAGTCTTGACTTGTTGTAGAGATCTTCTTTTGAGAATTTTTGAGTCCATCTCAAATTTTTGTCCTAGTTTCTATTATAAAGAAAAATAGAAATCTTACGGGAGATATGTCCTAGCCGTTGTGGCGACTGCGTATCCCGTTGTGGTAGGAATCAGGTCAAACGTAGTTCCTCCTCAAAGGTTAACAAAAATAAGAAATTTAAATAAGTATTCGACCAAGGCCGACATAAGCTGCCTACGTATCTCATTCTTGAGAATTTAGATCGAACGTAGTTCAGGTACAAAAAATATTAAAAAGGGAAAATGGGGTGACCGAGGCCAACAAAGGCTGCCTACGTATCTCATTTTTGAGAATTCGGGTCAGACATAATTCATTACAAGAGGGATAAAATTCTAAACAAAGCGGTTACAAGAAAATAGAACGATTACAAAGGAATGACAGAAATACAAACTGAAGCTTCACACATAATATCTCTTGACAGCATTTGAGTTGATTGGTTTTGGCAATATGGTGCCATCCATCTCTGACAAGACCAAGGCACCTCCATATAACCCTTTGTAAACCATATAGGGTCCTTGCCAATTTGGTGCAAATTTCCCTTTATACTCATCCTGATGAGGGAAAATGCGTTTCAGAACCAATGGGCCAATTTCGAATATCCTGGCTCTTACTTTCTTGTGGAAAGCACAAATCATTCTCTATTGATACAATTGACCATGACAAACAACAACCATTCTCTTCTCATCAATCAATGTTAACTAATCAATCCGCTTGCAAACCCAATCAACATCACTCAATTCAGCTTCTTTGATGATTCTCACTAAAGGTATTTCAACCTCGGCATGTATAACTGCTTCTGTACCATATACTTACAAAAATGGAGTTGCTCTAATTGACATTCTGACAGTCATTTTGTAACCCAACAAAGCATATGGCAACATCTCATGCCAACTTCTATGATTATCAATCATTTTCTTTAGAATCTTCGTTATGTTCTTGTTGGCTACTTCTATAGCTCCATTCATTTTGGGGCGATAAGCGGTTGAGTTTCGATGAGTAATCTTGAATTGCTAACATATCTCTTTCATCAAATGACTGTTGAGATTTACTCCATTATCAGTAATGATGGATTTCGGTACTCCAAACCTACATATAAAATTGTTGCAAACAAAATTTGCTACAAATTTCTTGGTCACCGACTTATACGAAGCTGCTTCCACCTACTTGGTAAAGTAGTCAACGGCAACCAAAATGAATATGTGTTGTTAGAGGTGGCTGGCTCTATTGGACCAATGACATTCATGCCCCAAGCTACAAATGGCCAAGGTGAACTCATAGCATTGAGTTCATAAGGCGACACCCGAATCAAATCACCATGCACTTGACATTTATGACATTTCTACACAAACTTACAATAATAATGCTCCATAGTCATCAAAAAATAACCGGCTCGAAGGATCTTCCTTGCCAAAGTGAGCCCATTCATGTGAGTACCACAAACTCCAACATGTATGTGTTCCAGAAGCTTTGCAGCTTCACTAGCATCAACACATCTGAGAAGACCTAAATCTGGAGGCCTTCTATAAAGGATTTCCCCACTTGGAAATAAATTGTTAGCCATATGACATATTGATTTCTTCTGGTTGAACGTTGTATTCTCATGATAAGTCCCAGTCTCCAAATTTTTCTTTATGTCAAACTACCAAGGCAAACCATCTGCTCCACTTTAACATATGAATAATGAACATGCTGCTCTTTTATAGTTATATCCAATGGATCAATATAACTTGTATCTGGATGTTTAATCATTGAGACAATGGTGGCAAGAGCATCAACCAACTCATTTTGTATCATAGGAGTGTGTCTGAATTCAATCTTACAAAATATTTTGCATAAACTCTGTATATACTGCACATATAGTGTGATCTTTGGGTTCTTCACAAACCACTCTCCTTGAACCTGATGAATCAACAAATTTGAATCTCCAATTAATAAGAACTCAGGAACATTCATATCAATTGCCATCTTCAAACCAAGGATGCAAGCTTCATATTCAGCTATATTGTTTGTGCAATCAAATCGGAGTTTAGCCGCCATAGGATAGTGTTGACAAGATTCTGACACTAAGACCGCTCCAATACCTTTTCCTTGGTGATTTACTGCTCCATCAAAGAGTACTCTCGAACCAAGGTATGTTTAATACATATCTTCTCCCACAAAGTCTACTTCTTCATCAAGAATGTAAGTTTTGAGCAGTTCATACTCTTCATCAACTGGATTTTCTACAAGATGATCATCCAATGCTTGCGTTTTTATCGCCTTTTTAGTCACCTACATAATATCAAACTCCCTCAAAAGCATTTGGCATTTAGCCAACTTCTCAGTCAGCATCGCCTTCTAAAAAATGTACTTCAATGAATCCATCCTAGAAATGAGGTATGTGGTATATGAAGACAAATAATGTCTCAACTTTTGAGAGATCCAGGGCAAAGCACAACATGTCCTCTTCAAAATAGTGTAACGGGCCTTATATGGAGTGAATTTCTTGCTCAAGTAGTAGATGACTCGCTCCTTCTTCCCTGTTTTAGCAGGTTGACCAAGCACCCATCCAAATGCATTATTTGAGGCAGACAGATATAGCAACAATGGACTTCCTTCTTGTGGAGGAACCAACACCGGCGTATTGGATAGATAATTCTTGATTGCATCAAAAGCAGTTTGACATTTTCTAGTCCACTTGGTTGGGAAATTATTTTTCAACAACTTAATGATTGGCTCACACACCATGGTTGATTGAGTTATGAATCGACTGATGTAGTTCAACCTTCCCAGAAAACTCATTACCTCTTTCTTAGTCTTTGGAGGAGGTAACTCTTGAATCGCTTTGATCTTTGAGAGATCCAATTCAATGCCCTTTCTACTGACTAAAAATCCCAACATCTTGCCATCTGGCACCCCAATAGCACATTTAGTGGAATTTAGCTTTAAATTGTACCGATGCAAGCAATCACAGAATTTCGTCAAGTGTGTCAAGTGATCTGAACTCTCATAGACTTTGATTATGACATCATCTACATACACCTCGATCTCCTTGTGAATCATATCATGAATGATGGCTATCATAGCCCTCGTGTAAGTAGCACTGGCATTGTTTAGACCAAAAGCTCTCACCTAATAATGATATACACTCCAAGGCATAATGAATACTTTCTTTTCTGCATCTTCTTCATCCATCAGGATTTGGTGATAACCCGCATAATAATCCACAAATGATTGCATCTCATGTTTAGCACAGTTATCAATGAGAATGTGAATGTTTGGCAATGGGAAATTATCCTTTAGGCTAGCTTTGTTGAGATATCTAAAATCGACACAAATTCGGATATTTTCATCCTTCTTAGCCACCGAAACAATCTTGGATAACCAAGTCGGATATTACTCACCTCCACTACTTTACTTAGTCTTGTTGGTAATCTCCTCTTTGATCTTCAAACTCAGCTATTGCTTGAATTTTCGTGTTTTTTCTTTACTGGGCTGAAGGTTGGATTGATCGACAATTTATGAGAAACCATGTTTGTACTTAGCCCTTGCATATCAATGCAGGACCAGGCAAATACATCGATGTATTCTCTAAGCAAATGAACTAGGCCCCTTCTTTGAGCTTTAGTTAGATGGACACTGATTCTTACTTCTTAAACACATTCCTAATCTCCTAGGTTTAGAGTCTCATTTTCTTCTAAATTCGGCTTGTGCTGGTCATCAAATTGTCAAAACTCCTCAGCAATATGTTTGAGTACCATATTTTCTTCTTTATATTCCTCACATTCATCAACACCTGCCTCATTTTGTTCATTCAGCTCATGACATGACATGCCATTGACATGTTTTAAATTACTATTACTGAAATCATAAACAAACAAAGTTAGAGAAGTAAAGCATAAAAAATAAGTAAATAAATAAATTTTCGATCAGAGAGGCTTTTCATTTAAATTGAAAAACAGGCGTAGACTTTGGCCAGGACCAAAAGTCATTTAGCCTTCTTAAAACATTATGAGGGAATTTAAAAAAAACACAAACAAGTAAAAACTTCATAAAAGGTTGGTCTCGGGCCTCTTCTGGACTACCACAGATTTTTTTAAAAAACATAAATACATGTCCTTTCTACTAAGATGAGCGGGGAATCATAAGTAGCGTGGAGGTCTAGTTTGACAACTGCTCCTCTCGTTCAGTATCATGGATGACCAATGTCCTGGCCGCTTCTTCGATGATTACTTCGACTTCCTCGGAAAGGTCCCAGGTTCCTTCCCCGAGACCACCATTATTGACATATTCTCATACTAGGAACAATTGGTACAAATGAGGTATTGGCGTAGCCAACGTTCGATCAACACTCTTGTTCACCATCTCTACTTCATCATCATCTGTGGGGCATACCCTAAACCAAACTTTGCTCCTCTGACGGGAATATGAATAGGCTCGACAATTCCTTGAAAACAATTCCCCAATCTGAAACTCAGTTCAAAATCGCTCTGGAGCATGACAGTAGCTATCATCTCTTACACAGAAGGGATAGGGGGCTGTGGAGCTAAACCATCACTGGTGGCATTTACTAGCTCAACTATGTCGAAATCACAACCTCAGGAGACCTCATCAACAATTGACGCATATCCATTGGAATGACTCCCTTCACCATAAATGACCAATTCCTGGTCCTTCTAAAAAAATTTCATCAGCTGGTCGAGGATAGAAGGCAAAGCCTCGGCCATATGGATCCACGGTCTTCCTAGAAGCAAGTTGTAGCATTCATTTATATCTAGTACCTGAAATTCCACACTATATTCTGCAGGACCCATCTGAATCCCTAAGTTCAGTGCACCCAATGTGTCTCTTTGCTCTCCATCAAAAGCCCTTACATCGACTTGGTTCTGGTGAACCTTTCCCAAGTCAAAGTTTAATTGCTTGAGTGTTGAAAGTGGACAAATATTGAGACCGGACCCGTCATCAATCAAGACATGATTTTTAACCTTCTTTCGGCTTTTAACAGTGATGTGGAGAGCTTTATTATTCATCGTGCCTTCAATAGGTAGCCCTTCATCACCAAAACTAATGCGGTGCCCTAGAATTACTTTATTGACCATTGCCACTAGATTATCATTGTTACTACCTACGTGTACATAAGTGTCATCCAAATCCTTCATCAAAGCTTTCCTATGCAGTTACAAGCTTATTACTAAGGCCCACACATAAATCTGTGCCAGTGTTTTCTCTAGATGCTTCACGATTGAATAATCTTTCAGTTGCATTTTCCTCCAGAACTCTTCTGTCTCGACCTCACTGATTGGCCTTTTAGATTGGTCCTTCTTCTGCACTCCCTGGGATAACTCTTCTGGTATGTAGCATTTGTCGGATCTAGTCATACCCTAAGTGGCAGCCTCTTCAATCACAAATTTCTCTCGAGCGGGAATTTTTCTTAGCACGAAGGAAATAACTTTCTAAGGTGTCATCATTATAAATTCCTTCTTTTTGTTTATCGATAATGAAGCCACAACTTTCTCGAGGTCCTTTGTCCTAACCGAGACAATATCTTTTGTCGTGCTCCACTTCTCCTCTATCTCCATCATGTTGATATTGATGTCTCCACGGTTTGGAAGACGCTTACTATTGATGTTGGGTGCAAGGGTCTGAAGAGTGACCACTCTCTGGTCGATTAAGTCCTGGATCTTGTTCTTAAGATTGATACAATCCTCAGTGTAATGTCCAACACTATTGGAATGATATGCACATCATTGATCCAATTTGTAAAATCAGGAGCTGGATTCAACAAGCTTGGGACTAACTGGATGAATAAAATCTGCAGCAGTCAATCGCTCGAATAACTTTATTTGGCTTTCAATGAGTAGAGTGAAATTTCTAGCGGGCTTTTTCTCAAATCTTGAATGAGGATCATAATTGCCTCTTTTAGAGGGAGGCATTTGACGATAATTTGGGGCGTTTTGGCAGGGGGCTTGATTCCTCGAATCTAAATTGGTTGGGTAGTTTGGTTGTGGAGCTTGGTAGTTCAAAGGGGTATGTTGGTAATATGGAGCTGGGGTTTGATAAATTGGGGGAGAAGCTTGGTAATTTGTTTGGAAATTTGTGCAGTTTAGGGTGGCATTTCGGTAATGAGGAGGTGGGGCTTGGTATACTGGAAGCAGAGTTCGGTAAACATGGGGAAAGGTTTGGTAAACAAGAGGGGGAGTGTTTTGGTAATTAGGAAGAGGGGCATTTTTGTAATTGGGTAAAGGGGTTTGATAATCAGCCTGTACATAACAAGTAGGGTATGAACTCTGCGAAGGTCGAGAACAACCTTGGTACGATGAAGATTTTCTTGGGTGTTTCTTTCTCTTAGATGCATAATAAATAGAATACACGTCTTCTCTCTTCTTCTTCAATAACCCCGAGGATCAGGATGATGCAACAACATGGGCAGTCTTCCTGGTTCTTAGTCCATCTTTGATAATCTCACCTACCTTGACTATCTTGGCGAACTTTGCTCCAACGAGCAACATAATCCTATCATAATACTTAGGCTGTTGAACCCGCACAAATATTTCAATAATTTCTTTCTCAAACATATGAAGCCCAACCTTAGCTACCTCTTTTCTCCATTTGTACGCAAATTCCTTGTAACTTTCAATTGATTTCTGCTTCATTTTCTCTAAGGAATAACTATCAGGAACGATCTCTACATTGTAGGTGAATCGTTTGATGAAGTCCTTGGTCGGAGCATTTCAGCTAGGCCATTTCCTCGTTTATTGAGATCTAAACCATTCTAACGCTTCTTCGCTTAAACTTTGACTAAAGAGCCATATTAACAAGTCTTCATTCCTGTCATCTCATACGAGTTGGACACATAAGCTCTCAGATGAGCCAACGGATTTCCAGTTCCTCAAAAAGTGTTGAACTTCAGCGCTTTGAATTATTCTGGAAGGTCCAAGTTTGGATAGATGCACAAATCTTTGCAATTGAACCTACCGACTTCTGAAGTATAATGTAATTCTTTTACAACTTTCATGATTACCTCCTTTAAATTTTGTTTGGACGACTCATCTTTATCTCCCCACTATTTTTTCTATTCCTTGTAATGATCAAGTTCAGAACAGTTGGCATAAGTTTCATGATGGATTGGGATTTGGAAAGTGGGTTTCGAAAGCAGGGGTGGAGCAATGGAAGGATTCTGGGCATTTTGGGGGGCTTGGTAATTTTGGGAAAAAGTCTGGGGTTGGTATGCTTATTTTGGTGATGGGTGAGGGTGTGCGGATTATTGACATTTTGGTTTTGCGGGGGAGGGCAAGGTTTTGGGTTGGAATTTTGAGGAGAAGGGAAGGTTTGAAGGTTGGTTTTATTGAGGGTAAGGTGGCATTTGTGTAGGAAGCGGAGGTGTGACGGGGGTTTGATGTAGCTAGATTAATGATGGTGGGATTTTGAGTGGGGTTAGAGAGTAGGTTTTGAATATGTTCCGTAAATGAATTTGGAAGAGGGAAATGGAGTGGAGGCCTTCCTTCGCCTATAGGGTTCACAAAAAAAATTAGATTCGATAGATCTTACATCCTCTGCACCACAACCTTAAAATCTGCAATCTACTGCATTAGTTGCATAATAAACTCATTTTGTTCAGCGATAGAGGGCTGAGCTACGACAACCTCAGTCAAGCCAATATCGACACTGTTATCACCCATTGTTGACTTTCCTTTCTTAGAAGTCTGACCGGGGAAGGAATCTTTGGGAGCTTTTGATCTTGTAAAATAAGGTTGTTTAGCCAGCTTATCGACACATATCAGTTCTAAGTACATATAAAAGAGAAAAAAACTCAAAGGAAAATCTTTTAGTTATAATTCCTGGCAACGTGATGCAAAATTATCATATAAAAGGCATATAAACACATAAGAGTGGCTTCGTTTGAGGACATTTTAACCCTCGAATAATGGGGACTAATTTTTGAATAAGCAGGAATTTGCTCATTTGATTTTGAGAGTGGTGACCTAGGAAGGTTGAATTGCGTTGTGCTAAGGTCTTCTTGCTGCATCTCTCGACATTTGTTGATGTGAACTCAATATTTCCTTGTAGGGGAGAAGAAAATTATAAAAGGATAGGGGCTGGGCATTAAAAGGCATCTTACGTATCTCCAAAGGGGAATTCAGGCTCTACGTAGTTCAAATACAAAGGGATTTTGGTTTTCATTCATTCATTTTTTTATTACAAGGAAAGTGAAAACATGCGATAAGAATCCTAAAACATAAATTGTGCCTTTGTCAAGGCTTCTTCTTCTGATTAGTCAAAGAATTCTTGTTGCCGCATGGCAACAAGGGGAAACTCAACTTGGATCCTTCCCTTGCTGATTAGGGACTCAACATCATAGCGGAATATGAGGCACTTTTTAATGCTGTGATCCCCAGTGTCATGATAAGGGTAAGCTTCAAAGATTTCACCTCCAAAGGAACAGACCATTTCGACATTCTTTTTGGTAGAGGTTAGGATCCCACCTCAAACCAACTGACAGTAGATACTCCTCCGTAGATCTTTCAAAGGTGTGAAGTAGTGAGAGCGAAACAAAGTATCTCTCTAACCAGCATACCAGGTTCCGGTTGATCACAAGTAAGGAGAGTGTAATGAACCAACAGATGAATAATTTTCTCGCTGCTGATCAAGTCATGGATCGTGGTATTCAGTTCCACACATTCTTCTATGGTGTGCCCCTTTGAGTCTGGATGATAGGCACATGTCTTATGTGTGTCCTCAGGTTCAACCTTGGAAGTTGTCCCTTCGAGGAGACTCAAGATGCGTAGAGCCTTCAGATGCTTGTAAATGAGAGCACACTAAATGACTTTTGCTCCCATGCTATGTCTCCGTAGATATGCCAAGAGGGTGATCTTTTTCTATCCTTCTTTCAATCATCTTCGAAAAGAAGTCATGTCATTGACTTCTTCCTCAAGTTTTTCTTCAGCAAGTTCAAGTTGAGTGTCTTCGGGAATGGTGACATTGACTTCTTGATCAGGGAAAGGGTATTTTTATGCAGCCTCTAAATCTCCATAGTTGCATCTTCTTTCTTCTTCAGCTTATCAACTATTTCTTCGTCCTTTATAGCCAATCTCACCTCTTTAGTTGTTATCTCCATGTCTAATGCTATAATTTTGGCTTGTGCGACTGCACTGGCGAATTCTACTTCTATTGCCCTTACCTCGACTTCTAGGATCTCCTGGTCTATCCAGTGTAGTTTCAACATCAGTTCTTCCTTAGTCAGCTCAATTTCGACGTTCTGGCTTCTTTCCATCTTAGTGGAAGATTTACCTTTCCTGAGATGATAGAGTAAAGTTTAGGATTTGGTAGTGGGATTTAGTTTTGGCTAAGAAACTCAAGACTTGGGGAATTTTGGTCGAACATTGAGGTAACGGCTTGATTTTGTATATATTTTTGGAAAATTTCTGGAAAGAAGTGGGCTAAAAATTCCTCATTCAAAGAAACAATATCACATAAACATTTAAAGCACACAAACGGCTATCATGCGTCCTAAACAAGTAGGGGGGCCCTTTTGTGCCAACGGTAGGCCTAGCGTATTTGAAAGATGTATGTGTAGAATTGAACCATTTCATTACCCCAAAACAAATTTTGCATATATAGAAATAATGTTCAAAAAGCAAAAATAAACAGGGGTAACAGGGAATAAATGAGAAACACAAAAGGAAAGACCCATACAGGGGTCATTTGAAAGGAGTACCAAAATACAGGAAAAGCAAGCCCATGCAGGGGAAAATAACTGCAAATACACATAGAAAGACCCACGTAGGGGCAAAATCCACTAAGAGGACCCTATGGTCCTACTTCTGATCTTTTTTTTCTTATTTTGTCCTATGTAGCATTAAAGCCTGTATTGAGACATTAGCTAGTATACATCGTACTGATGCCCTTTTTCTTCCCAATCTTTAAACCGCATATCTCCTCTCTTACTTTCCATCCATGAGTTAAGCTCCCCTAAATCCCTCCTCAAGATTTGTAATTCTTGGGTTACATTCTCGAGGGTATATTTATCCTCTTCTTGGTTTTGGAGGAATTCATTTCCCGAGCTTCTTTTTTGACTTCTCTCAGTTCTATTAGAGTTTTGTCCCCCAAATTGTGGTAGATGTTTGGAACTAGGAAGGAAATGCCTTGCAAATCGTCTTTCAGCCAAGCTTTCTAAGTTTTGACGTACCCAACATTAAATCGGGCCACGTTAATGGTTGTTTCATCCAATCGCAATGCTTGCTTCCATTCTTTCAATATTTCTCCAGCAATAAGGACTATATCGTCCTCGTGGTCGAACACATAGACTCGGTAATATTCATTCAAGGGTAAGGTTTGCTTTCTTCCAAACTGTCTTAAGACTCGAATAGGTTCATACGGGTGGATACCCCAACACTTGGTAGAGGAAGTACAACCTATATTTTGCCTCGTACTATGACCTATTTCAAGATTAACCGGTGGAACAACCACTAGATATCATCCTCCCTCAACTTAGAGAAAATCTGAGCCCATCCCTCTCTAGTTTTCCTATTGTCGAGCTCCCCTCAGTACAACATCACGTTCAAATGCTTAAGAGCATTATGTTGATCGAGGGTATGAAGTTGTTGAGTCCAGTGTACCTTCATCAAGTGACTCATTATCAATCCTCACGGTAATAATTATGCCAATTCTGCCTAAAAATCTCTTCAGGTGATCAAGGGGGCTCCTTTTTTCAGTAGATGAGATTAGGATTAAAGGTATTATCTCAACGCCTCTTTTCTCTGGCTTGCTCTTTCAAATCCAATTTTGGCCTGCAGTAATGTAATCGGGATTTCATCTCCATCATTAGCGGAGGAGCTTACAACCATGAAAATAACGATGCCCTTCCTCACACTTTCCTAAAGTATGGTACATGTCGGATAGGAAGACAGGCATAATGGGATAATATTTTACTTGCCTTTGGTTCTCATGCCCGTGGAACAGAGTGTTTTCAAGCATGATTATCCAGGTGTTGATACTGAGGCTCTAGCCTTGGGGAAAAACCATAGTACCTAATAGTGCAATAGTGAATGCTAGGGGTCTGATCCTGTCCCGTTCTCTGAAAGTAATTTGGAACTCTTGGTTATAATTTGCATAAAAGCTCGCATGCCCAAATCTAACATAGAGATCCCTGAAAGGAATGCTTGACCCTTGGGCCCGTGGGCGTAATCCTTTCTTAATCCGATACACTTTACAATGTCCTCGAAAGTAGGCTTGTTAGGGATTAGGATGTTCTCTTGTCTTCTTTCCCATCTTTCTATCTGTTATGACCAGGAGTACCACCTAGACGTAATATGGTGTATAAGACTCTGAAAAGTCTCATACACTCCCTTAGCATATTATGAACATGAGATAATAGAAAAGTACGGCAAAATAGAAAACATTTTACAATCGAAGTCATTTGCAAAAATGCAAGGGGAAGACTTTCTATACTTTGCCTCAAACCAACTAATACAACTTTAGAATAACACTCTTAGGAATCAGCCCACACAATAGTCTCAACATTAAAATAAACACATAAAGGAAAGATGGGTTTTGTCCTCGATGCTATGAGGACTCACCAAGATCTTCAACTCCATGCAACTTCTAGAAACCTATCTCCAAAAGTAGCACTCAATCTCCAAACCCAACATTTGATTAGAATGTAGGCAAAGTATGCGTTAGTACAAAATGTACTAAATATGTTAGCTAGCATAATCATAAGAGCATAAGACAAGGGTTAGTCAATATAAGACATAATCCAAAATCATATGAAATACTTCCTGAAACATAAATAATAAGCATAAGAGACAATATCATCATAATAAGCAAGGTCTCCAACATAAGCATCATATAAACATTCATTGACTTTTAGTCATCTATACCATAATACAACCATTCTCAAGTAACCTCAAAAGCATACATGTGCAAAGCATGAATAGCATCCCATAATAACTCCAAGCCAAGTATCCCTTTTTGGTCATTTTAATCATAGTCCGTGTACATGGTCAAGTCTTTAAACTTTTCCACCATAAGGGTGCCATACTCCTAAGTAACCTCAAAGCACACTTGTGCAATGTATGAAAGGCATCCCATACTACCTTTGACGCTAAGAATAACCTTGAAGTCATCTTAGTCATACTCACCCTTCTTTGGCCTCATTATTAGCTTAACTCTCATAACTAAGGAAATCTCTCACCTTTAGTCAATTATATCTAGGAGGGCAACTGTAGTACAATCCTATCTCAAGATTTTTATTTAATAACCCTATGTCATACATGTGCAATGCATGCATAGCACCCCATAATACTATTCATGCTAAGTACCACTTTTAGGTCCTCATACTAATACTTCTTGGTTTGGAACCTAGTTCCTATCTTTAACATTAGAACATTATGAAGTACTCTCTTAAGCATATTTTAGTTCTTTATTAGCTTGAACCCTATGAGATACTACATTTAGTATGTCTAAGTTCCTTCTTCACATGGACCTTATGAGATACTACCTTAAGCATGTCTAAGTCCATTTATACTCTTCAACACTATGAGGTACTTCATTAAGTAAGTCTTAGTTCAATTATGCTTTAGAACACTATGAGATACTTCTTCAAGCATGTCTTAGTTCCTTGAATATGGAGATTGCTACTAGAAACCTTAACTCAACTATGTGAAGGCTTCCATCTCATGAGACCTAACTTTGGGAAAACCCACACTCTGCTATGCAAGAGTTCTCCCTTTAACTTGGATAGTCCTCACATCAACTAGGTGTGGTTCTCCTTTCTACTTGGTGCCCGGACCCTCTCTTGCGTGACACTCTATCTCATTGTCAATATCCCCTTGTTGCCAAGCATACACCCCCAAGATTTACTTGTTAAGCCTTGCTTAACACTCATGTCTCATAGAAGGATATCCTTGATAATCAATCCATGTTCAAGTGATTCTATCACTTTATACTTTCAATCTTTCATAAGGTAGGCTAGGTGAGTATAGGCCTTTCACCACACTTCTACCTATTAGACTTCTATTCTCTTTTAGACTTTACTTTGAAAGCCTTAACACATCTAATTCATCACATTGGCTTTTACTCTCGAAACCCTAGTGATCAACATTCATGAATATAAGCCCTAAACTCCTCTTGAGTCACATTCCCCCCTATAGGGTCAATTTGAGCTTGAGTAGGTGCTTGGGGTGGAACTTAGGGAGGAACCTCTTGCTCCTCATTGCCTTCCTCTTCTCTCTTAGCACTCACCCTTGTATTCGACATACCCTGAAAATCAATGGGAACAGATTAGAGGAATGGCCTAATAAAACCAAACTCTATGACATAACTTAGAGAATGAAGAAGTGAGATTTCCTAAACATCCAATAGCCTCCTATTCATAAATGTGGTGTGCTTCACATTTATTAAGAAGACACCAGTAGACGTGGTTTGAGACATCCTAAAACCATCCCAAAACCTAATGCTCTTATACCAAGTTTGTTATGACCCAGGAGTACTCCTAGACGTAACACATTGTATAAGACTCTGAAATGTCTCATTCAAGCCCTTAGCATATCATGAACATGATATAATAGAAAAGTACATAAAAATTTAAAACTTTTTACAATCGAAGTCATTTTCATAAAAGCTAGCAAGAGACTTTCTATACTTTGTCTCAAACCAACTAATACACTTTAGAATAAAACTCTTGGGACTCATCCCATACAATAGTCTCAACATAAAAATAAATGACATAAAGGAAAGGTGGGTTTTGTCCTCGATGCTATGAGGACTCACCAAGATCTTCAACTCCTTGCAACTTCTAGAAACCTATCTCCAAGTGTAGCACTCAATCTCCAAACCCTACATTTGATTAAAATGTAGACAAAGTATGCATTAGTACAAAATGTACTATATATGTTATCTAGCATAATCGTAAGGGCATAAGATAAGGGTTAGTCAATATAGGAAATAATTTGAAATCATATGAAATACTTCATGACACATAAGCATACGAGACAATATCATCAGAATAAGCAAAGTCTCCAACATAAGCATCATATAAACATTGTTTAACTCTTAGTCATCTATACCATAATACAACCATTCTGAAGTAACCTCAAAAGTATACACGTGCAAAGCATGAATAGCATCCCATAATACTATCCAAGCCAAGTATCCCTTTTTGGTCATCTTAATCATAGTATATGTACATGGCCAAGTCTCTAAGCTTTTCTATGATACGGGAACCATACTCCTAAGTAACCTCAAAGTGTACTTGTTCAATTATGAAAGGCATCCCATACTGCCTTTGACACTAAGCATAACTTTGAAGTCATCTTATTCATACTCACCCTTCTTTGGCCTCATTATTAGCTTAACTCTCAAAAATAAGGAAATCTCTCACCTTTAGTCAGTTATATCTAGGAGGGCAACTGAAGTACAATCCTATCTCAATTCCTTAATAACCTAAGTCATACTTGTGCAATGCATGCATAGCACCCATAATAGTATTCATGCTAAGTACCACTGTTACGTCCTTATACTAATACTTCTCGATTTGTAACCTAGTCCCTCTCTTTAACATTAGAACACTATGAGGTACTCTCTTAAGCATATTTTAGTTCTTTATTAGCTTGAACCCTATGAGATACTACTTTTAGTATGTCTAAGTTCCTTCTTCACATGGACCCTATGAGATACTACCTTAAGCATGTCTAAGTCCATTTATACTCTTTAAAACTATGAGGTACTTCATCAAGTAAGTCTTAGTTCAATTATGCTTTAGAACATTATGAAATACTTCTTCAATCATGTCTTAGTTCATTGGATATGGAGATTGCTACTAGAAACCTTAACTCAACTATGTGAAGGCTTCCATCTCATGAGACCTAACTTTCAGAAAACCCACACTCTATTATGTAAGAGTTCCCCCTTTAACTTGGATAGTCCTCACATCAACTAGGTGTGGTTCTCCTTTCTACTTAGTGCCCGGACCCCCTCTTGCATGACATTCCCATCTAATTGTCAATATCCCCTTGGGGCCAAGCACACGCTCCCAAGTTTTTCTTATTAAGCCTTGCTTAACACTCATGTCTCATGGAAGGATGTCCTTGATAATCAATCCATGTTCAAGTGATTCTATCACTTTATACTTTCAATCTTTCATAAGGTTGGGTAGGTGAGTAAGGGCCTTTCACCACACTTCTACCTATTAAACTTCTATTCTCTTTTAGAATTTACTTTCAAAGCCTTAACACATCTAATTCATCACATTGGATTTTACTCTCGAAACCCTAGTGATCAATATTCATGACTACAAGCCCTAAACTCCTCTTGAGTCACATTCCCCCCTATAGGGTCAATTTGAGCTTGAGGAGGAGCTTGGGGTGGAACTTGGGGAGGAACCTCTTGCTCAACATTGCCTTCCTCTTCTCTCCTAGCATTCCCCCTTGTATTAGCCATACCCTCAAAATCAATGGGAACAAATTAGAAGAAGGGCATACTAAAACCAAACTCTATGACACGACTTAGAAAATGAAGAAGTGAGATTTCCTAAACATCCAATAGCCTCCTATTTATAAATGTGGTGCGCTTCACATTTATGAACAAGACTCTACTAGATGTGGTTTGAGACATCCTAAAACCATCCCAAAATCTAATGCTCTGATACCAAGTTTGTTACAACCCAGGAGTACCCCTAGACGTAACACGGCGTATAACACTCCGAAATGTCTCATACAAGCCCTTAGCATATCATGAACATGAGATAATAGAAAAGTACGGAAAAATTTAAAACTTTTTACAATCGAAGTCATTTTCATAAAAACAAGTGGAAGACTTTCTATACTTTGTCTCAAACCAACTAATACAACTTTAGAATAAAACTATTGGGACTCAGCCCATACAATAGTCTCAACATAAAAATAAAAGACATAAAGGAAAGGTGGGTTTTGTCCTCAATGCTATGAGGACTCACCAAGATCTTCAACTCCTTGCAACTTCTAGAAACCTATTTCCAAGAGTAGCATGCAATCTCCAAACCCTACATTCGATTAGAATGTAGACAATGTATGCATCAGTACAAAATGTACTTAATATGTTAGCTAGCATAATCATAAGAGCATAAGATAAGGGTTAGTCAGTATAAGACATAATCTAAAATCATATGAAATATTTCATGACACATCAATGATAAGCATAAGAGACAATAGCATCACAATAAGCAAAGTCTAAAGCATAAGCATCATATAAACATTGTTTGACTCTTAGTCATCTATGCCATATACAACCATTCTCAAGTAACCTCAAAAGGATACATGTGAAAAGCATGAATAGCATCCCATAATACTATCCAAGCCAAGTATCTCTTTTTGGTCATCTTAATCATAGTCTATGTACATGGTCAAGTCTCTAAGCCTTTCTACCATAAGGGTACCATACTCCTAAATAATCTCAAACCGAACTTGTGCAATGTATGAAAGATATCCCATACTACCCTTCACACTAAGCATATCCTTGAAGTCATCTTAGTCATACTCACCCTCCTTTGGCCTCATTATTAGCTAAACTCTCATAAAAAAGGAAATCTCTCACCTTTAGTCAATTATATCTATGAGGGTAACTATAGCACAATCCTATCTAAAGACTTCTCTTTTATAATCCTTAGTCATACTTGTGCATATGCATTCATAGCACCCCATAATACTATTCATGCTAAGTACCACTTTTAGGTCCTCATACTAATACTTCTTGGTTTGGAGCCTAGTTCCTCTCTTTAACTGTAGAACACTATGAGGTACTCTCTTAAGCACATCTTAGTTCTTTATTAGCTTGAACTGTAACACCCCTAAATGCTAACAAGAGTCGCATGTCGATTTACCGTCGCTAAATTTCTTCAATGTTTTATTATCATTTTGGGAACTTGAAATGTTGTGATAATTGCTAGTTTGCTTAGTAGAAATTTGATCGTAATTTAAGGGGTTGTATTGGGGTATTTATGTAATAAGATAATTAAAATTATGTATAGTTTTAAAAGGAGGTGAAGGATATATAGATATAGGTGTATATGTATACATTTTGGGCAGCCTAGAGGGATAGCTGGGATTTGGGATAAATATCACTTTGGAGCCTATATTTTTACATCTCCCCTAGTGAATTTCGGTTCCTTCAAGGGTTAGAACCTTAGAACCCTAGCTTACCAATTGTTCTTCAAAATCATAAGAGAAAAGCTTGGTCTTTTGGCTGGAATTCGAGACACACACTGCTTTTTGGTAAGTAGTCGAAATCTTTTTTATAGCTGAGTAGTGTGTATTACATTTAGAATATCTTGTTCTCTAGAACTCAGTTTTGGGTGAATAAATATGATTTGAAAAGCTAATTCATATACCTACAACTCTTATGTTTATGTGATTATGGATTCGAAATATGGGACGCAGCACAGGATAAGTTCTGTCCAGATTTCGGATTTAGAAATCCTGTATGAACCACTGTTAGTGTATC